>JAUMJJ010000160.1:0-658296 GCA_033556795.1 Tapera naevia | reverse complement strand
ATATTTACAGTATGTTTTTATGGCACAGTAAGTCTCAGCTATTTAGAAAGCTAGAGGAATTGTTCTGTTTTTCTAAAAATGGATGCTAAGAGTAAGCCCTTAAAACTATGCATAGTTTAGAATCCAATTGTTTCTTTTTATGTTCAATGCAGGGTGAGGTTGGAGGAATATGATGAAGAGACATGACATTTCCTGTCATTATATATTTGTCAGTATTTTCAGTAAATTTTCAGCAGTGTTGTATTTTTTTTGCTAGAAAAAGATTAAAGTGGTTAGAGAAAGAATGCAATGTTCAACTTTTAGTAAGTAAACTACGTCATGAATATATAAAACCATAAAATACTAACAGAAACCTGGCATAAGTTATCATTGAACTGACAGGGGGAAAAATCCTTATATTTAAATCCAAAAATTTAATTTTAGTTTTTCCAAAACCTGATTTACGTAAGAATAACATAGCATATGTGTGTATATATATATGTTTTATAATTTATTGCATAGTCAATTTCTATATAGGTTTAATTTTAAAATCTGTTATACTGTAGAAAATTTGCATGTATTGATAATTGTTACATGAACAGCTAAGGAAGAATGGTAGTAAAAGGCTGGTTTCTGAACTGCCTTTACACTCTGAGGTTGGTTATTTGTATGACCCATTAGATGGGTCAATGGGACTTCATGGGTGAGGAACTTCCTGAGGCCCCTTCCTGAGGAAAGTGTTTGCTGTGGAGGAATGATTGGGTACATACGTAAGTATCTCCTGAATAACATTTCTTTGTGTATACGCTGAGATGTCTTTCATGGTGCTTTGCCTCAGAAAGTGAACGTGTAACCAGTTCAAAGCTGTGTTAAATGGGTTTGCAAAATCAGTTTGAAATTCAAGATCCACTTGTATTTTGTGAATACAATTTTCTCTTCAGCTGCAGATTTGTGACCAGCATGTTGAGGAAGGGGATTCTCCCCTGCTATTCAGCTCTCATGGGAACCCACCTGGCGTACTGCCCTCGAGTCAGCACAGAGAGGACATGGATCTGTCAGAGTGAGTCCAGAGGAGACCACTGAGATGATCAGAAGGCTGGAACTCCTCCCGTGTGAGCACAGGCTGAGAGATTTGGCCTTGTTGAGCCTAGAGCAGAGAAGGCTCCAAGGAGACCTTATTGCAGCCTCCCAATACTGAAAGGGGGCTATAGGCAAGCTGGGGAGGGGCTCCTTACCAGGGAGTGCAGTGAAAGGATGACAGGTAATGATTTTAAGCTGAAAGAGGGGAGATTTAGATGAGATATTAAGAAGAAATGTTGTCCTATGAGGATGGTGAGGCACTGGCAGAGGTTGCCCAGAGAAGTTATGGATGCCCCATCCCTGGAGGTGTCCGAGGCCAGGTTGGATGAGGCTTTGAGCAACTTGACTGATTGGGAGGTGTCCTTGCTTACGACAGGGGTGTGTGGAATTGGATGATCTTTAAGGTCCCTTCCAACCCAAACCATTCTGTAATTCTATGATATGGATACTTCATTACTTTTCAATACTGATCAGAAAAAGAAAACATAAATAAAGAAGTGCAGCCCCACTTACCATGAATGAGCTCTTTTGAGCACATTTCACTGACTATAAATAGAGTATTTCTACGGCCTGATGATATTTCTTTGGAGAACCTCACATTAAGAATTGAATATGGCAAACTTTTATATATTTATGCTTTTACAGCATTCTCATTGAATGAATTAAATTTTTCATTTGCTTAATGACCCAAGTAAGGAAAACTTGTGTTCAAAGTGCGCAGTCATCAATCATTTCCTTAACTTTAAACATATGTTAGGTCACTGCAAAGCTGACCAGCCCATAAGGTCACTTTGGAAACTGTAACTTTTGAACAATTAAAATAAGTTGGATGCAGTTGTAAAGAGTGTTGTAACCTCATCCTCTATTCCTTGAGACATAAAAGTCAAGACTAGTCAAGTCAGCTTATGATTTTTAGCAAGTGCAAAACAAAGCTCAGCGCACTTTGCTACCACTATAACCAGGATCTGTAAGAAGTTTGCAAAGTTTTCTGTGAATCCAGGAATCTGTGTGGAGTTCTGCTTAATTTGTTTCATTAACTTAGTCGGGAAATATGATATAGTACTTAGGAACGTAAACACTCTGACTTATGAGTTTGTTGCTATACGAGTAAAGGGCTCTTTTCTCAAAGTCATGGCAGACATTAGCATACACAAAGATATTCCGCATAGCAGAGAAGGCCACCCACAAAGTTATGTGAATTTAATTTTTGATTCACATTCCTCCTCTTCCATAAAAGCCAAGGTGGGCCACGGCTCTTTTCCCATAAAGTGCTGAGAAGGCTCAATCCGAGTCATTAGGGCCTTGAACAGTGATCACCCCCACACACACACCACCACCCCCATCCCCACCACCCCAATAAGATCCTCTTTTTGTACATACAACAGAGTAGCAAAACCCCCAGAGGAAACACTCAGGCTGAGGGAAACATTGCAAGGATGTTATCCTTCTGCGTTTTAAAGGACATTTCCTGGCTGCCCGCAGCCCTGGTTCTTGATGCCAACCAAAGGAACAGCCACTGCTGGAGAAGAGGCATTTTGGTTCTTGGCTTCTATGTTTTACAGCTGCTAAGCATGCACTGTGGGTGGTCGGAGCCATTGGTTTCCCTTCCACGAGACAGCAAGGGAGATAACAGCAGGGGAAAGGGGGGAGAGAGAGAGAGTCATGGAATGGAAACTCCAATCTGAGATATGTGGAGCAGGATTCTCTGGAGATATTAAGTAGCCTGTTTCTGGTTTTGTCAATTTATGATTTTGATGTCTTGTAAAAGTGCATTTCATGTTGTGAAGAATGAAGGAGCAAACCTAACCAACAGCAAATTTCTACTGAGTAGAAATCATCTTCCACTTTAAGGACATGAAAAAAACAAATCAATAGCATTGGTGTATTTTCTTAATATGGGCTAATAACCTATCCCTGCACCTTTATAGCTATTTGTTGTTGAAATATCTGAAATTTAAACAGACATTTCTGCTTTGTATGATTAGCAAGTGGCAGTGTTGGGCTATACAGTGTTAGTAACATTTTTGTCTCTTTTTAAATATATGCAGAGACGTTTCTGGCATTCCAAGTATGTGTATACAGATTCATTGTCAGATCACTTCTTTTTAGATTACTACGGGCTTCTAACAAAAATCCTAGAAAAGGGTTTGCTATAATTCTCTCCAAATATCACTGTTTTAGAAGGATGAAATTGCAAACTAGAATATTCCTTTCTTGGAAGAAGTTGGAAACAACTTAAGCTCAGTGGATCTGCCTTAATTCTAGCGACACTTTTTTTCCCAAAAGTGAAGAGAAATTATACTGTTTCGTATAATCTTGACAATATTGGTGCTTGATTTGCAGCAGACAGCAAATACACAGATAAATTTTGCAATTTATTCGAGTAAAACAAAATTCTCTCTTCCCCAGTCTCTTCATTGCAAAAAAAAAAAAAAGGGAGCTTTCAGGACAAGCCTGTGCTTCTACAGGAAGGTGTGAATTCAGCATAGACAGATATAGCCACACTGGCTTTAATCTGTCTAACATGAATGATAATGGGTGGAAGTGAAGATGAACATGTTGCCCAGAGAGGTTTTCAAGACCCAACTGGATAAAGCCCTGAGCAACCAGGTCTGACCTCATAGCTTGACCCTGTTCTGAGCAGGAGCTTGGATGGGAGATCTCCTGGAGTCCCTTCCAGCCTGAACTATCCTGTGGCCCTGTGATCCCATGTGGGAGCAGCGATGGCAGCTGATTGCACAGCACACCCAGAGCTGACAATACAGTCATTGCTCCCTTTTTGTCTTCTACAAAATTGACACCTCCAGCAGTTGCTCACTGACTAATGACATTAAGGGTTACCTCTCCTCTTACGCTTTTCCCAGTGGCAGCTATGGAGATGAAAGCCTTTTACTTTATTTTGTCCTGCCCATGGGATGTCCTGAGAGTTCCCAGGGAGTGAGCTGGGGTCAGCCCTGACCATGTGGGTCTCTGCAGCCTTTCTGAGGGTACCCACACACTCAGCCTTGGCAAACCACACCCTGTAGTTTGCCAAAGCTTTCCAAAGTACTCCAGAAGGCAATGCCACATGAGATCTACTGCCATTCCTACCATCCCTCTACAGAAACTCCAGCCCTGGCAAGGCCTGTGGTCCTCTTCACGTGATGCTCAGGGGTGTGAGCCAGCAGTGTGCAATCTGCACTTGGAGACAGCGAGGGGGCCACAACATGGAGCAAACAGGAATCCTTTACACTATGTTTGTGGGAAAACATTTTTGGAAAGGCCATCTTAACAGCCATGTCTCTAAGGAGTTCCCTGACCAAAGGGGGCAAGTAGCAGATGCAAACCAAACGCAGCAGCTGTCCCCTCCCCTGAGGGACACCAATGACCCCGACTTTGCAGACCTTCTGCCTTGCAAGGCACAGAGCTCCCTGGGACGATGCAGGTGGTGGGCCTGGGAGTCAAGTGTGTGGTGTGTGAGTTCAAAGAACCTTATCCAGCAGCAGCCTCGTGGGCCTGCAAGTGCTTGACTGCTGTGTGCTGCGCTGCAGAACCCGGGAACCGACCTCGGGCAGCTTTGAAGGACAAAGCCTGATCAGTCCTGGGTCAGGAGAGAATGGGCAGGGAGTCCAGAAATAGATGTCCTACTGTCCACAGGCCATGAAGTCTTCACCTATGCAAAAGTTTGCTGCTCAGGCACCGGCTATCTCAAACAACTTGGTTATTCCAGTGATCACAAGTGATGGACATCCAGAGAAGAGTGGTTTGAATTCTCTTGTTCCAATGCAAAACCAATCAATGTTATCCTATCCCAAGCAGCAAACCCCATCCAAGTCTTAGAAGAAAGAGAGGATAATACAAACCACTCATCAGATACTGTGTCAGTTTGTCCCTTACAGGAGGAATACGTGAACAAACTGCTAAACCAAATATCACCTGCTATTTTAACAGATCATTTTCACCATGATTTTAACAGAAACTGTGACCAAAACTCCAGAGTATGGGCAGGTATTTATCATTCTGACTTTCCAAGGAAAAAGGGATTCAGTTGCTCACAAGCCCATGTCTCATCCCATTTGAGCCACCCCAGCCTCGCTAAGATATTCACATACAAGACATCCAGAACACTCCTGGAGCTCCGGGTGGAGACCAGGCAGGTTACTTCAGAGCTTCTCAGGTGGCACTAGATGACTGTAGGCACTGAGATCTATGTCTTTACATTGACCTTCACTCTCAGAACTGTAAAAACCCACCCTGTCAGGCAGCACACAGTGATGGGCACCATATGGGGCACGAATAGAGGTGGATCCCTCTCTATGTGTATAGTTTTTTCTCAGGCGTGCTTATGATCAAGTCCAAACTTCTTGTTATTGCCTTGCTAGAGCAACCATTCATTTCCTACAGTGAGATCTGAAGTTTCCCTGTGAAAGATGGAGTTGGCTTCCTACGGGGACTTGTGTGATCTCCTGGAGTTAACATCCTGAGGTTGAATTAGTTTTAGCACCTCTTTATTGGGTGGGTAAATATTTACATCAAATTGTCCAGAGTTTAGCATAACAATTTCAATTCTTCCTGGCAAGAAAGCCAGCACAGGTCACTTTGTCAATGACAACGCTTCTAGATAATTAAACAACACTCACTGGCCACTAATTTATATGCATTATAACTCAGATTTGAGAACCTAAATAGACCAATAGAATAAACTTCACAGACACTAAACACTTATTTGCTGTGACACTATTTACATTTGGGACTACAGAAGACAGTAAATCAAAGGAGGACTTTAGAAGAGGAAGAAGAGAGAGCAATCTTCCTTTTCCCAATATTAATATTCGATATCCTTTCAGACACATGCAATATTTGATAGAATTGCTAGAAATGTATCTAGGACAGAAGTTTTATAAAAAGGATTTGGATGAGTCAAATAATGAATATTTCTGAAAAACACACTGTCAACTTTTTGTTTCAAAGTGCCTAGAATTGTACACTATGTTTTTTCCATATATGACCCAAACCCAGCTCTTTAAAGCTCCCTTCCATGAGCATGTCCTGAGCTTCTGTTTGGGTCCTGGGCTTTTAAAATCTTCTTGGCCTAGAAATGTCATAGCACAGGCTCAGGTCCCTGGCCAGTGTCCGTCACACTTACAGCACACTAAAACCTGATAGCCCAGCTGCTTTCGATCAGCACTAAGCCTTGTCCTGGGCACACTTCTGTTCCTTATTAGACATGAAAAATAACACGATACACTCTTGTCTTCTTGCAGCACTTACTCTAGGCTCAGCTCTGAGGCTTAAAAAAACATTTTGAACCCATTTTGCAGCAGATAATTTGATTTACCAATACCCATGCTTCTAAATTCTATTTTTGAGAAAAGAAGACCTGGAAAATACCTTCAGGAGTATTGTCAAGCAAACCTGATGATAGCTGGCTAAGGATGACAGCCTGATGTCTATATTTAGATTTAGATTTATATAGTGTGCTATGTAGGGATAGGAGTTGAACTCGATGATCCTTTTGGGTCCCTTCCGATCTGGGTAATTCTATGATTCTATGACATCAGGCAACTGTAGCAACCAACTCAAGGTGAACAACAAGTGAAAGTCCAGATTTCTACTTGTGTTTGTGAAAATGACAGCAGTTGTGCATGAACATACATGCAAAAAGTTACACACAAAATCATGTTCCAACAATGCATAAAACAGAGTGATACCAGAGGAAAATATCACTGTGACAATGAACTAGAAAATGAGCTAAAAGAGTTATAACTGCTTTTCCTGGCATAGTGACAGGGCCTGCTCTCAGGTTCTTGTGCATGTTGTGAAAAGAAAGAAAAGAATATGCCTAAAAGCATATTAGAAATGATTGTTCATGTGGCAGAAAATGAATATCACAAAATTATTTTCAGGACTGCAATGATTTCTTCTGTCTTTGGAAGAAAATAGTTAAAGATCATGCAGAATACAGAGAATATTCTACCAAAAGGGCACTCTCTACAAAACTAGAGTAAAACAATCCCCTGTCGATAAGCTAAAAGTTTGCATTTGGGAATTTATTTTATAAAACTTATTGTGAATACTGAAGGTAGCAAAACTGAACAAGCAAAAAGTACACTCAGAATTCTAGGGGTCATTCATCTCTGCCGTGGGGAAATAAATAAATCAATTACTGTTAATCTTCTTGGTTGTTCCAATTTTATAAACATTTTTATTTTTCATTATATGATTTTAATAAAAAATTTAAATTATGTAATTTATAGCCACAAAATGTGTGGAAAAATCATTTCCCATACCTTTTTCTTTATGCAGTAATACTCAAATCAATGTACAAGTTTCTCTTTGCTTTGAGCCTTGTGCTTCTGTATTTCACAACATGTTTTGTTCCAGGAAAATGATCATGAAGAAGATAAATCACATTCTTTATTACTTCTGTATATGTTGTTGTATCTTTTCTTCCTTTTGGCAACAAATCAAAACCATGAGATGTGTCTTCCAATTACAAGCAGAGAGTTTTATAGATGTCTTATCACATCATTAAATCAATTGTGGTAGTGATTTCTCAGCTGTTCTTGGCTGTTCTTTCAGACATTTTTGAGTTTTCCCAAACATAATGAGCTACAATTAGTGCTAGCATTCAACCATTATCTACATCATTTTTCAAATGGGAAGTCTTTGATATATTTTACAGTACAGGAGATCTGTCAATTAATAAAGTCAGCTTAACATGTAGAAATAATTCTTAGTTCTAAGTGCTATTTTTTACATCTTGTTTGGTACTGTGTAAAAATATTGCTTAAGGCTGTGGTATCTTTTCTTCTCAGGCACATAAAAACTCGAAGTACAAGCCCAGCTGGATTTCTCATGGCAGCAGATGTTTATATTTAATCCCTCTCAAGGCACTGGGAGATACCTCGATGCCTTTCAGTGTATCAGAGTTTTTTCTTAGTGCTACAGGAATTTTCACTATTATAAATAAGAGGCAATAGCTCCCCCACTGAAAATTAAATATGTACACAAACAAACTATCAGAGCAGATGCATGAGGAGGCAGTGTCTTAGTCAGCCCCGTGGATGTCAGGATGTGTGATGCTCTATCACACAAACCAAGGCTCCAGCAAGTCGTCTTGCCTCCTTCCAAGTGCTGCTGCTGCTCACTGCTTCCCTTATTAGGCAGGGCAGCTGTGATGAACTATCCTGCTCTTGAACTGCTCTTGTAAAGACAATGTCCTGAGTTTTTTTTAAGATCTGTATTGCTACTGGATTCGTGTACTTCTGTTTATATACATTTTAGATTCAAAGATCTCCCCTGTGCTGGAATACATCCAGTCTCACAAGCGAAGCCACATTAGGGATAGCTTTCTTTGACAGCTTCTTCTACATTTTCTGTACTCAGAGTCTTGGACTACAATTCATCAGTAAGGGGGCACTAGGTGTTACAATATAAGCATGTAAATAAAAGTAAATACTTTGGAACTCTGGGCATGTTATAGTGTAAGACATCTAATGCTTTCCCGTATTGGGAGCTGCAGTGGAAAGAAGTCCCTCTTTTACCCCAGGCTGTTGTGCCATGCAATCCAGAAAGCTTGACTCTGACCAGGTGCTTGTAGTCCAAATAGAAAAGAAAAGACAATACTAAAGTATTGACTATTCAGTGTGCAAAAGAGAGAGAGAAAGTGTGCAAAAGTGAGAAATAGAGAGCAATATCAGTCATTGGGTCCTGATCCCAACTCTCAGACACCCTGACATTTTTTTGGCTTTGTAAGTGATGTGAAAAATATGGACAACAGATTGATATTGAGTATGTCTATGGTAAGAAGAACAAGTTAGTGTCATAAACAATGGACACAAACTGAATCTATGACTTTTTCCAGGGAACTGAATTCCAACTAAAGAAATTTTTCTTGAAGTTTCTCATTTTCCATGTGACCTGGACATAACTGTGGCAATAATATTCTTTCTTCTGCTAAGGAACTGAAGTTACTGAAACAATAAAAAAGTCTATCCTGCTAATAGACAAGTTAGCATTTCTATAGGGTCTCCTGGCAATTTACTTCTCAAAGAGAGCTGAGTAGTAGATGAAAATGTTGATAACACTCTTCAGAATATGAATCATAAAATTCTCTTTTCCTCTGTGGTGTTGCCTTTAGTGAAATAATATTTGCAGAAAAACAATGCATCTTCTTGAGAGAGAAGATACGGGAAAGTACTGGAGTTGGCTTCATCTGTATTGTCTAGAAATAAAGCAGGGGCTGTTGCCTCCACATCAACATTGCTGGGAAGGGCATTTGTGCATGTACCTTACAAGCAACAGCCGTAGCCACACAACCCCTGCTCGGATCAAAATTCAGCTACTGAAATGCCCAATACTGTGCCTGACATCAGAAAAAATGGCAAAAGGCTGCATTCCTTTTTTTTAAAAATAAGGCTGTGTATTCATTAACATTTGAAATTTTGGAGTGCTCCCTTGGGTGAAAGGAAGTAAAAGAAAAGGAAGATACGACTCCCAGTGATACCAGGCACGATACAAGAGGCTTAAACACAGCTTTCCTTATTATGTCTCTATTTGTGGCCTTTGGTAATTAGCTTGATGACTCGAATTTGAGGAGCAGCTTCTGAGTATACTTTAAAAGGCTGCAGAGTCTAATATCTAATCTTGAGTACCTACATATATCCTAACTAGATACCTTACCTTAAAATAATATGATCTCCACAGTGCAAAATTATATTATTTTAATTTAGAGGTCATTTTAAGCCCTCCTGCTTTGTAATAGCCTAGGGTAGAACACATTACTGCTAGATTTTCTCTATTGCTAACTCACATTTTTCTTTGCTCAATTTTTCCTGAACAAACCAGCTTGGGCTTTAGTATCTTTAGTGTTTGAAAGGTTGTTGAACACACACAAGCCTGGAAAAACTTAAAGTATTATTTTCTAAGACCTTCAGATTTGTCACTGAAAGGAAAAGCAGTAGTCACCATGTCCTAAACAGCTGTAAAACTGAAACAAAAGTAATAATACAAATAGGTATGTCAAGGACTTGTATGTTATTGCCATTCCTTTATCCATCCCACACACATTTCTCTCCGTTCCAGTCATGTTTCTCTGTAACATTCTCCCAACACTTACGCAAATCAAGTAATTACAGTTTCTGCCTTTGACGGGATTGCTCCTGTGCCTCAGGTCACTACATGCTTATCTCTAAGTGGTTTGAATTAATTGCATGTGAATATGTCAATCCAGAGGGCTGTTCTAAATATGTGTGTTGTTTAATGATGGTAATACAGAATCAAGAGCAAAACTGTATGAAAACTGGAATAATTCACTAGAGGAATTATGAAAATGTTTGATGAATGTGTTCTCGAAAGTTTTTTTTGGTGAAGCAAATTTAAGACTCCTGAAGCTCACCTGAAACTCAGCCCAAGGAACAACAAAGAACATTTTCAGGCACACAGTTTCAGTGAGAGGAAAAACAAGGCTGGGGCTCCAAGGAGGCAAGTATCTCTCATTTATCCCAAGACCAGGCATTCATAGAGTATTGAATTAAAAATAGCTATTCTCAGAGATATGTGGCTCCAATCTCAACATAAAGCATAACTGGTGACAAACAACCAGAGATAAACATCAGGTATTTTGCCTTCTGCTTCTGAAATTGCCACACAAGGAAGAAGTCTGTGATCTTGCAAAAATAATCTCTACTTTTCCACGAGTCTGCAGTTTTCTTTTATGACAGTAAAGAAATTAAATTTGGAACACACAGACTAATTAGACTGCAACAACTGCTCTAACAATGAACAGTTCTCAAATGTAAAATGCCATAAAAAGAGAGAGCACCTTATTTAAAAAATGTATTCCAAAAGGAAATGGGTGAAGACCTAAAAGGCCTGATATTTGCTGTTCTATCAAGTGATCTGAAAGTACAAGAGTACAAGCAGAATCTCAAATTCTATTGTTATTTCCAGCATTACATATAAACCATAATCCAAATTTTCCAAAACAAAGAGGGCAATAACCCTCTTCTTGAATTTCCTATCACTGAAATAAGCAGATTTCAGCTGCACTGAAATAGAGCAGTCCCATATTTAATTATAAATTCATAAATCATGCATCCAAATTGTGTATTTTTTTGTAATTCAAGGTAGGCAGGATGTGTTATACTAACTTACAAATCCAATCCATGACCTCCTGTGTTTTGAGAATAGTGCCAAAGATGGAGCAGGGAAGTGAGTGTCTTGATGTTACAAGACACACTGAGGATTTGTGAAACACAGTTTGGAAAGGATTGCAGAGTGGCAGCCATGCACAGGAAATTTGATATGTAACAGATTTAGAACAGTTATGAAGAACAACTTCCTTTATGATGACGTCTAGGAAGTCATTTATCATCTCACAGAGGAGTCTGGCACCTTAAAGTGTTTATCTAAGGAAAGGAAATGAACCCCTGTCATCTAATAGAAACAGTATTTGATCCATTTCACCAAGAAGTACACTGGTCAAAGGAATTTTAAATAATACTCGACTCCAGCATTCGGCTATACCTGCTTCTTGTCTCCAGGAAGCTCTCAATCCATTACTTTCCCGGTGTTTTCCTTTCTTTTCAATCCTTTCCTTATTTAGACAGTCTCCAGGTTTGAAGTTTATCCAAGATTTATTCCTTCTCAGAATAAATTTACAAATACCTTCAGCTACATTGAATAAAATACCTGGTGTACTTTAAACATAGCAAAAACGTAGTTTCCAGGAAGCAGACTAAGTTGGATTCACTAAATCTTCTTGAAGTCTCTTCTCCAGAGTATAATGCAAGGCAGCTGCAGGGACTACTACTAAATTACATTTAGTGCCTGATGCAAAGTCCATGAAAGTCTTCCCACAGTCTTCAGTAGGCTTTGATTAAAGCCTTATCATTGCTATGATAATACACTTCTTAACTTCATGATATTGCACACACCAAAGATCATTTACAAGTCTTGGAAGCAAAAAGGAGCATAGTATGAACATAGTATGAATAGTGTAATACTCCACTTACAGTCTTAGCAGCTTCTTTGCCAATGCATTTATTTACAAATGCTTTGGAGTGCAAGGGAAAGCAGTTAACTGTGAATTCCTAAAACAACCTGGCACCAGTCCTTTTTCTTTTCAGGCTGCTTAAGAACAGACCTGTACTACAGATCAAAAAGTTCATCAGCCCTACGTGAACTGTTGAGAGCCTCTGCATCTCCATGTGCAGTATCTATAGGTACTGTCATGATGCTTGCCCAGGAAGCAGGCTGTGAATTCAGCAAAAGCCCTGTATAGTACATCATTCACAGCATTAATCATGTTTTTTAAAACAAAACAAGAAAATAAGAACACATTGTGGTGTGACACAGATTGGACTTCCTACGGATTCAGTAATGAGCTACAGTCCAGCCTCGAAATAACTCTGGTGGGGATGAGTGTTTGGGTGGGATGATTATTGAAATCTTTGCTGTAAGAAATGTGTGTTAAGAAGGAACAGAGAATAAAGAGGGAAACCTGAAAGAAAGACATATTGACAAAACGGAGAACAGAATGGGAACAGATTTAATGGGAAGTAAAAAAATCAAGTGAAAATAGCAAGAAAGCTCATGAGGAGAAATGAGAGCCAGAATGCATGAAATAGTAGATTTATTGGCCCTCTGAGGAAGATTTAAAATTGATTTGTGAGGGCTGAGAAATCCAAGGAGGAATCAGAATAAAACACTGAGAACAGCAAGAAATCATGATGACTCTGACCATATTACTATGGATGGATTAGAAAATAAGTAGGAAGGAGATATGGGAAAAAAGCCAGCTCCACATGGCAGATTTCACCCAGAAGTTAGATGGGAGAGGAATAAGTTTTAAGTTTTATTTTCTAAGTCTTGACAGTGACAGCTTTAACATGGAAAAAGATCAACCTAATGCAACCCCAGGCCTACTGTCATGAGTTTCCAATCCATGAAGGTAAACTAAGAGACAAATGTATCTCACAGAATATTTGCACTATTTACAGCTTCATCTTCACAAAACAACTAGAGAAAGACCAGAAGGTATGATTGTTTCCTCTGTAGAAAAAGAGACATTCTGTGAAGCAGAAAAAGTTGAGCAAAAGTTATTGTCAAACATCAGCTTCTGGCCACTGGGCTGTATGCAAATGCCTGATTCTTCATGGCTTGCTTAGAGATTGTTGTTCTCTAGTGCAGCAGACACAAAACATTCCTGTGAAGCGAGTGATAATAACTGAAACAGGATGAATTTGTAGTTTTAGGACAATATTGATTACCTTTTCAGCTAGTGTGGGTGAAGTCTAGATCCTCCAAGCTTCCCTTCTTGGAAAGAAGAAACATTCTCCGTTATATTTTTCTCTTCTCCCTTCTACATAAGTCTCTGCTTCCACAGAGTGTCATGGTTCATCACGTTCACCGTCAAATGATCCCTTTGAGTTTGACACCTTTAGGAATCTACAAAGTTCAAAGCCTGTGATACTTTTAGGATCTGGCCAGTCCTGACTGACTGGTTCAGCAGCTCCCTCTCCAGTTTTCATGCTGCTCTTGGCTGCACCACAGGATTTACACATCCTGAACTTTTTGCCTTCCCATGAGGCACAGAGAGGTGCTGGGACAGTCTTTGATGCTTTGCTCTTGGTGCTAAATCGGTGATCAGCATCTTCCTATACAACGGTTTTACAGGGTTTATTCTGACAAATTCCACTCCATATTCACTGCCCTTTTCCTCTCCTGTCTGTTATGGGACACGGCCATTGCTGTTATCTGCTTTCCACCTCCCCTAGACTTCCAAATAATGGGCTTACGAAGAACATAATCACCTGCCTGATCTCTCTCATTCTGTATATAACCCACTTGAATCACTCAATAAAAGCTATATAAACATTTTTAAGAAGGAGAAAGAAGACCTTCTTCCCTGTCCCCTGGCATTGGAAAGAAACTTACCAGGCTGTGACAGGTTTCAATTACTGATGTTTTTTATATGCTTCTCCCTTAATCTGAAGAGAGGGCGACCTAAACCCAGCAAAGTGACAGATCAGTTCTAATTCCTCTCTGACGTAACTTGTTCTTTCCTCTAAGTTTCAGTGTTTTTGCACTGAGACCTCACTTGGCTGCAATTCTACCTGAGTGAGCTGTCCTCCTCTGGCCTTTACTTGTCTCTGTTTAGGCCCACAAATCAGAGACAGGGGTTAAGCAGGCGCATTCATTGCTGAATAGGAAAAGTGTGCAGAGTCCAACAAGCCTTTTACATTTATCTCTTCTCCGTGTTCCCGCTGTGCCTCTAAATCCTTAAATACACTCTCTCAATTAAAAAACCTTTGCCTTTCCCACAAGTCATCAAACTCTCTTTATTTTAGTGACCTTACTTGGCAAATTATTCCTGCTTTTCCTACTGACTTGAATTCCCAGTCTGGTCTTAATTTTCCATCTTCATTCTGCTCCTGCTGTTCTCACTTTAGTTTCCTGTTCAGTTTTATCTCTGTCCTTTACACATTTTCAGTACTTCTGGAACTAAACTGTTTTTATTCAGTGAATTATCTTCTTCAAATAAATAAACTGATCCCTTCCCCCTTCTTTCCTCACCTTTCTCCTTAAACTCTGGCTTATGTTTCAGATGGGTTTTCTGGTTTGTAGCTAGAAAGTACTATTGAGAAAAGCTAACTCCTAGTTAGCTGTGTGAAATAGATGCTATGGCCAGGCTGATCATACTGTTGTCACTTAAGTCTGCATAAACTCTGAATAACAACATTGAAATGAAAGGAAATCAATTTTAAATTACCTGTCTCATACCTTTGAAATAGTAACTTTTATATAATTTCAGAGGAAAAAAAGTCAATGTCTTGAGCATCATAGAATGGTTTGGGTTGGAAGGGACCTTAAAGGTCATTGGTTCTAACCCCCCTGCCATGGGTAGGGACACCTCACACTGGGTCAGGTTGCTCAAAACACCATCCAACCTGGTTTTGAACACCTCCAGGGATGTGGCAGCTACTTCACTTCCCAGTGACTCACCATCTTCACAGAAAAAAATTACCTAATTCTCCCCTCTTTCAGTTTAATACTTCCCCTTTGTCCTATCACTTCACTCCCTGATAAAGACTCCCTCCCCATCTTTCCTGTAGCCCCCTTTAAGTACTGGAAGGCTGTTAGAAGGTCTCCTGGAGCCTTCTCTTCTCTAAGCTTTTTTAGTCAACTCTCTCAGCCTGTCCTTATATGGGAGGTGCTCCAGCCCTCTGTTCATCTCCGGCCTCCTCTGGACTCACTCTAACAGATCCATGCCCTTCCTGTGCTGGGAACTCCAGAAATGAACACAGGACTCTAGGTGAGATCTCACGAGAGCAGAGGGGGAGAGTCACCTCCCTCTACCTGCTGGCTACACTTCTGGTCAAGGAAGATGATTCTCTCCCTATACTCTGCTCTTGAGTAGTGACACTGCACCTCTCACTGTAACTCTTTCATCTTCTAGGAAAATCCATTTAGCCTGCTAAACTGTCTTAGCTAACATGCAAAACTCACTCCTTAGCAAAAGCCCAGAAAAACAGTATTGTACAAAGGAGCATCGTGTTTACCAGCAGCAAGGAAGGCTGTCACCAGCCACAGCTGTCAGCTCAGAAATTGCCTCATTTTTCTCATCTTCACTCACCTAAGCCTGGCTGAATTGAAAAGTTCACCAAATCAATGCAGTACTGCACGGTGTTGAAGTCCTGGAGTGAGAGTCTCCAAGGAAAGACTTTCGCTTAAGATGGACAACTTATCCCTGCTCAAAGAATAAGACAATTAGGAATGGTTGACTTCTTTCTCTTTTCAATGATCAACACTCAGTCTGTGAAACAACATATATCTTGCACAGCTAGAGCACAGCTTGCAAGTTTCAACTCACCATTAAAAATTTTACAGTTATATGCAGCATTTACTGCCTTTGGGATGTCCCAGCAGCCTCTGCCAAGGCCATGGCAATATGTAATAATGAAGATATGCTTTACTTCACAAAAAAAGAGAAATTTATGTCATGTGACCTTATACTCATCAGTATTCAAATGTCAGCTTTTCCTGCTGTTTAATCCTTCTTTAATATTCCCAGAGGACTGGCTCTGAGTTGTGTGGTACCGTAACCTTTTACATGTCTCATGACCTCTCCTGATAAAGCAGTTGGTGGCAATTTATTACAAATCCCCGTCACTCTGAGGCCTAAATGCAATTTTTTTTGTGCAAAGCATTCTCCGTCCAAATTAACCTTTGGTATAAATCCCTCAATTTTTGTATCATTTCTATTCTGCAAGTCTGTGCCTGTAGGGGAAGTGGGCCTTTTGTCTGCTTCGAGGATAATATTTTATGCTATTCTGTCATTTGAATGGAGCCAGTAAATAAAATCTTTTGTTGTCACTTCAGTGTGTCAGACTTCCAATCCTTTCATCCAAAAATTTCAAATCCTTTAAAATCTTGCACCATTCATCAACGTGTTGATGCTTCCAATTTTAGCATCTGATAGCTTTGATTTTTGGTGCTCTCCCATCACAATCGTTTATACTGTACTTGTCATTTGGTCCTCAAGAGTAAGTGGGTTAGAAAATATCTAAATATATCACGAAGGATGTCATTCATTTCAGTCACTTCCCTGGAAACACTGACAATGCACATTCTGTTCAGATGTTTGTCCACCTCAGGCCATTCAGCCTTTCCATAGTTGCTTCTCCTTGCCACCAAGAAATGTGGTGCTGCTACTCAGGAGCACAGGGAGTCTGATGCAGCTGTCCCAGAGCCCTTCACACTCTTTCTGCTCTCTAATATCGAAAGCTAAATACTAGTGAGATAATTCTGTCATTGCCTGGTAGTGACGGAGAAAATTATTTCCTAATGTTTTGGTTCCTCATCTACTTTCTGCCCACTCTGTAGCTATAAATAGGTTCAGTGTCATTTGAGCAGGGAACTACAGCTTCATGCACAAGGTTTATTTCTGCTCCTCTAATCAACTGGTGATGGACTATGTTGTAGCATTCCTCTGTGTCAAAAGAAGTAGTCAGCATTTACTTTTGCTCCAGAGCCTGAAGATGTCTTACTTGTTTTAGAAAAGAAGCAAACTTGTTGCCTAAGAACATATAATCTGCCATCATCAGATAAAGTATGTATAACAGTGCAGAGTAGGTGAGCAACAGAAAATAAAGACAATTATTAAACATAAAAAGATAACAAAACCAACAAGGGGATAATGTGTTTTCTAAGTAACACCACAATCTCATGTCCCTCAAGTTATGCGAGTGAGCAATTCCTCTCTTATTGGTTTATTCAGAAAAGATATATTTCTGAATATTTGCCTGTATCATCAACATTGTTTGTTGTGTGTTTACCCAGGGAGGAAATGACTCTCTGAAGAATTTGGAAAGCAGTAAATGAGATAGCTTAGTCCAAAATTAGTTTTCCAAATGAGAAGGACAAGGCACGAGGAAGAGTGGAGTTGGTTACAAATGAAGCAGAGAACTGTATCAAGGACACCCACTGATGCAACTTGCTGAGTACCCTATGCAAGGTCACTGGAATGAGCTTTAATAGCAGGTGGGATATCTTCAGATGGTTTTCTTCTTATTCGCAGAAATGTAGTTGAAAGACTTTTAAAAAAATATTTTCAGTTCAACAAACTATGTGCTCCTGCAGTCAGAGTGTTTGAGGTCAGAATTGTTCCTGTGCAGCACTGTGCTATCTCTGTAGATGATTGACACCAGGCACAGCCTTGGCAGAAGGGCCAGGGCAGCACCACTGCACTGTCTGTAGGAATATGGCTCCTTCATTTCCTCGTGCTGAGAAAAGGTTGGGAATAATGATCCAGCCCTTACTCAGCAAGGCCTCAGTCCTCTCAGGACCTCTCTAATCTACAGCATATTTAAAGATCAGACCACCTTCAAAGAATCACTTGACTTTATCTCTCTGAGTGTCTGTTCACACTGTCCTGGCCAAACTATTTCACTGCATTTTATCAGCAAACTCACTGTGACTCATCCTGAATGCTGACACCCCCTCCTACTGCTGATCATCTGTCATCTTTCTGGTCCAGCCATTACTGTAATTGCAATGACATTTGCTGTATTTAAAGATGAAGTAAAGCTTCCCACAGCAGCCTTCCGTTTTTATAATTTCTTAGGCACGTTTCATTGAGGGGTTTTAGGTCCTCTCCCCAAGTTACTCAAGATGAGTATCTGTGGTTTGATGAGTGAAAAAGGGATAACCTGTTGTTTTCATATGGAAATGTTCAAAATCAGGTCCTGAAAGGAAGCTACTTAATAATTTCTGATTTCTAAATGTTTAGTGTTGCAAGTTGTTATCATTTTTCATTAGTCAATTTTTTCCTGCAGCATAAATTTCAGACCCTTTTGCTAAAGATTTATTTGTCCCAAGCTGCCCATCTCCCTCCCAAAGAATTTCCAAGTTATTTAGCCATGGCCTATGTTGGGAGAACTGATGCTTTCCCCAAGGTTGTTTACAGGCTCCTCAGGGCATTAAACCACTTGGGTTGGAAAGATGTAGCAGAGCTTTAGGAGCAAAAGACATCCCAAATGGTGTAACTGCCCAGACACATCAGCTGGAATTGGTCTTTCGCTGCTCAGAGGACAACACACTTCTAAATTACTCCTTTGTGATGAAGAGTATTATGTACCTAGAGAACAACAAGAAATACCCATCCAAGAGGGAAAAAAAACATCTGTAATGCTGAAAATAAACTGTTTGCCACTCTTGTAACACCAAGGTGGGACAGCCTACATAATATCCTACTAATTCTGGAAGGTGAATGGGTGTATTAGTTTGCAGATACAAATTTTATAAAGTCTCCCACAGGACAGGAAAATGAGACAGACAAACCTACAAGAAATAACCCATCTGATGAGAATTTCTTTAAAATCTAGGGACTAAGAACTGCATTTTCTATGTTCATGAGATAGAAACATTTGTATATCATTTAGGGTTAATAAAAAATGAGGTAAAACAGGGAAAAGATTCAGTACAGCATGTAAAGCCTTGCTTAATTCTATCCTTAAACACCAAAGCTTTTCAGAACACTCTTTCTTCAGCCACATGCTAAGTCCTATTTCCCTCAGTTTTCCATTGGTATAAGACTTCTATTGACACTCTGTGAAAAGTTATACCAAAATATACAGTCCAGAACAATTCAGAGGTAAGATACTTTAAAGCAGCATTAATAAACTTCCCCACTGTGTTTCTATTCATAGTATCTTAACCTGCCTTGCAACAAGTAAATACTGTTTTGATATTATTTTTTTCATGACAAATCTTATACACAAGAAATTAAGCCAAAAGTAGAAGAAAGAAAGAATATTTCTCTGTTTCTAAGAAGAATTCACATGCTACAGGAGAGTGAAACTTGCAAAGAGGTGTCAAGCTCCATCTACTGGTTATTAAAATGAACTTCTAACTCACCACGATGAGTTTTGGGTCTACCTATATAAAATAAAGTATATTTGCTGTCTTTCAGGAATTTCAGTTCATTTCCATCATGTTATATGTTAATCCATCTTATTTAAACACTTGCTGTATTTTCAAACTAATATGTCATTTACTGAGTTATGTGAGCACAGGTAAAAATGCTTGTAACTACTGCATGAGATGTTAAGTTATGCATAAATAACAATTTCCATGCAACTAAATCAGAAAAGATTCTAGTGCTCTGTTTCTTACAGTACTCACATCACAAAGACAGATTTCCATGAGGCTTTGACCTGCTTAGTTCATACTTAATTCAGTCATTGAAAACACTCTTTAGTGGTATCAAGAGGACCAAAATGAACTTACACCTACAAATGCTTACCTAAATGATTAAATAGGGAGAGGAGAACTCCCTTCAATTGCTATAATGTGAGATAAAAGCAGCTGAGGAAAAGTTGTTGGTGTAATACAGTCTCATCCTTTGGCCAAGCAGACAAAAGAGGATTTCTTTGCTACTGGAATTTGTTGTCCCAAACACGTAGATTCTCTATGCCTTTTCATATACACTCTGCATATTAGATATAAATCTTAGGGATAGAAATAAATGCAATGATGGAAATAAATGCAAAGGCTGCTTGAGTCTGTGGTTTTTATGTCAGTTGGGACTTTTGGTAAATTGAAGATAATATTTAGTAAACTGAAAATAATAATTAAGATAGTATCAGGCTTAAGTCATACTGACTAAATTTCAACTGGATATATTTATAGTAAAATAAACTTTTTAACTAAAAAAGAGAACAGTAAGGCTTGGGTAATAAATACCACACAAATCCAAAGTACATTTGAGATACTGAAGATACGCAACACTTGAAGAGGTGTGTTCCTTCCTGTATAACGTATAATAAATATCATAGATTTTAAATCTCATTAAGCCAAAAAAGAAAAAAAGAGGGAGAGAGCAGGAATGGGCCTGCCAGAAATCTGGTTTTTAGAAAATTCAACAATCACAAAAGGCTGTGATTAGTGTTAATAGAACATAACATCCCATCCGTTTCTGGCTTATTTACATTTGAGGGAACATTCTTGCCTTAAATTGTATCCTGTTTCAAAAAAAGCCACTATAGTGAAGTCTTACATTTACTAAAATTAAAAAAGTAGGTCGACAAATCCCATTAATCTACATCACGTGTCAGCTGAATGGATGTGCAAACTCCAGTTGCAACTGGGACTTCCTCTCTCCTCATCTGACCTAAATGCTGCTTTGTTCCCTTTTTGTCAGAGCATTTTGCAAATCTCATCCTGCATGAAGCTGGAAATCCAAATCCCTTCCTCACTTTCCTGTTCACCATCATCTTCACCCTCCAAACTTCTCCTCCCATAGCTTTTATGATTCTGCCCTCTTCTGGCTGTCTCTCTCTCCTTGGTTTCTCCTTCCTGATGCAAGAGTCAAGGGGAATCTCGCAAAGATCAGCTCTTAACCCATCTTTCCCCACTCTGTATTTACATATCTAAGTATGTGTAGTTATCAGAAAAGTGTCCAAGTTATCACACCATTAAATTGCTGTGACTACATAACTAATGTATCCACTGTTTTTTAAACAGCTTTATTCTCTGGGGAATCCCATTCCAAAGCATGGGGTCATTCACAATATCTTTCTTATTTTCTTTTCTCAATCTTAGGAACAACAACAATGTAATTCATGTCACTGATGGCAACACTGAGCATTATTTTTTGCTTAAACTTTTTCATGGTATCTAAAAGCCTTGCACAGATGCAGTGCAGAAACCTTTAACTGGGAGTTTCATGTAGAAACTATTCACATTAAATTCACTGTCTAACCAGTCCAAAAAGTCACATCCAGAGGCCAAGCTATGTTGTTGGTAGATGAAATTTTGAGAGCAGGTTCTTTGCTTTGACAGTTTTCTGAACTGAGACGAACCATCTAGGTATATTCTGAAATCTCACAGTCATTTCAAATGGTGAAATTTTACTGTAATTTTCAGATTTGAATTGGACTTCACTCTTTTTTGAAAAAAATAATAAAATATTAGGAGTCAAAACAATGGTCAAAATAATTGTCAGCCCTTTTCAGTGCAGAAGGACAGGTTACCCATAAAGGCAAACTATATTAGCAGTTTTGTAACACTCTGAATGGGAAGATTAATAAATATAGCAACTGAAAATACTGTGGAAATGTAATCAGAGCTTTTTTTTATATATATATCCTATGTACTTTTTTTGGTTTAGACACTCATTTCAACAAAAGCTCACTAGTTGAAACTATTTTGGCCAGCTCTGCTCTTGGCAGATGCTATCTTGTCAATCTTGTCACCCTTTACCTGTTCCAGAATATTTGCTAAAGTCATAAGCCTGGACTTGCTCCTGTCACTCTTTTGACATCCTTACTTTCTTTTTCCTCATTCAGGCTTAATCAAAATCTCTGTCTTTGAAGTGACACCAGAGCTTCTTACTGAGCATGCCACCTTTTCTCGGACTGGCTGTGGCGCTGTGTTTCACAGAGATGTCCTTGACCTATTTCTTTCTTCCCTTTCCATTTTTACACAAATGTTCCTTACTCTTTGAAGAAGATTTCCACAGATACCCCCTCCTCCAGGACTGCCCTAGGCCGTAAAACAATTAGGCTTTTTACATAACTTTGTCATGACTATTTGACAGATATTTTCCCCAGTCTGCTCATTGCCATTTCCCTTTGTTTTGCCTTATACTCCAGTGGGGTATAAGAGTTTAATACTGGTAGTCTTGTTTCTATGAAGAACTCCATCCGAAGTGATGACTTGACCTATAGAAAGCAGCAAATTCGGTGCTCATTGACTACTGCAAGAAGGGACTCCACCTGGAATGAGCTTCTTCTTTGTCAGGGGTTTGATAACTGAGAGTAAAATTTAACTTTTAACTGAGTTGCCCTGTGTCCTGGCTCTGGGTCTTGAAAGAGCACGATGAATGGACGAAGGAAAATAGTAAAATGGCTTTTTATAGAAACCAAATACTGGATATCTACATCTAACTGCTGTCGTTAGAGGCCGTGAAAGAGGGAAACCTTTCCAGTGAGTCAAGTGAGAAATACAAAGATTTAAAATAAAATATCTGTCCCAAGCTACACAGTTTTCTTGCCCCAGCTCCTTGAGTCACGCTTCAGGTTTCTGGTTTAGATAAATGAAGGCAAAATAGTGTTCCCCCAAAATGGCACAGAACGGCTTAACAAACAGAAATCGTAAAACTTCAGATGGTATCTAAGAGTAGACTGCAGGTATAAATACTTCAAGAACCTGTCATTAGATGCAAATGCAGGAGAGTAAATTAACGATATCTTAGCTTTATGTCTTATAAACCTGCTAATTCTTCATGAAAACAATACTCAATATGATATAGCTTTATATCAATTTTACACTCTAGCCCTTTACCTTTTTTTCCTGTTCTATTGTTGAGTATTACCTTACCCACTTTGATTAATGTAATGGAAATATCTGATGTATAAAGGATTTACCTGTTGCAGCCTCTAACTCTCTTAGGCATCCTGGAAGATGTGCAAGCATTTATCCAGCTGTGGATATGAGGGTAATCTTGTTCAATAAAAGAAGACTAACCAACTGGGACTCTTCAGTTTAATACTGAGATCCTTAAATACTCAGAATGTGAAATAAGTTAAATAAAAGGAACATATTTTGGGTGTTTCATAATTTTGAGAGGGTATTCCAGTCATTTTTCTCAGCATGCTCACTGGAAAATGTTGGTATTTCCAATAACATAATTTGTCTTTACTGTAGAGAGCAAAATTCTCCTTCAGTACTTCCTGGAGCAGCCTAAGGCACTGATAATTTCAGAAGAGAGCTCAAATATGAGGAGCAACAGAGCTCTAGTATCAAAACAACTTTATGGTCTTTATTTTGCCTTGCTGACTTGTCACGCACAGACATTTTTCTTCAGAGCAATCTGGATGAGATAGAGGCAGAAATATTTGGAGAATCTGGGCCTAAAGTCATCTGATAAGGAATCAAACTCTCTGTCCTCAGCAGACTGGGGGCAACTTCTCATTATTTCTGGAGTGGAAGAGGACATAGAGCTGGGGAAAACTCTCTGCTCTCCTGCCATTTAAAGCACAGTGGAATAGTCCAGGATCACAGTATTTTGTCTTCACAACTCCCATCCATGCAAGTGGAAATCCAGGTTGAATATGGCTTCAAGAACATATTGTTGCAGCCTGACAGCTTATCAAAATAAATACACTGTGATGAGAGAAAAATGCAAGAATAGTCAAAATACTTTACTCTTCATCTGTTAATTGTCTATTTTTGTTGTGCTGCTTTCCCATGAAAACCAAGGATTTTAGCAGTTGTGACTATTACAGTAATAAGTAACAGAGTTCACTGCAAAGAGGATTTCATGCCTATTTTACCACTAGTTTTGCTGTAGTAACTGGTGATGCATGCTTTAAATCTACAGAGTGTTCTGCTGGGTATATTTTAATGAAGTTTTCTCTTTTGCCCTGAGATATTTCCTTTCCCACTGCTCTCCTGAGCATTGCTACAAAGCTGTCTCTGTCCCATTGCTTTCACAGTATCACAGTATCACAAGGTTGGAAAGGACCTCTGAGATCATCAAGTCCAACCTAAAACCCTACACTAACACCAACACTAACACCAACCCATCATCTAAACCATGGCACTCAGAGCCTCATCCAGTCTCCCCTTAAACACCTCCAGGGTCGGTGACTCCACCCCCTCCCTGGGTGCCCATTCCAATGACCAATCACCCTTTCAGTGAAGAACTTTTTCCTAACATCAAGCCTAAACTTTCCCTGATGAAGCTGACTATAGCCCTCCATTCTTCGAACAATTCCATGTCTCTGCAACATCAAACAAAAAAAGAACTATTGTTTTCACCTTGAAACCATTTGGAATCCCACCTTGTTGAGCCCTAATCACTGAAACACAAAAAGGCAAAGGAAATCTCATGGACATCTTGACACTAAAAAAAATTGTTTGCTTTTGAACTGAAGTAAAATATGTCTTTGCATTCTCTCTCTTCATCTTCTTCACACTTTCTCATCAAATTTTCTCTGGGAAACTGCACTAGATTTTTTCTTTTATTCTGATATGAAATATTTGGCCCCAGTTAAGAAAACATACTTTGATTGAAATGCATTTGGCTGATACTGCTCCAAAGTATCAGCTCTAATAACCTCTGACTTTTAATCATCCTATGATATCAGCCTCCCACTGCAAACTTATTACATTTTCAAAATTTAGTCTGTCCTGCTTCTTTCTCCTCCTTCTAATTTCTCCATTGAAATGAGGAAGGCGTTACAAAATCTGAATTCTGGTTGGGCCTTTTATTCTGTGACCTCACTGCCTACCAGGCTGAACAGTGTTACTGAATTATTCTTCCCCTCTTGGACTGTCTTCCTCCTGCTTGCTTTGGACAGGCTAAATGCTATGATGAATCATAGAATTGTAGAACGGTTTGAGTTGGAAGGGACCTTAAAGATCATCCAGTTCTAACTCCCCAGACATGGGCAGGAACACCTCCCGCTGGATCAGGTTGCTCAAAGCACCATCCCACTTGGCCTTGAACACTTCCAGGGATGAGGCATCCACGACTTCTCTGGGCAACCTGTGCCGGTGCCTCACCACCCTCACAGTAAAAATTAACCTCACCAAAAAAAAGGGCCACCTTTTAAATCTGTCTTTTTATTGCCCTCATTCCAGTCTCTGCAGCATCATGACCATAATCCCATTCATGCTTATAAAATACTTTCACCTAAAGGGCAGTTAGGTTATGAATGATGTTGTACAGAGAAATTAAGAGCTCTAAAGAAAGCAGTGCAGCAAAACAAAAGGAAACTTGTAAGTTAACTTTCCAGGAAACAGTGTTGTGTGAAGAAGAAATTTAATTTCAGCAGAAACTTTCTCTAGGATATATTTCTTGGGACTAGGATGAGATTTCTGATTAAAAAGACAGGACTCTGTCTGATCACTATTCTGATGGTAGGTTTGTAATGGTAGCATCCAATTTCAGTTCCTCACTTGGCCTACTTTGTAGAAGCAAGTGCAGTGGATGCTGAGCTTATGCTGTTCTGGGTTTCTTTCTTTTTTGATAATTCTTCAGGATCTGCTTTCATTTTACAGCAAACCCAAACCTTACCATGAAACTGCAAAATCATTGAAGGAATGAGAAACAGGATTGTTTCCACACACGTTCAACTGCAAGTATCAGGACATGGTTTTGCTTTATTCTGAATTGATTCTAAACCCCAAACATAAATATTTTGTAGCTGGTCAGACGTTGGCCAGCTGTTTCCTGGAGCCCTGCTGTGCACTGTGACAGTCATCACTGCCAGCAAGACACATATTGGCAGTCTGTGATTATATCCCATTGATTTTCTGTTCTCTGCACAGAAGTGCTGTTTTACACAATTAGAATGTGAATTGGCATGTGTATGTTGTAGCAGACACTATGATGAACTACAGAAACATTTAATTATTTCTAATATGGATGCAAAATTGTATGACATGTACCTGAAAAATCCACTTTTTGTACTTGTTTGCTAATCTAGAACACTAATTGGGTGCATATATTTGTGTGTTTGCATGCAGATGTATGCAGGATTTAAAATCTAAGCCAGAGACCACGTAGTCATTCATAATGCAGTTCATGTTTAAATTCTCTGATCCTTTCTCGCTTTAGTCCCTTGAAAATACCAGTGTATTTTTTGGCACTTGCAACAAGCTCTATTGATTGTAAGAAATAGAAATTTCTTGTTCAGAAGATTTTTTTTTTTTAAAAACTCATTAAATAATTTTCCTTGATTGGCAAATGCTACTTTTCTAAGAAGAAACAAATAATTTTATATCAAATTAATATTTCAAAGTGAAAGACCATTTTTGACAAAAAAACCCTAAAAAATGGCACAATTTCAGAAATTAACATTTATGGTGAAGTGTTGTTTTGAAACAACAGATTAAATTTTTTTAATAAATTATTTTTACTTTTCAGATCAGAAAACTTTCAGATTCCAGTTCTAGAGAAAGATTAAGCTACTTTCAAAATAGTGGCATTTTTATGAGATAAAAATTATGTTTCATGAAGCAATATTCATAAAAATATGTGAAAAAGAGATGATAAAGGAATAGACTCACTTCCCAATGATTGGAAAATGTCCTAAAAATCAGTTTTTGTGGTGACAATCTTTCCAGCCACTGCAATACTTATTCTGTTTAATCTGAGTGAGATGGTCAAAATGCCTCTCCATAACTTTCTTTGCTTTATGTGCACGGAAAATGGATATAGAACAAGCTGTTGGCATAAAAATCACTGCAGAAAAACCCAATCACTCTGAATTCCATCATTATCAACAGCATTATTCTGGGTACCCAGGTTCTTCTTGTTGTCACCAGGTGGCAGCCTCGACATATTTCAGTGAAGAGCAGGTTTCTCCAGTGAAGTTAACGTTTGCCTTGGTGAACATTTTCCTTTCGTGGTGATTTCTGTTCTCCACCCACTCTTTCTGACCCTCCCCTCTCAGTGGTCTGCAGTCACTTCTAGCTGAACTAAGCCTGCATTCGGCCAGCCTCGTGTCAACTCCTTCTGCTGTCAACAGTGACATCTCTGACTCTTCATCACTTAAAGCACTGGTGGCTGAGTCACAAGCTGGGATGATTCAGTGTATTTCTTTGGTCCAAGTGAAGGCTAAGAATGCAGAATTCATTAGGCAAATCCTGGAGCACTTACTCGGGACTCTACTCCCTCTTTTCTGTACACAGATGCAGAGAAGTCTGTGTGCTGTGGGTGCAGCTGTGGGTGCAGAGGGCCCATGTTGCAGGAGCACTACTGTGCTGCATGCTGAGCTGTGGCTTTCTCCCCTTCCCTGAATGAATCTAGTGAGGAAAGAAAGGCTTCTCTCTCCTGATCCTCCTCACCTATGTGAATACGTGTCTGAGTTACCAATCCTCCTTACTGTTTTCTTCTAAGTGGTTTAAAGGCTGACAGAAGCCTTCCAGCTCCCATGGGAGACAAATTACAAGGTACCTGTGGGGTCAGGAGGATGCTTCACTCTTGCAAGTGACCTTGTTTTAAGATGCCAGCCTTTACCTAACCCATGTAGAAGCCAGCAATTTCCCCAGGCAATGGGAATTGGGGCTACAGAAAGCTCAAATAAGCAAACATAGAGACCTGGCATGCAGAAGTTAAGCCCAAAGGCAGAACCACAAGTTCCCTTTACCTGGTGTTCTCTGTTGCCAGGCATTTAATGAGGGAAAGGAAGCCATGGGATGCTGGGCTTCCTATTAAAATGTACATAAGCTATAATAGGAAACCTGGAAATCAGAGGGTTTCTTAGTGATTCAGACTAAAAGGTGACCTCCCAGTGAACAGAAAGGCATCATGTGCTCAGAAAAGGCAGGATTTCACTCTGCAGATGTTGTTATAACCTACCTAGTAAATAAATCGTAATGAAAAAATATCAAAACAAACACTGGTGTGGAGAAAAGGGAATGGTTGGAAACAAAAAAATTAGACATGAGTCAGGATTGTCTTCTAAGCAGCATCACAAGGGTGATTATTTAGCACAGTGAGCAGAGCAGAGATCACCCCAGGGCTGGAGCAGCCCTACTTTTCATTTTGGGAATGATACATGCACTCTGCAAGGTGATTCCAACATCATAAGTAACTAATACTCAGCTATACATGGAATACAGGACTGCATTCTTAGCTGTCTTCTCCTGCCCAAGTTTTCCCCAGTCTTATATGAAAATACTGATATATTCAAAGCAAAATTATGTTAAGCATTTGCTTAATGACTTGTTCTTCAAAAGAGATGGGTGTCCATTATATCTTTTAATTGGTAAAAAAAATAAAAAATATTTGCTTAAAATAATTGGTAGTTTAATCCATGGGTTAAACTTTTGGAGATCTTATCCCTACTTTATAAACAAAGCAAAGGAAACTTTAGGTATAGCAACAGAGTTCCTTTTTTCTGCTGCCATGCTAATACGGTTGTGGTTGATTCTGAGAAGAGAATGAGATCTGAAATGAAATTAGGGACTTCAATAACTGAACTTTCTAAAAAAAAGCAAGAATCTAAATCCCAATTTTGGAGCTAGTTTCAGAACTCTAGGCCAAATCACTTCCCTTATGAGGAATATACTTAAACTTTGGGGTTTTCTGGCACCATAAATCATGGTCTGAGTTTGGTGCCTGAGCCATCTTTCATTTACTGTTATCAAACATTCACAAGAGGTGATTTCCCCAACCCCAAACTCACAATACCTTTGGATTAGAAGACGGAAATTCATAGGAAATGCCGCATTGCACAGGAATATGAGGTGAGAAATACTTGTAAAAGTCTCATTAAGAAGTTACCTTTGATAAAAACCCTTCAGTTCATGAAGATCCAGGATGCGTCTGCAACATCTCTGGTTTAAAACTTCTCATCCTGAAGACTTCTGTGTATCCAAGCACATTTTTTCTAGTTCTGAAATTCATACACAAATCGATATCAGATGCCACTTAGTTTTATTTTAAAGACACCAAATCAGCCCTTGCAGATCTTGGATCCTAGTTCTGAAGAAAACATCTAGAATGAATATCTTCTGAGCTAAAGATTATTCCTAGATACTTTGGAATGATGCATTTGGGATACCTACTTGTAAGATCTAAAACCTGTAATGAGCTCCAGATACTCACACAGATGGTATTCCACGACTATCACCTTAATTTTCTTTCTCATTTCCTTCCCTTTTAATAAGATGTTTCTATAATTAAACTAGCCTAAGGCTTGATTCAGCAGGTAATAACTCATGCTGAGGTTCAGTGAGAGATTGAAGCTAAATATGCTTAAATATGAATAATACAGTTAGTTTTTCCCTGCTGTTTTTACTGCCATGTCCCTTGGCTTGTTTGAAAAGCATAAGTGAACACAGAACTTGCAAAGGCAACAACATTGTCTTCCACCAAGGAAGGTGCTTTTCCTGTCTACACCCTGCCCATCTCTGCAAGCCTGAGGTCAGATCACCCTGTGCCCTGGCTGGGATGGCCTTCGCAGCAGAGACGTTCATTGGAGCCTGCACAGTACCTGAAGGTGTTCTACATCCAGAAGGGAGACCAATCCTCCAACACATACACTCACAGCTAACTGTAAGTGTGTGACTAGGATATTTGAGTATTTAAAGTGATACACATGCACACACAGCTGTAAGGATGGGGCTCTAATTGGAGTTTGCAGCCAGCTGTCCACAATTAATGAAGAGTGCTCGTTAGTTGGCATGGAAACCAGCTCAGCACATGAGCCAACTAAAGAGCAGGCAGATCTCTAGCTGCTGAAATCATAAGGAGATAAAAAGGTCTTTAAAGGTTTTTTTTTTTTTTTTACTTCTTTTGTCAGATTTGGGAATGTACAGAACCCAAACTCTTCATCAGATTAATTGCTTATCAATTAAGAAAATGTCTGAATGCAGAAACCATAAGGATGTCCTAATTCCTCTGAGTTAAAATTATTGCCCCCTAACTCCTCAGAGTCCTTAAAAATCCTTTGGTTTCCTGTTTCTGCAGCAAGATAACACCCTAGTATTTTGGAGTCTGTTTATGAAATCCTTAAGTAACCCTGAAACCTGGCTTATCACTCAGGCACCGTGGCAGAGAAACCATCAGCAAGTCAGGCAGTGATCAGAACTGTGAGGAAAAAATCTAGCAACAAAAATCTAGCTGATATATTAGGAGCCTATGACTGGAGATAAAGATATGGAAGTTGTTCAGTGTTTTTTATTGCTCGGGACTTTACATTCTTAAATCATTATGCAGTTGTTGATACTGTAACATGTTTATTCTCAGTTGATCCGTGCACAACTGAGATCAACCTATCACATTTATAAACACGCTTTATTTAGTCTTGGGTCTTTAGTCTTATTGCTCATAAAAGTGAGCAATTAATAAATAGAAATGAAAACTGGCTACACAAAGGGCAGGCTTCCAAAATAAAGATGCTGGATGTTTTACTCTGGTTTGGATACCAGGGCTTCAGAGACTTACAAGTACTTTTAAAGCTTAAACAAGAAGAAGCACATGTGTGCTTATGCCTTGGGAATTGACAGTGTCTGCCCACTTGAGCCTGGGATTAAGTGTGTGGATTGATCTCGACTCTCTGTCATCGGTGCCCAGAGCTCAGCTCCAACTGGGCTGCCACACACACAGCAGTTGGGGGTTCAGGCCACCCCTTCTAAAGGTAGAGAAGTACGGCCAAGGAGCCTTTGCTCTTGTTTCAAGCTCATTAGATGAGTGATGACAGGTTATAGTAGTGGTCCCTCGTGGCCAAACAACAAGCAAGGCCCCCAACTGCTGCTGTCCACTGCAATTGCAGTTGAATTTATCCAGCTGTTGTAACAACCACTGTGACATAAAAAACAGACCTCCCTGCACTCTGGTTTAATGAGCTTTGTGCATTTTATGCAAGTTCCCCTGCAAGATGCCACTCAACTGTGTGGCTTTGTGCTACTGCTCAAGCACATGGCTCTGTCCTCTCTCTTCTTATGTTGCCCTTCTTACGGCAGCAACACCTTCCTCTTAGATGTCTCCTGTCTTTCAGTCTGCTGAGTCTGAACTAAACCAAATATTTGCAAAGAAACAGAAAGCAGGTATCTCTCCTCACCCCTCTGTTTCTCTCCAGACTGACTGCTCGAATTTATCTCTTTATTTTATGGCAGCCTTCCAGTACTTAAAAGGAGCCTACAAGAAAGGTGGGGAGGGGCTCTTTGTCAGGGACTACAGTGACAGGAAGAATGGTGATGGTTTTAAGCTGAAAGAGGGAAGATTTAGATGAGATGTTAGAAATATTTTCTTGTGAGACTGGTGAGGCCCTGGCACATGTTGCTCAGAGAAGTTGTGGATGCCTCATCCCTGGAGGTATTGAAGGCCAGGATGGATGAGGTTTTGAGCAATCTGACCCATTGGAAGGTGTCCCTGCCCATGGCAGGTGGATTGCACATGGGTAATCTTTAAGATCCCCTCCAAGCCAAACCATTCTGTGATTCTATGATTTTAAGAAAGGGGTGGAGGTAAATACCATCATGGGGATTTTGTTTTCACAGCCTACTAAGTATACAAGAAATATTAGATATCAATATGCGTCCTGAGTTCATTTTTGCAAAGCAAGCAGTGGATTTTGTCTTTTTGGGGAATAACATACGTTTTCTCTTTGACCCTTTGGGGAAAATGTGTCTCCAACCCCAGAATTCTGGTTAAAACTGTTTACCCTGTTCCTTCTCTTTGCATCCAGTTTTACTAGAGATAACCTGAAAAAGATGTAAAAAGCTTCATTCTGTCTCTTCTTTTAAAACTTTCTGAGTATTCAAACCTGTGAGACAAGTATTCATCCAAGAATAACTGTTTTCTAATTAGAAGTTTAATATTGGTGTCTTTGAAGCATCAAAACCATTATATTGTTACATCAGCCAAATCTCTAATATGACCTTTGTGTCTTCATCTGGTGTTATTGGCTGCAATCCTATTTAAGCTCAAGACTAAATTAAACTCACATCACTTCCAGTTTTACACTCCTTCTCTGCACTCTTGTTGCTTGCTGACTTTCTAACTTTATATCTCAAAACTCACTAACCTGGGGAAGAATTGCAGTAGCCCCAATGCTCTGATATTCTGAACAATCATCTTCACAGTAGATATTATCACACATAATTCATTGGATTAGATTATAAAGTCTTCAAGAGGAGGAAAACTTTGTGGAGTTTGTTGCTTCCTAATGTGCCTGTAAAATTATTATCTCTGTTTCTGTTTAATTTGCCAGTGATAGGTATAAACATACATCTTCCACCCGGCACCCAATCCTGTTTTCCAAATTTGTGTTGGCAGTCAAAACTAGAAAAAGACTTCTTAACTGATTTTCAGTGCGCAAAAACTTCTCAGAATAATTGGGAAAAGTTTTGTTGCCATTCTGGAGATCTGTAGATGTGTTGATTCATTGTTCTAAATATTTTCTAATAAAACATTGCACATTATTTGATGTAGATACATGTATATTCTGTATTCATAATACACACTAAAGAATTATTTCTAACTCTAGTGACGTTAACAGCAACTTCTCTATTTCAGCAGAGTCAGGATTTTCTTCTAGATGCTTTGTTCATTTATGCATTCCTCATATCTTGATGCAGACACAAGGTGCTTTGTATTCAGTCTGCAATTCATATAGAATAAAAAAAAAGGAATTAAACTTTGATCCTAGTTCTAATGCTAATGGAAAGCAATAACTTTTTATGAACAATTCATTACTGTGCTATTAAGCAGGTTAAAACACACTGCCTCTAGCATTTGCAGCAAATATTTTCTTTTGGAGTGTTTGGGAACTCCACAAGTTTCTTACTTGAGATCTGAAAGGTTTAAATAAAAGTATTCTTATTCCTTTTTTATTTTGATACATAATCCAATTTCCCCCACATTTAATTCATTCAATATGCAAAAAAAAAAAAAAAGATTATTCACTTTAAAACTAACTCTGCAGTACTATAATAATTCCCTGAGACTTCACTTAACTGCATCACTATTCAAAGTCTGATGCAAATCCCTCCTGCATTTTTATGGTGCTTATCACTACAATAACTAAGTGCAACACAAACATGAATATGCATATATTCACAACATCTTTGTGAGGTGATGAAGTGATATTGTACTGACAGTTTACAACTTACAGCTGAGAGGCAGAGGTCAATATAAATAATATTCCCTGATGATAGATATTCAATCTAGAAGCCTTAAGATCTGATTTTTTTAGAGTATAACTATCATGTAACACGTACATTTTAAAGTGAAGTGCTGGTTATCTTCAGTCATGCCTGTGAGTGCTGTATTTTTCCACAGAACTCTGTATCTCAAGTCAGGCACAGTATAATGAGAAATTTAACTTTTAGCACTGTGTGAGAAAGATCAGATCAAACTAACTACCCAGCCTGCCCTTGGGAGACCAGGGTAGTGCCAGGTAAGAAACATCCTGCTTCACTGAGGGGTATTGTGTCCCAGATTGCTAATAAGAGACCCAAAGAGTTGCCTAAATAGACAGCACAGACAGCCGTGGAAGAAGAAAATCATTATCTCAATTTTGTTAGGGATTAAAATTAAAATCATAGGCAAATATGGGAAATTTTCCAAACACACATACTACATGTCACTTTCCACTTAACATTCAGGAAGTCTATGAGAAATATAGGTACAAAAGGCAAAGATCAAAATGTCCTGGGGATAGATTGTAAGCACATGATTCCTTTGAAAATCAGCTGGAGTGGAGATGCTGTCACTTTGTAAGTGTATACAAATATTTCTTGGCAGCTGTATTCCATAAAGACTGTGTAAGAAGATGAAACATTCAAAGTCACTTGGCAAAAACACTGTTTGATTTCTTTTGAAGAAATTTGAGAAATTAAATTGAGCTGCAGGGCCTGTGACCTACAGTTTATGTAGCTGACAGTATGCAAATCTTTGGCTCCTCAGAGTATGCAAAGTCCAGTACCAAAGTCGCACGATCATCCTTCTCGTGAAGGAAAAAAATGCTATCAATACAGATCTCCTATCCAGAGTGTTTGGTAGAGAGGTGAGCTGCAGTCAGGAGCACAGCAGTTATTCAGAAACACTAAGGAAATGATCTGTAGTAATTCCAAAGTCTTTATCACCTTCATTCATAAAAACATGTTGCTTTAGCAGAAGAAAAAGTAGGAAAGGAGCAAATGCTTTGTCTGACATTGTTTCTCATTTCCCTGGATTATGCTGGTGCCCTGAATTAAACCCCTAAAACTAACAAGAAACTGTTTCCCAGAAAACAGTCTCAGACCAGCATGTTTTTTCAGAGTTATTTGCATTGGTGTTTATTTCATGGGAGCTGATGAAAGTCCCAAGGGTTTACCTCTGACAAAAAGAGTGGGGCAAATACACATGAGTGCCCAGCAGCTCAACTCAGCTGTGGTGAGGCTGCCAAAGGAGATAATTCTGCCAAGTGAAATGACTTCCAGGCTGTGCACTTGTGTGTCAAAATGACATTAGTGTATTTTGAGATAAGTGCTGTCTTTTATCAGGCGTAAGCTTCAAAGCCACAGAGATGGAGAGATGGGAAACTGGAGGTTGACAGGAAAAGTAGAATTTGATAGAAAAAATGTAAAGAGAATTTTTTAGAACAAACTCAACACACCAAGAGCTAGCGATACCTTCAAGGATGGAATTTAGAGCAAAGGATGTTTTATTGCTGTGTGTCCATGATGGTTTAGGCATAGGAGAGAAATTTCCTCTGCAAAAGGCAATGGAAATTAAACAGTCTTGTGCCTACTCGAATGTCTGGAGCTGCCTGCCCACTGCTCGCTGATGAAAGAAGCTTAAAACACACAGAGAGCATGGAGCTACTTACAAGAGATTGATATACCCATTCATATCTGTTTTGATAGAGATTTTGGACAACTTGGATACCCACCTAAATAAAGTTCAACAAGGAGATCTACAAAGTAGGGAAACACTTCAGCTTCATGGCTTGAGGAATGAGTACTAACAACGGAATGGGTTGCTAATAATTCCAAGACCTGACCTAGGCATCCCCAACCCTAACCTGGAGCTGGATCCCATCAATTTATCTTTGGCCAATGGAAGTATTGTGGATTTCTAATAGTTTGGCTCACTATTCTAATAGTGTCCTCACAGGCCTCTGGGTCAGATACTTTCCCTGAGCAATCTTTAACTGACTGATTACAGGGTACCTGGGAAGATGGTTTTATCACTGGGAAATACAGAAAGGGGAACAAATAACTCCATTTGCAGCAGTGATCACTGAGGTTTCCTACCTCTTTGGGAAGCAATACAGAATTTCCATTAAATTCCACAGGTCAAAACATTGCTGAACGGGGTTAAAGGTTTCTGACTTCACATCAACAGAAATTCCTGCCGGAGTGATTGTTGTGTCCAACAAGGTAGGTCATTTCCCTCCTGTGCGTTTTCCTCCTCTTATCTCTACTGACTCCAAAGGCCCATAGGATTCACAGAAGCTAAAACTAAAACAACAACCTACATGTGGTCAATCAGGTCGTCTCTGAACTGTCGGTCAGTCCCCTTTGACAACCACCCAGTCAATAAAAATACTCAGAGATGCCAGGAAGTTTAATTCCCTTATCCCATTCACAGGCTTGAAGTGTACAGAAGACCAAATGGTAATTTTCAGCTGCTTAGCCAAATTTCAGGAACCAAAGGAGGGTGCTGCCAATTATAGGTGACAAGCCTTCCTCTGACAGCTGTATATAAGCATGACTGATGTCTGCTCATCTCCGCGAGAGTCCAGAAGCTTCCGCAGGGCACACATGAAGATCAAAGCCTTCTATCTTAGTCCCCTACCTCAAAATATTTACTTGCTGTCATCTGGAGAGATAGAGAGAAGCCATGGCCTCAACATCTGACAACTCACTTGTGATGTTAACTACCGTGTTCCCTTTACCATTAAAGTCACCGGTGATATAAATAGGATATTGCAATGTCTACAGAAGAGTGGTTTCCAGACAGACATGGCTAGATCAAATTCAGCCTAGGCAAGGCAAAAGAAATACAGCCAGGAAGGAGGAATCACTAGGAAAATGGCCTTCTATAGAAACAAACATACAGAGCATGAGACCTGAAGATCAACAGAATCCAAGAATTTTTTGATTCAGATAGGGCCTCCAATCCTTAAGCCTAGATTTACATGCTTGGATTTGATTTTCAGGTTGCTCTTATTGCTTAATCCCTTACAGTCCATTATGATTAAATCACTTCAGCCACGTAAGGCTGAAGAAAACATTTCATCAGCTTGTTTAGTAATACAATTATACAACTGCCATATCATTGGTAAAGTAAGGCAGGCATCTCTGAGGGAACAGATTAGCTCATAGCAGATTAAGATAACATTTTGAGACAAAAAAAGAGAATATATGTAATAATAAAGAATATATTACAAATATCTGCCATATGGCCCATGAGTGAAAGCTTTCTTTTAGAGAGCTGCTTGTCTTCTCTCTTTGGAAGTCCTCTTTCAGCTTCTCATAAACAGGACTTTTACTATCCAGCACAAGAACTAGTATAGCAGTGATAACACAAGGTAAGGGATAATTCTGCAGCAGTGCTTGTTGCAGTATGTGCTGCAAAGATTTCCAAACAAATTCTGGTATTTAAAAAATTTTCACCAGGGCCACAAAAGAATTTATGTGTTTCACTGTCATTAAAATCAACAGGAGTTCAGAGTTTGTTCCCAATGGGTGCATCTGAGCAGCAGTGTTCTCAGTGAGATTGGTAATGAACAGCTAATCCAGCTGCCACAACATCCAGATGCATTTGAGAGAGGATGACAATTTTCAAGTCCACTTGATTTAGAAATCCCTAATTTTATGTGTGAAAAGAGTAGTCCCATTTCAATGTAAATGTCATTTTAGTAATCTTTTTTTCTAGACTGCTCAGTATGATCTGGCAGTCACTGAACTTGAAGAAAAAAAAATGGAAATTGGGACTATTAAACTGTGCTGCTGCCTGCATAATTTTAGTTTTATGTATAAAATCAGGTATATTAAACTGATTTAATCTTTTATACGCCTCCACTGGCCTTAATGAAACAGTCAAGGGTTAAACTTGACAATTTGGATCTGGACATCTGGAATTTTTATCAATGCCTAATAGAAATTTTACTCTGGTCTTTATTTGAAGGCATGCTGAATTCATATTCCCTTAGTTAATTTGCTAATTTTACAGCTATTTTTTTTAACTGCTCCTGGAATGGAAGGCAACCTGTCTGTTGCTCCTAGGACATTTTGCAGTGCTTTGATTTGTGGACTTTTGCCAGAGCGTGGCATTGTTTCGGTCCTTTGTCTTGCCATTAATGTTCTTACTGTTACAGTTTTGTCTGTTGGGTCAATGAGATTAGATTTCATTAGCACAGCAAACTGAAAAAAAAAATATGAGTTATTAGATAATCATTAAAGCACATCTGTTGCCTTTTTCAGAGTGCCAAAGTCTGAATTCCATTGAACAAGTGACATGGCACTTGACCAACGCTTAGTTCAGCTATGGTCAATGAGCTGCAAAAGGATTAAAATATTAGCAGCTAGTTGATTCAACTTAATCCCTGGCAGTTCTGTTTAGTTGGCAAAGAAAGGTGCCTAGAGCAAAAGAGAATGAAACAATTGCAGTAAGAAAATAGTAACATTTTTGAGGTCATTCCATAAACTGTGCTTTGCTGATGCTCCACTTAGGTGTTACGCCAAGACATCAGTTCCTCATGTACTCTAAATACACTTCCATGTACTCCCATCCTGCATCTGTTCAAAAGTCCCTGAGAACTTCTCAGTCTGAAAGTCTGGTTGTTAGAAAATGGAAACAGGGTTTCCCTCCATTGTCCATATTCCCAAAGTGACCAGCAATCTGTACTATGAAAGAATATCATGTGTCAAATGTCAGGCGTCTTTTCTCTTTTCAGAAACTCTTCTGAAATACATTGTGGCAAATACTGTAAATAATAGGGAGTTTTAATGTATCATTTTATATATGTAAATTTTATTTATATATATACACATTTATATATTTTTTAAAGAAAACTTCTGTACATTATGTATATATCTTTACAAAGTAGGAAATCACATTTTTTACAGACAATAATTAGGATTTCCAAAGAAGCCTTCATGGAAGGAAGAACTTAGTTCTCATCAGATATCTTTTGTGATTTAAACTCACAGTCTTATCACATAAGCACTGCACATGTGTAATCAGGTCACTGCCTATGACTAACTCTACAGAATTATTTAATAATTTACAGAGTAAGAAAAGGAAAAACCTTAGATCATAAAAAAAAATATAATGTACCCACACATTTAGGAAAATTGCTTTCTTTAAGTAATGATCTGGATTACTGAAATCACTGTTGCTTCAGTGTAAATGTCATCGTCTAATTTAAGACAGACATTAGGAAAAAATTCTTCATGATGAGGGTGGCGAGACACTGGCACAGGTTGCCCAGAAAAGTTTTGGATGCCCCCTCCCTGGAAGTGTTCAAGGCCAGGTTGGAGGGAGTCTTGAGCAGCCTGGTCTGGTGGGAGGTGTCCCTGCCCGTGACAGGGTTGTTGGAACAGGATGAGCTTTAAGGTCCCTTCCAACCCAAACTGTTCTATGATTCTATGATTCTATATATTTTTTGATTTAATATAGGAATCCTGATTTGCTTAGTAAAGATTCAAGCTAGTCAAGTTGTACACAAGGGTGAAAAGGAAATTCTTGGATGGTTTTCTGCCATCCCTGACCAGAGCAAAAATCCAGTCCTATCATCTAACCAGTGCAGACATTCGCAGGTGCTCAGGACCCAATCCATGATGTACTGAAGACACTCATTTCTTGAGCCGCTGAATGTACACGTGTAAAAGGAAGCTGAGAGCACTGCTGGAACTGCATTTCACCTCCCCATGGCTGGGTTTATCAGGTAAATATTGCCTTTCTCTAGAAGAGTTTATCAAAGTTGAAAATTAAAGCTTCCTCTTTAGGGGACGTAGATCTGTGATGAATTAGATAGATTTCCATTTCATTCTTGTTTGCTGGTATTCCTCAAAGTGCTTTTTTTACCTCCAAAACCAAACCAGATTGGTGTTTTTTGTAAACTTCGCTACCTGCATTAGTTAAACTGTTACTACATGGAGTTTGGAATTTTTTGCTAGCTATTAATCCATAGAATCACAGAATCATGTAGGTTGGAAAAGACCTTTAAGATCATCAAGCCCAACCGTAAACCTAGCACTGCCAAGTCCACCAGGAAACCATGCTCCTAAGCACCATATCTACATATCTTTACAGAGACTTTACAAAATGTAAGACATACATACCACAAGAAGAGAGGGGTTAAGAGGCATGTTAAGTTTAGCTAAACATGTGGGTGTACATTTACAGGTGATCAATTTTTTATTTTTAATCAAATCATTGTCTCAGATGTCCTTCTCTTCATGACTGTTTCCAACACTACTGCTATATTTCCGTATAACTATTAATTTTAGTGCACTCATTAATCCCAATAAATGGTTGCTCACATAATTTCTCTATTGTACTCTTGCAATACGACCTCTCACATATTACTCACCTGGGATATCAATAATAAACAAGATAATTATGATAAGCCATCAAATCTGTAACAGGTCGTGAAAGGCAAATGGGAGATAAACCCTACAATTATAAGTTTATAATTGATGAATGGTTACTATCAATTTTTTTTTTAATAAATGTCTCTTGTTTCTATTATTGACTTACTTATTGGAATTTCTCATTTAATGACTGGGAAGTCAGCGACATGACTTTGCTACTTCTTAAGCATATTTTAGAAACCACAGTGACTAAATAAGTCCTGTTCCAGCTAAAGCAGTTAAGGAATAGTAGCTATGTAACTCTGAACTCCTTACCTACATAAAAGGTCATCTTTTTGTTTACTTTTCTTAGAGTAGGTTCTACCTTGTTACCAGGCTTACAACATTCAGGAACAAGAAGCGTGTCTTACATATCGTGCTACATGTCTATAATAACGTGTGCGCAGCAACAGTACTTCAAAGCTCACAAACTTCTGCTGTGCATCTTTAAGTGGTTTGTCCTCTTTGGGATACAGCCCTGTGATCAAAAGATAGTCATTGTTTAGCTACTGGATGCATTTGAATGTCCATGCCTGAGGCTCACCCATGAGGCCTCTGCGCCTCTTGAGTTATGACTTGGTTTTAGATGTATCTGAAGGGCCTGTTGCTGAATTCAGTTTGTCAGCAGCAGCTACAAATTCATCCTGGCAGAAACTGATGTTTCTGGTTTCCAGACTAGAATGAAAGTCAGCACAGGAGGGACACAGATCTGTCAGAGCAAGTTCAGAGGAGGCCACCAAGATGATCAGAAGGCTGGAGCACCTCCCATGTGAGGACAGGTTTGGGAGCACTGGGTTTGTTTAGCCTACAGGAGAGACAGCTCCAGGGAGACCTTGCCTTAGAGCAGCCTTCCAGGACTGAAAGTGGACTACAGAAACCTGGAGAGGGGCTCTTTATCAGGGAGTGCAGGGATAGGATGAGGGGGAACAGTTTTAAGCTGAAAGAGGAAAGATTTAGGTTAGAAAAAACCCCAATTATTTACTGCAAGGGTGGTGAGGCACTGGCACAGGTTATCCAAAGAAGTTATGGATGCCCCATCCCTGGAGGTGTTCAAGGCCAGGTTGGATGAGGCTTTGAGCAACCTGATCCAGTGGGAGGTGTCCCTGCGTATGGCAGGGGGGTTGGGACTGGATGGGCTTTGAAGTCCCTTCCAACTCAAACCATCCTGTCATTCTGTGATTCTATGAAATTCTGAATAATTGACTGCAAGGGTCCTTTGGAAAGGAGAACTTCTCAGCCTTTTGGAAAGAAGAGATATGCATCATCATACACATAGGACTGGGAAAAACTCCCTGCATGAAAGAATCCTAGCTTTTACCTGCTCCCAGTAGGGATCAGCCCCACATACCTAACTTTCACGTAAGGCACCCTAGCTATCCAGACCAAAGGCTGAGGCTGTGCTATCATTTGTGAAAGAATTCAAAATTCACAGGGTGAGAACCTGTAATTTCCTGCTGCCAAATAACAATTCAGGAACACATCCAGTGTGCCAGAAATTTGGACTCTGGTGTACACTCCACCAACTTACACAGTGTCTGGTTAATGCAAAATAGGGAAAGGAAGAGACATATTTCAGGGCTCTCCTTTTCTGTTTGCTTACTATAGAAAGAAACCATACAAATGTACGTTCCCTGGCTTAACAATTCTTGAGGTGTTTTCTGAAGAATAGAACAACGTTAATGGAAAAGAGGGGGCATACAGGACAAACTACAGGGGTGAGGGCATCCCTCAAACAGGAAAAACTCTAATCTAGGTTTTCTATTCACTTAGCCATTGCTCTATTAATTAATTTCTGTATGAAAACATACCCACTGCTACAATGGGAATGGTCCTTCCACAGTGTTTGTCACTGATCCTCAGCCTCTTTGCACATGTTTAAAACAGCAGTGAAAGGTAAATCTTCTGTGAGGCTGCTGGCCACCTGATCAATGCTTGTTAGAGCTATAAAATGGGATTGGGGCCAAAGTGTGATGCGATCTGGCAACTCTAGCCAGCAGGACAGTGCCCTGTGGAGCATTAACTTCCCAAGCCGGTCAGAGAAGCCATAAGTCTGTTTTCACTTGCAATGGGAGCCCATTTGTTCTCTTTCTTCCCCTGCACCTCTCACCTCTTCCTAGATCTTGAGATATTAAGAAGGAAACATCCTAATTGTTTGCATTATATTTGTAGATTCTGACATTTCTTACAAGTGACTTTATCAGAACACATTCCCAGATTCAAACAGCCCTAACTTTAAATATTTCACTCAGATTTCTTTTCTGTTTTTATAAATAATAAGACTAAGTAGTTCAGAGGTGGCAAAGGTCTATTTCATGCCTTGTAAATGGATTTGAGGTAGAACCTCAGTCTTAAAAGGAAACAAAAAGTGGCAGACTATGAATTTGTATCGATATCTTGTCCACTCGACCTGCATTATAAACTGGGAACATTGTGTCATATAAATAAATTCTAATTGCTATTCTAACAATTCCACATTTTAAAGTTCAACCAAGTAGTCCTCTTTGTTTCCTAAAGCCCAGAATTACTTGTAACATTCAGGTCATTTCAGTTTTCCCAAGAAACTTCCAGTTCCTATGACTCATAACACCACCTTCTGGACAGTTATGACCTAAATGTGACTAAAATTGGCCTGTGGATGCTGGTAATATACTAATACACGTATCTGCTGTGGTCACAGTTTAACATCACTTCCATCCAGTGATGTTATGATCAGGTATTTCTTAGTGTCAGTGAATAATTATCTGTCAAGGTCTAGAATAAATTTCTCTGTGGTGTTTTAGGCCTGAGGAATATTTTCAGTTCAAAGACTGGAAATAAAATAATGATGAATCATTCCTGATATTTTAGAAGACCAGCAGCTTTATGCTCTTTCAGCTAATCTCTGTTTCTAAGCATGTGATGTTATTCCCAGCAGAAAAGACCATGGTATCTACTTATTTCAGTCACTGTGGACGTGCTAGGAGAAAAATATGACTGATTTTAACCATTTGGGAAATACCATTCTGTTTCTAACAAAAAAAAAAAAAAAAGACACATGATGGGGTAATTGAATTTAGTTACCCTAAGAGTACATTGTAATATTTGTATAGAGATGACGGATGTAAGTCACGTTCAAAACACATCAGAGAGCCAAGAGGAGGAACAGTGTAAGGTGTGAACCGTTTTTGACAGAAATACCATTTACCAACATTGCACCACCTAAGAAGCTGGGCCTACTTTGAAGAGGGTAGATTTAGATTAGATATTAGGAAGACATTTTTTAATGTGAGGCACTGGCACAGGTTGCCCAGAGACGTGGTTGCCTCATCCCTGGAGATGTTCAAGGCCAGGTTGGATGAGGCTGTCAGTACCCTGAATCAGTGGGAGGTGTCCCTGCTCATGGCCAGCGGCTGGAACTGAGTGATCTTTAAGGTCCCTTCCAAGCCATTTTATTACTTTACTTTTAAAGTTACACGAGTACATTTTTATGCAGTAGACTATTGCATCAGCCATTGCATCCTTCAGATGATACAGTGACACCTTTCATAGAAGTCCAGATTGAACCAGTCAGTTTGCTCTTTACCCTTCTGAAACAGTTCTATGTACTTTGGAAACTCCTGCTGAATAAAGATTGGTAGCTTGTAAGTACTATAATAGCTCAACATACCCTTCACTCCTGCATTACTTATTTTATACCCCCTGAGATCCCATGCTGACTCACGGATATTGGTATGGAGCTGATTAGGAATACAGCCCAGTACTTCCTCCAGCAAATACCTAGATTTTGAACAATCAGATAAGATAGTGTGTCGAAAGGAACATAAGAAAGACTTGCAGTCTTCTTTGCCTCACCTGAGTGGTTGTTACTGCTACAACCTGGGCATTCTTACCAAGAGTGATGTCAGTTCAGGTGCCTTTAACACACTTTGTCAAATGCAGTAAACCTCATTTTTGTTAGAATCATAGATTGTCCTGAGTTGGATGGGACTCCCAAGGACCATTGAGTCCAACTCCTGTCCCTGCATAGGATAACCCCAAAATTCACACCGTGTGTCTGAGGGCATTGTCCAAATGCTTCCTGAATATTGTCAGGTTTGGTGCTGTGGCTGCTTTCCCGGAGAGCTGCTCCAGGGCTCCACCATCCCCTGACTGAAGAATCTTTTCCAAATACCCAAGCTAACCCTCCCCTGGCACATCTTGCTGCCATTCCCTCAGGTCCTATCATATCACCAGAGAGAAGAGATGAGCATTTGCTCCTCTTGTGAGGCTCAACAGTTCTTTCACAAACCAGGTGTCAGCGCATCAGTGTTCAATGACTTATAGAGGTCTATAATGCAACCAGTTACTTTTCACTTGCTGCTTCATTAACTATCAATTATTTACACTCTGCAAAAAACCTGCTACAGGAAAGTATGTTAGCATCATATTTCAGGATAGAAGGAGGAAATTTATTACAATGAGGGTGGTAAAACGCTGGCACAGGTTGCCCAGGGAGGTAGTGGAGGCCCTGGAAACATTCAAGGTGAGGCTGGATGGGCCTCTGATCAGCCTGGTCTGGTTAAAGATGTCCCTACTCCTGCAGGGGGAGTTGGACTCGATGACCCGTAAAAGTCCTGTCCAACCCAAGGCTTTCTGCGATTCTGAGTTATATTGAATTGTCTTTTTTTTCCAATCATGTACAATAAGAATAAATAGAACTGTACCTTTGTTTTTGCATGTAAAATAACAATGAAACACAACAAATATTTTGACCTCCCTCTTTGAAAAGAAATCATAATTTTGGAATTTTCCAGACTCAAGTGCCCGAATTTATGAAACCATGGACATGACTTTGGTAGATGTTGAATGTACATGCTGCCAGGCTCCTCCGTAGTAAAGAATTGGTCAAATAAAAATGAGACACTGCTATTTTTAAATATGTGTTGTTTAAAAAGAAAATATGTTTTTCTCAATCATATTATAAACCCAATATTTATATATTCAAGACTTGAAATTGTAATGAAAATAAGGTTACTTATGGCTTGACCAGAAGTTACCCTTATTTTTTTCTGAGGTAAAAAATTTTTCTCTGTCCTCTTGGCAACATTCAGAATACTGTAAGCCTAACATTTATGGTAAAGAGTTATGTTTATTGCTTAAGATGAGTAACAAGCTTCAGATAAGTCATGCAATTCTATTACCTCTAATACCTTTGGATGAGGACTGGGAATTTAGTGTATTAATCTTAATATTTTGACAATTTCCACGAAATCTTAATTACAAGTTTGGAAAATTCCATAAAATACTTCCTTCTTCTCAACATTCTTTTGTTGTCAATAAATAGAGTTGGCAAATATCAAGAAATCTGAAAAGGTTTATTTACATGTATTTGAAAAGCATTATTAATAAAAACCTTAGAGAATTCTTTTCTAATCTCAAAAGCTATTAAGAGAAACAAATTAATGGAGTAATTTCAGAGTATTTATTACTCACTGTGAGATACTGTACCAGCCAGTCCATGGCTCCTAAAATAATTATCAAGCCTTTATTATCCTATTACTACTACTTGGACTTGTAAACAGATCACATGCTTTAAGAAAAATCTCATGGGGTAAGACTGGAAAAGTTGGATAGTATTAGGAGTACCAGTACTACCCTAAGTTTAAATCTTGTTCTGTTTAGGTCAAAGACAAAAGATGCTACTCATTTCAGGAGTCTTAGTCAGGCCTGAGAAATATTTTGCCAAAATCACTCTGCCTGGTAAAGCTTGAGGTTTGTTTTCTGTTATACTGTGGTACCTGTTAAGTAGAGCAAGGCTTTCATAAGTCCCTGTTCTGATACTCTCAGCTCAATACCCAACAACAAACACTCCCCTGGGCAGACTGTGAAACTTCAGAGGGTCTATTCTCAGAAAATACACCTTGTTCCTTCAACATGATCTTCCGCAGAGGTGACGCTGTCTTGCTGCCTCTCAGATCTCCTGAGATGTGATTTCAGATTTATGGCATTTCAGCAGCAAGATATTGCGGTATTAATCACCTCCTGCCTCATTAATTCAAATAAGATGACTAGTAATTTATGTTAAATAAGGCAGCACAAGGAAAAGTTAGACATGAGTATTCATTTAAACTTAACATAGCTATGTTCATTTCTTGTTGATGGAAATAGATGTTTTTAATAGATTTCGAATTTTTTAACAGCAGCACTTGTGAACTCATCACAGAAACCAATCCAGAAGAGAGGAAAAGTCACCACCTCAAGTTCTAAATAGCTTTATTCTGGCATCTAGATTTCTAAATATGCGTGAAAACATTATTTTCAGTAATCAAAGCATTTTACTTACCACAAGATGGCACTGTTTTTTATTTATTTTCAGCTAGCACTGTCCAGAGCCCTCTTGTGTTTCATCGTGTTATCTGAAGACAGAATGATCGGATCTCAACAACATTTAGCACTTTTATTTCATGTACCTGTTTATTTTACAAGCCACTCTCTTTATATTAGATTTGGAAAATGGCAGGTTGTGACATAGTTTTTATTGATTGTAGACATGGTTTTCCTTTCAGACTGCAAAATGTTTCTCAACCCACCACTTCACTTTTGAATTTTCAGTCTCAGAGCAGCTCAGGTTTACTTTCACTCCACTAAATAAATAAATTCATATTTGAGACTAATCCAGATATTCTCCTAGATTCAGTAATCTTGATGAAGATTTGGATGGATAGGGTTTGAGTTTTGAATTCATAGAGAAATCAGGTGACAGAAAAATTCCTAGACAGCATTTCACACACTCCTGCTATATAATTTTTTTTATTTTTCATCATTTATTGGGCTATAGCTTATATTGCATAAACCTGCAAATATAACATTGTTGAGTAGATACTACTAAAAGTTCCCGTAATAGACTTGTGCTGCCTGCAAAGACAGGGAAAATTACAGATATTCCTACTTATGTAAACAAAGACCTTTCCTTTAGCTGAAATAAGAGATGGTAAAAACTGATTTTATCTGATGTATTCAAAATGTTGCCAGTTGCTCTATTTTTCTGGATTCATCAAGATGCTGTTATGCATAGGTTACTCACGAATAAGGGTGTTACACCAGGACGTGATTTCTGCAAAATTCTGTCCCTAAGAAAGTTTACCAAAGTCCTTGTTGTTTGAGCTAAAATGTTGGGTTTGTGCTTCTGTTGAAAATCTGTGCTGGTGATTTGCTGTAGGCAGTGAGGACCCCTCTTTCTATAGTATCCCCAGAAGCATCCAGTGTTTGCTTTCTCTCTTGTGAAAGAACATCTGTTGTGAATGGTATGAGCTATCTTCTGGGTCTGACCCACCTCTAGTTACTCTTAATAACCCAAGCCAGTATGCACAGTAAGTAGGACATGCAAGGGTCCCCTTTCCACATAATGGATAGGCAGCAATAACCTTGCATCTGCTCTTGTGTTAGTCTGTCACTCACAATCAGGGGTTACTTGATGCTTAAAATAATTCCTCCCCTGACAACTAATTCATCTGGGAAGAAAAAAGACTCCATCCAGATGGTGGGAATCTCACAAGCTTCTATTTTTTTAAGTGGCAAAATCTCTCCTTTTTTAATAGACACCCTGTAAGTTATATAATATTCTTGGAGCTATCCCATGGAATTATCAGCCTTTAAATATGCATTAGGCATGCAGAAAGTAAGTCCTTCCCTGACCTGGGAGACCACATCTCTAAAAATGTAGGCTGCTAAAACCCTTCACAAGAGTGAGTCTTAATATCAAATACTTTATTTTTCTACAGACACAGAAATAAAAGAAGAGAAAGATGGTATGGTGGGGAAAGGAATGGGACAAGCATTTTTAACTCTTTACAGCACTGATTTGCTGAGGTTACGGGCAAGTGTCACCATCTGCAGACTGTTTGGTGACCCATAGGCCAAGAATTAGTGGCTTTAGTCCAGCATTTAGCAGATACCTCAGTGATAAAGACATTTGTGGAAATGCAAAATGATTTGTGATTTGTAACTGAGGAAATGAAAGTGTAATATTTGTGATAGGAGGCCTAATTTTCCTAAAGAACAAGGCTTCAGAAATCAGTCTTTAAGAAACATCTGTTATGTCTGTTGAGAAAGCTTACACATCTCACCCTGCCAGGCAGGGGGGTGCCAGTCTAATTGATTTTCTATTGTTCTGGTGTAAAAATACAGGACATCAGCCAGAATGACAGTTGTAATACTATTTTTCATAAATCGAGGTTTCTATTCTGGCATGGGTGAGGCTCTCATAAGGAACTCAGCTCTTCTGACTTTTGAAAAGTGAGTTTCTTGACCATGTGTTTGGAGAGAAAAGCTTGGACGAAGATTCAGGAAGACTCAGAGACCAAAGCGCAAGCGTAAAGGTGTGCTTTATACAAATACAGGTATCTACATACATATCAGATACAAGTATCTACATTTACCCTTGAAAAGCAGTATTTTGGAGACAGATTTATATCAGTTGAATATCTGAGACTGGAAATGCTGACATTGTCTATCAGCCTGCTGCCTTTCATGAGAAAAAGCTGTGTACCAACAGCAATGATGTAATACTTGTCTATGTTGGTAGGAATTTGAACATCCTCCTTTTGCCAATAAAGTCAATGGAAGGTAACATTGTGTAGGACTTGGATTTTTATTTTCAGCCAGTGTTTAACATAGTGCAACATTTTGCTGAAACACGCTATGGAAAGACAGAAAAGCGTTTTCTAAAATTGAGTTGCATTTGCGTACTCACACTTTCCAGAAAGGTTCCTTGTCCAGGTCCTTCTGTTGCCCTGTGGAGTTAACTCTGCCCAGGCCTGCTGCACGTCCCAGCCTCTGGGACTGATGACCATCCTATCAGACAAATCCAAGCCCCAGGATCTCGCATGGCTTTTTGCCTTGCTGTGATCTCCATCATGAACGCTGAGAACCTCTGAGCTGTCGCTGCACTGGAACATCTCCAGGCCTGATTTCCCCACCACGTACCCCTTAAAGTGGCCCAAGGAGCAACTGGGTGCAGTGATAAATTAATAAAAATCAATTGTCTCACAGTGAAATTAATGACTAGGCTAACAAAGCCATCCTTATCTCTTCACCAAGTTGCATGGCTGTCCACAGGCAGAGGAAGGGGAGGGGAAAAAGCAAGAAACAGCTTCAGGTCAGAGAATAACAAGGAGGAATAGGAAGATGTGCTCCAGGCACCAGAGCAAGGATTCCCTTGGAGAGACCAGGGTGGAGCCAGGGAAAAATTGTGAGGAGGAAGGAGCTGTTACAGATGGACTGCAGACCCTATTCCCTGGCACAGGTATCAGGAGGGAAGGAGTGGAGCTCAGCCAGGCAAGGAGTAAGAATTCCCTGTCTTTATCTCAATCCAGGAGCTTTGTCATCTCCTTTTCTCCCTCTGCTTTCTGTCCCTGGGGAAGGGAAGTGGGAGAGTGGCTGGAGGGGTGGCTGGTTGCTGGCCAGAATGAACCCACCTCACGTGTGCACATAACAGGGCCTCTTGCTCTGAAGAATGTCCCCAAGAATAAAGATTATGAGGTGGACAAAAGGGAAAAATATTTAATTTTAGAAATAATTTAGAAGCCGAAGCACAGAAACATTGTGTGTTTTGCAGAGTTAAACAAGGCATCTGCCAAGGGAGACTCTGCTCAGCACTCTGGTATTTGAGAATGGCACTTCAGGCACCCAATCACATTCCTTCCCAAATCACCACTGAAGAATTTAATGAAAAGTGCTATTTTCCTGTAAAATAATGACCAGCTAGTTGGCACTTTATACTCCAAACTGAATCAAGCAATATGCACTCAGTTTGGTCTGTTTATAGAATCATAGAATGGTTTGTGTTGGAAGGGACCATAAAGATCATCTGCTTCCAGCCACTCCACCCGTCTTGTTTCAACACCTCCCACTGGATCCGGGTGCTCAAAGCCTCATCCCATTTGCCTTGAACAACTCCAGGGATGGAGCATCCATGACTTCTCTGGGCTACCTATGCCAGTGCCTCACCTGTCTCACAGTAAAAAAATCTCTTCCTAATATCTAATCTAAACCTCCTATCTTTCAGCTTAAACCCCACTTAAATCCCACTCCAAAATAATAGTTTGAAATCTGTTTTCTACTAACTCATGTCCTTTGGGAATGAATATTCATTTTGCAAGTATGTTACCGAGTTTGTATTAAATATTAATTTACTCATTTTTTCAGCCTGATTTTTGATTCAGACACTATTCATAGGAGTGGTTTTGGCCAACAGGCATAAGAATAGCAGGTAACACTGAATATTCTTTTAAGATTTGTAGGCAAATATTCTAGGAGAAATCACATTTTTCCTCTACTTCTCATTTGTGAAAAAAAAATAAATTTGCAGGTCGTGGTGAGTTTTGGCCTGTGAAATGGTATAAGAAGTGTATGTTTGTTCCTCAACAAATCCCATTTCATGTGGATATCCCTTCCTACCCTAATCACTGAGGCAATTTTATTTCTCACTACTGTACTTGAATGGTGAGTGGTGAGGCACTGGCACAGGTTGCCCTGAGAAGTTGTGGATGCTCCATCCCTGGAGGTGTTCAAGGCCAGGTGGGATGAAGCTTTGAGCAACCTGATCCAGTGGAAGATGTCCCTACTTATGGCAGGGATATTGGAACTTCATGATCTTTAAGGTTCTTTCCAACCCAAACCATTTTATGAGTCTCTGATCTAATTAATGCTGATTGTCAGAGGTAATTTAACATTATATTTTTAATATCCCTTCTCCTATGAGTTCTAGGCATGAGTAACCACTTGATGTCAATATGAATACATATGGGAGAACTCAAATCTAATCTCTCTGGGTCAGCTTTAGTTTTGGAGCCTTGGTGGTCCTAGAAAAGCAGTATCTGACTGACATTTTGAAATCACTAATAGTGAATCAATAACTTAATGCTCAAAGTTTTTTTAAGTGCTTACAGTTGATGCACTTCCTATATCAGATGTTTGATCCTAGCCCTAAACCTCTTCACAAAACTATCTTGAACTTTTCCAGTTTAGGAAAGGGAAGGATTTAGCAATCTTGAGATTGTCCTGGACTCTGATAAAAATAAGATAAAAGGGCCCCAATCTTTCTGAATGTCTGTTTCAGGCTCTCTGATTAGTGACTAACAGTGTGATATTTTGTCAGCTTCTCTAGCAACAGTGAATTAATTCTGCTGAGCTTTTAAACAAGAGCCAAAACTTTGAACTGGTTGCTGGGTGAGCTTCTTTAAACAGAGTTTGTCGCACTGTTGAACTTTTTCATTTATGCCTATTTGGTTAGTCTGGTACAATGACCACCTGATTCTAACTTCAGAAACACATCGGGCTCTGGGAAGGCAAAGAAGTTTGTCTTCCCCTCCCAATCCTTGAATAAAGTCAGACTGTGAAAGATAGTACAGAATAAATCTCAAGTTCTGATCAGTAGTAATCAAAAGCCATCTGATTATGTTTAATACATACAGATAATGTATTTCTTTATCTAAGGAAATTGTTAACACCCTATCTTGGCAAAACCAAGTCTTCTTCTTGTGTGTATTTAGGGTAGCATTATTTTGGTAAAACGGTGTTTTATATCTTACAGATAAGTTTCAAATTCTCATCTAAATGCAGCTTGACAGATCTGAGTAATGCACGAGTAATGTCCACTAGGCAATGTAAGCTCTGAAATAAACATGAAGAGATGCGGGGAAACTTTCTGATAAAAAAAAAAAAGCAGAAGGAGGCTTTGTCACTTGTTGAAGAAACTGCCTTTTTAATGGGAAAATTATGAAGCACAAACACCAAATAAGGTCAGACCCAGTCATATAAATCAACACATCTTCCTTCTTAATTTAAAACCTGATTAAAATCACCTATTTTTATCAGTCCCCTCTCCACCCTCTTTGAGTGCACTATCACCTTGGACACCCTGCTTGCTTCTGAAGGAGAGTGAAGAGTATTTGTAAACATGGTGTGTTATTTTAGACACATTCTTGTTCTTGCGAGACTTGTAAGATTTTTGATATTTCTTTTAAACTACAAAGTAATATTTGATTACAATGTCTTTTTCCAGAAGCACTTCACTTTTATACCTATACAAATGATGGGCTGATTTATCTTTACACTTTCTGTAAATATCTTCAAAACTGTAACTAGAGTAGAGACAAGGAACTTACAAGGGAAAGGTAAGGTCAGTGACTCAGATTGTTTCATATAAGTTTTCCAGGCAGGATCAAAATAGCTGTTATGGCTTGATTTTTTTTAATTTTGGCAGTAGCCCTGTAAGTGAGCCTTTGTGTTAGGATGCCTCTATGGAACTGCCCCTACCATTTGTCGCATCAAAGACCTTCTGTTTACAGCTATCTCATGGCACCTTGTGGCTACAAGGTTTGCAGTTCTCACATTTGCTGAGTGTCAATGAACTATAAAACAATTAGCTAAGAATCAAGCCATTTAACCTGAATCAATTTATGACACTGTGTTCTCTCAGTGCTGGCTCCATCACCTATGTCAGCACTATGCAGGCAGTCCCATTTGTACAGCCTTAAAATGGAATTGATCATACATTAGTTAGCAGTTATTCACACATTGCCCTGTGGAATAATTTCACAAACAGCTGTATAACAGAGAGGATGAAAAGGAGTTGGATTTCACTGCTAGTTTAATATGTGCAGCTGTTTCACCCTGACATCCCTTTGCTAAATGTTCAGGAAACTCCATGTCCTAACACATAATTAAAAAACAAAAAAAAAGAATTCCCTATTCTCCTAAGTATCTCAGCTCCAGATAAGGGGGATAGCCTAAAATATATCATCTGTTTCAAGCTCCATATAGCTGCCACTTAAAAAGAAAGCTTCCATAAAGCACCTCTAAAGGATATGAACTCAAAGGAAATTAAACTAGAGATTTAGTTGAACAATAATAATAATATTACTGCAATTTGGGCTAGACGAACAGAATCTAGAAGTTCAGCTGGCCAGGAGTAAAGAAATGCTTGCAAAGTCTGTACTGGGTCTTCAAAGCATGGACTTTGGTATCTTCTGGATGAGGAACAGATTCTGCTCAGCCTTCAAAACCCCTGCTGCATACTTCAAGGGCTATGTCCACCTCTATATTGCTGTCTCTTGCGTTAAGAATTGTTCAAAACTATGCTTATTTAGCACTTTGAGATTTTGAAGGATGGAATGTGTTAAAAGGAAAGAAAGGGAAAGGAGAAGACAGAGAGAGAAATGCTATCATCTTAGAGAAGACATGTAATAAATTGGCATGTTTTTCTGCTTATTTAAACTCGGAGTGCCACTATACAAGTCTATGGACATTTTTTCCAAGGAAGAAGAGGACTTTGTTAGCAGAGTATCTTTGTCTGTGTATATGAAGGATATTTAGCAAGTTGCTGCAAAATTGAGTAGACAAAACAGTGCTTCATGGTGACAAAAAGTTTCATCACCCTGAACTGATGTTGCAGTGCAAATGGAATGTAAATTATTTTCCTCTTTTCTTTTCATTTTGCCTGGGAAATTCACAACACTCAAAAAAGACATAAGCCATCTCATGGTGTCTGTCCTAGAATTAGCAGTGCCGACACTGCATTATTACTGGTAAATTGTTAGCCTTGAAGTCCTGAAAGCACTGATTATTAGCACAACATTTGCTTGTGTTTCAGAGTATAAAAAAAACCTGGAAGTTTTAATTCAAGTAAAGTTTTCATGAGAGATGAGACAGAGAACTTGCCCTGTTAGAGAGTATAAATTCACCTCTGCATTCCAGATGTTGGCCTGAAAGCTGGCTAATCCTTTTATGTGCACGGATCCATGTTTAAGTAGGAAGTCAAACTCTCTGCTTTAATTATAACTAAAATCATGACTAATCATGACTAAAAAAGCAGTTGGGCAATGCCCTCAGATGCACAGTGTGAATATTGAAGTTGTCCTACACAGGAGTTGGACTCAATGGTCCTTGTGGATCCCTTTTAGTTCAGGACACACTATGAATCTGTGATTCTAAAATGCTGACTCAGTCATGACCTAAACTCTTACAATAATGAGCAAGTGCTGCTACTCAGCAGCTAAACCATTTTAACAAGAATATGGAGTCTTAGCCATCATTTTAGGTTGGTTAAGATTCCTGTAAGTACCAAGTTGCTTCTAGTTTTCCTAAACAGATTATCTTCTTTCTTCTATTAGCTAAGTAGCATTTAAACACTTTAGAGAATTAAAGCATATTATAAACTATTGAAAGAGGATAGAAGATAATTCTAGTGGTTATAAAAATTGCCCACCTGATCAACATAAATAGAAACATGCGGTGAAGTCTTTGTAATTTTAAAAAGTGCATCTTAAGGTGTAAAGCCTCAATGGTTAGTGCAAAGGATGGCTCTGGTATTTGTCAGTGTTTCTTTATGTCTAATAAAATGTACTTGACACTTGAGTTTCTTCATATTAGGAGACAGTGCTCTACAGCAATGCAGAAGAAATTGTTACAGAGCATATGAAAACCTTGTTCTGCTCCCTCTCACTTAGAAAGCTCTTTTCATCTCATGGTGTTCTAAAAAGTTCAGTGTTGTGTCTTCCAGTGCACATTGCTTGAAATGGGAGAAATTCTTATGGGTGGGCTCTGAATTAGCCAGCTCTCAAGTGGAGACCTGAGTTGTCTTCGCAGTGTATTACTTATGGGCAAAAACACCGCCTCATTGCCAAATGTCTCACAAGGCAGAGAACTGGTAGAACAATACCTTTATCATTAATTCCTCCCATACATCCATCCATGCAGTCTGTAGTGACACTAATAAAACCTGAATGTGAGGATCAAAGAAATTCTGCAGTGAGAATAAGGAAGACTTGGATACTGATTTGCAAAGCATTCTAGGGAGTCTGGCTCGATGCCTACTTAGTCTGAACATGTCAGTTCCTTTATGTTTAGATTGCAAAATATCATTTGGTAGTTTCATTCTGTGAAAGATGAGGGATAGGTTTCTCAAGTTACCGTTGAAGAGGGATAACTGAGTGCCTCAAACTTGCAGACCTCTAGTAAATTGAAATGCATTTTGAAGTTAGCAGAAAGCTACAGTCTGTCTTGATTGTTTTATTGTGGAGCTTTCACACTAGTGGTTCACACTTGAATTCTTGCCCTGTTCTGCTTACAAGAAATGCTTCTGTAAACCTCATGCTGCATCTTTAGCCCTTCTTAACTATGTGCCTGTTAAATTTAACCCTGCTAAGAGCACTTGTTTCAGTACCTGCAAGAACATTACATGAATGATAGAATCTGCTCTCCCCGGCTTCTGAAGCCAAGCTCTTCTCCTGTCTCTTCTAGAACTTGTGGCAGGCAGAGGTCTTAGAAAGGATCTGTAAGAGGAGAGGTAAGTAATCAGACTTTTCAGGATAAACCTGAGTTGCAAAAATAGCATAAAGGAGTATCTAGCTTAGCCAGTTAGTCAAAGAAAGTCAAGAAGTGGAAGGTGATACTTCTAGTAATAGCAACACAGAAATCAGCTGGCTTTGCCTTCTTCCTGGACCTAAGATAGAGCCCAATTCTTGTCCTGGTATAAGGACAAATCTGCTAAAACTGAGCCAAAGCAGAACGAGAGCAGGCAAGGTCAGAATCACCACTTGTTTACCAGCGTTATAGATCAAGTTGACAGGCTGTCACAGGTAGATCTTTCCTGTAAGCATAAGTTGGCCAGTTTGTGAGCTGGTGCTGAAGGGTATAAGGTTATAAGAGTTAACATATCCTTGAATGGCAGAGCACCATGGGTCATTGGTAAAATGGAAGGCTTAGCAATGGATCAAATTGTATCTGCCAAGTATATTTATCTTTCTGCTTCCTAAGTGTTAAAGAGTCCTGGTGACACTGATAAGGGAACTGTTACTTATATTTGCAAAGCCTAAATACATCAGGTCATGACCCTGATTGGATAAGTGGTAGCTAAACCCTTATGGCTTCCTAACAATAGAAAAAAATTACAGCACTGGTAATTGGGCACCAGCTATGGAGGAAAATGTGAATGGCCATAAGTACAAAGGCGGATTATGACTTTCTGACTCCTTGGCATGCTTTAGTGAGTATATGGACCATGCCACTTTAGTCTGATCTTCACAAAGGAATTGTCTTTGAACAAGCCGAGACTGACAGCTTTTTTCTGACTCTGTGTGAGGTTAAAGTCTGGGACCCAGCACTCATGTCACTGGTGCATGACAAAAAGTAGAGAAGTAACACTTTAGAAACACAGTAGGCCTTCTGCTGCTTCTTTTGTTGCCTGGACAGTCCAGTGTTCTTTCGTATCACAAAAATACAATAAAGGTGCTAGCCATCGATTTGGTCAAGGATGAAGCTGGCATAACAGACCTGCAATGGTGCAGAACTAATCTGCAGCCAGGCCTTTCCTGTGTGATAAGCCCACACCCAAGTAACCTAATCTGCAATGGGAAATCACACACACAAAAAAAAGTGCCCAGCATTTTGTGATGGCCTGACTTTTTTCACAGTCATTTGAAGGTTTCCATTGGGGTCCTCCAGTCATTTGATGTGGCAATTAGCAAGAAGACTTTTGTACTCTACGGAGATGAAACGGCCCTCTTCAATAATTATTTTATGCCTTGAACAGAAACAAAAAAAGTCCAGAGAGCAGATAACATCATTACAACAAACAGCAAATGGGTTGTGGTTGTAACTATTTATTTTCTTTTATTAAAGCAAAGTGTTACTTTTCCCATGAGAAAAATCCCTGAAATTATAAGACTAAATTTGCCCATATTGTCTCTAGACTTCTCACATTTTTATCTAGGTTCATAACCAAGTCTTTTTTGCTTTAATCCTATATAATTTTTAAATTATTCTTTTCTTTTAAAGCTCTGTATGAAATATTGCCAACCTGAAAGGGAAAAGGGTCAATACAATCTGCGTGCCCTTGTTTTTTTGCCATGAGAGCCAAACACACTGAAAGATAAAGTATCTCACTTCCTTAGTATGCTTAAGAGCTCCCTTCCTCTCCCTCGATAATTTTATGCGATGTACCTCTAAGTAGGAATTGTTTGATTCCTCTGTAATCAATTACAACCTGAGCTGGAAAAGCTTCATATGTAATATAATAACTGGCTTAATTTACACCAGTGGGAGACATCATGACTTCTCATGATTCCTCCAAAGTAAATGTATTTATCACGTGAAGGGGCAGTAATAGTTAACACACATCATCTCCAAAGCAGTGTGAAGAAAGGATCAAGTAGCTACTTAACTTCCAGTGGGAGATCAGTCGTATTTTACTATCAGTAAGAGCTCCTGGAACTCCCCTCAGTTACAAGGAGGCAGTTAAACAGGTGAGGGAACTGAGGCTTGGAAGTAACTCTCTAAGAGCAGCGGTGTAAATTGATTTAAGAACCTGTCAGTGCTTAGTTTACTACATTATCATGATTCTCTAAGTGAGATGGACCAGACTTTCAACCATGTTAGGGGATTTTTTGTTTGTTTGTATCTTGTCTTTATTTGTGTATAAACAAATGCCTAAAGAGTAGTAGATACAAGTAAAGGTATTTGACAAAAACTAATAACACCAGATATCTAAATTTAAACAGACGACCTATTGTTTCATTCTTCAGTTTGTTCAGCAAACTATACATGGAACTAGAGATTCCTTCATTGGGAATGCAGTTTCGTTTCCAGGAAATCAGTCTAGATGTATGTTGATTTGCCTGATGTGTAATTAGCTGTATTCTACATCTTTTGGGGTTTATTTATTATTCAGACAGGTTAAATGATGAAATTACATGATGTTTTTACATTGTAACATTCCTTTGCAAAGATGTCTTCTGCTTCTCTGTAATTAATTTGCACTTTAAAGGAAGAGTTTAGGTATTGTTATCCAGACATATATGGTCACTACACATTTTTAAATTTTCGCCCTCACCATAAAAAAATCTCTGACTCATCTGCCATGCAGTTAACACCATTTAGTCCTAACAAAAGCAATCATTTTTAAGGGCAGAATGAGTGGGCCTAATTATATTCTCACTTGTATAATCTGAGTGCAGAATCAGATTCAAGATTTTTTTTCCCAAAAAAACAGAGCAAATAATATTACCAATTTCACTGACAGTTGACCTTCCAATTGATATTTTCATTATGAAAAATTAATTTATTTGTCAACTTCCAAGGTGTTACCTAAGCATAAATGGTACTGATTGTGTTTCATAGATTCACTCCTTTGACTAAATCATGCATTGTTTTATGTCTGTTAATCATGATCTTTTCTATGAACCTTTTACATGTGTATAAAATATACCCAACTCAAAGAAAGACAATGGGTTATTTGTTTTATCTGAAGCTGGATGAATAATTTGCATGTCATTTTTTTTCACCAAGTTCTGTCTCATTTTTGTGTATTGGTTTTATTGCCTCTATGATTTAATGGGCAGCCAGTAAACAGTTTATAAGATATATCTTTGCTAATTCATGAGATCCACAGCTCAAGCTGAATTGTTAGGACCTTTCTGTACCCCAACTAAGTGACCACAAGGCTTAGAAGGCTCTTTTTGGTGCAAGAATTCACATTTATCAAGTCAGAAATCACAGCCTGAGGATATTTTCAGTATTTGTATTTGCTTAAAATTCATATCTCTCTCTGCCATTGAACACTCACAGTGAACCTAAGGAACTGGAACACAACTGATTTAGATTTGTATCAAGATTAAAATAAATATTTAAGGAAATGTGCTGCATGATGTGCTCAGATTTTGTGCACTAAAAAGTGATCCAGCTGATGTTTACCTGAGTCCTGAAAAGTAGCAACAGACCCAGCAAAGCTTATGAAGACCACAGTGACTAAACATGAAGGAACAGCTTGCTTTTATCTTATGCGACTGAAGGACATCAGGAGATGTGTGCTACCCATCAAGCATTAACCTGGAGAAGCAGTGAAGAGCTTCAAGTGCTTTTGTGCAGAAAAAGCAGAGGAGAAATAGCAGAAAAAAATGCTGGGTTATGTCCTTGGACTTGGAAGGAAATCTTGGAGAGAGTTGTGCAAAGGGATGAAGGTTTGGAGATGGTTGATAAACAACGTGGAGAAGAAAAGCACATTTTGCATACAACTGCCCCTCTCTGAGTCATGCACTGGGAAAGTTGGTTTGAGTCCACTTTTCCATTCATAGCCTTGTTCAGTATCCCTCTATTCATCCAACTCCACAGATCTTCTCTTGCTAGGTGGTTACATCCCAGACCTGTGCTGACGTGTGTCCATATGTTTAGGCATGTCTTCTCAGCTCCTGTCACAGGATAGTTGGCTTTGCTCCCCTCCCCTCCCTTCTTAACACCGAGGCTTCACTCCAAAAATCAGTGTAAAGAGCATTAGGTGTGAAGACACTACAAACTCACCTGCATTTTGGCAATCCCTGATGCTATTTGGGGCATCAATCCCTACAAAAAAATATGTAGAAAAACCCCCAGTTACTCTGACCATCAGAGCTCTTTCACCTCTGTATGGCCAAGGTCTAAATACAACACATAAGATGTGTGGTTTGTATGAAAGATGCATCATATTCAATGCATCCAGAATTCCCTGACACTTTGAATACAAATGATACTGAATGTCCAAGGTGAAAACACTTTGTCAGTGTTTTGTGGGAGAGCTGATCCCCTCTCCTTTGGCACAGGAATTGCCAAACACCTAGCAATAGCTGACCTGCTGTCATGGGGAAGAGGTGTGAATCCCAAATGGGATTGTTGGGAGAAGCTGCAGTACTGCACTTGTCTTAAACACAATTCATATGAGCATGTAGAAAGATAAAGACACAGCACAAGCATAGGACTGAAGGTGCAAGAGAAAACTATTACCCAAACAAGCTTCAGAACCATATGGAGAGAGCAAGTACCACAAGAAAGGAGAAGCTGGTGTATGTTTTTTCCTGAATTTAAGCAGAAAACACAAAGACAGGAACAATATATAAAACACATTTGAACACAACTTCAGGGCTAGGGAGGATCTGGAGCAACTCACTATGCCAGCTGGGCCCATACCTACTGTGCAACATCCATCTGTCCTGCTGAAAAACGTAGCAATCATCTGTATCATTGTACCAGTCAGCATAAGTGGGGGTAGCAGGGCAACCATGACCCCTCAGCACATAACAGTTACCTGAATATTTATCAAGCCATCTCTGGTTTCATAGTCTGTCCTGAGCTTTGCCTTCAGTGAGGATACACTGGTACAATTTGTTCAGGCCAGTTAATGTGAAAGTATGATTAGTCTCCATCTGGCAACGTAGCAGAACAAAAACTATTAAATTGGCATGACCCTAAGATGACTCCCACTGAATAGATTCCTGGGAGAAGGATGAAGCCATCCATTCAGAAACATATTTTAGTGTGTGCCTTGCTGGCAGCCTGCTCTCCTGTCTCATTGCCTTCGATAGGATTCAGACTGCAGCTCAAGTGTTGAACTGAGACATCTATCTTTAAACACCTTTTTTCAATATTGGAAAGTCAAACTTGTTTGACCTAGAATATGAATTTAATTGATTTGGGTAAATCAGTGCAAACCCTTGTGGGAATATATTTATTTTACCACAGCTATTATTTGTCTTAAATTAGCTTAGCTTCAAATTTAATTAGAAGTGGTATTAATCTATTTGCTTAATTATTTAACCGTGCTTTAATAATGATGATTAAAAAACTGACTGCAATTAAACCAGTGCACTTTTCTTATAGGTACAAGACTTTTGACCCTGTTGCTTGAATTATGCAGTCTTCATTCTCAATTAAATTGATTCTGTAGTCATCTTGTGGAGTGAGTGTGAAGAGAAGCCAACAGTGGTACATGTGTTTCCTTTAGTCCCTTAACAGTAAAAAACAGTTGCTTTTAGTTGAGCTATGAAATAGATGTCTTCTTGTGTACTTCCAAAACCATGTCTGCAGTCTACTCCAGAGATACACATGTACATATGCTCTTTTAACTGCCAGAGATGCTGTAAAAAAACATCAGAGTTTAGGAAATGAGAGAGAGAGTGGGTGGCAAGAAAGAATTGCATAATGCCCCAAGACAGTCTTCTAGGAAGAAGCTGATTTCCTGATGTGAATAACAGCCATGGGTTTTCACTGTTTATTATTCATCAGAAATCTTATAACTCTTCAGGCTGGGACAACATGACTGAGAATCTGGAGGGACTTTAATACCAGCTCAGGATAGCAACTTCTTAAACATTTCCTTGCCCTCCTCCTCCCCACCCTGAGCCTTTAAGGAAAGGAATGGTTGAAGAAGTCTCATACTTCACCAAATTGCCTTGTACGTCACTATTTTTGTAATGATAAAACCAAATTATCCTCTCTGACGGTACTGCAAGCATTTCTTCTAAAGCATACTCAATAGTATCAGTGCTCAAACCAAAAGGATCTGGGTTTTATTGCTAAGGGACCCAGCCTTTTTCAGAATGCTTATATTGATCAGTACAGAAGCCGTAGCACATGTGCTTACACACATTTAGCCAAGTAAGGGCCCAATACTGGAAGTATTTATGAAATTTGCAAAAAAAAAGGAAAGAAACAGCCAGGCCTCCTGAATCTAAATGATCAACAAGATCATATAGTTAAGGCTCACCACTGCTCAAGATAGCTGCACACAGAGGAGCACCAGAGGAGAATAACCAACTCAGACAAGGATGGCAGTCACTGATCTTCACACTGCCTGCCCTGCTGCTGTGTTTGGACACGTGTGAAAGGGAAGAAATCCTAAATCCCATGGCAGGCCTGTCTTAGCAGCACTTATCACAGCAGATTTCTTTGAGTTTTAGTAAATAAATGAAGAGCTACTCTATATGCCAAGGTACCTGACACTGACATTCTTGTAGTGCTTACTCAGGCTCTGATGGTCCCTCGCCTTCAAAAATTACACCTGCCACCTCATCTGGGGCCCCACTTTGTTCATGTCTTAAATTTTCAGGTAAGAAATTAAAGAAATACGAACAGAGCCTCAAATACGATAAAATTCTAACCAAATTTCCTCTTAAGATGCAACTGGGATTGCTCTAGTTCAAGTCTCTAATCCCAATTGCATTTATTGGGAGATAAAGACCCAAGATACTGAATACTGATATGACTCAATTATGGATAGTATAATAGGATGCCATTCAGTTCCTGGGTTATTCTATTCCCTCCCCATGGGGTTGTCTTGTCTGCTTAGATCATAAAATCTTTTGGATCTGAGCTTGCTACAGCTCTGCTGAGCATCTAGCACAATAATGGTCCTTTTACAGCTGACCCCTTGGCAATCCAAGAAGACTCTGCTAACTATTACCGTTGTTCAGTGGGAGTTTTTCCATTAATTTTGACTGGAACGAGATAAGGCTCATAAACTCTTTGAAATACATTACTCATAACATAGAAGTAGAGCTGTGCTTCAGTATATTGTTTCATGGAATGTCAAAGGTCGGAAGCAGAAACAATCCCAGACATTGTTCCAGTTTCTAACTTTTGACATTCTGTGAAACAATCTTTTGGACTGCTTCTCTCGGACATTCACAACCATCTTTGGACAGAAGATGCATGTGAAATTAGTCTGGTTCCTCATTTAATTTAAGACAAAACTTGCCAGCAAGTGAGCACGAGTGGTACAGAGAGGATATAGCATGCTCGGGTCTTCTTTGTCTTTGCACTATTATTGTTTCCAACCATGTTCATGATTGCTTTGTACATGTTTAATTTGACATGACAAAAACTGAATGTAAACCCAAATATGTTTCAGTAGTTTTGAATGCCTAAATAGTCCTAAAGATAGGAAAACTCCAGGCACGTGTAACCCCAGGCAGATACACGTAAAATTTGTGTGCTTTTATGCCAAGAGTTTGCATATGACTGCAATTAAATGTATACCAGATAAGAGCAGTTAATTATCATGTGCACTATGAATTATCAAGCATACACTTACAGTTTTACACAGAAGTGAGGCCATGTGCCCAGTACATTTGACCTCAGCCACATAATCTCAAATGGATATTAGAGAACTTATTCCAGATATTGTCCTGCACTACTAATCTCAAGACTAGAAACAGTTATACTAGATACCACATAAAACCCAAATTGATTAAATTGCTTGCATTAAAATATTTATTATTGAAACATGGCCTTTTCTCAGCATAAAATCTTTCTGTATTTATTTTCTTTTTATAACTGATTTTAAATGAAGACTTTTATAGAAGTGCTTTTCAAGAAAACCTTAAACAAATTTCACCTGTTCACATTACATCTTCTTATCAAAACTGAGCAGTGTTAAACTTATAGGCTATTCAGATTATCTTATAAGGAGGTTGCACACATATTTTCATGTAAATATTGAGGGATACCTTGTGAAATTTTGTTCAAAATTGAGTCAAGAGCAATCAAAGCGGTGTGTAAAATTTTCACTATTTTTGCAAAACTGAAAAGGACAGTCCAGGCTGTTTGCACTGTGATAAAGATGGGAGAAAATAAGCATTGCCTTGGTTGCTTGAAAACCAAGCAGAAATTCAGGCCATGTAAACAAGCAGTCTATCTGCCACCAAAATTCTCTGGAGTACAACCTGGAGTGATGGCAATTCAACACTGCAGAGTCTCGAGCTGCAGAAGCGTAGTGGGCTCTAATTCAGATGCTAAGAGACTTAGGAAATGAAGAACAAAAGGACTATTTTATCTTCAGAAGACACTGTACTGAAACCCTAGCTCTGCAGATTAATAGCAGGTTATTTCATAAACAAGACTACTTGCTTAACAAAGCAGAATGTAAGATACTAGTCAGCCTAGAAAATAACTCAAAATGGAATATAAACAAATTATTTCTGAACTATTATTGCTGCTTCACAGTGATTATTGGTCATTAAACTTTTTCAGGCATTTTGCTTCCTTACAACATGTAAAATTTCACTTTTGATGTTCTTTGGGAGATGAAAGACTAAGCTAATATTAAAACAAGATTTTCTAGTATATCTAAATGTGAAAGAAAACTCCTGAAGTGTTTACCAAAGAGGTACTCACCATGAGTTAGGAAATTGGTGGTTCAAATGTCATGGGGAAATAGCATGTCAGTGCAAGTTCTTTAGTGATCAATAAAGTATTCTGCATTCAGGCTTCACAAAAAAGGTTTCTGAGAACCTTCTCAGACTCCCCTAGGGACAATCCTTTGACATATTCATTGACACCTACTGGGGTAGTTGTCTTTCTAGTTTTGCTATAAGACAGCAATTTGCCACCTCATTATCAGCGTGATTGATGAGAACACCATCGGAAAATCTGTCACATGATGATTGTTGGTTTGACTCCTTCTCTAGATTGATCTCCTTAAAGACATACACTGATGTGCATGACAAAATGTTTTCTGGGGAAAGATGTCAATTACAGGTTTTTTGAAAGAAACTGCAGTTTCTGCAAAAGCAATTGACTCTTCCCTCCCTCCTCCCATTCCCTCCAACTCTCTTTTTTACCCCTCTCTTTGATATTTGTATTTAAAAAGTAGAACATTAGACAGCATTTGCTTTTAATGGCATTCCAGAGCTGGCTCACTGGAGTGGTGAACGGGGTAACTTTGGTCACTCGTGTGTGTGTGTGTGTGTGTGTGTGTGTGTGTGTGAGACATTTGCAGATCTCTGAATGAAAAGTGCTTTGTAAATCAGAGATATAATTGATACACAAACACTAACCCTTTCTAAGAGCACCCTGAACAGTACAATGCTGCAATGTTTTTGATAGTGTGCATAATTTCAATTTCTCTAGCTACTTGGGGCACTTCCATCCTCTTTCTGCCAAACTTTTAGAGCTGTTGTTTTTATAATAGCTGAACATCCCACATTTTTAAATTACCTTTCATACTTCCCATAATTAGCCCTATTTTGTAGGTAGTGTCTATCCTATTACAGGGAGGTGAGGCTGCAACATGACGGGAAGTCAAACAAGCTTTCCTCAGACAAGCTTTTGTCTCCTTAGCCTAACAGACACACACAAGATAAAATCCTCTGTTGCTGTCTCCCCAGCTGCCGTGAGCGACAGTGGAAACGTGGCTGGACACATATTACTACCCAAAGCAGTGCTGTTGCCATCGCCATCAACCACAACAGATTTCTAGCTAGATTTTATTTAAGACAGTGTTTCTAATGCCAACATTAAGATATGAAACAACAGAAAATCTTTGAACCTCAAAAATGAGCTGAATTTCATAGTGAAATCCAAACACAGGTTACAAGAACTGCTTTTTGATGCTGTGGTTTCACCGTTGGGCAGACACAGTCACTGGGCTCCAGCTGCATGCAGGATGGCAGCCCATTTTTTAGGGGCACCTGAGTCACAATGTCCTGTACCCCCTTGCTGTTGACATGAAGGCAAAGAGCACGGGACAGGGCCTGGTCTGTGCTCTGCTCCCTGCCCAGGTTCTGCAAGGTAATGCAGGTAGAGCAAATTGGCTCCGAGCTAGAACCAAGGGTGTTTTCATGTGCTGGTGCTCAGGCAAGTTCTCACATTCATCTAAGACTGGACTGCGACTTCAGATACATCAAGAACTTCAGTATTAATCTAAGAAGAAAAAGAAATTGGTCAACTTGGATTTGTAAGAATTTTTCTTGAAGTTTTGTAGAGTTTAAACTACATTAGCAATGCTTCTTTTTTTTGTTTTTCTACATTTTTACTTCCTGGAAAAAATCTTACTCTTATCTCCATTCATTGATGGATTATTCTTCTTTTCTCTTCTTCTCTTTCATTCTGTTACAGCCTTTACAATAGAGAATATTGCCATATCAGTCACTGACATAAAATTGGAAACTAACAGCTAAGATAAATAAAGATTCAATGTAGACGTTAGACTTGAAAACACAGTTACTCCAGGATTCAAAACATCACCTTGAAACGCAAAATCCGGTATATTAAATACTTCCTAATCCTACAGAATATCCCAGAAACTGAAATTTTATATAATAAAAATAATCATATCTGTTGTCAGGCTATTTTTCATCATAGGCTTTTGTTTATTTGAGTAGTATGCAATTTTTTATTGAGTACTGTTTGGGAAATAGATCCTGATCTGTAAGATATTCAAAGATCTAATCTCTAATGAACAGTTGATGTGTTCTGATCCACTGTCCTGAAATGATTGTTACACAAACATATCCAAGTGTTTTTATAAAGATGTGGAGGTAAAGATTGCTTTAAAGCTCTTAAAATGCATTTTCATTAAATTATTATAGAAAAGCAGTCTTTAAGCTTAATTAAATGAGAGCTTTGCTCTTTGGTATAATCAAAAAAACAAACATTTGCTGATTGGAGTTCTTTGGCTACAGAAAAAGGTATTGCTTCTTATACCTTCTGCCTCTGCATTTTTCAGATATTAAATAAGTATCACAGGGGACAGAGACATTGCAAGACCCACTGCATTCACTAAAACACAAACTGCTCTGAAGTTGAATGAAACAACACATCTCAATAGCATTACACACCAGTGTGGGGCTGTGGACTTGTTTATGTTATTGACATTGCAGTGGGAATTTAAGTAAGAAGACTGCAGCAGGGATTTGGAACTTAGTTAAAGCCTTAAAGAAGACACCTTGGATAATGAATATAAGTAAAGACCCAGGGAAAGACCCTAAACTGATGTATATTTTTGCAGCTTCATTGATTTCCACCAAACTCTGACAGATTGCCTGAAATAATTGTCCTGTGCCACATACTAAGGATGGCAGTGTTGGTAAGGCAAGCATTTGCTACACTATAGGGCTTTTTTGCTTATTCTGCATCAGACCAGAGAGCAGCATCCCAGTAACACGGGCACCCAGGCGCTCCTCTCCTTGGAGGCTGCGCGGGAGGCAGGACCCAGCCTTCCTGCAGTGCCACCGGGACTGAGGATGGCTGCAAGGGGGAGGGAAAGGATGGGGGGAAAGGAGAGGTCGGGGAGGGGGGGACCCTAGCACAATGTGGAATGACTTCAGGCAATTAAAAGGAAAACGAATGAAATATCTGGCTGAATGCCAAAGTGCGGGTGTTTTTTTCCTGCCCCCTCCTCCTTCGCTGCCAATAGTCCATGAAAATGGGAAGGTATGTGAGGAATTCCCCACTTTATATTCCAGTTCCCATCTATTGTATTTTAGCTGTGCCAGAGCAGCACTGTTATTCTCCCATGCAGCCTGGGAAGAGTCAGGCACCTTGTCCGACAAGACTGATGACAGGGCTGAGGCTGAGTGAGCAGCAGCCCAGTTTATCAATGCGAGCTGAAGGAATCTGCTGATCAGATAGCGAAACAAGAGCACTGACTTCTGCAATGAACCACCTTTTGGGGAGACCTCTTTTGTTGCCTGTCTTTGATCTATAGGGAAATAAACAGCTTTTGCTTAGTCATTCTGCTTGCAGCAGTGGGAGGTCAGCAATAGCAGATCGATACTGTTACGTGTTAGAAAGAGCTCAGAGTTGTCTGGTTTTACTATCATAAAAGCTTGTTCCCTGGTTTCCATCGTACAAAATCCTCTCCCTATTGAAGATACTGCCAAAAATCCTACAGATATGACAGATTGGAATTCAGTTATAGAGTACTTCCTAATTATCCTCAAATATGATATATTCATCAAGTGAGTCTAACAAACACCATTGTGAGGTAGATTAATCATAGAATGATCTTTTTGGAAAAGACCTGTGAGATCATCAAGCCCAACCATGCCTGTCCCCTTACTAAACCATGTCCCTAAGAAACTCATCTACCTGCCTTTTAAACACCCCCAGAGATGGGGGACTCAACCCCCTCCCTGGGCAGCCTCTGCCACTGCCTGACTACCCTTTCAGTGAAGAAATTTTTCCTGATGTCCAGTCTGAAACTGCCCTGGTGCAACCTCTGGCCATTTCCTCTCATTCTATCGCTTGTGACTTGTAAGAGACCAACACCCTCTTCAGCACAACCTCCTTCCAGGCAGTTGCAGACAGTGATGAGGTCTCCCCTCAGCCTCTTTTTCTCCAGGCTAAACAACCACAGTTCCCTCAGCCGCTCCTCGTAGGACTTGTTCTCCAACCCCTTCACCAGCCTCATTACCCTGATGTTAGTAGCACACACTTGTCAAAAAACATGCCTCTTCCAAGCTGGAAGGGAATAGAGAACAGTTCTCTCAGAACAGGGAACTCTATAGAAGCACCAAACCTGCTTTTTGCAGGTGGCTCTCCTTCCTGCATGGCAGAACCTGCCCTGGGAGAGAGGCACGGTCCTGCTGTCGAGGTTGCCTTGCAGCAGCCACCAGCACCATCTTCCTTGCAGCAGAAGATCCCTGCACAGCACAGCACAGCACCCTGCGGCAGCCGTGCGCCGTGGGAGCTGCAATCCTGGTGCCCAAAGTTGCAGTCCAGCCAGCTTCCCTGCCCCAGGCTCCAGCACCAAGACACAATGAATACAGCATCCCTCTGAGTAAAAAGATAATATGTTAAATATATATACATTTATTCAACAGTTTATCAACTGCACTTCATGTTTCTACTGATACGGTGCTTATTCCCCTCTCTTATGTATTCCATACTTTCAACATTTCAAGAAATACTGGTGATGATAATACTCATGCAAGGCAGAATGGCTTTTTTATGTTGAGAATTCTTCCATAAAATACTGCAGGATATCCTTTTTTTCCTTTCTTTTAAAGTTTAAGGCATTTTAACAATTGAGTTTTGTAATAGGATACGTGCATCATTAAAACATTCCTTAAAAAAGATACTGAATATGTAAGATTTTTATATAGTAAGAAAAAACATAAATAATTCCTGATTTCAAAATTACTTCAGTGAAAGCAAAATATGTTTGAATAAGCACTCAAACCTTGAAAATCAGAATTCTGCACTCAGGAAATGAGGCCTGGTGAAAATATCTTTGAATTGTAACAAATATTTTTGAATCTTACAAATGGTTGTTAATGTAGAAGCTGATTTGCCTATTTTTTGCTTCTAAATTAAAAGGTTTTTAGTATATCAGAAAAAAACACTGAATAAAGTGCAAACTACAACCATATAGTAGTATACCTAAAGTTTCACTGAAATTGAAACCACCATGTCTGCAATTATCTTTTCCCTGTCTGTTCTAAAAATAAAATAGATCAGTTTTTGAGAAACATGACTTGCTTCATTTGCACAAACTTTAGTTGGAAAATAGCAAAATTTTGTGAAATTTTAAATTTTCTCCCCCCTTCAAATTGTTTTGAATATTTATTTCTACTAAATCTTTCTGACCAGCTCTACTAAAACAACAGCAGCTCTCTGTCTCTCTGTATGTATATTCAAATATACATGCATGCCAGTCCTCATAATTTTGCAGTGATTCTATTAAAGCCAAAATACTTTTGTATCTAAAAGTGCAAAGATGATGCGCCTGCACCATTTTCCAGGGTATTTCTAAGTTGTGATACGAATACCTTCCTATAGGTTCTCATGCAGTTTGACATAAGGATACAGGGCTCTGTGAACAGGTCCATGATTTAATGATTAGCAGCTGCAGCGGAAGGGATTTCTGGCCTAGTTTTGGTTGCGTGCATTCAGGGAGACACTCCAAACTTGTTTTATATCACATTACATAGCAACAGAATAAAGAAAACCCAAGCACTTATCTTGCAGAGCGCAGACAGTTGAGAGGCAATAAGAATTAGAATTAATAACAAGGAAATAACAACTAACAAGGAATGACAACACTGCATATGGTGATGATGCCCTTAAATCATGCAGCAAATTCGATTCAAGGCACATAAATGATTTATCTCATTAATGTAATTGAGCGCAGACTTTCCACTTCTCCAGTTCCCTTTCATGAAGGGCTTCTTGCTCAGAGAATGTTGTCCCATCTCATTTGTCTGTGTCTGCAGATGAGGAAATTCACAACTTGTGCTGTTACTTCAAATGGCAATCCCTCTGACAGCCCTAGAGTGGAACAGCCCAGGGCCAAATTCCCTTCAGCTTACTTGGGTGCAACATCTGTGTGAGTAGAGATATTAATTGTGCTGAGATACCAGAAAGGATCATCTCAAGCTAGGGGATTTATCTGGCTTTTGAGGAGAGTAAAGAAGGGGCTGTCTTGATGGAGATTCTGGTGCCCGGATGACTTGAGTAAGTGTTTGCAGTCCAATAGTTGCCTCATACAAGTGTTTTCTTTAGACTAAAGCTGCGCCTAGTGGTGCTTGCCGCAGGGTCTTGGTCTCCTTTTTTAGAACACACTACATATTCCATGTGCCCTTCTTCTATAGGGTTCCTCTCCATGAAAGTAAGGTAGGATTGGGAAGAACAGGCCCAGTGCATGTCCACGTCTCTCCCTGCCCAGGAGAAAAGATGCAGCTGTGGTTTGCAGGCTCAAAAATACAGACATGACCAGAGTGCATGAAGGACCTTCCTCTCTTTCCAGAACTGCTCTGTGGAAAAGTGCTGATTCATAGGCAGAAGATGAGGTTCAATTCACCTTACTTCAAATCTCTACAGTACACACGTGTACATCTGAATCCTTTTTTGACAAGGACTTCAGGAAAACAGGTACTTCTGGCTTGGTATTCCTCTTGCTTACAACTTAAATGAGTAAATTCAGAATTAGATTTGATCGCAAACTCTGTTTATTTCTCTCCAGTACCTCTAAGGAGAATAAAGATAATAACTCTGAAGTAGAAACCTTCACTGCATCATGTAATGTTGGGACACAAGAGTTTACAAATGGCACTAGAGTGTATTAGCATCCTCACTTCATGCTAAGTTTATTATGGATTCAACCTATGGCTGAAATCAGAACCAGATGAATTAACTTTGGTTTTGTGTCATCATAAATGACGACAGAGCGTAGTCCTTGATCTAAGCATTTCTTCTTTCTTTTTTTTTGCTATATGGAAAAAGTCAAATGAATAAATAAATAAATAATGATAACTATACCTTCAAATGTTTTTGCTGGGTGCCTTTTTCTACTTACGGCATCTTTAGCTGGCTTTTATAAGTAACCTAAATATGTGATCGTACTGGAATATCCTTTTCTTTGCTAACAACTCACTGTGACCTAATGTCTCAGTATAATCTAACCTATACATCTACATATGCTGTCATATTCTTGGACTCCTGGATTTTGGCATTAATTAGCAGTCATAGAAATGCCATCACAGTGGTTGGGAGCTGTCTGACACATTTGCTTATCAGTTGGACCTGTTCTTGAGAAGTTCTCCTTATTGTAAACATTTATTGTTTCCTTACTTTATGTTTACAAAAGAGAGACACATAAGAGTGACTAAATTATTCAATTCACTATGTGAATAAATTCATTCAAGTGATAAAGGTAACTGCTGAACTTGAATTACTAATTAGTCAGTAAAAACATAGAAAGGGAAAAAGGTAAAGAGCAAGAAGAAGAAACACTTGGAAGAATCGTCTTCTAAAATCTGAGCCAATAAGCAAGTATCTGTATATCCACAAACCAAACTGAGAGATCAGCAACTTAATTTCAAAATTTAAATGACCAGTTCCTTCAGTTCAGCAAAAATGTGTTTAGCACTTTTACTGGGACTTCCAAAAATTTGTGGAGAAGAGGAAGACATGTTTTTCCCGCATTTCAAAGCCATGTGAGGGAGAAAAACTCAGTCTTTTTATTCATCTTCATATACATCTGCAGCACAGAACCACAGAATAATTTGTGTCACAAGGCCCCTTCAGAGGTCATCCAGTCCAACGCCCTGCTTGAATGAAATCCAGTTAGAGCAGATTGCTCACTTCTGGCAATGTTTTGAGTATGTCCAAGGTCAGAGATTTCAACCCATCTGTAGACAACCTGGATCAATATTTGCCCATCCTCTATGTATGAATAAAGAGACAGGAACAGAAAACAAGTAAAGACAGAGACAGAGTGTATTTTGAAAGGGAAGATAATTACAAAGTATGGGGAGAAGAGAATAAGAGAAAGTGTCCTGTCTTTTGACCCACAGTTAAGACAAATGTTGTGATCCTGGACTTGAACGGGATGAATAGAGCCATCATACCAAATTATGACATTGGCCACTGGCCCAACATACTGTCGACATTCTTTTTGGTATTCCCAAAATAGACTTTGCCTAATTATGATGTTGCTTGTGTTCATTCATTTTTAGTGTCAAATGCATTTGGAATCTTGCTCATTCTGCAAAGAAATTTCTAAGTACTTAAATTGTAATTTTAAGCGATTATATTAAAATTAAGAACTCAAATGTTGACGTAATTTCTAAGAGGCTTTTTGACATATTATTTTACATAAAATGGCAACAACAACAATGCACCAGCAATTTGTTTTCAACTGATCCTCACTTTCAGTTTCTAATGTGTCTGAGGGTTTAATTGTACAAGGTGCTAAAAGCCCTGATCCTTATGTCCTTTTCAGACTCAAGTAGACTGCAACCAAAGGTATGGCGTGGAATCGTCATTGTTGTGTTTGAGTTGCACTAATCTTGGATGCAGGGCTAATAAAAGCAGAGTTGATTTGGCAGGGTGCTCTTACTGTGTGCATATATACACTTCATAGGGACAGTTTACCATGGCCGTGCTGATATAATTCAAACAAACACAGCCTGTAGGGTGCTGGAGACTGAATGACTTCTAATTTAGGCAAGCACCTAGTGTTAGGTTATAGGTTGGACTTGATGATCTCAGAGGTCCTTTCCAACCTTATGATACTGTGATACTGTGATACCTCTGGTTCAACACATTAAAATCTACCTCTGTGCTATACGTCATGGGAATTAGATTTCCTTTTGGCAGAGTTAAATACCAGTTTATTCTGAAATATGTCACTTCACAGGGTGTATATAGATTTTATCTTGAAATACTGCATAAAGATGTGCAGCAACAGTCCCACTAAACACTACTGCAGTGTGCACAGACACATGCACACACTTATATTTATTTAAATGCCTACTTTTATTTGCAGCTATACATATTTATATAAAAAGAAATCCCCCAGAACCTATCGTTTGTGAAAGCAGAGTCATAGCAGATCACACATGCACAGATGCAAAACTGCAGCAAACTGTGCTGATAAGTACATGGAAGTGATTATGGAAGAAATTATTTGCCTCTCAAGCACACAAAAACTCTTCCTCACCTGGACACATGAAACCATTCAAAAGAGGACGCCTCCTGTGTATTTTCTCCTGAACTTCTAATTCATTGAGTAGCAGTGCTGAATAGCAGTTCCTTTAAGAGCAGACATCAAAGTATGAATTACACATTGCTATTCTATTGGTGAGATTAATTTATCAAAGGTTTTCAGAAGTTGTAGTAAATAAAGGACAAGTCCACATCAAAGACATGTCTAGGTTACTTTCTTAAAGGCAATTTACAAAACAAGAATAGATTATGGAGCAGCTGAGGATTAGGGGTTATCAAGTCCACCTTAAAATGTCAGGTTAAAAAAGGCTGGTTTTGTTGTTGAAGATCCACAGTGGGTGTCTGTTTGATAAGCAGGTTGAAAAGAATATTTATTTTCAAAGATGTAGCAGATTCTTGAGGAAAAAGAAAAGATTTGCCTTCAATTTCAAATTGAGATCATCAAATTACAGAACGTGCAAGTAAAGCAAAAGGCATTTGTAAAGGCTTATACCTGTATCTTTGGAAAAAATCCAGCAGGTGCAGATCTCTGTTTAGAGCAACCGGGCACTTTAATGCTGGCTTCTAAAAGTTAGACCTCGGATGCCTGGATTTGGATTACCAGGTCTTCACTTCTGTGTTTCCATTCAATGGGATTGTATAGATTGAATCTCAGCTTGGTTTTGAAAAGAATTCCCAGGGTTAAGCACCTGAACACAAAAAGCAATGCATTGCAGAAGTCCCACATGTTCAGTAACAAAATTTACTGTCGGAATGTGTCAATGGAAAGAAGATTCCTGCTATTTTTTTCTAAAATATATAAATGCAAGGAAATAAATTTCTACAATTCTACCAGATGTGTATTCAAGGTGGAAATGTATTCATTTTGTATTTTATGTGCTCTTAAAAGATCAGTTTATACATATTTATATATCATAAGTCATGCAAGATTTCTGCACGTTTATGCTTACGTGAATGTATTTTGACTCTTGGGAGCTTTAGGCAGGTCATAGTGCAATTTGGGTTGGATTTCTGGATTTTGTGTCCTCAGCCCATCAGACTTGGGTTGGGTACTGAAAGCCTCAGGATAAAATCTGATTCAATATATGACATCCACCCACAGGAGATCAAGATTTGCTTTGAATTCAGAACACTTTGTAAACCTTGATAAAGAACTTTTGGACCAGGACTGCTAAAGAGAACTGACTGGGTGGATCACAAACCTATGAATAACACAAAATATGGGCTGGATGGTATCACAGCATTAAATTCTTCTTGGTTTTGTTTTAATTGTTGCCTCTGCACTATGAGATACTGACAGCTCCACCAATCTCATCTCACATCTTATTACACTGATGATCAAAACAGTTACAAAGGAGAAGATCGGACAGAAAGCTAATTCTAAAAATGTAGAACTGGCTTCAGGTTAAACAACACGCAATAGGTTTGTCAACTCCAGGTAATATTTTAGGTATTTATTTCTGTCCAACAATAGTTAACAAATTACCTCAGGTACTTGCAGAGCTACATCTGCACTTCTTTTTTTCCCATTGTTTTCTTTGACTTTATTAGACCAGTAATTGTACATACTATAAAAACCCCAAATGTTAACATTTAATCAGAAACATCAAGAATTAACACTTTTCTCTGTTTCTTGTCTCCAGGAAAAATATTTTGATTTTGTCCACTAATTCCTAACCTTGCCATTTTTCCTGATGCTACCAGAGGAATATTTCTTCTCTTCCTCTCTCTTCTTCATATTAGAATGACTAAGGATCAATCTTGTGAGTGCTAAATAATGCTGAATTAGGACAGTTTACATCTAGGTTACAGCATTCAAAATACTTTTTTTTGCTGTTCTGCCCTTTGTTTAGCCTCTTTGATTTATTAACGGAGGCTTCTTTTTGATCTGGCTTTGCCTTGTCAGTCCTTCAGGTCCCACCCATGGACTTTTTATTCCTTTTTCATCTAGTGATTCTGGCAAAGAACTCTTTAAAAAAAAAAAAAAAGACAGAGGGAGAGATTTGGGATTGTCATATAAAACCTGTGTTACTCAGTTTTCAATATCTCATTGACCTTCTCACAGCTTTGATATTTTAAGTAGGTATCACAACAAAGGGAAAAGAAGTGACTGGAAAGGTAATGCAGTGTATTAGGCCTGTTAATGGCCCTGAAAGTCCCAAGAAAACTTGCTGAAAGAAGGATCCTTTCCCATGAGTACTATTTAATTTCTCTGAGAGGGTTTTCCTGGTGAATTCAGACTCTAAAGAGCACATTTAGGCAATGCAACTGCAATCACAACCTATGCTATGAGCACTGTGACACTGACTTTTATTTTAAAAATTCTTTTGTTAAAAACGCTATAGCAGAGAGATTTCTGGAGACTCTGTTTCTTCTTTTGCTCTGCTGATAACATACTTAGGAAATGTAGAAAACTGGAATAAAACCCTTATTTTTCCCTGAAAGGCAGAGCAAGGTCAAATAATTGATAAGAATATTTTTAAATATTTCCTTGTACTAGTTGTAAGTAATGACTCTGCTCCAACACTTTAAATTATTAAGAGTGACAGCACAAAGCAGATTAAACATCTATTTAGAAGAATTTAATAGTGCAACGTGTGGGAGTCTAACAAGGAGAACGGGTAAGCTAGCTTTTACATCTTCATTTAGGGTCTTGGGAGGCCCCAAGTCTGATCTACCTTCTGCCATTCATGTCTTTGTATAACATAGACAAATTAGTTAGTATCTGAGTTCCCTGTCCATAACCCAGTTGATATCATCCTGGATTCCCTTGAAAACATCCAGGAGGTCCTGACTCTTACATGTACTGTATGTAGCCTAGAAACAACCAGTAATCTACTGGGGTAGTTTAAAGCTCTTGTGTTGCTCTTGGTTTTGTATGACAAGGGCATCACAGAATCATAGAATCATTTGGGTGGAGAAGGCCTTTGAGATCATTGAGTCCAACCGTACCTGTCCACTACTAAACCATCCCTGAGCATCTCATCTGCCCGTCTTTTAAACACCTCCAGGGATGATAACTCAACATGGGCAGCCTCTACCAGCGCCTGATAGGCCTTTCACTGAAGAAAATTTTCCTGCTATCTAACCTGAACCTCCCCTGGCACAACGTGAGGCCATTCCCTCTTGTCCTATCATTTATAAAATCAATGCCAGCCAGGCTCAAAATTCAGGATTAGTTGAATAGCTCCTGTGCTGTGTATATGAAAGGAAATTAGCACAGGCAGCATGGAGCAGCTGCTGATGTTTCTGTAAAGAACATTGCTGGAAATAATATTTAAATGAATATTTTCAATGCTGAATATCTTCAGGAATAAAAGAGACATAAATAATCAATTTCAGGTTGGTCCACAATCAGTTCATTATCTAGGACAGCCTGTGGAATATTTTGCCTCTGTGCCATCTTCGAATTTTACCAGCAATAACCACAATGCACAGAGACACTAAGCACTTCCAAATATTTTGATCCCACTGGAATCAGTGGGAATGGAAATTTAGGAACGGCCACTTTCTTACAGGATCAAGTCTTAAACCATACAATCCAAAATTTTCTGATATTTGCACATCTAAAATAATAAGTATTTTTTATGACTCCATCTCTACTGTCTTGAACAGGAGATGGAAATAGTTCAATTATTCTGAATTTCTTATAAAAAAAAAATTAAGTTCTGGTCCCCCATTGAACAGTAATAATGCTGGTTGGATTACCAGAATGGTTTATACATTACATTTGCAAACTGAGTGGGTTTTGATTCAAAGACAGAAATTAAATGTTTCTGCATAGATTAGAATTTAATTCCTAGAAATGACAGACAGATGGCATTGCCTCTTCTCCAACCTGGAGAAGAGAAGGCTCTGGGGAGATATTATAGCAGCCTTCCAGTATCTGAAGGGAGTCTACAAGAAAGCTGGGGAGGGACATATTACATGTGTGGTGACAGGATGAGCGGGAATGGCTTTAAATTGGAAGAGGGAAGATTTAGATTAGCCATTAGGAAGAAATTCTTGCTGATGAGGGTGGTGAGACACTGGCACAGGTTGCTCAGGGAAGGTGTGGCTGCCCCATCCCTGGAAGTATTCAAGGCCAGGTTGGATGGGGTCTGGAGCAGCCTGGTCTGGTGGGAGGTGTCTCTGCCCATGGCAGGGGCGTTGGAAACTGGATGGGTTTAAGGTCCCTTCCAACCCAAACCGTTCTATGATTCTATGATTTAATATGTAAAAAATAACAAACTTATTTTCAAATTATATTATGTTCTTATTTTCAAATTCTATTGTATTCAAATTCTATTACATTTCAAAATCTATTCTGGACAAATTTGCTTTTGAATATGTATAGAAGAATAAAGAAGGAAAAAAATTGATCCAGGATGTACTTTTACTTCTAAATAATTTGATTCATCTAACTGCCAATGAGTGGGAGAGTTTTACGCAACTGAGTTTTAAATTTTAGTAACTAAAACAGGAGAAAAAACAAGATTCACTTTGACAAAGAATAAAGGCAACATGGATCAGTTATTGATCATCCTCGAATTCTGGCTTGGCTTTCCCCACTGTGGCCAATTGGTACCTCCCTTTGTATTATATGTTTCAACAATTGCTTAAATCTCTTTATTTCATGATCTCTCACATTAAAGATCCTTCAAATTTGACCTGCGCATTCAGTTGTTTCAATTAGGGGTGACCTCTGCTTTAACTTTTCAGAAATTGCTTGTTTCTTCTGGTCAGGCTACAGAATGGGGCATAATAGAGGGTTTCCAGCGGTAATCGGAGAGCGGAGCCCTGGCTCGGTGCTGTGTGAGCTGCATCCCTGGAGCACCTGGCCACACTCAGGCTGACAAACAGCCCTGCCATTATTCACTCATGAAAATGGCAAGCAAAAACACAATACCCTGAAAAACTAACCTCAACAAAGCCCCCAAAGCAAGGCAACTTCTTTTCCATGTGTCTATCAGCTAATACATGAGGTAGAAGCTAACAACTGATTTCTCAGGTAATGCCACAAGGAGGGACAGAGGGTTTTTTTTCTGATTGAAAAGAGTTTTTCTGGCAGTGACAATGACTACAATAATTTTTATATTTTCCTATTTTTTTTCCTAAATTGTTATTTCATTTTCATATACCAAGGATGGCTCACATCATCAGATCTGTAAAATTCAAAGTTTATTATTAAACTTTACATTAACTTTAGAGTTGATATTTCTATAGGATTCATCTCCTGTTGTATATTGTGATTCTGTTGGGTCTTATTTACAACCTATTTATCTTCAAGGCTTAATAACTGAGCTCCTGCACTCAAATATGCTGTAAGGCACAAGAAGTCAATTTCTGGTGTGGGGTCTAGCAAAGAGTTAGAAGCCACAGTTGAACATCACAAGATTTTTGATGGCATTAAGTTTTTCAGTGTTGCTGGTCTGAATTTTTCTAGGATTTTTTTTTTGTTGATAAACAGAAGCCAGACTTTCAGTTTTCAGTGAAAAATTAAACAGTGTTGTCTTCACTTTTTCCTTTTTATTTGAAAAATTTAAAAAACCCAGAAATTATTTTTTTCCCGAAGAAAGCATTGAGCCTTTGTTAAATAAGAAATATTTATTCCTCCAGGCAATTTTTCTTTTTTAAAAATAGAAAAATTTGTCTTCTGGTGGATGAGGAGTATTTTATAATTCTTTAAAAGATTCACAGGCGAACTTTCATTTTTGTGATGATTTTTTTAATGAATAGGTATGTTTTATATTGCACTTTAGGAAGGTGAAGTATTATAAGTGGGTCAGTTTATGTAAGGGATAGCTGCTAGGAAGGAAAATTTAACCTGTGTAATACGTCAGGCTCTGGATAAACATCCAAGTCAAGGCTCTGATGTTCTGTTTGGGGATCCCTGTTGACTTTCGGTTACGTATCCTCATCCTACATTACAGTGATATTCTTTTAAAAAGCAAACAATTGGTTATGAAGTACTTTCTAAAATGGAGCTCCAAGTGGCATTGGAAATGCCATTTTTCAGGTTTTCTATGGCAGATCCAATCCTTGTTCCTCATTATTCCCATATTTCATGCAAACTGCATTTGATTTGCAAGTTATTTATAGAACCTCCATCAAAAATAGTATTTGTAATTGCAGTGTTATATATCAACTGGATTTGTATGTCAGATGGTATATTTTCTTGTCCTTATTAGGATTTTTTTTCTTTCTTGTACTTGTTACACCTAGAAAATATTTGGGGCTGTTTATTTGAAATTCAAGGATCTGGCAATATTTAATTATAATTTGCTTCTCTATTAAATACTCCTGTTTTGTTCAAATGCAGTTGTAAACAGTAAACTAACTCTACTGAATTCAACTCAATTATGAAATAAATGCTTATAGATTTGACTTTTGAGAATATTTTAAGAATTTTTCCAATTTGCATCTGAAACAGTGAGCAAGGACACGTTTTTACTTCTGCCTCCTAAATGCCAAGGGGCACGCTTGTGTTCCTGATTCAAGACAAACAGGGTTGCATTAAAAACTGAGTTTAACAAGGAAGCACACTTGCACATACAGGCAAGAGTCCTGTGGCCATCTTAACCTGGGAATAATGGAAGAGGGCAATTGTGAAGGGTTTAGCGGGTCCTTGAGGACCTCTCTCTGGTTACAGGTTGTAACAGAAGATTTATTTTGCTGCCCCTGTTAGAGAGTTGATCTAGTCTGCCTTACACAATTGTTTATTCCCAAATAAGATATTTCAATCCTGTGGCCTTCAGAGTGCCCATTGAAAGCACTAATTAGTGATCATTTAAAGTACTTAGGTAATGTTAACTCCAGCACACAAGGGATGCTCTTGAGTCTGACCCCTGCTCATTCCATTTCTTTTTGGAGCTTTGAAGACAATTGATTTTTGAAGACTGCAGCCTTCCCTTAAAATCAGGGACTAAAAGAGTGGGGACCTAATCTTGATTCAACCATTCATGCCATCTCTAAAGACATGTTTACTTTTTTCCCTCTGGATGTCAATTAATAGATTTTAAAGTCAGTGAATTAACCCAACGTGAAAGAGTTTAGAGCACAATTGCTTGTGGGCAGAAAATGCTAATTATAAATAATCAGGCTCAAAAAAAAAAAAAGAAAAAGGAGTGTATCCTAAATAGCTGATGGGAACAGGTAAAAAAGGAAGAAAAATGTGGAAAATTTTTAAAGCTAACTTGAAGGTAATATGTAGAGTTACGTGGAGAAGAATGTCAGCCAAAACCATAAATATGAAAGGTAATTGAGAGATGACTTTTGAACACACTGGGTCAAATATAAGCTCTAATTTCCCTTCACAAGAGAAAAAACCTTAAGAAAATCCTTTATGTATAATAGCTAGAAAATAAATAGAAGACCAAGGCAGACATAAAGCTATCTGGAGAAAAGCATAGCCAAGGAACATCTCCCTATCATCTTTTGTCAACAGCTCCTTGCAATGAGTGCAGTTGTATTCACAATTGTTATACGCATGTCTTTACAGAATTATACTTATGCTCTCTCCTCACTGAACTTGCACCAGAGCAGCTGTTTTTGGGGCAGCATTATCACATAAACCATCAGCAGCATTTCTGTTAGATCTAATCTTTCTCAGAGCTAGTTTAGATGATCTGGCCCAGCCATGCATCCTGACAAGGAACACCATGAGATTCCTTGTAAAATGACTCTACGCCAAACAGTGATCTTTGTTACTCCTTCCTGCTAAAAACGATGCAATTTAGGATTAATTGCTAGACAACTACTGGGACAAAATTATGCTTTACACCGATAAGGAAGGAGCCTCAAGGATTTTCTTGAAGGCTGAGCTACTGGGCACCTCCAAAAACGAAGAATGGTCATGAAATGCCCTTGAAGTACATCTGCAAGACGAGATGGGAAGAGATAGTTTTGAAGAAGAGCATCTGACCCTGTTTGGGAATGATGGAGCCTCCCATCGTTTGTCTAACCCTCAGTTTTTGCCAGTGGTTTGAGCACTGAAACTATGAGTAGAGCACACTTTCTGACAGGTCCTCCTGAAGATCTCGGTGTCAGAAGGTGTCATTGCTTTCTGGAAGATTCCTGAAATTTGAAGTGAAGAAACAAAGAAAGGAGACAGTACTAAAACTCTGTCCAGTTTCAAGTCAAAGAAACAATTTACCAAATGAAAGAAGCCATGCAGTATGATCACAGAAGAAGGTGGTTCAACTCTCACTCCATGACCAGGTCACATTTTTCACATACTGAATTTAAGGAAATCTTGAAAGGAATATATCATAAATGAAGAACACAAGCCAACAACTTCTCCCTACCCAGCAAGAAGAGCTGATACTGAGGTTCTGCTCTCATGCTTTGGGGTCTGGGATTTCTGAACGCGAAGTTGTTATTAACTCAGTGTTCCAAAAAAAAAATCTAATGTTTCATTGCCATGAAATAAAAGAATTTATCAGTAGTGTTTTTTCTTCAATTATTAGCATACTTGAACATGATAAAGACATCAGCACAATGAACCAAGGCTAAGACTTGGCAAGAGTTTCCTTTTAACATTTATAACAGGCTCTTAAAAATCTTTTTTCCTTTTAATTTCAGAGCATAAAAAATGTTAAAAATGTTAAATAAAGGACTCTTTTCTTATGGAAGAATTAACAGAGTAACACTTCAAAGAAAAACTTACACACTCCAAATCAAATAAATTTACAAGAGTATCTTGAAATTAATAAAACAATCACTGTTTTTGTATGGGATAAGTGTGGTAGGAAAATAGGTCAACTTTTAGCAATAAAAGGCAATTTAAGTTTTTTATTTTGTGCAGTATGCCACTATTTCATTAATATGTGTGTTTGACAGCAGATTTGAATGCAGATTATTATTGTCATCACTGATGTAGTTTTGTTTTTTTTCTGAAAACCTAAATTTATTCTTTCAATCAATTTAAACAGAAGAAAGGTTTGTGTTAAATTTCCCATTTTGTGGTTTGCAAGTGCATTTTAGACTAAATTAAAGGTGATGAGATGTTTCAATAGAAAGTAGACTATTGGGTAAACAGGGCTGCTGCTGTGGAATGAAGGCAGGAGCTTGGCACGTGTTAGTAGTTGGGACCAGATAAATGATAAACAGTTGAAATGCACATAAGGTCCTGTTAATTTGAGCTCATCAAAGCTGATAGGGAGCTATGCCTTTAGAAAATAGACAAAACCTGGCTCAAAGTAAGCAGGACTAGCCTAGCAGCTGCATTGGACTAGCAAAGGACTTGATACCTTTAACAACACAGAGAGTAACACATGGATCTTGGTAAGTCATTGCCAAAAATGAAATCAGTTTAAAATTTCTCCATAACGCCTTTTCTAAACTTCATGTGAAGTTGAACAGTAACACGTAAAAATGAAATGTAAAAAAATATTACTGAGATTAAATGAGAAAGAAACTCACCTGTGGCTGGCTTTGTGTATTGGAAAAGATTCAGATAGCCCATTAAATACTCCAATGGCTATTAACAATAGGATTAATTTCATTCACATTGGAGAATACCTATTATGTTTCTTTAGTTTATGCTTAAGCAGCTGTCCAATTAAAAGGAATCGATCTTCTAGAAAGCTTGTATCTGAAAGTAGCACCGCCCACAGTGCAATAACTCCTTTGTGTCTGAGAGCTAATATGCCACATAATTATGATTTACAGAGGGTTGTTGTTTGGGTTTTTTTTTTTAATCCTCTAATTCCTTAATCGAGCCATAATCGAGCATTCCTTCTTGGTTCTCCAGGTCAATGAAAGGGTTAAAAATTCTCTATCTCTATCTTGATCTTTGCTGAAATGGTGTATGGGAATGAAATGGTTGCCAATTTGTTTGCAATGCATTCTGACTGTACGGGAGTTCTTTTTTGCCTGACAGGCAGGTGAGATCAAAGTGGTGCAGGACAAAAGGGGCTCAGCAGTGATTTGTCAGGGGACGAAAGGCAGTCCTGTCTGGGAAAGTGGCTGTAGCCCAGAACAAGCCTTCAGATCACTAACACACTAAAGAAATCATGGCATGAGAAAAAGTACAGCAAAAAAGGTTCAAAGGTCAGTTTTATTTGGTTTGGATTATTGGTGCCTCCTTTTAAACCGAAGAGCAAGAAGGGGGAAAAAAGAACAGGCTAATAACCTTTGTTATTGTCCAGGAAAAAAACTCTTTTGTACACATTGCTTGGGGATTGTCTGTAATTAAAATGCTGTTGTTAGATCCAGGACCTGATCCTGCAAAGTTTTACTCGTGTGAGTAATTCTCCATTGCATGAATAGTCCTGTGGGGTTGCTCACGTGAATAAAGATTACTTTCATGACAAAGAGTTTGCAAGTTCAGGCATTATGTTTGGTTCAGGGATGCAGGTGTGTCTCTGTGTGTGTCTCTGTGTCTGTGTGTGTGTGTCTGCCCAGAGGTGGGTGTCCTTCTTTCTAAGTAAAGATTATATTTTTGTGAGGGACGTGAAAATGAGTATATATTTGAAAACTGAAAACCTGGGACAAAGGCAAATAAAGAATTCTCTATAACTGTTTGCACTCTGCTTCCGTAAAATTCAGGCAATTATGAAACCTGCTGTTCTCTTTTAATCCAGGTGTTTGGGGCCTGCAGGAAAGCTGGGGAGGGGCTCTTTATCAGGGAGCACAAGGACAGGACGTGCTGTAACAGTTTTAAGCTGAAGAGGGAAGATTTAGATTAGGTGTTAGGAAGAAATTTTTTTACTGTTGAGGGTGATGAGGCCCTGGCACAGGTTGCCCAGAGAAGGTATGGATACCCATCCCTGGAAGTGTTCAAGGCCAGGCTGGATGAGGCTTTGAGCAACCTGATCCAGTAGAGAGTGTCCCTGCCCATGGCAGGAGGTTTGGGTCCCTTCCAACCCAAAATGTTCTGTTTGACAGTTACTTCACTGGTTCATTTGAGCTCAGGAATCACCATCCACTGTAGACCACTCCCAGCATGTATTATCTTCCAAATATTTTTTTTTTCTTGTTTTAGCTTATAAACAGAGGGTCCTATTCCTGAACTGGTGAGGGTTGCTAGTGACACAGGTGGTATTCAGCTCCTTTGGGACATGGCAATCTTCCTTAGCCGAGGAGGAGGTCCCCACTTGCTGTGATGCACACCCTGCCAACAGGCAGCAGAGGGAAAAGGTGTGGGCTGACCAACTCTGCTGTTCTCAGAACAGCAAAATGATTTGAGTCTCAGGTGGTAATACAGAATGAGAGTAGGTATGAGTCTTGCTGGACATCACCTTAATCCTCCTGAGAAGGAGAAGCCAAAGGCACCTAAACTGCAGAGAAGGCTCTCTATTACTTTTGTGTGCTTCCCTTGTTTTTAATCTTACCCAGAAATGAGTGTATTTTGGATATTTAGTGGCTAGACTGGACTGGACTGGATGATAGGCTGAAAATGATGCAAGCATTTTCAATGTCATGAGGGGAAATGGTACAACTAGTGAATAAGCCTTGAAACTTTTCCTGCTTCCCACTGAGGTTAATTCCAATACAGACTGGTAAAAGAGCCAAATGGTCACAGTCAAAAAAAAAAAAAAAGGGAGGTAGATTTTTGTGATCAGATGCAAGATTTTGCAAGCACAGAGCAGTATTTGTTATCCATTTATCAGCTGTGCATAAAAGCCATGGTGGGAAGGGGAACTGTGCTTCTTTTAGCAACATCCAAATTATCTGAAGAAGTGCCTTTGAGAAGTATTCCAAGATTATCTTGTTGAGTTCTGGTACAGAGACTGTTATTTTGTTGTAGCTGGAGCACAAATCCAAGTAACAACCTTTGTATACAAATAAAAAAGATGCTTCCAAGGCAAAGAGTAACAGCTCCCTGGACCTCATACAGGGGGTCTGAATTCTTCATATTAGAATTAATGCACATTCATAACCTTGAGACCAGAGTGTTGTAGCTGCCTGATCTACCAAACTGGTTTGAGGATCATTCTTTGCAATATGTTCTTTGGACTCCTGCAGCTTCGGGAACTGAAAAGAATCTGTTGAAAAACACCCAGTGGTAGTCTAGAAGAATGTATCTTCTGAAGACCTGGAGAGGGGAAAAAGAGAAGTTATGAGTAGCATTACTCTCTCTTGTGTACGTGTCCAGTTGAGATATTTCACAAAGGCTTTATCTCCTTCAAAGTTCAGCTTATGTTGGGAAATTTCCAAATATTTCAGTAAGATTCACTGCTTTTCTGAAAAAGATTTGTACACTTCTGTTGCAGAAATTCCTGATGTGTTTTGGCTTTCTGTGGTAAAGTATTAATATCAGAAAACAGGTTTATTTCAGAGAAGAAAATAAACTTGTTTCCAGAAATCCATTGGGGTTCCAGTAGTCTTATTTAGAGTATCCTGCAGTTTTCGATTGTTAAATGATCCTCATTAGATCCTCGTTGTAGTTTAAAGTAGGAGCCATCAACCCAGAAAAGGAAGACCTGGTTTGAAACAGCTGCATCCAGAAACAGAAGCTGATTTTCTTCACTTTGCAGATTGCTGTCATGGTCAAATTAGGGTCCTGGCGGCCTCTCAACCAAAAACAAAACCGGAAGTGGCTGAAGGAGTTGATTTGGACTCAATTTTCTGTGCACTCCTTGTGAGAGATGATACAGGAGCAGCTCTGGAAATTTATTTTTTGAGATAGTTTCTTACAGCAAGTAACTGGATTACCTAGGAGAGTTTTCTGGTGGAAAAGAATACCCTTTGGAGAAAGCAGTTCTCAGACATAAAGATACAAATAAGTACTTACCCAGCCTTACCTGCTGTTTTTATGAGTTCAACTTAACTACTTAACTTCTAAGGAAATCAAGACAGCTGCCAAAGAAGTAATGAGAAAAATATCCATTGCAAATTCACTTGGGACTTCCAGCACATGTGGAATTTGGCTGTGGATGTTGGTGATACCATTACTACCCATACCTGATGCTGTTGTGATCACTTCTGCACAAACCGTTAGCTCAGACATCCCCTGAAGTCTGGTATTTAAGCCCTGGTATCTAAGGCTGAGTTACAGCATTCAACAGCTCTGCAGTTCTGCAATGTGAAAACCAGGAAAGAAAATGGCTCTGGCTGCCCTAATAGAGCACAATTTATCTCCTTGCCACCGAAAAGACCTCTTCAGTGTGAAAATATTATATTGGGGCTAATTATCACTAATTTAAACCAGAGGCTGCAAGTAGTGGGGAGAGGGTGAGATTTCTTTCCCCTTCGTGACACCAGATGTGTCACAGGCAGTCCTCAGTCCACTCCTGTGTTGCCATCAATCACAAATTACACCTGGATTTCCCTTCTAGGATTCTTCAGGAACTTATTTATTTCTTTTTGTTAATATGGTGCTAATTTGTGTCATCACTTCTATGAAATATTTCCAAGGACAGAAGAAGTAGTGGAAGATTGTCTTAGAGTACCCTAAGATCATAAAATCATAGAATGGTTTGTGTTGGAAGATACCCTGCAGATCATCCAGTTCCACCCTCTTTGCCGTGGGCAGGAGAACTTCACACTGGATCAGGGTGCTCTAAGCCTCATCCAGCCTGGCCTTGAACACCTCCAGGCACGGAGCTTCTACCACCTCTCTGGGTAACCGGTGCCAGTGCCTCACCACCCTCACAGTAAATAATTTCTTCATAATATCTCATCCCCATCTCCCCTCTTTCAGTTTAAAATCATTTCCCCTTGTCCTATCTCTGCAATTCCTGATAAGGAACTCCTCCCCAGCTTTCCTGTAGCCCCTTCCAGTACCGGAAAGCCGCCACAAGGTCTCCCCAGAGACTTCTTTTCTCTAGGCTGGTCAAGACCAACTCTCTCAGCCTGTTTTCACAGGAGAGGTGCTCCAGCCCTATGATCATCTTTGTGGCCCTAGATAACATTCTATTAAATTATTCAACCTCCCTCTTTATGTTACAGTTGAAAAACAGACCTTCAGATCTAGCAGCTCAGACAGCTTTACCCACTTGTCAAATTGGGTTGAAACAGGAGAGCCAAATTGTCTTGATCTACCCAATACTTTCTTAGATGCCCTTAGATATAGGATGTCTAGGACATTTTCTTGATCACTTGATTAATAACCTAATTAATGAATTTACTATGGAAAAAAATATTAAAAGCTGCAGAAAATAATTGTGCTGAAGGAGCTGAAGCCACATCTGCTATGTGGGGGGCAACTAGTGACACGACAGGACCCTGGCACCAGAGCTCTCTCCTTGCAGGAGATCAGGTGCCAAAGGGAAGAGGGCAGCCAGCAGCAAGGCAGCAGGGGCTGCCAGGGCTGCTGGGGCTGCAAGAGAAGCCAGCAAAGAGGGTTTGATACCCAGACACTAAACACCCCAGGGAGGGATGCTGAAACGTTATGCAAAAGGGAGCTCACTGTGGTGGGATCTCAGGTGACAGCTGTACTGCTTAGACTGAGGTGCTGCTCAGGAAAAACACTGCAAGCTCTGCCTCGAAGTGTCAATGTTAAAGTGACCACACAAAAAGTATAGATTTCCTGAAGGAAGACAGAGGGATGTAGCAGTTGAAAGAGATTAATTTCTCCTTGTTTGCACTGCTGGTCAGAAGGATTTAAGTGGTAGGACTTAAAAACACAAAATAGAAAAAAAATACGAAGCAAGGTCATAAGTGTTTTTTCTCAGCAAATAATTTCCACTAGAGAGTTTCAGGCTTAGCAAAAGAGACCTTCAGCCCCTTCCTAGAGAGGGACCCTGTGGGAAGGTTCTATTCTTGCACAGTATCAAGTGGAGGACACTTCCCTGCTAGCTTGGTTCAATGTTCTCCTGCACTGCAGAGCTCCTGGGTGACCCTGGTAGAGACATGGAGGGGAGAAAATCAACATTCATTTCAGCCTAAGCCACCCAGGACTCCTCAGGACCTCACCAGGTGACTCCTGTGTCCTGAGTGCCTCCTACCTGCCTAAGACAGATGGGATGGAGATGTCATGGACAGCGTCTGAAACTGTGACCAAAGCTGCTGTAGGGTTTTGCTTTCTAGAGATAAACTGATAAATTTACAACTGTACTTAGGATGCTCAAGGGCTACTTATTGCTCCATTTTAGTATCATTCATTCAGGTCCTGATAGGTAGATACAGGGAGCATCAGAAGGAAATGTATTTATTTGTTCCTTTTAGTTTGTTCCTTTTAGCTTGTTCCTTCTACTTTGTTTCTTCCTTGCATTGTCCATGTTCCTCACCTTTCCTCTGTAGCAAGACAGTGTGTGTTCATGCACATGTGTGCACGAAGAATACAAATGGGATCATTCCTTTATGCACTGGTAACATATGCCAGGTAATTTAACCTCTTCCCTTGAGGCAAAAAAATGAATTCCACTGAAATTCACCTAATGTATTAATTTGAATTTGTGTTTCTGTTTGTTGTCTACATTATCTTTTTTAAATTTGAAAGCTATATAACCTTTCCTTGCCTGTACTTCTGCCTACTTGGCCCTCTTATTCCATGATCTGGGTGAAACTTCAAGATACTTTGCCTCATGAGACCTTTGAACAACGTATAACCACGAATGTGATTTTGTGGGAAAACTCCAGCCATGTGATGCAAACATTGATCTGAAGTAGTCTTCCCTAAAATAAGAAAAGTCTAAATGCAGCAGTTACTAATCTTCAGTTCAGAGTGGATAATCCCTGGCAATATTTTTTTTCCTCCAGTGATGTACTTTGATGCACGTGGCTTTTCCCTAAGGCAGCCGCTTCCAGTTTTCATCTGTGGTGCTTGGGCAGCCTCGTGCAGAGACCTGGGCCTGACCCCTCTGCCTGTCATCTGATTTTGCAAAGTGTTGATCCAACCACGGGCTTGGAGAAAGAGAGATCTTTTATCTTCAGGTAACACAATTCCCAAAGATTTGCAGGGCTGAGTGAGATCATAACAAGCCTCTGATTGTGAAAGTAACCAGGGGATAAATTCTAAAAGCAGTAAGAGAATGATCTGAATAGCAGGTCCTTCTGGCACAAAGCCCAATTACATCATGGATATGGGCCAGATACTTCTCTCAGGTACATCACACTCTTATCTACATCCCTGAAATGCTTTGAAGCTGATTTTAAAATACCTGCTGAGTTAATAAAAAAATAAAAAAGGACCAAAGTTTTTCCAAGAGTTTGGGCTATTAAGTAATGATTGAGCTATCAAAGGTGTGAAGCAGGTATGACCATCTGGCCCTGAAGTTATCAACAAATTATGCTTCTATTGTTTTCACACTCCTTCTCTAGAAACACCCATAACCCTTGTGTTTACCTGTTTTCATGGTTGCAGTTTACTGTTCTGGATTGGCCTGAATATCCTATTGTAGCACAGTTTGAGGCTGCCACAAATCCTACAGGGCATGTGACAATCAGCTAAACTGCATCACCACACATATTTCGATAGTGCTACCTTTCTTCTACTGTTTCCTTTCTTCTGTCAAAAAGGAGCAAGAAAAAGGGTAGAGTGAGACTTATTTTTTTGTTTATTATGGCTGCATTCATTGTTTTGAATGTTTTCATTCAGTAAACCAATAAGAGGTTATCTGAGAACAAGGAATAATATTTTTTTCAGATAGGGTCTGATCCAAATTCACTGGCATTTAAAGAAAGGCTCTTAGTGAATTCCATGGACTCTGAATGAAGGATTAATCCCTCATTTCTCAGCCAAAGAAACTCTTGCTAGGTTTAGCAGAAATTTCCTGGAGTAAGGAACATAGATATTTTCACCTTGATGTCAATAAAATTATGATGATGGTGATGATGACGATAGCAGCTACTGTTACTTATATTGATATTGTTGTTTTTCTTATTGTCATTGGTTTTGTTATTATTATTATACATATACAAATACCAGATAACTTAGCAGATTTCAATGATATCAGTAAACCACACATGCTTTTGACCTAAATAGAGGTCTAAAAATTCTAAATTAATTTATTGTCTGAAGTGCAGTATAGCAGCAGCTCATATAATATGTATAGAATGAACAGCATCATTCCGAATCTGAAGATCTCAGATTGTTCATAAACCATAAAAACTAACTGTAAACATGAAAAATATTTCACATGAGTGGATAAAGGCAAAAACTGATGACCTTTGTTATGTGTTTAACATTTCCTTTAGAGAATTCTTCCTGTCTGTTTTCATTTGAAATGATCTAAATCTTATTTTCTCCACCTGAGAAAGCAACCTGAGCCCTTGAAGCTATGAATTTACTCCCTGGAGTGCTCCTCCTCCACTCTCCCTTCATCCTACTTTCTGGGAGTTAATAGCACACAATACAATAAACAGTATTGCCTACACGTATAGAACAGGGTAATGTGATGCTGTGTGGTCTGGAAAGTCATTTAAACAAGATTATATTGTTCATGGGGTGCAGAATAGTCCCGCTAGGAAACCACAAAGGAAACAAAATATAGCTGAATAAAATCAATTGAATTTTATAACCTCTTCCCGATATCAGTAGGTGCGAGCATTAGGCAGAAAAGTTAGGTTCAGAAGATAACATTAGCACATTGCAAACAAACACCTAATAATCACCGACGCTCTGTTTTCTTTGAGACCTTCCCACGGTTTACATTTGAGCTAGGATGGATTTTTAATTGGTGAAGGAGGGCGATTTTTCTTTCCTGCTGGGGGCTCCACCCACCGCCTCGGTATTTATGACTCTCCAAATTGCAGCTTCCCTTCCGTTAGAAGAACCGGTCTGCGGGAGGAGCGCGGGGGCGTAGGACCGCGCAGCCAGACCGGGTCCTGCTCCGCAGCAGCCTTAGAGCCGAATTGTTGCAAAATGTGTGTTTGTAAATTTTATTTTAGTTTTTATTTATATATGTATATTATTTTTGTATCTTAATTATAGTTAGCCAAGATTTTTAAGTTAAGGAGGAGGCTTTCAAAATATTGAGGTGATTTTTTTCCCAATTTTTACATTTATGCACTATTTAAATAAAAATATGCATTGCTTCGTCATAAATATTTAGACGTACTTATCCGAATTATCTGCTCAGAGTAAAGTGCTTTGTGTGTTTACACCGTAAGAATAAAAGCATCTGTCTCAAATACTTACTTTTTACCAAAGTGCTGTCTCTATGCCTTAACTGTAAAAAAAGGCTTAGAAATATTCCGTTAGCAAAATCAAACGTGAAGAATAATAAGTATTCCGTTTAAAATCACACATTTCGAGCGAATTAATAGATCGTTATCAGTTGTAAGTCTAATTTAGCTACGTACGGTCTAGAGCCTGTTCTTCCCTCCACATTAAGTAACAGACTCAAACCGCTCTCTGGTTATTACTTTGGGGCTACAAGAAGCTTTGGGGCATAATTAAAAATATTTCCAGAAAGAATCGGTAGACCACATCTAACGTCCCACCCCCTGTTAGAATTAGACCACATCAAAGGGACCCTTTTTGTTTGCAAAAAAAATGGTCACCAGACAACTTAAAATACACAAGAGTGGGCTTATGTTTTATTGTATAGTTATCTGACTAGAGCAAAACGACGGAATGTTGCTTGCTATTCAGTGTTGGACCAAGTGAGGCAAGGTAGCTACAGCCCTTTGATATTTCCGTGGAGGTCGTATTCATTTCATTTGAAAAGGAACCATTAATGATAGACCTGTAAGTGTTCACCCTCCCTAATAAGTAGAATACACATCGCTTGGGAAGCCTGTCTGTGGCAGATGCCCAGGGCGGAAAGATTTGTAGATGATGGTCCTAATTATGAAAATGTGATCAAGATGGAAACAATTTGAGCAAAAGTCATTAACGTGTTATTCTTCCACCCACTAAGTCTTTTTGGTTTATTACTGTGGTGAGAGGAGGATCTTGTGGGATTGGGTTTTTAAGGTTTTTTTTTTAGAACGCTAATGAAAAATGCCCTGCAAATCCAAAATTGCCAACTGTCAGCTGCACATCCACAAGGCGATGCACCAGGCTCGGGAGAACCTGATATTTATTCAGAGATTGCTATAATTACTGAAAGTAATTATGTCTTATCTCGCTTTCGCGAGGTGCAAACATCTTTCAGGAGACTCCGAGCATGTTGCGAGGTATTTTTCTGCTACCACTTTTCTCTCGAAGCTCATGAGAGGTTATGAATCCGTAGGACGCAGTTTGAGGTGCATCCCCAAGAGGAAGGATTTTCAGGAAGGTTCTGGTTTTATGAGCGACTGAAGGATTTGGCCCGCAAGCAACAATCTCCCCTGCACATACTCCAAGACTGGGGTCCTGCATGTTTATGTTTTCATATTTTTAAGTGGATACAGTGCTTTAATTATTTTAATTTCCACTTATTTACTTTTACTAAATAGACTGGAACTGCATGGCTGCCTGGAAGTGGCATTGCAGAAGAAAAGCAATAAAGAATTAATTGTACAAACATTTATCATCCCCAGATCAAACTCTCCTTGTGAGGCGAGGGCTTAGTTTGTGGGGAAGAAAAGGGGAGGGGGGGGAAAGGGTGGTAATGGCAAAGAGGGGTGCTTGTGGGGTTTTTTATGTGTTTCCTTTTATTCCAGACGACTATATAATGAAAAGCCTTTTAGCCTTGGAGAACTACTAAATATTATGCACAGCTTAAAATCGGGAGTATCTTTCGAGATCATTTGGTCTTCCTGCTATTCCTTTTAGTAAAATGTCGTATCTTTTCCCAGTAGTAAAAGCTTATCTTTTTTTTTTTTTTTTTTTTTTTTTTTTTTAAAGATCTCTTTAACGTGTAAGAAAAGCCTCTCGCTCTACATAGGAATGGCTTTAAAAAAAAAATTTATAGACCTCTTCTCGTTCATGGAGTCTGGAAAAAAAATATATTGATCAAGGTCAAACGCTTGAATTCTGACGTGACTCACTTCAAAGGTGTATTTGTGTGCCCTTCGAGCACATTAATACTAATTATCTCTCAAACACTTCCCCAAAACTCCTACTGCCTGTTTCAGATGCAAATCTAATTAACGAGCTGCCTTTGAGCAGCACACGGGGACAGAGTAATTCACTCAGTTGTTTAACATTTTGCCTTCTCTTCTATTTATTTATAGGTAGTTCCATCACATTTTGAAAGCGTAGGCAGTTGTGTGAAGTTATATGGTAGCGAGTGCAGATCTGCTACAGCTAATGAGACTTACCAGGCACCAGGGTTAAAAAAAAAAAAGGATTAGCTCCAACTTCTTGCAAATGCATTCAGGGACGTATATCATAACACTTGCTGGGCCTTACTTTGTCTAACTTAATTTAGAAACGACTAAATCTTGAAAGACCTATCTAAATAACTCGTATTATTTGTAACAGTGAAATGTTTGATTTAGTAATAACTGTTTGCTTTGGACACCGGGGACGAAGCGGGGGGGGGGGGGGGGGGCACTCCCAAGAATCCCTGACTGCTGAATGAAAGCCATTAAAACGCATTCTATCCCTTCCAGCCTCTCGAGAAGCCGCGACCCGCACCCTCTTTCTTACAATTCTGCGTTTAACGCGTGCGTTTTCAAAAAACACCTCCCGAAGATGTTTGCTTGGAGCATCAGTCCTGTGCCCCCCGCGCTCCTCCCTGACTGCCCCCAGGGCTGAGGCTGCTCCGCGCCTCTCCACCCTCCCCTCTCCCCTTTGCGGGGGTGTTGCGGGGTGTCGGAGCGGGGGGGGGGGGGGGGGGGGAGAGAGAGAGATGCTGTGTAATTTTATCCACGCTGCTCTCTGGGAGTTCACACGAGACTGATACCTTTTGCCTCTCTGCTTTGTATCAATTGGTCGCAGATCAAGGCTATTGTTGCAGGAAGCTGCTTTTATTTCTATGCTCCGTCGATCAACTATTTTCCCCACAGTCTCTTGCCGAAATTCAGTGGGTGTCTCTCTCTTTCTTCTTCTGCCTGTCTGTCTCTCCTGCATGCCGTCTGTCTATCTGGAAACCCAAGGAGGAGGCTGATCACGGCAGCTCCATCTAATACAAACAGCTGGGACTCTTCGGTGGCCTTTGCTGATGTCTATTGATTTAAGTAAATCTGAGACAGATAAAAGGGGCAGATCGAGGCTGATAAAAACTTGCCAATGCTTCACGGCTCGAACCAGTGTGTGCTCTGCAACTTGGGAGTGCTGCTAGCAAGACGGCTTTAATGGGACCCCTGGTGTCACTCGCTCCAAGCCTCCATCTCCCCACCAGACTAAGCGCTGCGGCCACCATGCCACAATGGGTATAATTTGGATCTTGTTCCTGAGTTTGTTGCAGGAGCCGTGGTCCCCAGGGCGGGCTGCGGGGGTCCCCGAGGCTGTCGGAGCATCCCCGAGCCCCCCCCGGCCGCGCCGGGATGCTGGGGGTCGCGGCGGCGTTTACGAGCACCTCGGGGGTGCTCCCAGGCGCAGGAAACTCTACTGTGCCACCAAGTACCATCTTCAGATCCATCCCAACGGCAAGATCAACGGCACCCTGGAGAAAAACAGTGTCTTCAGTGAGTACCGGGCACATCTTTTCTCTATCCCGCTTCCCCTGGGCTGGGGTGTGTGGGGAAAGGGTGGGGGGCGGGGGGGTTCTCCCTTGGACCAATTGCATCCTGCTCCTGCATCCACGGGAGGCGACGGCGGGTGCTGGGACGATGCTTCTCCCTCCTCTCCTGCCCAGCAATGCCCCGGGGCCGGAGTGGCTGCTCGGTTTCTGGGGCTTCTCGGCGGGGACCAGGGGTACCCCCAGCTGCCGAGGCTTTCCCCCTTCCTTCCATCGGGCTCGCCTCGACGTTTCGTGAGCGGCTCCCCTGGAACCCGCAACTCCCTTGCAACACCTTCCAGCTCCGTTCCCGGGGGCTGGTGGTCTCCACGGGGCACCCTCTGTGTCCCCAGCCTGGGCAGGGAACTCTCAAGTGGACCCAGCCGGTGGCGGAGGGGCTCAGTCCTCACGGGATCCCCAAATCCCAGCTGCTTCCCGAGGTCCTAGGAATCTGCCCTGCGCATCCCACTCGACATGTGACTTGCCCTCGCTCCTCGTGGGGGTGCCCAGAGCATCCCTGGTCCAGCCTGGACCACTGGGCAACCGATGTCCTCGCCTCTCCCCGAAGCTGAGTGCCGGTGCCCTCCTCGACGGGGCTGCAGGCTGCCCTCGCCCCAGCTTGTGTCCCGCGGGGGGCTTAAGCTTCCCCGGGCTAAATCACATCTGTCCCCTTTGACATGTGCCGGGGATCGGCGGTAATTAAGATGAAACGGGATATGCCGGGAGTGAGGGGGTTTTGTGCGAGGGCGGCAGGAGGGAAGAGAGAGGAGTCCCGAGCGCCCCCACTCCCAGACCGGCCCCGGGAAGCGTAAATCCCGGCCGGTGATGGAGCACAGAGATAGGGAGACCTCAGGGATCTTTCTGAAGTCCATAAAGGAAAACCACTATTTCCTAAAGGAAAACCCCCTCGCTATCAAAGCCTGGAGGAGGCAGCCTTCAACAGCGAACTGGTGTCTGATTCAAAACAGCTGTACCAAAACCATCCCAACTCTCCCAGACACTGTCAGGTCAGCTCTGCAAAAGGGACAGGCCCCTGCTCTGCTTTATCCTGCAGAAAGGCAGCAATAGGTTGGGGTGCAAGGGCCACCTCTCACCTCCAGACATTCATAGGATGTACCTAGCCAGCTGGAGAACTGAGTTTGGGCAAGTCAGCTAGAGAGCCCTGCACATACAACACATCTTCTGAGCCATTTGTGCCTCCATTAGGGTCATGGCACCTTTGGTTGGGCATAAATGTTTTGGTAGGTATTGTGTCAGCCTCACCTGTGTCAGTCTTGTGTTTGAGACCCCATCCTGGATGGCATGAAAATCTCTTCCCTTTTAATTTGGTTCAGACTGTTATATTGCCCTTGTCTGGATGGCTACACTGACCTCTTAAATGACAAGTTCCTTTCATGGTTATATACGTGGCTCTAAAATGTAGCCGACTCACTCTGTTTTACCCTCTGGAGACCTCAGTAAGGGCTTTGTCCTGAAATGGACAGCTTTGTGACTGGTTTCAATAAGTCAAGAGCTCTTGTGCTCCTAAGCATTAAAGAGGATTTAAACTTTTTTATGTACATATAGGATTAAGTGAACCTCTAGTTCAGTGTCAGATCTTTTCCATTTTTGAAAGAGTTCAATCTCAATCAGACATCTAGGGATTTATCGTCAGGCTTGTCTCAAACAATGCTCGCATCATTGTTGATTTATATTGTTTCGAATACTAGTTTTTTTTCATTCACATGGTTGCTCTATGATTTTGATATGAGCTAGTGATAGCTGTGAAATCATACTCTGCAGGTAAGTGTTCAAACACATCTCAAAAATTACATGCAATGGGGTGCAACAACATATCTCATCATTGTTTCTGTTTCTAGGTATTCTTGAAATCACTGCTGTTGATGTTGGAATCGTTGCCATCAAGGGTTTGTTCTCTGGCAGATACCTGGCCATGAACAAAAGAGGCAGACTTTACGCATCAGTAAGTTTTACTTAAGACTGTCATATGCCTGTCATTTTCTACAGGGGGAACAGGTCCAGTGGGGAGCACTGATTTCTCATAAATATACATTTGGAGAGAAAAGAGTACTGTTATAACAGATTCCTGTCTGGAATCGTTACAGCAACCTATAAGGATGTTTTTAAAAGTGGAAAGAAGTTGTGTTCTTACTTTCTTACCGCCTGTACAGCCAAAGGTATTTGACAAAGGTATTTTACAGGACCAAAGTTCTGGGCAATTGAATGCATTGATAAAGATCCCAGGAGCCAGCTTTTGTAGTGCAGAATGTCTGTCTCCATTCAAAATTATCTATATTTGATGTGGATCTTGGACACTGGTGGAGGATATACATGTGTATAAAGAATATATGCATACATGTGTATAAAGAATATATGCATACATGTGTATTAAGAATATATGCATACATATATACACACACATATATAAAGAATATCCAGAAGCCATTGAGTATCTTACAGGAAAGCAACCTAATGATGGGAGTTTCTTTGCACACAGGATTTGGTTGGCAGAAAAAGAATTTGCAGGTACTAAGAGGCAGGACTATAGCAAGGAATGGGAGCATGGGATTGGGCAAGAGGATAAAGGTGAAAATAAACATCTCACTTCACTCCTTTGACCTAATTTTTTTGTCCTGATGTTTGAGGTAAAATCTAGATTTTACTGGTATTGGCTTTTTTAGCCCAGCCAATGTTTAGCTTAGACTTCTTCACATTCAGGGACATACTACACACATTATCTACCTATCTAAATTTCTTCCATTGTCTTTGATTACATCCCTCACAATCTTGTGATTGCTTACTGTAAAAAAAACATACAGAGTAGTTTCTCCAGGAATCCTAAGGTATGGAAACAGATTTGAAGAGGGTAAAACATGACAATGTGAAATTTTCTTCCACCAACAAGTCATTATATGTAATTCCATTGATTTGAACAGCATGATTTATCCCCAAGCAATGTGAGCTTTTTCCATGTGAATGAAAGCTAGGTAACACAATCAACTCAGTTGCCTCCCTGGTTTAATGAATTTTACTCCACCTTTTTGAGATTGTTCTGATAGTGTTTATGACCCCTGTATTGTATCTCATGTGATGCACACTGATAAAGGGCCTGTGCGTAAAGATGATGGTTCTTTGCTGGTGCTGAGAAGTAGACCACAAACAATTTTGGCAAAGGAAAATGAAGCTAAAGTGGAATGAGGACATACTAGCTTTACTGTGCCAGAGCTAAGGCTGGCCACTTCAATGCTTCCAGTCAATGATCTGATGAAAATGGGCATCTTTTTTTTTTCAAAGGAGCTCTTCCTTCAGCTCAGAGCCAGTGTTTGCCCCAAGGAAATTAATGGGAAGGATGAATTTTCAAGTTCTTTCTCACTTTTACTTCTTTTTTTTTGTTCAAATTAACTATGGTTTTCCTCCAGTTTAAACTGAATTAAATTAAGACTAAAGATAAGATGAAGATAAAGCTCCCATTCTAGAGTGGAGATAAGTCTAGAGCAGGGTAGCCCAGAGTTCTTTTCTCCTGGAATTCCCTTACTACTGTGAGGAGAATCAGGCCATCCTAAAGTTTGTTCAACTGTCACATACCAGCGAAAATCAGCTATGAAATGTTTCTGTACAATTAAAAAAGATATTTTATGCTGTTCCAGCTGAAGCTGGAGAGAGACTGTTGCAGACTTGTGTTTCAGAGCTGGAGGGACAATCCAGGAAAAGCTATTACAGTCCAGCTTTTTTCACAGAAGCAGTGGATGAGAGTTCAGCTCAGGAAAAACTTCCTAGCTTTTCTTGACTAGAAAAAATCTGACCAAAGACTTTGGTGGTGTTAGAGTGCCAGAACCCTGTGCAAGGCCCCTATTTCAAACAAGACTGACTTCTTTTGGGGGTCACTATACAGTGAGCATTTCATGAAATGCTACTGGGATAACTCTGTTATGCCTTGGATCACCAATTTTCCCACGTCAATAAAATGAGTTTGTTGAGTTTGTAAAATTCCTTTGTGCCCTTAGCAGATTGTGATAATCCTCTGGGTTTATCCTGTGTGATAAACCCTCTACAGCCAGAGATGAGGCAGACAGCAGGACAGATCTACTTCCATATGGCAGTTGCGTGGGCTCCAGCACCACAGCATATGAAAACCTTGTCCTTGCAGGGAAGGGCACTTCCGTTTTACAGCTGGGAAGCTGAGACATGTGGAGTCTTTTAAAATCTTGTTAAATGCCTATCAGCATTTCTGGTGAGTGAACAGCATTAAAGACATGTTGTTAATGGAGCCTATGGCTTCTCTGGCCCCGGCCTGGCTACCTGTGCCCTTCCCACCTCCTCCACAGAGGCAATCTTAGATAAAAAACCTCTGTAAAGACCATTGCAGCAGTTCCTCCCTGCCCCTGTGCTTAACACATGTTAGATACTGAAATCTTAATCACACAGGTACAGTGCAGATGATTTTGTAGTTAAGAAAAGATGTGCAGTGTGGGAGGTCCTTTATTTGCAGGGTTTGCTCCCAGAGAGGAGGAGGGAGTTCCTGCTGCCAAGCTTTAGCACACTTTTTTCTCTTAGTTAAGGACCAAATGAGAAGGGGCAGATTTTGACAGATCATCTAAAATGTGAGCACCCAGGATGGGTGTGTGTTCTCCCTTATGGTTTGTGATGAAGGAGCGGCCTAACATTTCAGAGCTGGTGGGTGAGGTGTTCTTTCATTTTGTTATTCTGGAGGGAATAAAAATGCTACATAAAGCTGTTGTTTACTGCTCAAATATGTGTAACAAATGATGTGATAGACTACAGGTGTATCTAACTACCAAGGTATGAGTTAAAGAGCCATATTTTACATTAAACTGTAGTATTTTACCTTTTTAATAGATGTCAAAGTTTGATAGGCAGCAACTAAATCATCTGTCCAAAGAGCTCCTTTGAAAAAAGATGCTCATTTTAATCAGAACATTAACTGTCCCAATCGTATTTAGATCTGTAAGTATAAAAAATTATATTTACAGTTGAACAATCATGAGATTGAGTTATTCATTCCTATTCACATGCCCTTTCTTGTTTTTCAAATTGTATTTTGTCTTCTTCCTCTCTCTGAGCCATAGTGCATGCACACAATGCTGACAGCAGCTTGTTGCAGCACAGGTCAGGTTCAGAACTTCTGTTTTACTCACCTTTTGTAGCAGCAGTCTGAGTTTTTCTCACCCCATGCTTTGCTGTCCTTATCCTAAAACCGAGTGGAGTCTTAAGTAAGACTTCAGTCCAAATTGCTGAGGTGGATGAGAGTTAATGCCTATATAGTCTTTTTTAAACTTCCTCATGTTTGCTTTGCAGGAAAATTACAATGCAGAGTGTGAGTTCGTAGAGAGGATCCATGAATTGGGTTATAACACCTACGCCTCCCGTCTCTACCGGACTGTACCTAACAGAGCCGGCACCAAGCGCAAAGCCAGTGCAGAGAGACTCTGGTATGTCTCAATCAATGGGAAAGGACGACCCAGAAGGGGCTTCAAAACTCGCAGGACACAGAAATCATCTCTCTTTCTGCCCAGAGTGTTGGATAACAAAGACCATGAGATGGTCCGACTGTTCCACACAAACGGGAAATACCGAGAGAGTCTACTGAAGCCCCTGAGCAAGAACCAGCGAAGAAGGAGAGGACACTGATGGGGGTGGGGGGACCTTGTACAGGAGCTGGAAGTGACTGAGAATCTTCAAAATACTACTAAAAACACTAACAGCTGTGATTGTATGGCATTAACATGGACAATTTTTATCCACTGTATAATATAACTGCAAGTCACATCACTTACTTCTAGCTATTGTAGAGTTACTACTTGTGGTAAAAGAGATGTGAGATAAACTAAGGCACATTCAAATGTAAATTAGTTGGATGTAAGAATTTTGTCAATGACTTTCACATTTTCTTTTTTAAAACAATAATTAATATTAATTACTAGTATTTTCATTCTAACTTGCCATAAGGTACTACCAGTGACCCTGTCCTCCCAGATCATATGAATATTTCATACTTACCAACTTTGTGTCTACAGAGAAATCATAGCACTTCCATAGCTCTTTTGGCAGTTCCTCAGAAAAGGCTACATTCCTATTTTTATGGAATACAGGACTTAGAAAACTGGTCTTTTTTTAACTTACATATATTTATTTTTATTTTATGATCAGGCAGCATCAATTACACTTTTTCCATGACTGTCCATGAAAAGTAAAATTGTAAGCTATTTCAAACATTTCAACAGACCTATGCATTACTAGAGCATTCTTGAGTTTGTTTCATTAATGACCCAAGACATCTGACCTTGTCATTCAAATAAATGAATGTTGGTAAAATGGCATTTGCTTTGGCCAAGCTTTAGCAATGTATACCTGTTTACCAACTGATGAATCCTCTCCTAAAGTAGGACACAACATGTGAGATCTGAATTTGTGGGACAGACTCAACTTGCAATATAGGAAAATTCAGCATCGGGATGAGAATCTTTTTCATGTACTTAGGTTTATCACAGAATGACCAGAGTTTGAAGAGATCCACAAGGATAATTGAGTCCAACCGCTGTCCCTGCACAGGACAAGCTCAAAACTCACACCATGTGTCAGAGAGAGTTGTCCAAATGTTCCTTTAATATTGTCAGGCTTGGCGCTGCTTCCCTGGGAGTTGCTCCAGTGTTCCACCACCCTCTGGGTGAAGAATCTTTTCCTAATATCCAAGCTAACCCTCCCCTAGCACATCTTCCTGTCATTCCCTCTGTCCTGTCATTGATCATCAGAGATAAGAGCTCAGCCCATGTTCCACCTCCTTCCATGGTGAGGAAGCAGTAAAGGGCTATGACGTCCCCCCTCAGTCTCCTTCAGGGCTGAACAGACCAAGTGCCTTCAGTCACTCCTCCTATGGCTTCCCCTCTAATTCCTTCAACATCTTTGTGGCCCTCCTCTGGTTCAGCTAAGTTTTCTATGTGAAGTCCTAGTTCTAGGTTAAATATGTTTTAACCATTTAGGGGGAAAATAGCAGTCACATTCAGCACATAAAACCTATAGTAACTTGCTAAGTCAAGGTGGTTGCTATGTCTTGATTTTCCTTTCCTTTCAAATGCTTGTTATTTTCATGAGATAGTCCTAAACTCAAAGCTGCAAACCTGGACTTTGTTTAACAATCTTGAGTTTTGGATCAATCCACGTAAAATTATAGTTCTATATGTTTTTTGACACTGATTCTGGAAGCTAACTTTCACAAAGTTGAGGGGAGCTCACATCAGAAGTTTAATTTTGAGAAAGAGGTTAAGCTTAAAAAAAATTCTCTTCCCATCCAGGAGGTAATAGAGTAATACAAAGATTTAGACATGTTTGATGAACACAAAAATGGCCTTTTCATTGAGATTTGGTCTTATGCTCTTCTATTCTTAGAATTAGTCCATGATATATCACAGCTGGAGAAGAGAGACTGCACTGATATAAATATTCTATCTGAATTTAACAAAAGATCTGTTAGCTAAATATGACATTATATAGAGAGACAAGTGTAAATCCCATTTCTGGTCATATAAACACAAAGGTCTTCTTGTGGGCTACCTACTGAATAAGCATGTGATCACTTAAAACCCTAAGGAGGGAATTTTATGAGAGGGAAGTAAAGTGAGTCCACAGAATGCTTTTACTAATCATAACAGTTACAGTTTTAAAATAGTCACAGATAGGTATCTTTATACCAAAAAACATGCTCCCCTCCCTTCCTTCTACCTTCATATATTTCCTGTAATACTGTAACAAAGGAAGCTGTGTTTAAACAAGAAAGTTGAATTTTTTTTTATCTCTGCTTTTCCATTATACTGAGATATTGTATTATAAAAAGACACTTAAATGATGTACAAGAAATAATGCAATGTGGAGCACACAGAACTAGGTTTAAAAAAAAGACACAAAACCCCATGAACCACGTTCCCAAATTTTCTTGCTTTTACAAAATAAATGAAAAAGGTGATGGGATCTTCACAGAAGTAATCATGGAATTGTAGAAAGGTTTGTGTCAGAAGGGACCTTAAAGATCATCCAGTTCCAACCCCTCTGCCATGGGCAGGGACAACTTTCACTGGATAAGGTAACCTCATCCAACCAGGTCTTGAACACCTCTAGGTATGGGGCATCCACGACTGACAAATCAGACAGCATCATGTCAAGAGTCACTGAAAAAGGTGTGCAAAGAAGAAATGTAGAGACAGAAAAAGAAACATAACACTCCAATTTTCTGTTTTGCTTACTCTTCTGTGAACCAAGGTCCAAACTGCTGCAGAATTCAAGGTGTCTTTTGAGAGTTGGCTTTATCGGTGAAGAAAATTAAGTTTTGCATCAAGGGTATTTTGGGGACACGTTGTTGACTTCACCATCTACCCTATCTCAGCTTTGTATTTCCCTTCAGGTCACTGGCAGAGGCTGAACAATTCGACTGGGTGGGAAAGAGTTAAGGATGAAGAGAGTCCTCATGGCTCTCAAGCCACAAAATACAAGGAAAGGAAAGTGTCAGTAGGCTCTACTGGCAGGGAGTGATAACCTACAGCCGAATATTGAGAGATCTGTTTTTTTCCATGTCTAATTTCTGGACCATATTTATTTTGGCTGCTTTCAGATCTACTTCACTTCAACTTGTAAGAAAAATAAGATCCATTCTCAGCATTCATCCCTCCTGCCCCAAATGTTGTTGTAAAGCTAATGGTTAGTGTCTGCATCAGGCATTTATGAAATGGTTGTGGTTGCCTAAAGAAAGTGGACAAACTCCTGTTTCCCATGACACAAAGATGGCATCTTCAACCAGCTCCAAGTCCATTTCCTATCAAATATTTAGTCTTTACTCTTAGCTTTTCCCAAGGGCAAGCAGTTGTGCTGACTGTACGCTTTGTTTTTCAATTTCTGCTTTTATCACATTTTCATTTCGTTCTTTTCTCCTATTTCTCTTTTACGGATGCTCAAACTACCTGCCATAATGCAACAGCAGGCAATTTCTACAAGTGATACAGGAATATCATTGATTATAGAGCACCTGCTTACTCCTGTCTTTGTTTTTAACTGTATTGCAAACTTGTAGGTGTATTATTTTAACCATCTTCTCGTAAGGAACTGCAGGGAAGCTTAGCTTGCCATATAAATTATATCCTTATTTCAATTTTCACCCCAACAAAGTCTAAAATACTAAAACAGAGGGGAGACAAAAGAAAAAAAAATGATTAACTGATTGGGTGCAATGGCATTTTAACTACTGTAAGTAAGTGATGATTTTCACATCAACATAAAAAACTTTACTGACATTCTTAGAATTTTTCTTTGCTCAGTCTCATTGCAGCAATTCAAAGGAGATGGCTTTGGGATTTGTCTTTCTTTTATCTTTTAAGAAATATGAATGTTCTTGTTGAAATACTTTTCATTACAGACATTTACTACTTAATATTCTTTTAGTAATCTTGAATTCCACAGTTCCCAGATACTGACAGGCTGAATTCCTATTCATGATAATTAGCCCAGTTTTATCATGTCTTTATTTGTTTATTTATTTATTTATTTGGACCAGAACTTCATGGGATACCTTACAGAAGGCAGTAGGTTTGGGTTTCTGTTATTTTCTCCTTTGTATTATAAAATCAAGATCTGTTTGCTCTTTTAAAAGTTTCTTGAGTGGTTTCATATCTTTCCATTATACAGGCTATTATCAGACTTTTGAGGAAGATGTACATTTTATCTGTTCTGGGTTGAAGAGTTTCTGCAAACTTCACATGCAAGTTCACTGTCGTCCTTAAACTCATCACAAAACAGAGATCACAGAAAGGGTCATTCAGGAAAGCCAGACCTGGTAAAGTGCTCATTCGCTGTAGCTTTTTGGTTATATACCAGGTCAATTTTTAATGTTTTGTGGTTCAGAGTCCATTTCAGGGCTAACATCATCATTATGAGGTTACCAAGTACCCAGTGTCCACACTAGGCATATTTTGGGAGTGGGTGGGAGGGTTACTTTGGATGGCTTCCAGTCTGGCCCTGTGGGCTGGAAGCCCTTTGGCAGGTGGAGCACTCTGAGAAGTTCTTTGAGCTGAGTGTCACCAAGAAGTAAACCATTTCACGTACTCAGCAAACGTTGACACAACTCCAACTGGCAGACCTTGCTGAAAAACATTCTTCTGATTTGATCCAAAGGCCACTGTAGATGCACCCTGCGTGAGATCCACTCATTCATACCCTGTAACTGCTTCCTTTTGGTGCAGAAAATGGATCTTGACACCATGGCTTCAACCCTCTCCATCCTGGGTGGTAAGTTAGTTAAGAGAGCACAAAACTATTGCTGTTCTCATCTTGGAGCCAGGAGAGCACAGAGACAACATATTGACTGTCTATTCCATGGCAGCCTGCTCCAGGTGGCCCCGCTTGAGGAAAGGGATTGGACCAGATGCCCTGTAATGTTCCTGTCCAACCTCACTCTCTCTGTGAGTCAATGATTCAGTTATTAGTTGTACTGAATTCAAATGGATTATAAGTTTTCTGTCACCTTTGGATATTCAGAGTCATGCTGTGCATTTCAGGGCCCAGTTCCTTATCCCAGCCACTCAGGTTTCTCTCCATTCACAAAATTCACACGAAACCAAACATGGTGTTCAGTTTTGGATCAGTTATTCTCTAGCCCATTTAAACAGTTTGGTGTACTATCTTGTTTTTTTTTTCCTTTAAAATCATTAATTGCACACTCAGTATTGTCACTCAATTGCCAGATACACTCAAAAACTGAGCAGCTGCTGTGTGTACTTCTAAAAGCTACCTTATTAGCTTGTTGTTCTGCACCAGCTCTTTGCTGAACACCACAAGGAACATTCCCTTCATCTCCTTCACCTCCTCCCCACCATAAAAGTCTTTCTGTTAGTGCCATTTCAAGGACTGTATTGAGCCATTTCCTTCCAGTTTTGCACCTTTTTAAAATAAATATTGCTCAAATTATACAAATATTGTGTTAATTTCCCAGTCTTTCATACATTACTTGAACTGGACTTACATGCTATTTTCTCTCATGGGCATGAGGCAGAGAACAGTGTGTGAAGGGGTTCTGGCAGACAGATTTCATTCATTTGCTCCCAGGCAGAAGACATCCAGCCTGATCTATGGCTTCTTGATTTATACCTGAAACACATTTTTCACTTTCCTTTAATCCTTGCTTTAGCCCATCATAGCTCTTTTATTCTAAGCTGTTTAAAACGTCATGTAAAATATTCTAGTCTTTAGTGATTATGTTTGTACTTTTGTGGTTGTGTATTCATAAAAAGCAAGAGCATGAAACATAAATAACTACCCCATGTCGAATGACTAAGCTACAAAGCGTGAATTGCTTCCCAAATTTACCCACATATTTTTCTCCATTTTCTTAGCACAGATTTTCCTCTCTTTGAGGATCATTACTCTGCCATCCTGAGATTATATTATAATAACTTTGCAAAATTTATGTCTCGGTTTCACTGCTTGTTATAGGTCTGATATTTGTTTCTACAAGTCTCTCTTCAGAAAGGATAGCAGTGCACCTCGTTTGTATTTGAAAACTGCTTCACACTCTCAGCATTTAGAAGAGAGGATGGTGATGTTTCTCAAGATAATCTTATTTAATTACAGAGAATGTATACAATCTGTTTTTGTCAGTCACCACAAGCATGAAGTAATGCTAGAGGGGATTTTTGTTCGTACTTTTTAATAGCAGTACCTAGCCCCAAACCTTCTTTGTTTCGAGCCTTTTTGTGAAGTCTTTGGATTTCCTGCTTTACTTCCTGACGTTTCTTCTTTCTTCTCTGCTTTTCTTCACAGATGCACAACCCTTGGTAAAACAAGAGGCAAAGAAATCCTTTAGGCCACATGTGCCTTTCCTTTGGGTGGTTGCAAAGACCTGGTTTTGGAATGGGGCTGGTTCAACTATTCAATCGACAAGGCTTAACTGTCGCTTATAATTGTTTGAACTGAGGATGTGGTTACTCCCCCAGCTTTCAGAAGGTTTAGTCCCATCAAGAACAGTTTAGGCTGAAAAAAATCTAGGCAGAAAATCTGTTATAATACCCTGATACTCATCATCAAATATTTGATTCACAGTCTCATCAGTAAATATGAGCTCAGAGTAGAAGACAAGTAAAGGTATTTAAGGTTGTAGCCAGGAAGACCAATACGAGACATCACAAAATAATGACATTGAGAAGACTTTTCGAGTTACAGTAAAAACATTTCCCTGAGCACCCTGCCACCACGGTGCATTGATGTCCAGAATCTCCTTCTCAAGTCAAAACAGTGACCTCAGATAATAAAGCTGTTAATGATGACAATGAAAACTTTGAATCTTTGTGCTTATTTGTATTTGACATGAAGTATAATATTCTTCACATTTATATGTTACGTACTTATATGGAATTTTCCTCAGAAAAATGTATAATCAATTGCATTAAAAAAAAGGAAAGTTTTCTAGCCTTAAAAATCTCAGGAAGAGTACTGAAAGAGAGTGGTTTACAATGTACCTCTCTGAAAACAAATCAGGACAAACCTGTCTAAGTCTATTTATATTTATATTACTGAACGTTACGCACATACAGCAAATAAAATTACATCTTTAAGCTCAAACCCAACCACGTTCCACAAATTTTTATACTCTTGGAATTCAAGTTTTTCAATTTTAATTACCAGTGATGGCCTTGTAAAAAGAGGCATTCAGCTAGGGCAATATTTATGCATTGTTTATGTGCAGAATTGTTTTCTAAGAACCAAATATTTGTAAGGAGATCAGCATGCCTCTCTGTCAAAAAGATCTTGATAGGAGCTGCTGCGATCTGTCTTATCAAAACAATAACCTGTGCAAAGAAAGACCTTACTGACAGCTCTTCTTTTTCTCCTTTTGGAATGCAAACTATTTTTATTGGTAATAAGTATAGCATTTAGGAGCACCACAAACGAAGTGTCTTTTACCAAGAAAATACACCAACAAAGAACCAAAAAAGCGAAACAACATATGGTGGGATGAAACACATCAACTCCCACTAATTCAGATGCAACTTGTTAGAGCATTCTTTGTGATATCAGTCATTTCTTATTTACATAGTGTAAGCTATCTCTGATATGATTTTCAAATGAGCTAACAACAAACCTTCAGACTTTACAAACAAGAGACTGATGTTGGAAGTTGGGCTTTGCCACTGTGGCCCAAGCAGAGGACATGAACCCGCAGCCTGGGCTTTATTTCTTCTCTGCATGTTGATACAATGGCCTGGAGTGAAAGGGGTCCATCTTCATATTTCTCTTTGTTTTCCTGATTTTAGGAGCCAAGCACACATGATTCACCTGTGTCACAACATGGAATACAGCTGTGACCACTGATCTCATCAGTCACCATTTTCTGAGTGGGGATAGATGTGAATATGTCAAAAACAGGAGACTGCAAAGAGTGTCTGCTAATGAATGAGATCCTGACAGATATAACTGCATCTTCTAGAGCTTAAGAAGTGGATGTGAAATGTCTTCGATCAGCCCTTGGGTGCTTCTGCTTTTCTCAGCACGTCACCACGGTTTCACAAATCTTCAGGCACTGAAGAATTTTTATTTTAATTTTATTCTGGTAATGGTTTTCCAAAAAACTTATAATGGTCTCCTCACTGTTGCTATAGCCATTTTTTTACCAAATAATGAGTTCCTTGGTTTGTCCACAGTAAATCTTAGGTGCAATTGTGGGGATGAGCAACGTGAGGGAGGTTCCCTCCTTTGTGGTTGTTTTTCAGGTTCTTCATTTGCTGGTTTGTAGGCTACGGTGGCACCTGTAGGTGTGTTTCCAGTGGGAAATGGTGTCGTGGACACAAGGCTGAGAGGCAAACTGACCCAAGTGAAGGAAATATTTACAGCTATAAATGTTGCTTTACACATTTTGTACCCATTAAAGTGACAGCAAAAAGAAGTGATGGGCTTCTGAAATATAAAAAAGGTGACCTGAAAGTGTTACATGAATAAAAGCAGACACGTAAGTAAGGAGGTGTAAAAATTCTTACTTGAATTTGACGTATTTTTCTCCAATTTGAGGCCAAATTTCATTCTTGTTACTCAAACCAATTTGTACTATAAATGTTCAGATTTTCAGTTATAGTTGCTTGGTTCCTTTGACTCCAGCACAGTCTGTTTCCCACCACAGGTGGTGGCACTTATTCTATTACTCTCAGTGAACTTGAATCATTATTCCACCTGATGTTACAACATTGTGAAGGCTTAAGCAAGATTTTGGAGTAAATTGAGCCTTTTGTAAATATGTGCAGCAAACAGGTCAGGGGCACATTTTAAATAAAATAGTTATTTGTAAGGAAAAGGTGCCTTGATTTTTGGATGCATTGTTACTCATATAAGAGCACTGCCCATAACCATGGTGCTGGAAAGGTTTATTTCAGTGACATGAATTAGCAAAGCAGAAGGAAAAAGAGAGAAAGAATACGTATAAATCCCTAGGGAAAATTTGGAAATTTGTACCCCTGTGAGAACTAAAAAAAATGTCAAAACTTAACGGCTTGGATAAGGTAGTAGTTTCTTTAGTTCTTGTATCTTCATCCTCTTCTATTAAAGAAGATTTGTATTCTTCCTTATTGGATTTGAAGTGGAAAAATGCTTTGCATAGGGAGAAAATGAATGCTTTGCATAGGGAGAAAATATATCAAACTGATTGATTATTATTTTTAAGATACCTTAGATAGCGCCCTTGAAGTTTGCAGCAGAGCTCAAGTTCAAATGTCTCCTGTTTCCTTTCGGAAGGTTTGAAGGATTTGGGAAGGTGAACAAGCAGATCTATAATTAAAGAACAGTTGATGGTAACTGCCCGCCTTTGTTAGCATTCTCGGGCCACCTCCAAATTTAGATGGTTAAAGAGAACCCTGTCCCATTTTAGTTCTGCAATAGTTTAGATGCCACCATTGCATAGCAGAGGAGAAACCTTTTTAAAATCCACGGTACGTCCCCTTTCTGACCACAAAAACAAGCTTATTGTCTTCACTTTACATATTAAAGAAAATACTATGTTTTGCTACAGTAACAATCATTGCAGTCTGAAATATCTGGCTTTGAAGAACAGAGATTTGTCTGTGAGGAGAATTTAGAGACATCCTGATGCTAATGCAGAAGTAAAAAGCACCGGGCAGTGGGGCCGTGCAGAGCATTTGAAGGATCAGCCCTGATGGGATGTGCACTCCTACTGACTTGGAAATATCTCTGGCATCAGCTGCCTGATTTTTGTACATTTTTGTCCTGGAGTGTCAAAATATCCCAAGATCTCACACTAAGATGTTGAATGAAATAGAATGTTTGAATAGAATGTCTTTTTCACTTGGAAATAACCTTTGCTGGAAGCATTTCATTTGAGTTTGATTATACCGTCCAATAATAGTGATGAACTGTAATGACCAGCCACAAAACATAATTATTTGTCTTAAATCATTTTTTATCTTTTGAAATTATTCCTTGCACATGTTTTGGAGGGAGAAGTAGGCCCATTCAGTATCCTTAGATATTACATTAAATAGAAATCCCCCAGAAAACTGATGGTAGATCAAGGCTCCAACCTTCCTTTTACGTTCCTATTAGGAAAAGTCACACAAATGTTACTTTATGCAGCCAGAAATAAACTAGTCTGAAAGAAGTCTTCTGGCAGTCTCTGAGACAGTGACACTGGAAGATGGTGGACACACAGTACACAGTACAGTTATAGTGTGATTGTACATGCTTGGTTTATGGGGCAGACGCTGGAGTCTCACAGGTGTGTGTTGCTCAAACCATGAAACCAACTGAAAATTATTCTTAAATCCTTAGACATTTTTTCTTGGCAACGTGGGTCTAAAACAACAGCAGCAGAAACCGAGTTTATTTGTGGCCCATAGCCTGTCTGCTTTGAGGATCTGTTAGCCATATTCAGCAGTGCATATAGAAAGAAAACCCTTTGGATCAGATTAACTCTTTCTTTCTTCACTTAGGAATGAAAAGCACATTGTATTTCCAGTGCTTTACTGTAAATGCATTCAAAAATAGCAACAAGAATTAGAGGTGCTCTATGATCTTCCAAGAGAGTGGCCAAGATGTTAAAACAAAACTTATCAGAACTGAGGCTTTCGTCTCCCCTCTCCCTCTCCCTCTCCCTCTCCCTCTCCCTCTCCCTCTCCCTCTCCCTCTCCCTCTCCCTCTCCCTCTCCCTCTCCCTCTCCCTCTCCCTCTCCCTCTCCCTCTCCCTCTCCCTCTCCCTCTCCTCTTTCTGTGGTCTACTTCCCTAAGCATTTTCCCAGCTTTAGCAAAAACTCATACAAAAGCCTTCTCCTCTGCAACTTCCCTCCCTTTAGGCCCATATTTTAACTCTGGTTCAATACTTCTGTATGCATTTTCAGAGAAGACAATCCCATCTCTCCTTTGCTCTGTATAGAGATGACACTTGTATAGATCAATTAATAACAGCCTCCTGACCTGCAGGCAAATATAAGACTTTAGCTATTGGAAACAGGGGTAAGAACGTTTCATTTTAGAGGTATTCAGGGCAGTGACTATGCAGAGATATTTTGGGGTAGGAGTGGAATCTGATCAGGTTTAAATAGTAGGATGAGTATCTCCTATGAGGAAGAAACCCAATCTAGATTTCTTTTAATACTTTTTCTTAAAGGATGAAGATGGACTCCTACCCCATAGCTCAGTGCAAGTAAGATTATTTTAATATGAACTTAATACTATTTCTTGTTTTAAGTTGTAATAAATGTTGGCTTCTCTATCAGGAAGAAAAAAATAGAAAACTTTTCTGACTTAAAAAAATCATATTGAAAAATCAATTTTTTTTTTAATAGCATTGTCTCATGCCATAAACCGAACACTCCATCCAACTTCTCCCCAGAAAACTTAAATTTAAAAAAAAATGTATATATGCACTGCTACATTTTCGTATCAATTTCCCATGGCATATGTAGTGAGATTAAAACCATGAAATTTGTGGAACAATAAAATACTTATAAAAGAAATAAACACAAAAGAATACAATTTATAAAGTAAATTTGTGGAATATTCTGGTGTTTGAGTATTGGAAGAAAGTTCTGATTTTGGAGGTGAGTTAGAAATGTAAGCAAGAGTTTCCTTTCTTGGTAAGTTTTGAAATAAATGTAGTTTATGGTCCATGGCTAAACAGGGGAAGAGCTTTTTTTTTTAAGAAAATAGTGAAGCATTTGGTCAAAAATGTGTGGTAAGATGAGGCACAAAAGTGTCCTTCCGTTTCCAGGCAAAGTTGACAAGACAGAATCAGAAAGGAAATGTGGACTGATTCTGCTATCAAAGAGAGATAAGAAAAACACTTTTACACCTTGAGCTGCTATTGTGGTGCTTTTCCCTCTGTGAGATTGGCAGAGGAAAAAGAAGAAAAGAAGCAGAGCTGGGGGTGGGAGGAAGAAAAAACAGAATCAGTTTGGAAAACTGCCCTGAAGAACTCTGCCAAGTAAAGGTCTGTAGGTTTTTATTCTGCACACACTTCCAGGAACAAAATACTTTTTCTGGGAGAGGCAAAATGCAGTTTTGCACGACAATGACCTCATTTGCTTCAAGTTCATTTATTTCTGAAATGAACTCATACTTTCTCTTTAGAATCATAGAATCATGTGGTTGGAAAAAAACCTCTGAGATCATCAAGCCCAGCCATACCTGTCTCCTTACTAAACCACATCCCTAAGAAACTCATCTACCTGCCTTTTAAACACCTCCAGGAATGGCAACTCAGCCACCTCCCTGGGCAGCCTCTGCCAGTGCCTGACTACCCTTTCAGTGAAGAAATTTTTCCTGATGTCTAGTCTAAACCTACCCTGGTGCAACTTGGCTGGAGTGTGATACATTTAACAGCTGTAAAACTGTGTATTCAGCTTTGGTGGCACATTTGTATTTGTACTCGGAGATCCCGTGGGAAGACAAGTGCATGTCAGATAAGGAATCAATGAGATGACACTGATGTGCGTGAAGGGTGTTGGAGAGTCTGATACCAATCGCTCACCCATCATGTGGACGTGAGCCCTCGTGCAGTCCTGCAGATGGAGCACATGCTGATGCAGCTCTGCACAGGCTTTGCATGTGATAGCAGGGAATCAAAATAAACAAAATGCCAAGCTAGGAAATAGGCTACTATCACCTTCAGTGGGTATCATGACTCTGCAAGAGCCAGAGCAGTAGAAATTAGTATAACGTTTCAGGAACTTGGCTCAACTCTCCAACCTCATTGTATTCGATCTACTGCTCAGCCTTGGTGCTAGTGAAAAGCAGCATTTTCTATTAATTCTACATTTCAGGGAGGAAGGATGGCCAGTTTTCTTGCTCCTCCAAAGATATAAACTACTCAGACTTCCAGAAATATTAGGGTTCCGAGATCTCTTCCTCCTTCTAACTTCCAACTAATGTATTCAAAGTAAAACTAAGTCTTTCCCTTTTTTAATTGTTTTGTGCAAACTTTTGTACAACTTGAGTACAGTAATAAGAGGGAAAATCGTTTTGGGCCAGCAGATTTAATTGCAAATTGATTTAATGGGTCCTATTACTGAATTTGAGTAACCAAGGTTTTGAATAACTGAGATACTTTTCAATGTAAGCAATAAATACCAGGGATAGAACTGTATTATAGGAAACAGAGACTATGACTGAGCTTTGGATAACCAAGATTCTAGTTTGTATCATGTGTACTTTGGCAGCAGCTGATTCCTATAGGAATAAAAAAGCCAGAACATGTGCAAACTGCAGTATGACACTACCACTATGACCTCGTCAACAACTTCAAGGTCATCATTAGGAGAGTGTTCAGCTTATTTTTGCCTGGTTGCATATGGGTTGTTAAGATTTATTACAATCATTGCAAGAGAACACCTGCTAAATGTCAAAAGATTCCTGGGAAATTTCAAGTGTTTTGCTAAGGCAAAACTACACCTTTCACACTTTTTTCAGGAATCCAGAATATAGTCTAGGATTCATTGATTATTCATGCTCTAAAGCAGAAGATTAACCACAAGTAATATTCGGAAACTTTTGTCCTCCAAACAAATCTACATGTGTCTAAAATTATCTTCCTTCCTGGTGTTCCTGGTATATAACATATTAAGAAGGGGCCAGATCCTTGGTTGAAGTCAGTTGGCATTACTGTACTGGCTTTGGTGAAGCTGTGAGGAGTCACATCAGCTGATCACTTAATCAAGTGACTAAGCACATTTGTATTAGGAAACATTAAATGACTTGTGAAATTTATGTTAAAAAAAACATGGAGAAATATGTTAACTTTCAAATTTCTAGAGGTTTTTGTTGCAATTTGCCACACGTCTCTCTTGACTCTGTTGCAATGTTCCTCCCCTACATCATCATTTTATTTTCAGCTCAGTGATTCTTTTTTTTTTTGCATTCTCTTTGAGCAATGAAACTCTGTCTGCTCTTCAAGACTAATATATAGCCTCTGAGTGAAGGCCAAGGCTGTGATTCAAATCAAGAGTTCTGTTGACATTATAATCCTTAGGAGCACAGCTGGAGCATTTCATGAACGGTAGCAAAGACCCTTCATTGATTTACTGCCTTGGTATTCAATCAGGAGTCCATGTTCTGTGTCATTAGCTGCAACACACAAAAAATAACTCAGTGAACTTCTAATTAAAGCATTTAGTTTCTTGCCTATCCTGTAAGAAAAGATTTGTGCTATATATGAGATGATGCTGTTTTTATGGATTCTCCCCTATTTTTATAGCAAGAGGACTTCAGGCCCTAATAATGTCCTGTGGGATACACACAAAAGTTGCTCTCTGACCCTTCCAAGCTGAAGAAGAAGCAGTGCAGGATGGCAGAAATTTTCATGTGTCTCCTCCAAGCTCTGTACCTTTTCTTTTTGTTCCAGTTTTATATCAACCTTTCATAGCCATAACCACTCCCCAAGCACAAAAGTTTAGGAAAGTTTAGACTTGATATGAGGAAAAAATTCTTCACTGAAAGGGTGATTGGCCATTGGAATGGGCTGCCCAGGGAGGTGGTGGAGTCACCGACCCTGAAGGTGTTTAAAGGGAGGCTGGATGAGGCTCTGAGTGCCATGGTTTAGATGATGGTTGGTGTTAGTGTTGGTGTTAGTGTAGGGTTATAGGTTGGACTTGATGATCTCAGAGGTCCTTTCCAACCTTGTGATACTGTGATACTGTGATACTGTGAAAAGGAAAAAATATATCATTCCAGTTTTCACAAAAGCTGCAAAGGAGATGCACAGCTCTGCCTCTGGGCAGCAAATAAACCTGTTTCTTTTTGCAGTGCCAGTCCCCAGCTGCAGCATGCATGAGAGAAATTTCGAAGCCGTGCTCTTTCTTGTCTCGCCCCTTGTTCCCGAGGAGAGAGCAAGCGCGCTGCCAGCTCCCACTGACCTGAAGATGAGAGTTCCCTAGATTGTTTCCAGCTTGCACTGCTAGCCCTGCTGAACTAATAGCACTTATAGTATTTTTGGGGTGGTGACTCACAAGAAAGTCATGAATGCCCCCTTGAAGAGGTTTTCAAAAACCCCCTGGTAGAAGTGTTTTGTTTTTCCTGTTTTCGTTGTCCAGGATGCCTGTAGAAGTTTCTACAAGTCTCCAGCGTGTTTTTCTCAATTCATTGTCCATACAGCAGGTTGTATCCTAAGAGACAACAGATCAGAGACGCAGACCCTGATCTAACACCGTTCCTGTTTACCACCCACTGTCGTAGTAGCCAGACTGTACAGCCCTCCAGTCATCACAGAGAGTGATAAAGTGCCAGCCAAGACCAAACAACTAGAGCTTGAATGCCTTTTACTTGCTTATCTGCCTGCTGATTTCTATGGTACTTCAGCAGCTAAACACCAAGGAGATTCAAGAGTTAAATTATAAAGGTGTCTTGGTAGGTCTTGGATCAAATGTATCATTACTTTTTTTACCTTTGCTAAGTGCTTCAGAAATTTTATTGATCCTCTCAGAAATAACATGAAATAGGGTTGTTACCATAGGTATTTACATCCCCAAGAGCTATGAGGTCTGATCACTTGATCAAGACCAAAGAAACACTGGTGTTGAAGCAAGGTCTGGATTCAAAATTGGGCTCAGAACAGCCGTAAAATCTGTAGTCGAGTGTTATATTTGGACTGAAAGACAGCTGTGAAAAGGAAAAATGACATATGTCTCTTTTTTCTGTCTGAACACATGACAGGACATAAAGTGTCTTAATGGAAGGTGTTGCCTGCTTACCTTCTTTTATATTTATTAGCCTTCAGGTGCCTTCATTGTAGTTCAGGCCCTAGCAGTGCCTGGGTTTCCAACATTCCTTCTCTTATGGAGCCAGAACTCATCTGGTCAGAGCTCTGCTAGAGCCACCTAATGCTAGGAAGGTGGTAGTCAAGAATGGCCCTGATGTCTTTTGGTACATCTAGAGCTTGGTAACACAAATGTTACTAAGTAATTCTTCACAGGGCCCAAAACCATTTTATTGTGCTTACATTGTTAGGGCAGAGCTCTCCAGGAGCAGAATAACACCATGAAATCACAAGGTTGGCTCTCAACTCAGCAACAATCCTACCGTCAAGGTGATCCCCTAACGATAAAGCTCAGAACAAGATCGCATCATCTTCTAAAAAATTGGCCTCTAGAAACACTGAATAAGTCAAAGGAAAGTTTAAGGCAAAACTTTTGAGCCTGGAAATCTCACAGGGCAAACCAGAATGGGTCTCTCCTGGATTACTCTTGGTTTTACAGGTTAATGAAAATGGTCTGAACCCTGTGAATTTTGCAACCATAGGGGTCAGCATCTCATACCAGGGTTAAAACTGCAAGTGGATTAAGCGTTGCTTCTTTCCAAGGTGACTTCACATCCTGGGAAAGGCTGAAGGAGCATTTGGAGATACTGGGAAGGACGGTAAGAACAAAATTCTGTGTGTTCATGGGCTTTTTGGAATAATTTGTCCCCCATTAATTTGCTGTGAACAGCTGGGTAGAGAGAGTGACTAAGAACAGAAAGGCTGGATTGCCGCCTTCGTTACTGAAGGGTGCAGTATCTGCCACAATGGGGTCCTGGTATTTTAAGTGACTCTTCAATCTTTGGAGTGTAATTAAAACAAGCACAAGAGTAAGTGTTTTATGGTTGCTGATTTATTGCTGACCTATAGTTGCAGCAGATGCATTCACTGAATAAATGTATTAAGAACTGTTTGGTGTATTCCTTTGGAAATATTTAGCTATGTTTTCTCTCACAGTCATGAAGAAGAAGCACTGTCACAATACTTCACTTCCAGAACAAGAAAAAGGTTTCTAGCACGGATAAAGACTAAGTACAAGTCCTGCAGGAGCTGAATGACAGTAGGTAGATAAACCAGCCATGATTTTTTTTCTACTATTGTTACCTTAAATGTATTTCTTGAAGTTACTCTCATCAAACAAATAAAATATCCCATAATACTAATTTTTTTTTTGGAGCCTGGATTCTAACTTAGTTAAAATCAGTGGGAAAAAAATCATCCCATTGTTTTAAACAGTGCAGAATCTGACATTAGCAAAATAATGTCATGTAAAATAATGAGAGTGTAAGGTTTATGACTGCTTATTTGGAAGGGCTGGGGTTATCCAATGGGAGAAATACTACCAAAGTCCAGCGAGATATGGTTACCAGGCAGGAATCCCAGAAGATTCTGTTACCACACAGGAATCCCATGAGACAGTATTATCAAGAAGGAATCTGTAGTATTCAGTTCACCACAAGGCAGTAATATTAGATTTTTAGAATTAAATCCCGTGGTATCTTGTTTTATAAGAGTTGGCACAGAAGGAACACAGAAAAATGCAATGGAAGAAAGAGGTGTCCTGGGAACCTGAGCTGGAAGCCCTAATTGTTACACCAATTTCTAGCAGAAATAGAATGTCACAAATTTTCCTCATGACCCTGAAATACTTTTACTAAACATGATATCATTCACTTATTAGTCAAAGTTTTTTTTTAAATTATTTTTTTCTTTGCAAAATACAGATTCGATCACTAAAATGCCAAGGTATGAATGTTATTGTGTCAGGTCTTTGATTGGCTTTAATAACTTTTAGATTTTTTTTATTTATCATAGAATAGCTTAGGTTGGAAGGAACCGTAAAGATCATCCAGTTCCAACCCCCTTCTATGAGCTGGGACACCTTCCACTAAACATAATGGATTTTGCCTTTATCACAAGTAGAACTACTTTATGTTATAAACATGCAATGAGGCTATTTTACATCAACACTAATCAAGTTGATGAGGTGTTCAGATAAATGTCTTAAAGTGCCCATTTGTGTGATGCCTCACACAATGACATTTGAAAAGTACAGAAATGTAAAAGAATTAATAGAACAACTTCTGTTTTCTTTGTTATATTTTTCCTAGTACCAGTAACACTGGTATATTTGACAAAGAGTGAGTGGACAATTCTTTGAAGAAGACTTAATTTCATTTCACCCTTTCTGGAGATCGGCCACTATAACCTGTAATTTTTGAGTGCCTTTAGCCAGCATTCTCAGAAAGATATTGCGAAGACACGCAAAGGAGGAAACTAAAGCTTGTTGTTCCAATTTGATCACAGCAAGGAAGTCTGAATGCTCATCTTCTCTTAAATACAATATTTTGCCTGCCTGTATCATGGTACATCAGTATTTAACCAATTAAACTCTGATCAGGGACAAAAGATTCTTAACATGACAGGAGTTTAGTTTGAAGAGGAAGATAAACTTAGCAATTAGCCTGAATAAAAACAGAGTATGTGTCAAATTAGGACCTAATAGTAAGGTCTAGGTGCACTTTTAATTCATCAGTATTTCTAAATAGATTCTTTTAGAGACACATCACTGAAGCTGAGCTCTGGAAGGAGAGGGATAGAGGTAGTAGGTTACAAACTCACATGTCTCCACGCCTCCACACGAACAGAGTCAGGAATATGTTGGAATGGTTTGCCTCTCTATCTTATTGAAGAGGTAGACATGAAAACCAAGGACTTCAGGTGAGAAATTGGGAAAGTGGAAAACTGAGAGGGGATATCATAGCTGTATCCTGCTTTCTCACAAGGAAGGGAGTTAAAAGAGGTGCTGATCTCTTCTCTCTTGCAACCTATGATAGGACTAGAGGTAATGGCAGGAAGATGTGCCAGAGGAGGTTTAGACTGGATATTAGGAAGATGTTCTTCACCCAGCGGGTGGTGGAGCACTGGAACAGCTCCCCAGGGAAGCAGTCACAGCACCCAGTCTTCCAGCATTCAAGAAGCATTTGGACAAAGCCCTCAGGCACACGGTGTGAATGTTGGGAGTGTCCTGTATAGGGACAGGAGTTGTACTCAATAATATTTTGGGTCTCTTCCAGCTTGGGTAATTCTATGATTCTATGAAAACTGTTGAAATGAGCATTGGTAATCTATGCTGGGACATTTAAAAGATTGATCAACAGGGGTGCCAAGCACAGCAGCAAGGATGAAGACTGAAAGCCATTGAGGAGGGCACAGTGTCCCCACAGATGTCCTTGCTCCCTGCATCCTCAGTGTGACACACAGACAGCTGTTGCAAAGCATCGCATCCTCCTGGCTGTGGTGACAACAAAGGTGTCACCCACAGGACAGCATTAGATATTCCCAGTGTTTTTCAAAGCTGCGGAAGGACTTGTCCCTGGAATTCAGATGTGATCACAGCAAGTTGAAGAAAAAGAAAAGGAGGTGGCAGGAAGGAGTATAAAACTCAAGAGGCATTAACCTGTTTGCTGTGTTTGAGAATACATTTGCTTGAGTGCCTGTGAACAAGAAAGGAGGCACAGCTGAATAGTGAGCTTAAGGAAAGTCAGTTTAGCTTCAGAAGAGGCTGTACATACACTGATCAGATCTTAACCCTAAAAGGCATAATCAAACAATAGTGTGAGCATGGAAGACTTCTGAATGTGCTAAGTGGACCATTAGAAAACACAACACCTATAGTGGGGTTAGTGGTGACACAGAGGTACTAGGGAGATTACAAAGAGAGATTACTGGTAATGACAGATGGAAAAGTTACTGAACCCACATATTGGAGAGCTGCAAATCACAATCATAGTGCTTTTCTGATAAGGATTTCAACTTTGTAGGTAATGGTTTGAGACCATTAGTTCACATACCATGGCTTTACCCAATAGCCCTCAGATGTTAATAGCTTGTAGTTCTGGTGACAACAGGGTTGCATCACCCCAGCAGTCGCAGGGCAGTGGAATCATGGGGATCTTTGTGAGTATCTGAGGTCTCCCCACACACCTCTGATGTGCTTTTTGCTCAGTGCATGTCAAGTACCGCTGAACAGAAGACTATGAAAATTTTAAGTGGAACACCATTAGTGGACGAAGTCCACAGTTAAATTAATTCTCTATGTGCAATAAGTAAAAAAAAAAAAAGTCAAATTACTATATCATCTTGGAAGAATTAACAACGTGAAGTTGTTCAACATTAAGCCAAAAGCTGAGCCAATAGTTTGTGGACCTCTTGATGGTCTATTGACAATCTGTAAAGCAAATCTCATTTATATAAGAAACTATTGACAAATAACTGAATTGTCCTGTCCTGCTTAGTTAAATGCCTTTTACTTAGTAAATTGTGCTTCTAAAATGTTTTTCTCTTGCACTGGAAAGAAATCATTCTCATATTCCCTTGTTTCCCCAGAGCCTTTCACAAATACTTTCTATATTGTCAATCTCACCGGCAGCATCTCCTATGCTTACCTATACAAATGAGTCTGCAACGCATATTTTAAATCTTGTCTTAGTGAGAGAGTGTTTTGTTTTTTTTTTGCAGAGTGACTTGATGAAGTCAGGTGGAGTTGCAGAGCAGCCTACGCAGCAAGTCACAAGATTGAGACTTGGAGCAGAAATCTGGTCATGAATTTGGTTTGGGATTTATTGCTCGGCAACTTGGAGCACAGTTAGTCAACAGCTGGCTCTCTAGCCAAAACACACTGGCAAACAGAGAAAAATTGTCATGGTAACCACGTTACAGTGCATATTGCAATGGCACTCTAGTCTACTAAGGGAATTCCTAAGTGGTACCACAGTAAAAATTATGACTAATAATAACCAGTAATAGTAACTATTGCTGCTACTAATATTAGCTATAATTATATTTATACTATAACAACAGTGAGATATATTTGGCTAGAATTTGGTGATTCCTAATGGCTGTTTAAATGTGTCTGGCTGATTTCTTATAAGCTTTCTGCTGTGGTGTTGCAGGTCCTCAAGCATTAGAAGGTTAATCCATGAGCAAAGGTGTTCCCCTTTTCAGTTAATGGAAACATCTTTCCCTTATCCGTAATTGTCATGGAAGCTTAAATAATATATAGTAATATGCAACTTTGCCATAAATTAGTATGATGCTGGGGGTGGAAGGGCTGAAGCCCCTGAAGGAGCAGGAGTACCACAGCAGGGCATTGGATACAAACCATTTCAACCCCAAAAACGAAGATTTCCTGAATCTCCATGGCCAACATCACCAAATTGTGATCCTATGTATTGGGGATTTAACTCTGCAGCCTCTGTTCCTGTTAAGTTGAAAGCACCCTGAAGCATGAGAATGGGTTGCAAACCACCCTTCAGGCTCCTTAAAAAGTAGTGGGAATTTACTGCTGTTAAATAATAAACTGCACCAGTGTACAGGGTTTGTTCCTGTGATCTTGAATTGCGATTGTACTTCCACCAGACCTGCCACAGGAAGGAGTTCTGGGGTAGGATTTTTATTTACACCCTATTCCTTCTACAATTTAGGTAAGCTACTGTGGTGATTGGGAGGGAGAAGGGAGAGAAACTTTCTAAGCTGTGCAAAAATGTAAGGCAGAACACCACTAGCCAGCAGAATTCGTCTTCCTCCTCTCCTTCATCCTCCCAGCTCCCCATCACTGACTCCAGGTAAATGCCTTTCTCAGAGACTATGTTCTAGAGCTGAACTGCAATACATTTGTTACTGTTGTTACTGATTGCCTCTCCATATACTGAGAGTAAAATCTGTCACTGCCACCAAAAATAATATTCTTATTAAATCATTTTGGCAGCAGTTCAGTGGGGACTTCCGGGCAAACAAACAGGGTAGCTTTGAGGTCTCCCTGGCTCTCACTCCTTCCAACAAGTTCCAGTCCCCAGCCAGTGGGGCTTTTATTGGAATCACAGTCCAGCACCCCATGAAAAAATTGAATAAGGTAGATTTTTCAGCTACCCTCTTAACACAGGGCAGAGTCAACACCAACAAATGCTCATCTTCCCTGGGCTCCCTTGGTTGACAGGATCTTCAGAACTGGTCCAGTCTCTCCAACGGTGGCTGTGGTTTGACATGGTGCTTCAGTCCCAGCAGCTTCACTTGCCTTCCTTCTGCAGCTGCTCTTCTTGTGTGGGACAAGACATGAGTTGCCCCATCCTCTTCATATACCAATACACAAATAGGTAGGTACCATTCATCAAGGTCACAATGCTGGTGTTGGTCAATAAAAGCCAAATGAAAAGGATCTGACTGCAGTAATTTGTAATTACAGCGTGTAGAAACCCTACTGAAAACCAGCAGCTGCTTGGGTATTTTGGAACACAAGTCACTCAGCGACATATTGTGTTTGCTGTTTTGTCCTGTTTGTGGTTTGATTGTAACTGAAGTCTTGGACTGATTTGTTAGTCAGAAAAATAATAATGGGAATGATAATATGTAGAGAGTTGTAGACAATAGGAAAGGGATTTTACAGTAAGGACTATTGTATCATCATTATGTTCCTTTGTCTTCCAATCCAAGAGGCACTCATAAAAACACCAGTGCCTTTTATTTTTCTGAGTTCCTGCATTTGTAAGTGACAAGTACCCTCCAAGTATGCTGGTTCAATAACTCTCAGGAATATATATTTACAAAATAAAAACTGGAAGGAGTGGGGGAAAGAATGCAACTTAATTTTGAATTTTTTTTTTTAATGACAATAATCCTTTTTCACCCAAGCACTGGAACCTAAGTTTAGGTTTTTATCCCCTGAAATAAATGGATATTTTGAAAAGAATCATTTACTAATACCTCATTCTGGCATTATGAAGTTTCATGAAGGCAACAAAAAATGTTTGCTTTGCCATTCCAGAGCAATGCTAAAAGTCCATGGATGTACTGAAAGCAGTCCTTCTGATTTTGCCTGATTCTTTGCATATTGGAATAAATTACATGCAGCTTGTTCGTGCTGGTCACCAGGACCTCTGCTCTCTCCTTTTGTGGCGGAGGGCGTGCTGCAGTGGTTATTCTAAGACTGCAAGACTTTGGGGTTCGCAGGGCTTTTTCTGGCCATGTCTCTGACTGAGTGGAATATTTTGTGACTGTATATAGCATGTGGCAAATAGCATAGCAGTGACTGCACAGCACTGTCTGAATTCCCTGGCCAGGGAGTTTTCCCTTCATTATGTATCGTTCCCATCCCACTGTCCTGATTCCAGCAGCTCGCATGTACATCATACATTCCCATTAATATAAATAATAATCTACATGGAGATTCGTATCAAAATAATCATTCTGAATGAATGTGCTCTGAACATAAGAACAATATCTCTAACAGGTCTCAGACTTTCTGTAGTCTCAGCTTTTTTGGTTTTATTTTCCCATTATCTCAGGAAGTTGCACGGAAATGATGGAGAATATTTTAGCTCAGTGTCTTTCGTGCAATAGAATTTTCCACTATTCCTGTTGGATAGTAGCAAAGTGAAACTGTTGGAGCAAAGGGACCTGTTCTGTTTGCATGTGACAGCTGACAGGTTTTAGATCACCACACTATTACACTCAACACTTACAGGACGTATATATTCAGGAAGGAGACTGGGCTTATTTCCAAGTTGCTTCCAATTCACTGAAGGAGAGAATGATGGGTTAGTCCTGGGAAACTATTAAAAATTCCAAAGTCTTCATTCTGTTGTGTTCTGCCTTGCTTAAACCAGTTTTTTTCTCAAGTCAATCTTTAAAATGGTCATTTCAAGTTTGTATTTAACTCATTCTACACCTTAAAACAAAGAGCAGTCGTAAGCAAGCTAAGTTTCTAGTATTATTTCCTGGAGGTATCTTCCTTCAGAGCACATTAGCAGCATGGATTCCATACATTCTCTCGGTCCAAATATAAACATATTTTGAAATGGAAGTAAAAGTCCTAAACTGAATGTTCATTTCTGAGACCTAAAGACACTGTGGCTTCATTGAACAAAACAACAGGAGTCCAATTCTGTTCCTTCTTTCACCTGTCTAAGTAGACCCTGCAAGAAACGTACCTTTTAAGAAGTACTATCACATCAAGAATCACCCAAAGAGAGATAAGCAGTCTCTCTCTTTTTATTTGGCTTGTTGTTTTTCGTTTTGCATCTATTAGTTCCTGTAATGCTGATTTTACTGTAGCTTCTGTAGCTCTATAAGTGAGAAAGGTGGAGAGGAAACAGAGTTAATATCAAAATGGTTGACTAGAAAGTTGCTCCAGGCCTTGAATGACAAGAAGAATTAAGTGATTAAGTCAAATATCATGCAATGCAGTAAGCCATCTCTGTAGGTTTCTTGGTGTCAAGGGGATTTTTCTGGGCAAGGATCATTCATCCAAAACTTATTTACTTATATTTTGTGTGATCCAGACTTGAAGGAAGGACTGGCTCCCATTGTAATCTATAAGACCCGAGAGAGTGAATAATGATTGTGCCAAAATGTAAGACAAATCCTCTAGACATGTCTGATGACAGATGACTGATGTGTCTGTTGACAGATAACCTGTTTCACATACTTCTGCAATATGCTGCTTAGCTATATATCTGGCTTCTCAGCTTTTCTCTCCAAACGCCTCAAAGTTGAAGAAATTGCATTTTACCTAATGTGATACTCCTGTCATTTCTTTCTAGCAAAACAGAATTTGATGGGTAACCTCCACAGTGGTTGGTCTTCAAGCTCCAGAGCTACTTATCTATGTACCAGCTGTTACCTGTTACTTTTGCAGCTTACTTTTCAAAAACTCACCCAGCAAACTGTACAGTGGTTTTTGACTGTTTTATGTCCCCATGCTGACTTCTTCAGGAGTAAAGCAGTGCTGGATTGGGTACTTGTCTGGGTGGGATGTCTGTTAAACTGTGATTTTAAAACTGTTTTCAGGGCCTTTCCTGTGCCAGAGTGCAAGATAAAGTTTTAGCAGTTGCCAATACCATTGGTACTTATAAGGAAAGAAGAGTATTTGTAGAAGTTTCAGAAAGTCTATGGGAGCTCCCAGAAGGCAGCACAGTGCAGGGCCTTTCCAAAATCAAAGGACAGTTGTGTGCCCTGATGCAGATGAGTGATCCTACTAGTCCCATGCATCTGTCCTGTCCTTGGAGTCAAAGTCAGCACTATGTGTTCTCTGCATGCTCTGCCACGTTGGGAAAGTATCTTGCCTATACCAGGCTTTGAGAACTACCACAGTACTTCATCAACCCCAACAGATCAGGTGTGTCTTCCACATCCTGTTCTTGACTCCCCAGGCGTATGTGAAGGCATCTCATCGGGTGGCAGAGTAGCTGCCCCTAGTGTCACAGTGACCAAGGGGCTGTGAAGGAGAACAGCAGCACCCAGCTCGCTGAGGTATTCTGAGGATACGGCCACCACCTCCTCAGAGAATCCAGACCTTGCAGTGATGAGCACTGTGAAAAGTCCAGGAGTAAAAAAGTAAAAGAGACATCCATTTGTTTCATGGTTGTGACACTAAAGGTCAACTGGAAAAGCCAGTCCCCTACACGCTCGGAGAGGTTATGAATTGTACAGCTGTGTCCATATATGTTCTGACAGATTTTAAGTGGTTCTTTGCTGGGAAGTTTTAAAATTCAGCAATACACGTCATTTGCTTACAACAGCCTATTTTCTTCACATTAGCCACCAGTAAAAAATGATTCATACAAGAGAGGCCACATGTTGAACAGACTCATGTAAACCAATTATGCTACATTCAAAGTCAGCTAAAACATTCTCACACAAAAAGTTAGCTTAAGCTACTATTTCCCACAATAATAATAATAATAATAAGCTTAACAAACACTTACCCTGATTCTCAAAACTCATTTTCTATTATGTTTCCTTTTACCAGCTTTGTTTGGCAGAGTGACAAGTAATGTATCAGCAAAAGTATGTGTGCCATAATCTGACAAAAGGAAAAAAATGTATATTTTTAGTTTTAAAATGTTTATAATTTCAGTAGGTAAAAAGACTGCAGGACAAGGAAGAACAAAATAGCATATGCAGAAATGTCAGCAATGAATATAAAGTGAGTTTTAGCATAAAAATAAGCCTGGCTGGGAACTAAGTTTTCTGAAAAAGACCTACGTTCATAACCAGCGCCTTCTGAATATACATCTCCATCTAGGTTCTTAGTAGACTTTCCTACTGAACATTAGTTCAAACTTCATGAATCTTGAGGATGAGGATTGTGAGGCTGTGACAAGACCCTGGGACATGATTGACCTCAAAAATTATCTGGCTTCACTGATGACTTCCCAGGATGAATCCAGTATCCCATCCCACAGAGTCCTACTCTTCAACAGCACAAACTCAAATGATATTTCTGAGGAGTTCTCATGTACTCCATGTTCTCCACTCATTCCCTCAACCCCACAGAAAAGCATCTCAGGCTTCAGGAACTGACACTGATCACAACATCTAAGAAAAATCCCACTAAGGGCTGCAAATAATTTTTTCTTAGATGGTTCTTATGCTGTCACTCCCCAAAGCTCATTTTCACGTCAGCCATAGTTCACATATTCAAGAAAGCAGTGGCACCATAAAGGTGACTGGGGAAGACCCTTTAGCCCTGCAGTAAAGGTCTGGGTGTTGTTTAGTCACCTTTTACCATGAATGCAGCTTCCATGAAGGGCATTTGTTCCTATAAGCCTGTCAGCTTACCATGGGGATGGAGAAGGGAGTAGAACAGCTACAGAAAAAGGGAGAAAAAAGTGAAAGGGTAGTGAAGAACAGGAAGCATATGCAACAGAAAGAGTTGATAATAGAGGAAAAGCAAACAGAGCAAAGAAAACCACTGGAAAACCACAGCTGTGGTAGTGGTGGTAGAGTTGGGGATTTTTGCCGTAGGCAATGCATAGCGAAAGAAAAGCAAGGAGCAAAGCTGCAGAAACAGGGTGAGAAAACGGAGGCTGGAATAGATTGTCCGGATGTGTTTCTTCACCTGAGAGCTGTTCATATGTGAGTCAGTGACAAGGACCAGCAGGACAAGGAAATGGCTTGCCATGATCACATTAGGTTACTTGGCTAACGGCTTTGGGTCTCCCAAAGGGTTGCTATCACCACACTCCCACCTCACACCTTTGAGTTGATGTTGCAAGAACAGCAATCTTAAAGCTCAAAAGCAATAAAGCAAACAAATAAAGCACAGAAGCTGAGCTAAAAGCTGCTAAGACACTGAATGTAGTTCACAGAAAGTCTCTCTGTGGCTTGGTCTTCTTGGAGCTCCTTGGTATTCCTGCAGCAGTAGGTGTATATGAGCTGCATGGTCACAAGCTGGAAGTATGATTCATAAAATCATAGAATTACCTTAGTTGGAAGGGACCCAAAAGGATCATTGAGTCCAACTCCTGTCCCTACACAGGACACTCCCAACATTCACACTGTGTGACAGAGGGCTTTGTCCAAATGCTTCTGGAACACTGGAAGACTGTGTTGTGACTGCTTCCCTGGGGAGCTGTTCCAGTGCTCCACCACCCGCTGGGTGAAGAACCTTTTCCTAATATCCAATCTAACCCTCCCCTGCCATTACCTCTAGTCCTATCACAGGTTGCAAGAGAGAAGAGATCAGCACCTCTTTCACCTCCCTTCCTTGTGAGATGGCAGTAAACTTGTGACTTGTGACATCTAAGCCAATGAAGACCTACAAGAGCCGCACGGATGCAGTCATGTCCTCTCTGATCTCTGCTTTATACAGACCCACACTGAGCTGTACAACTGTGCAAGCTCAGCAGCAGCAGAGGGAGTACCGGTGGAATAAGTCCATATCCACCACAAGCAAAGCGACACCCAGTCCTCTTTGGATTGAACCAATCCAAACACACTGGAGAGAGGTTATTTGTGCCTTTGTTATCTGCCCAGTATTGTAGCTGCCTACTGATATACTCCACTGCCTTTTTCCAATATATAACCCTACAACATCACTCCAAATAATAAGGTTTTGATCACGGCAAGACGCTCACAACAGCAAACAGCCCAGGCACACAGAGATCAAATAGACCAGCTGCAAACAGAGACAAAAAAAAAAAGAAGAGTACATATGCCTCGCTGGCTTGTGTGTGGGTATGCGGGTTATGCAGGCAGCAGAGGCCTGGATGGCCAAGGTCTCCCAGCGACCCCGGCCGTTCGGGGCTTGGGCCCCCAGCACCGCGCTGCATTCCAGCCTGCCTCCTCTCCCGGGACCACTGCCCCTGCTCACACAGAGAGGCAGCCAAACGTGAACGTGAGAAAGCTTTCTGAGGCGAGTCCCTTCTGTAGAGCGCTGGGTAGTTGTCTTCCAAAATAATCATAATTAAAAGGGAAGGGCACAAAGGGGGAGCTGGGGTACGGGCTTGCTTTTTTACTGTGTCTTCATAGCAGGCAAACATGGAGAAAGGGATTTTTCCTAACAATATGCTTCCCCGTGCCCCTTCCAGTCCACTCCCCACCCTTCCAGATCAAAGGATCTCAGGACAATATTTGCCTTCAATGGAAAAGCTCATGAGCAATATCTTTCAGGGTCATCTACATCTATTTACTCGGTTAATAAATATGTAAATTGATTTTTAAATTGTGATCCTAGACCACTTTAGAGATATAGACATGGAGACAAGTTTGGATGTCTGCTGTGCCAGCACAATTGCAATATAATTTTCATAAAGTTTGGAAAGGTATCTCAGATTTGTTCTTTTCCTTTTGCCTTTCAGAATACACGATGCAGGGCTTGAATATGGGTGTGGACCTGAATTCTATGAATCCTTTCTTCTTTTTTATACTTTAAGCCTACAGGAATTTGGAAAGCAGAACTGTCTGAACTGTGACATCTCCATATGCTTCATAGGGAATGAAGCCAACACAAAGATGAAGACATTTTACCTGTTTTAATGGTTAAACTGCTGTTGTGAAAGTGTGTTTGACGCTAGGCATAGGGGGGACACAGCAGAGGAGCATGATAGGGAAGGCTGAGAAGAATTAACTATGGGATGACCTGGAGGCACCCAGCTCCCCTTCACTACATGAAAGCTAATGGTACGTTGGAAGGTTCCTGGATCTACCCTGGAAAGCCTGGCTGACACAGTTTCTTTGGCTTCCATACGGAATCTTTGATGGTTTCCTGTGACAATAATTTCCAACTGACAATGTCTGTGTTGCAGCTTAAAGACCATGAACATCAGCAGCTTCTACCTGTCATTACACCTGCTGCAAACTAAAAATGCTGCAGTTCTGCTTTGCTTTCATCTTTAGGGATTTTTTACAGGTACAAACAACTCAGCAAGCAGAGGGCTTTGAAGCATCAGGACTAGGATTTCATAGATAGACTGGACACAAGGTCACACACACATGAGTATATAAAGTTTGAAAGCAAAACTAAACCTCATATTTTCATTCCTAGCTGGAAACTTGTTGCTTTTCCTCTCAGAAAGGTTCTTTTGAAGCCTTTATGGGAAAAGTGCTGTTTAATTCTGTAACAAGTTTATGAATTAACTTGTAGAAGCACGGTTATTCATCAGTGTTATTGTGACAACCTAATTTGATGTTCTGGATGCTCTGCGTAATCATTTAGGACCTGATCTTGAGTCCATATGGACTCAGCCTAACCTGGCGTTTTAGGACCCATTTGCACATGTCCCAAAGGGGTGAAGATATCACAACCCACCAGGCCTTCAGCACACATCCCTAACTTAAAGTTTTAATGCTCTTTCACATTCACAGGACTAAGACCTCAGAGTTCATGTTTTCTGGGGATATGGAAAATCATGACCAGTAGAAGCAAGGTAGAGTAGACCTGGCCCTGACCCATTAGCTGTGGGCATTAGACTGCACTTCTGCTGCAGGAGGGAAGCTGCCAGGTAGCTGTGTTAGCATAGGCATCACTCCTTGGCCTTATCCTTCAGAAGGCAAATAAACTTAATCCCAAATTCATCCCCTCTTGTTTGCTAATAGCAAATAATTCAGATTTTGAAATGAGATGGGATCACGCGTCCTAAGGACCCTGGGGAGGGACAAGGTGTCCAGCACAGCTCCTACAGAACAGGGAGGTTTCCAAACACACGAGCAGCTGGCCTTTGCCTGATGCACAGCCCTTTCATCCAGAACTGATCCATCAGGTTCTTAAGGGGTAAGAGGGGTCTGCGTAGATGCGAAGCAAACAGAAAGGCAGTAAATGTCTGTGCATTTAACCTCAATGGATTTACCAATCTGTAAACCTCCACAAAGAAAATCTAAGTTCTGCTGCCTTTAAACGAACACACAGAATTAACTTTTTTGACATTGAGACAAGACTACACCTAGGAGTAATTTGCATCTATAGCACCAGATTGCAATCACTCCCAAAGTAACAGCAGTCTCTTTTCCATTGTAAGAGGTGTGGTAGGAGAAAGACACACACACACACACACTGTATATGTGCACCTCACAAGAAGAAATAAAAGCACATCATCTAAGTTTGCTTAGGTTTAGCAAAGGTCAGAGATTTTCCACACCTAGGTGAGCTGTCATCTGGCTTGGGGCAATTCTCTTTTCTCTCGCATCCTTTGCTGGAACAGCAGGAGAGCTTTGCTGGCATGAAAGACTAAACTGTCCCCAGGCTATAAAGGACTTGAGTCACAAACCACTTCCCCCCCAACACACACGTTCGTATTAATTCAGGGTCTTCCAAAATTGTCCTAATGTCTCCTCACCTGTTGGTTCTGAAAACTTGTTGAGGGCTAAGGCTTAAGTTAAGGGAGGTGACAAAACATATGGGATTTGCTCTAAACAAAGTAATTCTAGCCTGATGGGGTCAAAACCTCCCCTGCTTTTAAATACTGAGCTTCATTTTCATAGACTTAAAGCAAGTGAAGTAATTACCTAAGAACAACTGCATCACTAAGACAAAACAGCAACATCTAAGTAAGTGCATGCATAGTAGAAATTAGAAAATAATCATACCATTAAAACCCACAGCAATAGTTGCATGAACAGGCAGCCTCTGAGGCTTAGGAATAAACTTGTGTCACTACAGCCCCTATCAGTACAGTGACCAAGAGGGAGCTCCACTTGTACTACAGAGCATTGCTGTGTTTTCTGATTTCTTAAAGGGATATTTAGAAGCAAAAATATTATTACTGCTTTTGAGCATATGCTGCCTCTTTAAATATTTTCTTCTTTAGTAAAGCCTTGGCTCTTTCCTTTGTTGATTTCTTTTTTTGCAAGTTCTTTCATTTTTCATTTCTTAAACCTCCCATGCAACAACTATTTTGGCTTTTAATGAAGGGAATTTTTCTGCATCCAACAAACTGCAAACCATGTCGCTTGGATACAGCAAAAGCCGAAATTCCACAGATTTCCACAAAGTCATACATTGTGTTGAGGGGAAAGTGTGCTGGGCATTCTTTGATTTTTGTGTCCTGCATTAGCATTTGTAAGCACTTAGGAAAGAGAAAAAGAGAAAGAAAGAGAAAAGAAGAAAACAGAGAGAGAGAGATAAAGAAACAGAGAGAAAGAGAGAAAGAAAGAAAGAAAGAAAGAAAGAAAGAAAGAAAGAAAGAAAGAAAGAAAGAAAGAAAGAAAGACAAAGAAAGAACAAGCTGCTGTGATGAACGCAAAATATGACCTTTATATTTAAAAGTTTGTGCTGTCCCTCTTTTTTAGCACCAGCGCGGCTCAGCCTTTCCCTTCAAGATGCTTAGGAGTTGTTAAGCATCTAGGGGTGATAATTTGACTTTCAGCTAAACCGGAGGGCTGCAGCAGACAGCAGTAGGTGGTGATGTAATAGGTACCAACGCACATGGATATATAAATATCGTGGCTAGGGCTAAAGCGCTATGGCTGAGCAGCTATAGAAGAAGATCAGCACTTCAGACAAGACTCCTGGAGTTGAGATCAAGTTCAGAAGCCCTTGCTCCTGGGATTTCCTCTCCATGCAGTCAGCCCAGGGAAACCGCAGATCCTCGGGGGACTGAGCGCGGGGCTCCCCTCCCTCCCGCGTTGCTTTCGCGGGTTTGTTTTCTTTGGGTTTTTGTCGGTTTTCTTTTTTTTTTTTTTTTTTTTTCCCTTTTTTTCCCCACTCCCTTTGACCTCAGTATAAAACAAGAGCTGGGGGGAGAGTGCATTTTCGGAGCGACCGGCCACTGGCCCGTGGCTACTCGCCCCTAAGCCGGGATGCCTTTTCCCACGGCGCTGCTCCCGGCGCTGCTCCTGGGGCTACTGTGGCCAGGGGCTATCCGTGGCCGGTCGCCCCCGAGTCGCCTCCCCGCCGGTCCCCGCCACCGCCGCTGGGATGCGGCTCTTTTCGCCCGCTCCGTCGCTCGCCTCCCGGCTGAGCCCCGCGACGGTGACTACCTGCTGGGCATCAAACGCTTGCGGCGCCTCTACTGCAACGTGGGCATCGGTTTCCACATCCAGGTCCTGCCCGACGGCCGCATCGACGGGATCCACAGCGAAAATCGATACAGTAAGCCAGCGACAATTCCCTCGCGGTGAGGCAGGTGAGCTGTTCCGCGACCGCGGAACGGCCCCTAAGGAGATGCTCACCTGCCGTGGAGGGAGCAGTTTGTTAAAGAGAGGGTGGGTGAACGGTAGATCTCTAACCCCCCTAAAAAGTCCATCCCCTTATGGCACTGTAGCGCTGCCTGACTCAGCTGCCCCGGGGGCAGCAGTGATGGAGCTCATCGGGGCGCTCCAGCGGAACTCATAGATGCTGCTTGGAGCCGTGTTGTTCCCTTGATCAGGTGTCGGGGTTGCCTCATCATTTGGAAGGCAGTCTGTGGGCCACCCACTCCAAGCAAGGGGCCAGGGACAGCTGAGCCATAGTCCAGCTCTCCCCAAACTTGAAAAGCATCTGCTGGGGACAGCTAAACCATGGTCCAGTTCTCTCCCAATCTTGAAAAGAATCTGCTGGGGACTTAACCCCATGGCCCCATGACTTTGATATCCAACTGAAACAATAAGATCCTGGGGTGGGGGTATAAGCTACATGATGACAAATGTTTCATTCACCCCAAGCACTCTGGCTTTTTTAACCTCAGTTACACAGGAGGATGTCTAGGGGCTAAGTAAAACTAGATAACTAGCTAAAAGAAGAGACATCCCAGCATGAGGCATGAGGCAGCATGTGGAGTGAGGCCACCCATAGCAGTGTTGGGGCATGGGGTTCCACAGCACACTAGGGTTGGGAGCCTTTGGGTGAGTGTGGCACTGACACCATACACTCCTTCAGGATACAGGTTTTTGTCCCCCTGATTCCTGTGTCTCCTCTGTAGGTCTGCTGGAAATCTCCCCCGTGGAAAGAGGAGTGGTGAGCATATTTGGTGTTAGAAGTGGACTCTTCGTGGCCATGAACAGCAAAGGCAAACTCTATGGATCTGTAAGTAGCCACCAATTGTGTGCCTGGGGTGGGTCCATAGTCAGCTGGGGTGAGAGATGTGCATGGTATTAGAAGCTGCCCAAGCCCCATCCTTGCCCCTGCTGAGTCAGGTAATCCAGAACAGCCCTGGCTGCCTTGTCAACAGAAGGCTTGCTGCCCATGTGTGCTGCTCACTGAGCTTTTGGAGTAAAACCTGCTCTTTAGCACTACACTTACTTGGTTCCCCCAAGTACTACAGTAACCCAACCATAGCTACTCATCTTGCCTACCAATCAGACCAATACAGTCATCATTTGTGTGGCAAGGACTCAAACCAGCCTCAGTCCATATCTTTCTTGTATTTAAGTACAAACAGCCTTTTGCAGGTATGGCAATCACTCACTTTGTCTCTCAGAGTGCTGTTGGTCTTGTAATAAGCCAGGCCTCTGAAAATGATCCTTTATTATTAGTTGAATCAGTGCCTGTCACATACTTCTTGATCAGTCTATGTTAATGCTCTCGATTGGAGAGTCTGTCCCATGACAGTTCAGCATCCTCAGGGTTTAGATTGCTACTTATAAGAAGGGAGACCTGTTAGGAGAGAATGCATTGAACCTTTGGAAAAGACAGAGGTATCTTATAAAATATACTTGGGGTGGACAATAACAGCGAGTGCCTTTGCCCACGTTGAGCTGTTCTCCTGCTTTTGAGTTCGCCTCTTTATAAGTTACTGTGTTCAGCATAATTTCAAATGCATGTTCCTGGGTCTCCTTCCCTACCCATGGCTTTTCTATGCCATGTTTCCCAAGTATGCATCGAAGAACCTTGGGCTGAGGAGGAGCCAAACTATGTCAAAGTTAACAAGGGCATTTTCAGATGAAGACATGAAGCATCCAGTATTTTCCGGGGCATCACAGAATCATAGAATATCCTGAGTTGGAAGTGATACACAAGGGTTATTGAGTCCAACTCCTGTCACTGCATAAGACAACCTCAAAACTCATACCATGTGTTTGAGGGTATTGCCCAAATGCTTTTTGAATATGTCAATGAATATCTTGAATCAGTCTTGTCACAGAGGATTTTGACTTACATAAAAGCCAAGCAGAATCATTCCCTAAAGTGCATCATTTCTTAGGAAGACCGCTGTTTTGGTGTCCTGGATAAATAATTCCCAGTGCAGTATTCATCTTGGCAAGCTGAGACCTCTCTTACAAACCCCTAGGCTTCTACCCAATAAGTTAATTCATTGCTCTCCAGATAACACACTTGTAACACCTGTCCCTCTTTGTACTTACTTGTGAATGAAACCCATTCACTGAAGAGTGCCTTCTGTCACCTCTGTTTTCGTGATCCATTGGCATAAGTTATCCAAACTTTTCCTTCGATTTTAAAACTGAAGAAGTGCAAAAGACTGTCCACACTAAGCATCTTTAAAATGCCTCTTTCTTCTCAAGCAACATGAGAAAGTACTAGCATTCAGATTTTTCTGAAGCCTCTCAGGTGATTTAGTGCTGGTGGGACAACCATTGAGCAATTAGATGAGCAGGGCAGAAGAAACAGGCTTGGGTCTTACCACTCTGCAGCTCTGTTATAATGTGCCCTTCTCCCTCAAGAGTGCAGACATAGCTATGAGTGTCCTTCCCACCTTTAGGTGTGTTTGCCTGGACACAGCATCCTTAATGGTCCTCTGACTCCTGTTTGAAGCTGTGTTTGGGCAACAACTTCAAAAGAAGAGGAGGACTCAGCCACACGTTTCCCATCAGCACACCTTCTACACCTGGTAGCAAGATATTTCCACACCTGATGTTTAAAATTCCTTCTTTCTCATTCTTTCCTTTTCATTTCAGACCCATTTCAATGACGAGTGCAAATTCAAAGAGATTCTCCTGCCAAACAACTACAATGCTTATGAATCCAGGATTTATCCCAGGATGTACATAGCCCTGAGCAAAAATGGAAGAACAAAGAAAGGCAATAAAGTATCTCCCACAATGACAGTGACACATTTTCTTCCTAGAATCTGAGACATCTCCCTTCTGACCTACCTCAGCACAAGGGAAGACGCAGAACACGTCTGGGGAAAAGAAACATGGTGCACTTTTACTGGAGAGTTTTATGCAAGAGTAGGTGTAAGATATTTAAGTTAATTATTTAAATCTGTATATATTGCCACAAAATTTATTTATAGTTCCGATATTTTTTTTTAAGTTCTGAAAACAAAACAAACCTCCAACCCAAGGTATTTCATTTCATGGTGCAACAGTAGAAGACTTCTGCTTTGTGTTTTTTTCCAATTTGTTTCTAAGTTATCACAGGTGTGCTGCTACTCCCTTATCATAGACCAGGTGAAATTCGATTCCAATATTACAATGTTTTGCACTGTTTGTGTGTTGTACAGTGTCTATCATTGTACACGTGTTTGTTTGTTTGTTATGGTGGCTTTGTTCTCTGCCTGTTTTCCAACCCCCTGTGACTCCCAGAGAAGCTCTTGGCCTTGGAGAAGGAGTGGTGGCAGAGGTGCCTGGGTGGGATGCCAGCGTGGAGCCACACACAATGCCTGACCTCCTTTGTGCGGCGTTGCTATTTAATTGGAACAGTATCAGTTTACCTCTGTACAGAAAGCGCAGCGCTGAAGAACTACCCCACAAATCTGTTTTTAGATCTGCCAGTGCTGAACTTTGAACTTTCCTGCAGTCAGTCTTCTTAGAGCTGCCAGGCAGTAGAGAGGCTTGAACACCTATATAAACTCTGCAGGGTCGGTTTGGGGCTTTTCTTTTCTGTTTAGATAAGCAGGAGTGTACGATCTTTTGTGGCCCTTAATGGAAGTTTAATATTTGATACAATTCCTTGGCATTAGACTATAAAAGAAATGTCTATCCCTCCCACAACAGGCGCACTGTGTAACATGGTACCGTGAACATTTTATTCAAATCAAATTCCCTTTCACATTCGGAGACTAGATTCATTTCTCAAAGTTTTTGAATCTCTGTAACACTCGTAAGTTTTCAATAGGCAAAAGTATTTGCTGGTTCTTAGAAAACACAAGCTCCACAGGGAGAATTTAGATTGATTGCAATGAATTGAGGTTGTTTTGTACTATTTATTATTTTTGGTGCAGTATTTGGAAGGAGAAATATGCTGCTTTTTTCTTTCTCATTCCCTGACAAAGTTGATTAATTTCTACCTCAGTAACTCTCAAAGCCAGTCTCCTAACAAAATCTGCATGGAAGGAAGGTACACACTTTTCTGCTTAGTCTTACGGTTCTGGAGGAGGGCCTGGGGGAACAATCGTCATCCCAAATCTCTCTTTTTTTCCATATGTAGCCAAAAGTATTCAGGATAGAGTTGGTTGCATCCTATTTGAGCCTTGTCACGTTTGAGCTATCTTTACCCAGTGGTTTACTTTTAGTAAGGATAATCATGGTGAAAATATTTGCAGACAGCTGTCAGGCTGCAGTACTATACCGTCATCAAGTAACCCTATATTTTTCTTTATATATTTTGCAAGTGTAACTCGTGTCTCTAATTTGCCTTTCTTTCTTTCTTTCTTTCTTTCTTTCTTTCTTTCTTTCTTTCTTTCTTTCTTTCTTTCTTTCTTTCTTTCTTTCTTTCTTTCTTTCTTTCTTTCTTTCTTTCTTTCTTTCTTTCTTTCTTTCTTTCTTTCTTTCTTTCTTTCTTTCTTTCTTTCTTTCTTTCTTTCTTTCTTTCTTTCTTTCTTTCTTTCTTTCTTTCTTTCTTTCTTTCTTTCCAATACATCATCCTTGGGGCATCTATATGCTAAGTGGGAACCAGGAGTAACCACAATGTTTGATGTCTTTCAAGGATGTTCACAAACCATCTTTCAATCAAAACTATTTTTTTTGACTACATGCAAATCTGATTTCTGCTCTCTTTATTCTCTCTTGACATTCCTACACAAAAGCCTTTGTTTCTTTGTAATGGTATAGACTTGCCTGTATCCTCTACTTACACATGACCTTGAAGCTAGAATCTCACCAAAGTACAGTAAGACCAGAGCAGACCAGGACCAGATCTCAAGCCAGCTGCCATCAAAGCAAAAATAACAATTAAGAAAAAGGAAGTCAAATCAAGAGAGAGTGCCTAGGAAATATCATGCCTAAGGATTTTTAGATATGTTTTTCTGTAATTTGGGGGATTTCTGTACTTTTTGTTTTTGATATGTGAGTAATCATTGTGTAATTATCACCACTACCTCTGACAACTGAAGATTTTGTTCCAGATTTCAGATAGCAAAATCAGATCACAAGGATTTTCTCTGAGAATCATTCTTCTTTGTCACTTTTCACTCCTTTAAGTCCACAGCAGATAGTCTCACACGAGATATGCTCAGACGTAGTTGTCGTTAACTTTGAAAGATAGTGATAAAACCTTGACAACAATGTTACATGGTATGAGCTTTCACCATTTACCAGAATCTGTCTGTAGTTTTATACAGGTGCTGTTCAAGACTGTGGTGTATGTGCTGTGCACACTTAAATGCATAATAAATGATAAATGTTTACAACCTATGGCACCCTGGTATTGATTTTTAGCCTTCAGAAATGAATGCATCCTCCATCCATATACAAAAAAAAAATGCTATTTCACTTTCTCAAAGGCCAGAGAGTCTTTACACCTATGCCAGCTACTTCACGAATGACAGCCTGGATTTCTTACTCAGCTAAAGTTCCCCCTGCCAAAGCTGGAAACTGTCCAGCAAAGCCCAGCTTCATGAGCTGGGTAATGGATACGCATGCTTGCATCTGTCACACGCTGGTGTTCTTACTTGTATTATTTGAGTGGCTATTAATAACAGCAGCTTTTTGTGCAGCATCTAATGTCCATGATGAGAGACACCAAACCACTTAGGAGTTTGCGCTGCTGGATGTCAACGTTACAAAGGAAACCCATTGCCTTTTTCTTGGCTTTAATGAGTGTTGCTCAATCTCTCTATACAAAGTAGAACTATATTGAGGCAGGAGTTTAATTTGAGATACTGATTGATTAAACTCATACAAGTGCATTTATTGCAAAAAAGCTTTTATTCTCATAACAACTTTAGTTGCATTCTTACTGATTGGTCAGGAATATATCAAGAAATGGCAACAGCATCTCTATTCAGAAGTTTCAGTGCTGATGCAAAGTTGTTCTTGGTACAGTCAGAGAAATTTCAAGTGCTCTGTAGCACACATTACAGCAAGATTCTTTTGCACAACTTCTATCTACAAATACTTGCTCATATGCACTTGTACACGTACACACGCACTACATCAAAACTACATATTTTCAGTGTTATCCCCTTCCAGTGATTAGGGAAGGATGCATAATGGAAATGACATATCCTACACACCTTGACGACAAGCAGAGCTTGACCAGCTAAGGGCCATGCAGAACAGAAAGCCACACCCCAAGATACAGATTTCTTCACTTCATTTTCGACTGAGTGATGCTCTTTTTCCTGTTCCTAGAAAGGAGACAGCAATAGATGAGCTGTGAATGTCCAAAACCCTCACTCTGAGCAAGAAGAATTTCTAAAGTTGTATAGACTCTATAAATACGTAGCACAGGTGGGTTTTTTTAATGGGACAAGTATAGCTGCAGGATGTTTAATGCTCTTATAAATATAGCCAGAATAAATAGGCAAGTAGGTATATATAACCCTTTTTCATAATTAGCTTTTTTGTTTACAGTTCTTGTAACCAAAGAACAATGTAAAGTTATTACTGACAGATCTTCCAGAATGGTAACAAAAAATTATGGTAACAAAAAATTATGGCCAAGGACAAAAATTTGTTTCAGCCTTGGGAGATATCCAATTATAATTTCAAGACTGGAGATGAATCCTAAAACTTGTCTCTTAGGAAGGTGAGATTTCAGAGTAGCAGCTTTGCAGGTTCATAGTGCCTAGAGTGCTGGCACTGCGTATGTGATCCTACCCACACAAAATACATGGGCCTGTTGCCACTGCAGGTGGAGCTGCTTGAGATATCACAGAGAACTCTAGAGAAACCTTCTTCCTGCTTTGGCATCACCCATTTTTGCTTTCCTCATATCGCCTTTGAAGATGGTAAAAGACATGATTTAAAGGTGAAAATTAATTTTAACCCCTCCAAAAAGGCCCTGGTACATTACATATTGTGAAATTTCTGAGATCACCGAGAGCATCACCACTCTCTAGGCACGCCCAGTGCTCCTGCCATCCTCTACGAAATATTTCTCTGCACAGAATGACGGAAGACCTTTCCTAAAGATGGATTAACCCCTTCCACAAGGCAGGCAACTTTCTCCCCATCCAGTGATGATCCAGTCTGTCCTGTAGGATAAGCAGAAGAGGAGCAGTGTCAGCTTGGCCCTGTGCTGTGCCTCTTCTTGCCAGGGGAAGGGCAAAGATGAGGCTCCAAGCCCCATTGCTCGTTTACAGACTTGCACGTTTTAAATGGTCTGTGCTTAACATTTTCTGACTCATCTGTGACATCTACCAAGTTGTCTGTATCTAATCTGTGCTAATAAAAATCAGCATGACAAAACACTGCCTTGTCTATAAATAGCCATGAGTTTCAGAGCAGTCACTAGGTTTATAGTGCCATTTTCAGTTGTTCACACTTTACCACTTGGTTTCCACCACAGTGTATTAACTGACCATGCAAGTGGCCAATTAAAGAGAGTCTGTTAAGCGATGAAGAGTCTTTTGATAAAGGCTTACAAGTACTTCAGCAAGAAAGTTAAAAGGAATGCCCTGAAACCCCGCAGCTCCTTGTATATGACACAAGGTATTGGTGCTTGTTGAGCACAGATGAGAACAGATTTTTAATGTAGAAAAATCCACTAGAGAAAAACACCCAAAGTAAACCCATCCCAATTCTTCTTCCACCAAATAATCTAAACACGGATGGGTCAGTGCAAAATTGTAATATCTATCTGCTTCCAGGCAATACAACATGCAAAAGCGATTTCAGTCTCCTGTGCACCAGCTCGATACACAGATTTCAAATAAGAAATATTAGTAATTTCAAATAAGAAATATTAGTCTGAATTGTTTATTTTAAAAATTGGTTAATTTAAAGAAAGCTTAATGTCGTGCCAAGAAATGGCTGTATTCACTTAAGGCAGATAATTGGTATAAAACAATGAGAATTTCTTATATTGCAAGTTTCATTATACATTAAAAAAAAGCCCTGGTTAGTGCTATCTATGGAACAGTCTTACTGCTTTTTCATTTTTAAGACTATTTATAGATACTTAGATATCTATAAGATTCAACCAAATATTCTTGAAAACCAAGGATGATTGTTTTTTTCTTTTCAGCATGCATGCCAAAAAATGGTGCAATCCTTTTTGAGAATGATGTTATGTCTTTTCTATGAAAAGGGCAAATTGAATTTTAAGAACCATATCTTAGTAGAGACTCCTGCAGCTAATGGACCTGTAATCTGGATGGTCCTGTGCTGGGAATGATGCAAGCCAGTAAGTAGAATGAAGAAGACAGTTGCTAATAGTTCCCTGTATTTGTTACAGATGCAGAAATTATGTAGTGACCGGAAGGGGTCTGAGAAGAAAATAGTTCAGTGCCGCAGATCAGATGTTTGTTAGTGTAATCTCTGCCACCAGGTAGCCTGTGATGCCAGCAACATGGTGCAACAAGTGATCCAGGCCTTCCTTTCTGAATGCCCAACGTGACAGCATGAAGTGTGGCAAAGATGGTGAGCACCTTAAACTTAGCTCACCTGCAGCCATGTTGTGGATATAAATGATGGGTAATAACAAGTGCTATGAAATATCATGTCAGAAAAGTTTCAACCTGGGCAGCCTACATTACTGTACCTTTAGCTCCCTGTGTCCAAGCTGCCATTAAATACTGTTGAAAAAACATCCATTAATATATTAAAATTTGTGAGACACACAGACACTGAATTTTGGAGAGCCTGGGATAAGTAAGCTGTACAGCTTGTGGCTGAGCAAAAAACTAGGCATGGATGCTCATTTAGTGAACCCTGTTTGCACTGAGCACTGAATGGGGCAGAACTCCTGAAAAAAAAAATGCTGGTGCATGATCAGATTTTAGTTGCAAGGGTAGGTTTAATTAAGTTTTTCTTAAATTCTGAATGCTGGATTGACCTTAGGTACCTTCTAGTGTCATTCTGTGTGTGTACATGCAATTACATTTTATTACTGATCTACTATTTTATTGTGGGTAGATACTCATTTTCTATGACTCCTTAGGCTGTGTTGACCTCCGCTATCGTTCATTCACACTACTTTATATAGGTAAAAGAAAGTGATTTAGTGATGTTTGTACCAATTAACATATTCCAGATTCAAATTGGTTGCTAATCAGGCTACCTCTGAAGTACAAATCAGATCTTTATCAGCTTAAAGGTATTTGGCAAGTGTCAAAGCCACTTGGTAAAACTCTCTGGTTTCTGGGGAGTTACTATTTACATACTTTTTCATTATCTCTGCAGCTACATCTGTTTGCTTCCAGTGCCTTCAAGAAAAGTGTTTGTAATGCTAGCTGGGGCCAGTACAGCTGTGTAATGTCATTGAGGTTAAGGGTGCTTGTGAGAAGAAAGGGAGTATCACCTGTGGGATGATCATCCATTAGAGATGGGAAAGATCCCAGACTTGTGGGGATCTTGTTAAAGACGTTTAGAAGAAATGTCCAGGCGTGCACCTCTAAGTGACAGCCCCTCGGCAAGTCTGAGAGTTCATCCGTGAGGAACATTTTGGAGCTTTTGTTGAACAAACCTCTTTTATAAACTCTGTCTGTTGGCCAGATGGCAACTCGGTCCTCTCTGACGCCTGTCTAGGGTGGGGATTGCCCCTGGCGGGCTCATAGCAGCTCGTGGCTGAACAGAACAGAGGGGTGGATGGCCTCCACAGAGCTCCTTCATCACCAAGCCAAGGTTGCTCCAGTGCCTCCCATGCCTGCCATCAACACTGAATCCCAGCACCACCACAGCCCCCCTACCAGCCCTGCAGTGATGCAGCACCCCCCAGCCAGGAAAGTCCAGGAAGAGCCTCAGCTTCTCCACTGGGCACCATCTGGGGTGAGGATCACCACTCTGCTAGGCCTTGGCACCCTTCTCCTCTCCCTCGCAGCTAACACTAACCAGCAGAATGACTCTGTATTACCTGGTGGGGAAAGGGCATGTTACAGCTCCCCAGCGCTCACCTTCCATGCTGAATCCCAAGAGATGCTACTGCTAGTGGAGCCTGTCCATGAGGAGTTACATATTAACCCAGGCAGTTAGGTTTCTGTCTCATCCATGTGATCTCACTCTGGAGCCAGAGTGTCTTTTCGTCGGTGTCTTTCCTTCAAATGAGGTTTGAGATAAGCAGCCTGATTTCCCCAGGCACAAGCATTGCAGCTGGGAGGTTACTGCCGTGCACTGACCTCAGGTCTCTGGCAGTGCTTGCTCTGGGAGTGGCTGTGCCCACACAGCTAGGCATAACTTTGGCCACAAATTATCACAGCTTTTCCACAGCCCATAGGGAAAATTACCTTGGTCGGTTTTAACTTTGGTTTTGACCTTTCTTCTTTGGGGCCAGGTGACTGGCACTGCCTTTCCCCAGCAGCCCTGCCCATGTCTGGCTTCCTCCTTGAATGCAGTGGGTTGCTTCTGCCCAGAAACATCCTCCATTCAACCCAGGACATCTCTTTCTTCTATGCCGTCACGTTTTGCCACATTTTCCTCTTGTTTTGCCATTTACCTTTTTACTTCAGGCTCCTGCTTTGTTTTTCTACTCCCTTTTTCTTATGTTTCTTGGTTGTGTTAACTCCAATGTCTCTCCAGCCTTTCCTACTGTTTTGCTGAGACCTTTTGCTAGATTTTACTCTTGAAACTTATTAATCATGTTAAGGTCAAAGAGCTTTAACCAAGCTGGACCTGCCTCAAGCAACTGATGCAGCTCAGAACGGCAATGATGCAAACTCTGCCAACACAAGAGTGACTCATGTTCAGTTTTAGGTCCCTCACGACAAGAAAGATATTGAGGGGCTGGAGTGCAAAGAAAGGCAATGAAACTGTTGAAGGGTCTGGAACACAAGCGTTATGAGGAGCCACTGAAGGAACTGGGGTTGTTTAGTCTGGAGAGGAGGAAGCTGAGGGAAGACCTTATCGCCCTCTACAACTACCTTAAAGGAGATTGTGATGGGGCAGGTATTGGTCTCTTCTCTCAAGTAACAAGTGATAGGATGAGAGGAAATGGCCTCAAGTTGTGGTTGTCAAGCACTGAACCAGGTCTCCCAGGGAAGTGGTTGAGTCCATCTGTGGGGGTATTTAAAAGGCGTGTAGATGTGGTGCTTAGGACATGGTTTAGTGGCGAAATTGGGAGTGTTAGGTTTACAGTTGGACTTGATGATCTTAATGATTTTGTCCAACCTAAACAATTCTGTTTGCGATTCTGTCTGATTCTATATCCAAAGCGGTGACTCAGTTTGTTCCTGCAGATGTTAATATGCACAGACTTTCTGCTACATTCTTGTCAAGGTGGGTTTATTTTCATAGAATCATAGAAAGCTTTGGGTTGGAAGGGATTTTTAGAGGTCATTTAGTCCAACTTCCCCTGCAATGACCAGGGACGCCTTCAACCAGATCAGGTTGCTCAGAGCCCAGCCCAACCTGACCTTGAATGTTTCTACTACCTCTCTGGGAACTCTGTTGCAGTGTTTTACCACCCTCATTGTAAAATATCTTCTTTATACCTACTCTGAATTGACCCTCTTTTAGTTTAAAGCTCTTTCTTACTGTTCCAGTTGGTGACCATCCTTGGTTTTCATCTTCTGCATTAAATTCAAACTCCTTTTCAGGTTAGCACAGAAATTCTTACTCGCCTATATTTTATTTTTACCCACATATCTCTTTTCCCTCAGTTCTTTGTAGTTTCTCACCCCAGTACCTGAGTGTTGCAGAGGTAATCAAACAGCTTTCAGTGAGTGACAGCCTGGCTACTGCAGTCAAGATTTCAACACAGACATCCATCTGAAGAGGAAGATGGACTAGCCACAAACCATCATGGAAGCAGAATTAGACCATCAAGAGTCTGTTTATCAGCCAGAAAAGCATAAAAAACAGGTCCTTTGTGCTCCCTGATATGTTATCAGATGTGATTCACTGGATCATATCTATTTTGGCAATCATAGTGTGGGCAATTCAGTGCAGGACTTTTAGCACAAAGCATGGTCAAGGAAAAACACTTATGTATTTATAGAATTACGTATGTTATAAATACAACAACTCTGATCGTCTTATGCCATGCAAAGAAGGTATGTCTTGATGGAATAATCAAAGACAATTGTATTTCAGGCAGAAAGTTATCTATATAGATACCCATCTCTATCCATAGCTTTGTGTTAAACCGTGATTGCATTTTAAAGAATCTGGATGTGGAAACACTGCAGAAGTCAGATCTATAAATGGGAACAAACGAAATCATATAGTAAGATAAATTGAAAGTCTTTCACCTTGAAGTTAAGAAATCTAACTCTTTCCACAATTCTTTATTCTAGTAATACTCATCACATCCGAGATAGTCACTTGTTTTAAATTACTTCTTGTTATTTATTCTGCTCATTTTAAATATATATATATAAACATAATTATAAAATGGGTATTCTAGCCATAAAACACCATTTTATTTCATGCCTTGGCAAGTAATTCCTGGAGTTAATATTTTGGATTAATGACAAGTGAATATCAAAGAATGTGACTTTATGGAATCAGGTGTTATTGTCACTCAGGCTGTACTAGACTAGAACTTGTTCAGTAAATATTATGATTTTGGAATGCATCTTAATTCAAACTATGGAAGAAAAGAATAAATACGACAACAACGGTTAAGATGTTGCAAATCTATCAAAATACTTCCTGAGGTTAAAAATTGAGACAAATCAGTCTGGAGGTTTTACACTTTATGTTACCAAATAAATATTGTAATGAAAATGTTCACCCTAAAATCCAACTGTAATTACCATGATTCTAAACAAAGTCCTTCTGTGCTTCCCGGGGTGGCTTTATTAGAATTAATACATATCATTAAGACTTATTTGGACCCTTTAAGCCTCAGCTTACTTGTAGACACAAGTACCCAGCAAAAGGGAAAACAGAAAAGAGATGAGTAAAATACTCCGTGAATAAAGTCTGAAAAAGTGAAAAATGCTCCTTCAGGTTTTAACTGGTGGGAGAAGGATCTCCAGATAGTTTCTGCTTGAAAGTCAGGCAAGAGTAAATTAGCGACTTTGCTGAATGAGGGAGTACACATGCTTGGGAACATATTCTACTTTATTAGTTCAGAGCTCAGTGTTTAAACAAACATTCCTGCTCTTCTGCAAAATGATCACAGAAAATAAATAAAGTTACCAGTGCAGTCACAGAATGATCCACACCAAATGATTAATAGTCACAAAAATATTCTGCTGCATTCACCTTATTGTCACTCTTACAGAAAGGTGAACAGATGCAGAAATAAGGATTTTATATGCATTTAATAAACAGTTTTATGAGTTCAGGTGGGTACCTTAGCTTCAGACTGAAAATTATCATATTTACTTCTCCTGGTGGCATAAATCTGAGGTTTCTTTCCATTAGAGTTTTGGAAGATGACTCAGCATAGATTTGCATTTGTTCATTGTTTACATTCTCCAAAAGTTAATTAAGAAAAAATGGAAGCAAATATGCATCCGTTTGCCATTTTGTTCTGATTCTGTTCACAGGAGCATCAAACATGCTGTGCTTTTGATTCCGTGGAAAGCCCAACGAGCTGTACAGACATCTACTGATTTCACAGGGCCACAGTCGGGCACTCACCTGCACAAGCTGCTGCGTTGACAGAATTGCCTTTACATGTGACCATCAATAAAAATATTTCTTTATGTTGGTGGTGGGAGTGCACTAAAGGATAAATTCCTGACACAAGGAAAGAGTGCATGAACTGACAATCATAAACCCATGTTTAAGGCAGAACTGGCATGGGTTCTTTATGAAGGATCGCTTCAAAATGCAACAGCCACAGCTCTGTGAATATATATACATATAAATAGATATACATACTTAAATATACCTCTGGAGCTATCAATATCTACTCTTTACCTTTCAAGGAGATCTATGAAATTTCACTGAAGGGTACAGTTCACAACTTTGTTCAAAATTATGTCACTAGAAGAGAATCCACTCGATTATCCTATTAAAGAAAATTTTAAAACCAATCAATGTTAATTCATTTTATAATTAACACAAGCACCTAAAAAATTGAGCTACTCTACAAGTCTGTTTGATGACACACAGCTTCAGGATATTTCTGTGGTTTTCCTATCTATTTTCTGTAGATAAAATCCACTTGTAAGTTAATGGAAATAACCAGAAAGACTAATTTAGTTTTTACTAATTATAGGGCCATAACGATGTTGTCAACAAAATAATATGCAGCATCATTTGGTAAAATACAGTGGTAAAACTGTTCGTTTTTTTCCTGTTAAGGAGATTACAAGGTTATAATTTGTAAAATAAGCATATTCCTGCTAATTAATTTAAGGACTTGGTCTGCATAAGCAAATATCAATCACAGGGGAGAAAGAGAGAGAGGGTGAGGGATGCTGAGTTTCACACATGATTTGTTTCTGGCTGCTTAGCAGGGCTATGACAGACATTCGCTAAGTAGGAAGCAAACATTTACTGTTTAGTTCACCTACATAAGCCTCTATTAGCAAAAGCTGCCTCCTTTGGCAGAGGGGATGGTTTGCTGTGAAAAACTTTTAATCTGAAGGCTTTGAAAGAGCATTTGCTGCTAATTTAAAAAATGTTTCGGCACCAAGTAACAAGTATACACTTACAGTTTTATACTTTATAGTTGTGGCATACTTTGTATTCAGATGTACTGAAGTGAGTGGATAAGATTATATTGACTTCATTAAAGTCAAGCCTTAAATCGAATGCTGGAAAGGAAATATACACAGCGTGTCCCTCAAAAATAATCAGTTTGCTCAGCCTCATGCAGGTACATGATGAGGATCCTTACAGGGTTTGGGAAAGTCTTTCCCACAGTGCTCACCTCCTAAAATGCCAAGTAAATGGGAGTCCCTGGAATGGTTTTGCTCTGTCTGGCTGTCTCAGAGGTGCAACCCATGGCTAAGGTGAACTCCACAGCAAAACAAGTCATGCACCAGAAAGGAAAAGGGAAACTCCCTTTTGGGATTCATGGCTGCTCATCCTGCTCATGCCTGTGCCTAAAACTTGTGATTTCAACTGACTGCATTCAACAAGGATCCTTGTATTAGGGAGGCATTAATGCAGTCTTGCTAAATGTCAGCTCAAAATCGTAGCAGCCAAAACAAAGCAGGAGGAATGCTGTGTCATGGCATGGGCTGCAAACTGGCAGAGCACCCTGAGAATAACAAAGCGATTTCAGCTAAATTTTTGCAGGAATGTGTTCCTGGGGTTGGGAAAGGGAAGGAGGACTTGGGTGGGAACTGCTTGTTTGAAAACCTGTCTTGTCTAAGATACAGCACTTTCTTGTTCTTCACTTTTTCGAAGTTATAGAATAAAATGGGAGATTCCTTCATTTCGGTGTTTATTAAAAAAAATAACATGATGGGTGGGCACTGATGTAGCAAAAGAATTACTTCCATGGAGGTTTCAGACCTAACTGAGCATCACAGAGAGATGAGCTGATGAATTGTTGCCACGCATTTTGCCAGTAAAGTCTTAAATCTCTATATAAATAATATTTTTGTTGAGAAAGCGTCCATCGATTGAATTTCTGTCCTGGGTTAAATGTGAAAAGGTAATTAACCATAGATAATTTACCTATGTTATTCACCAAAGGCTATCAGAGCTTAAACAAACTAACTCTCGTATAAAACTTACTACTTGCACCAACCTTAGTATCAGAGGAAAGATTGCAAACGCGACACCTGCTTTCAAAAAGGCTCAAAGGGAGAGCAATAAAACTAGAAATCAGTAAACAATTTTCACTGGGCATCTTGTTTGAAACAATACTGAAAAATCATTAGCAGCCACAAGGATAAAGACGAAAGAGTATGCAGGATACCACAAAGATTTTATAGAAGTTACACCACAACTCTAGTTTTGGATAAGTCCCCCTGCTAAAACTGCTGGAGGATAAGAGGGAAGTCTCAGAACTTCCATTCTCTGCAAATACCAGAGGTGTGATCCGTGGTCATCAAATAAAATGATATTTCAATTATAAGTCAGTCCAGATTTTAACCTTCATTTCGTAAAGTCCATCTGACAAATATTGCCAGAGGTGGAAGAATAACTCTATATGGTCCTTTTTATCTTGTTATTATGTAGGTGTCTTGTAGCCAACCCCAACTAAATTGACAGGATTCCAGGACTAGATTCATCTTCAATTTGACTCGCTCCTACCACACTTATGCCCTTGCAAGCCTGTCCAAACATACTTTGCCAGTCATAATGAAGCATATGAAAGATGCTAACACCATGGTTCTGGATTTATCCAATCCCTAACTCTGATAGCTCAACATGAGACCCAACTGGAAATCAGGGAAACTGTGAATTTGAAAAATCCTTGGTCTTCTGTCCTAAGCAGCAAAGTTTTATGTTTAAGTTAGCAATATTAAAGCCCCAAAACTGCTTATTCATAAAATAGGTAGCTGGTACTAGGCAGCATGACCAGTACAACACTTACTGGGGAAGACTTGGCCAACTCTTTAAATCAAACAGTGTCTCAAGTACAGTAGCAAGTTTTTCAAAAAGTAGTGATGGTTACTCCCATTTCTGGGTCAGAACGTGCAACTTTTGAGCAAGGTTTTCCATAGGCATTGCTTCCATAAAGCAGTTTTTGAATGGCAAATACTGTTTGTCACTTTTCATATAGATTGAAGTTGAATCTGGACATAAAGATACGGTTGGACTCAATGATATCAGAGGTCTTTTCTAACCAGATGTTTCTATGGTTCCACGATAAATATAGTTTAATCCGAAGTTAGAGAAACTGAAATTAATAAGACTTGTGTCCACACTGACCCCTCTGCTTCTCCTTTGATTGCCAGGATGGCCTCGGCTCTGTCATGGTGGGCTGGGGCCACTCAGCAAATCCTTCACACGCTCCTTGGCAGGCCTTGAATCGGCTTCTGAGAACAAATGCCAGTCCTCAGCCCCGGCTATTCCTATGGCAACAGAGCAAAGTCTGTGAGGCCAAATTGCTTATTCTTTGAAGGTGAGTAAAAAGAAAATGAATAAAACAATCACCAAAGTAAGTAACAAGTTAACAACATACAATTTCAAGCGAGCTAAAGGAAAAGAAAAGAGTGGCATTTGTAAGTGATGTGTGTCCTGCTGGTCTTTTGTAAAGCCAGCTGTGAAACATAGCTGCGATGTCTGTTTATAGCTAGGCGTGCAGGCTTCCAGATGTGTAAGTGTAAAACCTGCAGACATCAAAAGGACTAACATTCAAAACCATTACCTGAACACCACCTTTATGTATTTCAAAGGGAAACCAGCTGAACTTTCCCGGTAGTCATTATCTTGCAACATCCATTTAATGAACCAGCTAGAACAGGATCACTGTGTCAGCCAAATAAAGATGGTTCTGGCATTTTATTTTCTTCTACTAGGAGTTGCCTATGTCCCTAGGATCCCTCACAGCCCTGCTGTTCACAGTGGGGATCAAATAGGATTAAACAGCAGCATCAGGTGGGAAAAGGCAGACTCAGCAAAGCCATCAAGAGGTACGATGGGCAAAATCTGTGGTAGTAAACTGGAAATGCTGGAAGATGGTCAGTGCCTGAATCTCAACATAAGGGGAAACATGAGCTGATAAACCCTTCAGAACTGCATTTACTCTTTTGTAATTTGGTTACTTTGCTTTCTGGAGCTTACAAAGTCACCTCTTATCTCAGAATGGTTGAATGTGCATTAACAAATGGGACTGTGCAAATTGCCCACAAAGAGATGATTACTTTTATTAATTAATTAACCTGTGGTTGCTTATACAAACAGTAGTCAGTGGACACTTTCTAATATAAATCTAGGATTGTGACTGGTACCCATTTCAAAGAGAAAAAACTGTTGAACTTTCTGTATTTAGGACGTGCACATGCATGGTATTCCCGACCCTCGTGGGCGAGTGGCTCCCAAACTCATACTCTGGTATTTCGTCTCCTTGGGTGAGTAACCTACACATTTAAAAATTGATTGGAGTTTGCTTCTGAGGCATTACTGATCAACCCTCAAAACGAACAGTATTTTTCTTCTATGATATTCAAAGAATATGATTTTTTACAATTACAGCTGTAATATATTCAGTGGATAAAAAAATACAGATGGATAACTGTCAATTTATCCACCTTTTCCTCTCTTACACTACTGTGGCAGGGAATCAAGGAGGGACATAGGATTTCTGTGGACAGAAGATTTAGAACCCACTTGAGTCACATTGTTTAACAAAACCGTTAAGGACTTATCTCTTCCTGTGATCCAATAGATGAGAAATTACTTTCATAATTAATTCCTACTTTCTGTATGGCATTCCTAATAGTAGGTTCATTCTGTAAACTCTGAATCTATCTTCTGTACTCCTGGAAAAAAATTGTAAGCTAGCTGTAAACAGGAGCATCTGCCCACAAGATTTCTGAGATACGTGATCTGCCTTATTTAACCGTTGTGACTTTGTACAACTTGCAGTTTTCTAGCTGGGAAAAACTAGCATTTTCCCAAGAGGAAATTCAAGGTTTTGGCCACAGACTTCATCCCTTTTGATCCTCATTTAGTTTTGTTTTTTTTTTTTCAATCTAGCAGCCTACTTTGCATAGCTACCTTGGTAGCTTTCCCACAACTAAATAAGAAGTCAATGATAATCTCCTCCACAATTCCTTAGACCTACACTTCAGAAACCTGAGAACAAAGAATTAGAAATCACCTTGTAAACAGAGATCAGCCCACACTAAGAGCAGGCAGACTGATGTAAAAACTCAGGTGCAAGAATGCATCACAGTTTGACTCACACTCCTCACTTCATTAACCTAAGCTGGTAGGCCAGTGAATTAGGATATGAAGGACAGAGTCAAAACATCTAATGCACATAATAAAACATTACCATGTTTTCCACTGAGCAAATAAGATATCATAGAGTTTATCAGATGCCACGTGAAGATTTGGAATTACTGGACCTGCTGTCTGTCAGGCACAGAAAATATTTAAGAAAAAAATATATGGTATGACTGCCATAAATTGTCCCAAAATTGTCCCTAGTTGCTGAAGACCTAGAATCCACTTTGGACATAGTTCAAGAAGATTGCTTCAGGCAAGGTCTAGTCTGGCCCCATGGACTGGACTGCCATTAGCAGTTAATAGTATGTCAGGGGACGTCACTGGGCACATGTTCAGGTTTAGTTTAATCCAAAGTGATCCCTCTGATAGTACTTACTCCAAGAAGCAAACTGAAGGTCAGCAACAAATGAAATTGTTTTTTCTTCAAACCATTTATCCTAACTTATCTAAGCTGCTGCCATAACCAGACCACTTTTCTACTGACATATTGCACACTGAAAAAAGAATCCAGTGATTTGCCTTTGTTTTCTTCTAAATCACCATAGCCAGTTAATGGAAGGTTGTGTATCCAGACCTGTAGACCCACAAGCGGAAAGTTTGCCTGCAAAATACATATATTCAATAAAATGCCTTCAGCCACCTGCTCCTCTTCCCCACCATGAAGCCTTCCAGACTGAGGTGGCTGCGTTTGTAGCATCCTCGCTCTCACAATGAGTCGTGTCACTGAAGGATTGAATTTTATCTCTCACTGGCAACAAGCAGACATGAGACAGGATTACAAGGTCATCAGCCACATCACAAGGGTCAGGGCACTCTCCCTCCACCGAGTACCCTTGCACCAGCATCAGTGCACGCTGGTGAAGATGCTCACAGGCACAACCAGCTCTCCTCCCACCCAGGGCCCAAAGGACAGGTCCACAAAACAAAATCATTGCCAGTCTTCTCATGATATTTCCATTTTTATTTTTGCTTTATTCAATTTGATTTATAATGTAGAATTGTAGAATCATAAAGTAGTTTGGGTTAGAAGAGACTTTAAAGATCATCCAGTTCCAATCCCTCTGCCATGAGCAGGGACACCTTCCACTGCATCAGGTTGCTCAAAGCCTCATCCAACCTGATCCTGAACACCTCCAGGGATGGGACATCGATGACCTCTCTGAGCAACCTGTGCCAGTGCCTCATCACCCTTACATGAAAACATTTTTTCATAATATCTAATCTAAAAATCCCCTCTTTCACCTTAAAACTGTTGCCCTTCATCCTGTCCCAGCACTCCTTGTTAAAGAGCCCCTGCTTAGGTTTTCTGTAGGCCCCACCAAGTACTGGGAGGCTGCTCTAAGGTCTCCATGGAGCCTTCTCCAGGCTGAACTCTCTCAGCCTGTTCTCACAGGGGACTGAGCACCATGGAGTCGATGTGGTTCTGGGGGCTGTAGAGTAACATTCTGTACTTGTTCACATGAGCAGCTAAATGGAAGCAGTCAATCCACCCTTTCCTGTGAGGATCAGTCCTGAGAAACAAAAGGTTATTTATTTTCCATTTCTTGTTTGGTCCTTGCCTTTTATTTTTCAATTAACACCATCATGAGTGATAAAAGTTGTTTATTTTTTTATTGTCATGTAGCTTAACTTTTAGGGGCTGGGGAGGTGGCTAAAAAACAAATATAGCTCAGTGTCAATATTAAAATTATATAAAAGTAATCTGATAAAATATTTAGGTTCTAAGCAGTCTGTGAAAACTATGGGAAGAGGAAATGTTTAGCTCTATACAAGCAGCCGCTGGCTGGCTCATAAAGGGGCTCGCAGTAGCCTATTTAAAGAACATTGCAAACACTTTGGACAATGTGCATTTTATTAGGAAAAGGAAGCATTGAGGCATCAACTATAATATACACAGCAGGAAAAAGTAAACGCATTAACTGACTTTAATGCGTATAAAAATGGTGGCACAGAGAGAAATGCAGTTTCAGAAAGGTCATTCATTTGCCTTCGCATTCCTTCCCCACATTTACATGCCGCTGACTGGATTCATCAAAGGTCTTCATTATTCGCTCTTGGCGCGCATAAAACAATCACTTTCAGATATAATGACCTAATTACTCAAACAAGACAAATGAAGAGAAAAAATGGCAATTATTTACTTCAGATGTTAGCATTTAGCAGCTCTTTAGAAGAGATTTAAAGGACTTATAGCATCTATTTAAATTGTGAGAGCCAGTATCACTTAACAGGGTGTGTTTTGATGACCAAAATCACTGGTGATGACCCCCTTTTGATTTGGCTCCCTCAGGCTGCCCCAACTCATATTTCTCTTCCCTACAGACCATGAACAGCTGCAGAATGAGGACATTTTCACCACGATTCTGCTTCAGCTTCCCCATAGTCAACGCCAGTCCATCCTGCATGCCCAGGGCCAGCCTGGCTTTGGTGATACTAGAAATTCTACACAGCCAGGGAAGACCCAACAACCAAACTTTACTTTTCAAGGGCATTTATGCTCCCTCTACAACCCTGTTCTACTGCCTGAGCAGCACAAAGATCAGATGTAACGAGGGAAAATTTTAGGCAGAACATTTGTAAATTCTTTTAGAATTTGTAAATCTTTCTTGATTTGGGCCCCTCAGTTCAAGAAAGATATTGAGGTGCTGGAGCGGGTCCAGAGAAGAGCAACAAAACTGATGAAGGAACTTGAGCACAAGTCCTATGAAGAGAAGCCGAGGGTGCTGGATTTGTTTAGCCTGGAGGAGGCTCAGGGGTGACCTCACTCTCTACAACTACCTGAAAGGAGGCTGTAAACAGGTGGGGGTCGGTCTCTTCTCCCAGGCAACCAGCAACAGAACAAGAGGGCACGAGCTTAGACTCTGCCAGGGAAGGTTTAGGCTGGATATCAGGAAAAAGTTCTTCACAGAGCGAGTAATCAGACATTGGAATGGCCTGTCCAGAGAGGGGGTGGATTCACCATCCCTGGAGATTTTTAAAATAAGACTGGATGTGGCACTTAGTGCCATGATCTAGTAATTATGGTAGTGTTGGAGTAAGGGTTGGACTTGATGATCTTGGAGGTCTCTTCCAACCCAGATAATTCTATGATTCTATAATTCTATGAAATTAATGCAGAAGTGGGGTGATTTATTTTTCAGATTTGCTGTGTCTGAAATAGAGACGCAGTTCAAAAGGTGGATCATTGTGGTTCTTGTTTATTTCATGATGTTCCATAGGATGGTATAGTAGTAATGATGTAATCACGGCCAGTAAATGTCATAGTCAGGCCATGACTCATTTAGAGCTCACATGATTACAGAAAAAAATAGATACTGGTTTTATTATGATGCTTATCAGTGCTGTGCCGTACACCGAACTATATTAATGTCACAATTAAAACGAGTTGACTCTGAGGACAAGGAAAGTATGAACTTTTGAGCCTCTCTGCACTTTCCCCTACAGAGATGTAAGTTGTTTGCCATCCCAGTGCCTCTGCAAGAATGGAGTGTGTGTCCTTGTATTTTTCCAGAGCAGATTGCTTACCAGTCCACTTTACTGCTGTGGCAGTGTTATTAAATACTCACAAATATTATTATATTCACCTTAATATACATCATTTTAGAAAGATTTAGCTCGTTTGCTAATTACTAAGCATTTCACGCTGGATGGCAAATGAAAGGCTTAAGCCCCAGTGGGATCATATGTGTCTGACCCACGAATAATTGTTTGACATCAGAAGGTTTATTATCTCCTAACAGGAATGAGAAGCATATTTCTTAATAGGTTCTCCACCCTGGGCAGTGCAAGCCTTCCTTTGATGAGTGTCTCTATGGTAATTGATGTTAATGAGCAGCAAGCCAAGGAGAAACACTGGGTCACCAGGTAGGAAGCCCCCCAAGAGATAATCTAATTACTCTCCAAAACAAATTACTTTCAACCAAAACAAATTACTTTCAATCACTCTGCAACAGATAAGATCAGTGGAAGGAGCTCAAAGCTGATGACAGCTGGAGACCGAGGCTTCACGAGTTTATGGATTGATCGCTTTTCTCTTTGGTCCGTTTTGTTGAATGACAATGGAGTGACAGAAAACTGGAGCCAAGAACTGAGCTCCCTTTCATTTCATTCAGATGAATGCAGAGGACCTGCCAACTTGATGCTCTTTGCTGTGTGGCTCATTGATCTAAAATTGGAAAAGCTGTAGCCATGCATGTTCACATCTGTAACAGGAGCAAAACTCTCTAGGAATAAATGCACGGGCTGGGAGACTCTAAAATCCACTCATTGTCTGTGCCTCATTATGCTGGGAAGCAGAAGGGAAAACATTACATTATTGTTTATTTTGCAAAAATGTGAGGGAAATGGAGCCTTCATTCTTATTAATATTAATTGAATATTAATAAGAACTATTAATTGAAGCTCTAACAATCCACTACCAAGACTTGTTGCCAAATGCCTGACTGTTCCCACTGAAGCAAATGAATTTTGTATCTTGGAAGGTAGAATTGCACCTTAGCTCCTTTTCTTAAGAAAGTATTAACAATATTGTTGTAAATATTAGATTATTAATAATAATCAGTATCTTATGGTGAAGTCTGACTGAAATACAAACTACCCATGCTGAACCACCACCTTAACCAAATTGTAAGATCTGTTTCAGTGCAAAGGGGTGACTAGAAATCATAACTGAAGAATCTCACCTGATAACAGTGCAGAAGGGACTCAGGTAGCAAGGGTTATAGATTAACAGTAAAAGCTGTAGTTGCCATGTCTGTCACCACCTTTCTGAGAAGGTTGAGTGTTAAAACGAAGCTCTGAAGGACATGTGAGTCAGGCAGTTGGCATGAGGGGTGAATGATCAAATGAAAATCAATGATTTTTTTTATATCACTGCTGTTTGCTGTGATGGTGCGAAGGGTTGTCATTGCTATTTGTGTGTGTGCTGGAGGAAAAGTGTATTTTGGGAATGGGATACTGGCTTTGCCACTGGAGCCATGAGTAGGAAGGATTTGTGTAGGGTCCTTCTATAGTTCCATTGCTCTTTATTTCATTAGTATTGGCTAATTCCTTTTACAATATTATAGAATGAATAGCACATCTGCCTAATCAAATCCAAATCACAGTGATGGAAATACGTGACCAAGAGAATAGTAAAGGGACAGTCTATTGCCTGGCAATAGCAGCTCTTCTGCAGAGTGAGGCAACTTTAACAGAGATCAGTAGCTGTTTTGTTGCAGGCTTTATCTGCTAGAGACCTCTGATAAAGAGTAATACACAGGTCTCCATGAGCATTCTCTATCAAACGAAACCTTGGTGGCCCACCTAGAGCTGTGAGAGGGAATCCTGCCCTGCTCTGGAAAACTTCTGAATCAAGTTAAATTCAAAAGTAATTGGAGGCTTATCTCTTTGATTCCCTTTGCAAAATAAGTACCTAAATCAATAGGTTTATACTCAAAATTATATGAACTGGAGACCAATCTGTATGAAAGAGGCACTATCACTTCACTTTTTCATCATTAGACCTTTTGTCTGCCTGTTCACTACAAGAACTGAGGTGTTCTGGTCTCTTGCCATGCAAGGATCTTTCTTGTACCTCCAGCTATGGAAGAACTAGAGGCAATTTAGCTCACACTTTTGGTCCATAATGCTTAAGGAAACTTTTTCCAAGAAAATTGAAAAAAAAAATGAAGATACATTCAAAATAAAACATTTTGGGTTTAAAGATGGTAAGCTAGAATCCTTCTGACCATTACAGGTCTGAACACAGTTGTAAATACACATGAAATAAATATTGAGTTTAATTCTGTTTCTTACATTAGGTCAAGGTACATAATACACACTACAGCCAGATAGCGAGGGATTTTACATTCCTTTTAATATTATCTGTGATGTTTGTATAGATAAACCTCTTGTTTTAATGCAGGTATTTACTTTCCAGTAATGTTTCAGATTTCAGATCGAAACAAGTTATTTAATTAATTCAAATTACTTTTGGAGTAAGACATCCATTACCTACTACTTTTCTCACTAGTCAGATGTGTAAAACCTAAATAAACTTGAATTGCTTTCTAAAGACCATCCAGCATTTTTTTGCATACTGATTTGTTCTGCTTCTCTTGCTTTCAAATGGCTTTTTAATTGGCCATTAATCCAGGAAATTATGGCTGATTAGGATCAATCCAAATGCAATGTTTTGGATGGACAAGCTATTTGAATACCATTCTTTTAGATCCCATGTTACTTCTGGATGGTCAAGTAAAGGTCACTTTTAGCCTCATTGGCAGGGTGCTTCAGTAACCTTTGCCCTTCAGTTCTTGACCCCAAATGTCCCATAGACATGCTTGGTGGTAGCAAATGTGACCAGTTAAGAAGCTGCAACAAGATGCATCAGAGAAAGTTGCTTGGCTTCCCAATTCATAGCAAATCTTGGACCTACTCCACAGCTGTGGTATAGGCTGCCTTCCTGCAGAAAATTATTTCCTATGACTTCCAACTGGAAAAACAGTCATTAATGAACTTCATCTCTTGCCTCTTGAGAAAAGCCACTGTCAAAACATTCAGCGTGACTGTCACCTATGTTAAGGGTTGAGTCTGGGTGTCTGGGAGGCAAGTTATCATCATACTTTTTAAAATCCAGGTGAAGTAACTCCATCTACTAAACACGTTTTGGAGAAGTTGCATAAGAATTGCAAGATATTTCTCCTTGGATTTTGGCCCAGGGCATGGGCTGAGGTGAAAAGTAGACTTCTATTGATTCAGCTGAATCACCTCTAGAAGCTGAGGATTGCCTGTGTATGAAATATTCTTAATAGCCTTAAATCATACCATTAGGAAACTTTGTACTTTTTAAAGTTTACATTTGTTCAGAACTGTTTCATAAAGGGTTTCATCATTTCCACCTGCAGTATCATAATAATCAAAAGTGATGACACTTGTGAACTGAACTGACAATTTGACAGAACATTCACCTGCACTCACTAATCATTTACACCTCTTTAACAGTTTATCCAGTTCCATTGGTGACTTGCAATTCCTAGCAATGATAAGCAGAGAGTGTAGCCTGAAATAATGGGCAGCAAGAAAACTGTCTTAGTTGGCATCCTTACCTCCCTTTCTACTTAATTTACCACATACATGGTAAACTGCTGTATTGTGTTCAGCACATACCTCAAACTCCTTTTAATTTGACCCTGGTCAAATGTTTTAAGTCCAAATCCAAAACCTTCACAGCTATCTATGGTGAGTTATAAGCAGAACCTTCCCAGGCCTGTATAATTCTTACCTTTCACATCCTTCAGTCTTAACAGAGCACTCCAGAACTAACATGTGCAGGGACAAGCAGAAGCCAGGCACTTCTCCACCTCTGTCCTCCAAAAGGCTACTGTGCCAAGTATCTGCAGATCTTGTGTTTACATTGGCAAGCACAGGATTCTTACAGAAAAATAATAATTAAAAAAGCAGCTTCATCAAACCATGCTTGACTAGAAACTTTCCACAATTTTGGCAGAGTATAACAGTGACTATCGAATAAAAAATGGAGGTTTCTTGCCCTGCAGCAGTTCAGACCCCTCACACCTTCCCTAAGAGGCAAAGGGAAAGCCTGGCAAGTACTTTGAGCCAACAGCAGCTGTGAGGAAACTTAGCTGTTTGTTAGCACGACTGTTTACATATATATTTGCTCCACTGGCTTTATGACTCGATTGTATGGGATCATCCTTCTGAGACAGCTCCAGTGTGTGAATTTTACATGTTAAAAAGTCTCAGATGAACATCTCAAAGGCATCTCCCCTTTATGGGCCATCAGGGACAACTACAGGGTAGTCTGATACCCAACATCACACAAGCTGTAAGATTCTCCCATAGGTTATCAGTCAAGCTTAACAGATTTTAGATAAAATATCACTTAGATGACAATAAGCCTACCAAATACAACTCGTGATACAATTTATTATCATCTTCATGACTAAAAGACACTGTGGTATCAATTTTACAACAGATCAGGACTATTATCATAGGTGGTTTTGAGGCATGGAGAAAACACCTGCCTTTTAACAGAGTTAGAATCACATTCCCTGATATATAGGAGGCCTGACTTTTAAGGAGGAGGGGTTTCAGTACTTTACCAAATAGAAAGAAAGAGCTAAACCCCCTTCACCCCCTCCTTCTTCCTTCCAGAAAATCACCATCTGAGAGTCCCTGGCTCAGCCTCCTTGTTAACAAAGAAAACAATTTTGCACCTCCAGTGAAACGAAGTTAGACATTTATGTGACAAATTTACCCCAGATATAACTCAGTGAAATTGTTCTGTGATCAGGTTTGGTTTAATGTGCCTGTATTGGTGTTGTTGCTGAAGTCCTTGCACATCCCAGTTTCATACTCTGCTGTTTAAAACCAATTTTGTGTGAATTGTCACTATATGAGACTGAATAAGATTACCTGATTAATTGTGGCTCTCCAGGGCTTTAGATGTGTTTGAACAAAAAGCACCACAGCCCCAAGTGTGCCCTTTTGAGAGTTTGAAACAAAACGGTGGTAGCAAGTATATTTCCTTTTTTTGTAATATACCTTCTTCTTCTATTGGTGCATTCTCTGTGGGTTAAAGGAAAAAAATATTTCCAATGGAACTGTAACTTGGCAGAAAGGTAACATTAGTTGGCCACTAAAAAGAGTACAGGTTCTATGAGTCCATTTTTGACTGAGAACCTGGTGATCTAGAATTACTGTTTTCTGAAAAGCTTTCCTCGTGGTTTTCTCAAACACATTATGTAAACAAAGTCCAGGGACATTGCTTGCTAAGTCAAGCTAGAAATGAGAATGTAACCTACTGGCAAAGAAACTTGCAATTATTCACTTCTGCTGCAGGATGCAGGTTTCCTCAAAAAAATAATCATGGTCCAAGATTATTTTAAAGAAGACACCACTATTTGTAACAATCCAGCAAAACTGCACATTTTGGTGTTAAGTTCAAAGCCAAAACAAGGAAAAAGAAAAGGATCTCAGCCTTCATAAAGTGGCCAGATTACAATTGCCTTGGGCAGTGAAGTATTTTAATTAAATTAAATATTTAGATTATGTGCCTGCATTTTAAAAATTCTGTTGATTTAGCATCACAAAGGTGCTGGAAGGCTCCTTACCAAACATGTTCCCAACAAATCAATAAAACTTCTCCTATACCAGAATTACAAAGGATTTCATAGCATGCAAAAAAGATAGGGCAGATTTAGTATTTCCAAAATATGAAATAATGAGCTACAGTGATGAAAAAGAGTCATTTAGTCCATTTGAAGGTGACGAGAATTTTGAGAGCTTTAGAGTAGACCTAGTCATAGATATCATTTGACCATGAAAGCTTCAAGTCAATTCCAGCCAAAGAATTGCTCTCAGGAATGCACTGACTGATAGCAATAGTTGAGAGACAATTAGATAAGAGAATAGTGAGAGATATTTGAAATTAATTGTCTGACTGTGCTCATAGGAAAGAACCAGCTATAACACACACACACCAACAAATTACAGTAGCAGAGATCTCTCCAGCGTGTTGGCCTTCTTTAGCAGAGGAGTTTTAGAAGAGGAACCCCTGCAGAAGCTAATCATTTGAAAAAATCTTGAAGTATCTGATGCATTTGGATCCTATTAATTCACTGGGGACTATTATACTGTATTATTATCTGGGGAGAGCCTCTGTGAATGCTCGTCCCGTCGTATGACATCCTGTCAGTGGGCGCACGCAGCGGGAGCTGTGGAATCTCAATTCTGCTCTCATTCACAGCCCAGGGAGAAATATTGTCACCTTTATGCCTCTTGGATTGCAGAAGCAGCTGGGAAGCAGAGCAGTCCTTGACATATGGTAGAGTAACCTCTCCTTCTTAGGCAGGTTTTTTAACTTGTGCTGTGCTGATAAGGCTCTTTATAGAACAACCCCGTGCTCGAATAACCGCATATCACAGTGTACTGTGTCTTCACCTCTGCCTTCCCTCATTTGCCTGACATACTCATCTCTGTCAGAAGCAAGAGAAAGGATTGGACTGTTCTGCTGGCTCTCTGCCACAGGGGAAATAAAGGCTTTATTTTTGCTGTCACTTCTGGGATGACATGCAGGACTACAGCAGAAATCAGAAACCAAGGGAATTAACACTAATATCTCTAGCTCTGCCTGGGACTTTACTTCCCTCAGAGTATTTTCAGCCTCTGTAATTCTCCCACTTCCGACTTCAGAGGAAAGGGAAAAGACTTACAAACTCCTTCTCAAAAGTAATAGTGAGTCACAGTCATGTAATATCTGCTCTTAAATCTGCAGGAGATCTCAAGGATACCCCCAAAGGAAGCAGAAAGTCTTCAAAGTTTCTGTAGCATTTTCCTCTTTCTGCAATGACTTACACAGTGACATTCACCACGGTATTCTGAAGTTATTCTACTATTAAGTAGATGTCTCTTAACCCACATCCAATCTAGAATCACAGAACGGTTTGTGTTGGAAGGAACTGTGAAGGTCATCTAGTCTAACCTCCGAGTTCAGTTCATCACATTTTGACCTTCACTTGGCCTTGAGTGACTCAACTTGGTAATTTTTTCCTTTGATCTCCACCACAAGGTAGCCTGCTATGACCACCTTCTACTTATTGGTGGCTTTATGCTCTATTTCTGATCATTGCTTGTGGCAATCTTCCTTGGTTTCACTTCAGTTGATTCCAAAGATGTTGCTGCCTAGTGAGGCACAAGCCTTCCATCATCTTTTTGGCATATTCCAGGATCACTGGATGTTTGGCTTTTAAATATAGGTAGTTATGTTCTTCCAAAACCCATTCAGTTCAGCTTTAGTGTTACAGAAAACTGAAGTTCTTGTTCTGCAGAAATTACTTTGGGACATTGAAAAGTGCAGTGGAGATAAATGATTCATTACAACAGGTGAAAATGCTTTTGCAGTTGTGTATTTATTTGGTCAGGAGGTATTTTTATTCTACAAGACTTTCCTTCTGGGTTGTTGTTTTTTTTCCTGTCTCCATAAAAGCAGAAAGTCCTACACTATGAGGTTTTGCTGTTGAAAGCTCTGTTTACACAGGGAGCAGATCCAGCACAGGAAGTAATGGTGTGATTCATCCTATAACACATTTGTTCTGCAAATAAATCTTTGGGCAATATGTTTGTAGAATCATGCAAAGATGTGCCTTTCTATTGAACTTTGGTAAAAAGATGCCAAAAATGATAAAGTTCAATGACACAGATAGGAACTGTAAGGAAAATCACATGTTGCAACTATTATAGTTTGGAAATAGTGAGATTCGTAGCTCATTTGGCTGTAGCTAAAAATAAGGTACTTAGTCTAATCATCTAGGCTTTATTTCACAGAGATATTAAAGAAATAGGCACTTCTAGAGATTATTTAATCCATAACTCTTAAACATTTGGTTTGAGATAGGAGTGGTACTGCCCAGTCCAGATAAGCTCTTGGAGGCACTCACCACTGTCACTGACTACGGAGTATCTTGGAGAAATTATTTAGATTGAAAGCTTCCTATAATGGGAGACTATTAAAAAAAATACTTAAGTGCTTTATTTTCATTTTAATTTGATTTTATATGAACTGTAAACATCAGCAAGAGCAACAATGAAAATAATTTTTAAAAGCTCTCCATCAATTGTTAGGAAATACTCACTTCTAGACAGCTTTATCACTGATCTGATATATCACTTAGTGCAAATAATTTACTCTTTCTCCCTCATTTTTTTATCTTCACAAGGGAATAATAATGCTGTCAAAATGAATAAACAAGTTGCAAGCATCAATTCCTTACCACTTCAAAGAATATTGACTTCTTGCTGAATAAAATGAATACCTACAGTGGTGAATGTTATTAACATTATACTATAGCACAAATAGTAATCATAAAATAGCTTCTGTTTCCTGAGATGCACAACAAAATGAACTGCAAAAGCCTTTCAGATTCATTCCAGACCATAACCTCTGTGTGTGGTGGGGGCTCGATACCTTGAAGAATGCACATGCAGCCAGGGTGAGTTACATGCACAACTGCTGTGGGGCCCAGGGTTGCAGGGCAGTGAACTGCCTTTGTAGTAGTCATGTAATAACATTGCAGAATTCTGTAGAGGGAAAAAAGCCCCTAAGGTCTCGGATACATTAGTGATGTTTACTGGATTTATGATATTCTGAACTTGTGTGATATTTAACAGTCCAGCTTTTCTCAAATCAGCTCACGATTTGGAGGATGCAGCAGGAAACACCTGAAAGTGAAGCTGTCCTGATTGTTATTAATTATTCACCAACCATGCAGAGAAAACTGAGTGCCTTTTGGGGTGTCTCAAGCTGACCATCAAAAAAATCTGAAGGAAGTCAAAATCAGTAGTTGCTTTTGAAATAGTTGGTGACATATAATTGCTTGCTCCAGGGAGCTTGTGCTGCAAGACCCTGATCATTCAAACACTGGCTGACCAATGCAATTAACTTCAGTACCATAAGGCACAAATGATAATTGTAAGCATGGTTAAAGGCCACTGCCCTGCAAGACTCTATTTTTGTATGACCTTGTCTATGTGCACAGCTTCACTCAGCTAAGATTGCTCATAAAGAAAAGTTGTGTGAGTGTTTACAGGAGGGAGATGTAAGTGTACAGACAGAAGGATGAAAGTAAACAGGCAGCAAAATATAAAAACAGTATTTGAAGCTGACAGGAACTTTGTTGTTCTGTTGGGGACATGGGGTTATGTTTTGCTTCATCGTTATTTAATGTATCCTGTGGGGGAAGGATTTTTTTCTCTTTATGAAATCCCATCAGTACCTATTTTCTGTCTTGAGATCTGAGAAAATTCCTTTAATGCTCAGTTTGGGTGGACAGCAGAAAAGTCAGCAACAATTCCCTAAAATGAATCTAAGATACAAAAAGTACCAAACTGAAGTATGTGTGATTACTTCTTCCCATTTCTTCTTGTGCACTCCCAGGGAGCAGTCTGTGTGGAGAAAGTCCATGTACAGACCAGAAAAAAAATCTATTTGATGCTCACACCGGGCCTTTGGCCATTGGGAACAATGCAGTTTTACCATACACACTTTGTTTTTCCCCTATGTCTTTGTACAAATGGGGACGAAGGGGAGCTGGAGAGACCCCCAAGGCATCAGCTCCCCAGAGGTGAGGCCAGCCCGCAGCCCAGGTACCAGGCTCCATCTAGTGACACAGTCGGGGATGGCCGGGCGGCAATAAAGCCCGGGAGCTTATATTTCACTCCCATTATCCAGTTTTAACAAGCATTCCCCGAAGGCACAACTTTTTATTTGTGAAAAAGGAAATAAAAGATGGGCAAGGGATGAGGCAGGAGCTGAGCCGCGGGCAGCAGCATCCCCGGGTTGGTTTCCTGACCTCCAGCATAGCCCCTGGATGGGGTTTGATTTACACAAACCTACTTCTGGTCCCCTTCCCGGCGCTCGCATTGTGGCAGGGGCTGCGGGACCGGTAGTGCCTCCCATGCTATCGCATCCCCTCGGGGATGCGGGAAAAGCACAGTCGGAGGTTCGAAGTGTGGGGGGAAAACTCGGAGGTGTGGATGGGGAGGGAGCGACTTCAGGGTGTCCTCTGCGAAATTATGTCACCCTGATACCGAAAATGCCGGCAAATAAACTCTCCACGACTTGTTTGCGAGTTTTAGGAAGCAAGCATCCTTTATTTCAGTGTTGGACACACGAGTGAATAAATTCCATCGATGGTGTAATGAGACAAGAGCTAAGGACAGAATGTATTTCCCACTTACATGCATATGTATGTTTTTTCCCATAAATCTTATGCATACTCTATTACTTTCCAAGGACTGCTTTTAATATTCTTATGAAATTCACAGCAGCTATATTTCTGCTAATTGTAATTTTGGAACCAGATCTCTGTCTGACTTTGCATTTTAGATAGAGAAAGACTGCAAACAGAGGTTATTATAGAAGAAGACACATCTATTCAGCATATATCACAGAATCACAGAATCATAGAATGGTTTGGGTTGGGATGGACGTTAGAGACCATCCAGTTCCAACCCCCTGCCATGGGCAGGGACACCGCCCACTACACCAGACTACTCAAGACCCCATCCAGCCTGGCCTTGAGTACTTCCAGGGAAGGGGCATCCAAAACTTCCATTAACAAAGACGTTATTGTTTCTCTCTGAACGGTGTCTGGAAAAACACTATTTTAAGCAAAACAAACAAACAAACCCCATGCTATAAAGAAAACATGCTGTCAGAGAGACATTCTGCCTAACTTTCAAAAAAAAAATACAGCTACTTAGATGAAACTTAACTCTACCTTAGCTTAAATCAAAACATTCTACTTTTTGTAATAGCAACAACTTCTTGTATCAATCCGATCGATATATTCGTGGGGGGAGGGGTGACCGATTCCGCCCAATTCCCGCTATGAAATGGGCTCTATACTGGGAGCTGGATGCAGCAGAATCGATCGGGCTGATAAGGGCGAGCTATAAAAGGCAGGGGGTTTGGCTTTCCCCCGCGCTACATCCCTGCGGCTCAGCCAGCGCCTGCTCGCCTCTCCGCGCCTCTCCGCGCCCCTCCGCGGGATGGGACCAAGCCCCGCCGCCCTGGCACTGCTGGCTTTTGCCAGTGCTGTGTCGCTGCCGCTGCCCGACGCCGGTCCTCACGTTAACTACGGCTGGGGGGAAGCGATCCGGCTGAGGCATCTTTACACTGCCAGCAAGCACGGGTTCTTCAGCTGCTTCTTGCGCATCGGCGGAGACGGGAGGGTGGATGCTGCCGGTAGCCAGAGCCCGCAGAGTGAGTACCGGGATGGAGGTACCAGGAGGGTGATATTGGGATGCTGGTATCGGGGTGGTGGTACCAGAATGCTGGAACCGGGATGGGATGGAATGGGAGATAAAGTTGCTCTCTTCCCCCGCAGGTCTGCTGGAGATCCGCGCCGTAGCCGTGCGCACCGTGGCCATCAAGGGGGTGCGGAGCTCCCGGTACCTCTGCATGGACGAGGAGGGGAGGCTGCACGGGCAGGTGAGATGCGATGGTCCCCAGTCCCCGCTCCCGGTCCCTGACGGCTCTGCCTAGGGCTCGTCTTTCCCCAAGAGGCTTTCTGCACTGAAACTGCAGGGGAGACAGAAGGGCTGGCATGGTTTTCTTTATCGTTGTGGTTCGTGATGGGTTAAAAAAGCTTCCAGGTCATAGAATCATAGAACCTCTTGTTTGGAAAAGACCTTTGAGATCTCCATCCAAACATACCCGTCCACTACTAAACCATAACCCCGAGCATCTCACCTACATAGGTCCTCTACACCACCATCCCCTTCTCTGTAGAACTCGTAATTCTTCTCACTGTTCGTGCCTAAAAGGCATCAGGAGTAGCAGAATTCAGCAAGGAACATCATTTATAACGCAAAGTGCATGTTCCCTGCCAGGCTATATGGAAAACACAGACCAGAGTAAAATGGTGCTGATGTTTGAAAAGCCTAATCAATAGGTGGCTGTGTTTCTGACACAGAACTAGTTTAAACCAGGGTATAGAATCTGAATAATTTCTCAGGTATTCTAAAATAAACCCAAACAAACAATAATAACCACCATAATTAGTCCTTTGGAAAGGAGATGCAGCCAGATGGCTGCCATACGAACAAGTCCCAGAAACACAGGGTTGCCATCTCGGGGGCAGTACCAGAGAGAAGTGGCTTTGAAGGGAAGAAGGATTCTTCTCCACTGTCTCCCTTCAGACCTGTGCTAACAGCCCACCTGGGGGACTCCAGCAGGCTGAGGAGTTGAGTGATCTGCAGTCACGACTGTGTTGGGTCATGTTTTTTCCTTAGGTACATCAGTATATTGGCTAGTCATTATCAGCAGTTCAAACTTGTTTTTTTAAGCCACATCAATAAGTTGCCAACTCCAGAATCGGAAGGTTAAGATTCAGATTGTAACTGCTTTACAGAAGCCTGAGTTTCACAGAGCGACAGCTTTTTATTATGCCATAGCAAAGATACAGCTTGAGTCTGCTTTGATTACTCCAGCAAAATTTCTGCTGATTTCAATCAGGCAGGGACTTGGACCTTTCTCAAAACTCCCTGTATCTTTAATAAAAGCAATACTCATGTGCTGATGTTTTGAACATGCAGCTTATGTAGGATTAAGCCTTTCTGAATTTACTTGCTTTTCTGGGCTAGAATCAATCGATGCTGTGATAAGGTGCATAGGTTCAGATGATATGGCAGGTCAATTATTAGCCTGATGTTTTAATGTATATCCAAAGCAAAATGATCAATGAAAACAAAGCAGAGCATGGATTCTGCTTCCATCAGAGCTGCTGGGTGACTTTAACTGTCACAGAACTTTAAAAGAGCTTTTATGTAACACAGATTTGAAGGCATATGCATATGCCTTGACTGAGACTGGGTTTGTTGGTGGTAGTATTGATTGCAGGGTGGTGTTTTATGAGAATACAATCACATCTAGCCATGCCGTTGCATCTGTGTGCTGTGGACACCTGCTGCCACCTCTCTGCTAACAGCCCGGGCAGGCAGCTCTGCAAGCAGTTCTTTGCCTTATCAGTGCCACACTTGGGAGTGGAAGAACGAAAGGGCAAATACAGTGTCTGGGGCCAGAACTTGGCAACCACCTGCACTCCTGAAACATGCCCTTTTTAACACTGGAAAACTGATGACTAAGGTTGATTTTTGAAGGTGCAGTGTGTTGTAGTCTGTAGTTTAGGGGGGAATCATTTAACTGCAGAATATACTGACATACTACAAATTCCTCCTGTGAAAAAAAACAATCTGGAAGCACTTAAAGTACATTTGGTACTTGCTTAAAAAAAGTACACTAGAGACAATCCCAATGAAATTAAGAAGGAATGATTGTATTTGAGACATGTGGGACACAATCAATAGCTGTTATTTGCAATGTGCACTTGCTCAGGAAGCTCTTTTATTTCATCATCCTTGTTAGTGAGGCTGAGCACTCATAGAAATAAGGACAGCTAACAATTCAGCCATGAATTTGTATCACACACATGTATTTTTCTGAGATGTAATGAGTCTAGATGGATAAATATTGGATAAATTTATTTGGAGAAAATATCTTTTTAAAAATTACTTGATTAGTTTAAAAACTGTTTTTAAAATACAACCCAATGCATACATCTAATTGTACTCCATATTAATGAGGGTGTTTGAGAAAAGGCTGAAGAGAATAAAATATGCTCTCTATTCAGACAGGCAGAGCATTCATGTAATACACTTTTATTGCTATAGTCTGAGACACAATCAGCAATTGTCTTTTATCGACCGTGAGTTCAATCACCTGTGGTGGCAGAGCCTGAAATAGCACCGGAGTTGTAAGAAATGCAGTGCTTGTGTAACAATCAGGAAAGGTCTGACCTGGTGATACAAAATCCTCATATATTACCTGTATACTATATCACAAATGTCATTCTACAGATTCATCCCGAAGAAAATACATTCTTCTGTTCAAAACTTCATCTTGCACTGTTATTAATGTGATGGTTCTAACTAACATATAATGAGAAAATAGCACTGCATTAGCTGGTCTTCTGTAATTTCAGTAAATGCTGAGTAGAAAGCCCAGAAGTTATCTTTTTAGTGTCATTTTAGTCTTTGGCCATGTTTGTGGAAGTGCTGTCTTTGTCTGCACTGCCTGATCCTGAAGCCCTTACACAGGCAAATCTCTAGTACAGACAGAGTTCTGTACCTGAGGATTGTTGGGTCAGGACTCATGGCTGCAGTTCGGTACTGTCAGCAATTAAGGACAGTTTATCTAAACTAGTACTATCATCCAAGATTCTTTTTCCCTGTGCTTAGGATGTAGAGAAGGCCACATGGACATGCATTAACCCAAAATGCATATTGTGTGCAACATGGGGTGCTCCAGTAGTGTAGGGCAGGGCAGAGTAGAGTAGAGTAGAGCAGAGCAGAATCTTCCAGTTGGAAGGGACCTACAGCTATCATTTACTCCAACTACCTGACCAGTTCAGGGGGCTTCAGGGCATTTCATCTCAGTGGTTGTGGTCTATCATTGAAAGAGCAGTCACCAGAGCAATAAGTCCCACATGCATCCCTGCATCCCTGCACCAGCCAGGTAGAGAGGCAGGAGGCAGCTCAGCAGCATGGATCTGGCAGCAGGGTTCACAAGGTCCACCAAATTGGGGCACCCATGTCAAGCAACAGGGACACCTCCACTTCAGCAGAGGCAGAAGAGCTGATCGCATTAAAGGTTTATGTTGTGGTTGAACACAATGAGTCTGGTGGGTGTATTTGTAATTCTTGTTACTCCTTGCTCTGCAGCTCAGGTATTCCACTGAGGATTGTTCCTTCGAAGAGGAGATTCGACCAGATGGCTACAATGTATATAAATCAAAAAAATATGGAATGTCAGTATCTTTAAGTAGTGCCAAGCAAAGACAACAGTTCAAGGGAAAAGATTTTCTTCCACTATCTCACTTCTTGCCTATGATCAACACCGTGCCTGTGGAGTCAACAGACTTTGGTGAATATGCTGATTACAGCCAGGATTTCGAACCAGAGGTGTACTCCTCACCTCTCGAAACGGACAGCATGGACCCCTTTGGCATCACCTCTAAACTGTCGCCAGTGAAGAGCCCCAGCTTTCAGAAATGACTCTGACCACACACACCGGTTTTTAAAGAAATATTGCAGATTACTGCAGGTTTTTTAGCTTTTCATGTAGTGATATTGTGAACTTTTTTGTATATTTCAGTATGGAGCCAGCCTTTTCCTTGCAATATGTTGTACCTGTAAGAGATGAATGCCCAGAGACTATTCTAGAGTGTAAAGAATTGCCTCTCCATAATTTGTTTGGAAAAGAAGGATTAAATACAAAAATCTTAGCAGCTTCATCAGAGTTCTTCCATTACCATGGCGATGATAAAATAATTATAATTTATCTACATCAACTTCATTGCCACATGTTCACCTGTTATTTCTGCTCATAGAAGGAAATGCAGAAAACATTTTTCCTCTTTATTGGGACCAACAGACAAATATTTGGAACAAAACATGGTTAAGGAAAGCCTAACAAATGTGGTTATGCGAAGTAGAGTTAACACTGTTTGTTGAAAAGCTGCTGACAATGTTCTGGGAAAACTTTCTATTGAAAGTATACCACTGAAAAAACATTCTGCTTGTATATTTTGCTTTTTCTTCCCTTAAGAAATAAGGGAAGAAAGGGAAAAAATTCTTCCTTCCCTTATTACTAAAGGGTGCTTTGGAAAACAGGATCTTTGATTTCTTTTAGAGGCTAATTTATGTTCACTGTAGCATCAGCATCATCCAGCAGAGAGTTTTCATCAACATTAGTGAGACTTCAGTGTCTGTTTAGAAGAGCGCACAGAACTAGCATTTATGTTCATCAGGTAGGGAATGAGCAGTTCAAGTTAGTGGTTAAATTAAGGTTCTGTTGTATATAAGCATGTATGTCATTAGAAAATGAAGAGAAAGACCAAAAATGGATGATGTATAGGTCAAATCAATTGCAAAATAGGCTTTTTGTGTTTAACTTTTAACCATCAGCCATTCTTCAAGTCCCTTCCAGGCTTGATTCTGCATTTGTGAGGATCAGTGTAGAGACAGTTTAGTGACTTCAATGGAGTAGAATTGGGTCAGCCACACCATTCTTGCTGGAAGGAGCTGACTACCTTGTGGCCAAAATGTGGATGTTCAATGTCTTCAGTTCTGTTCTCCCATTGTAACAATTTGACATAGCAATAACCAATGTGAAATCAAAGATAAAAGAAAAAAAAACCAAACCCAGTAATGTGAGAAAAAGGTTCAGGGATTCTACCTGTCTTCAAAGGTTCATTTATAATAGAGATTCTATACAAAAAATACCTCTACTGGAAATACTGGTGTACTGGTGTTCTTCTGACCTAGCACTTCATTGCCAATGCAATATTTATAATTAATTTATTGAGTACATACATCTGTTTATTTTGTTACTGTTATTTATGCTCAAAATTCTATTTATATACTCCTGAAGGTGGGTTTTTTAGTTGTAACAAATTTTGTGATGTTTTGTAATCATGAAATTTTAGCAAACTATAGCTTTATAAATTTATGTGCGTTTTGAGTAGTGTAATGTGTACATTTGCAATAAAGAAAAATCATCTTCAACACAGAAATCTTGCTGATTCTTTTGTCATTCTTTTAGTCTAGAGACTTCAAGGAACTTTAGCAAACTGTGGCATCTGGCTCCATAGCAGCTGTGTGACAGAGTCCTTTGTAAAAGTGGTGTAGCTGAGGATACAGTAGACAAGGACATGGAAAGATAAAGAGGTTTTCCTAAACCTAGGCAGTGAATGCCAAGACTGGAATTCGAGTCTATCTGCTGCCAGTTACCAATGAGCTCCATGTGAAACAGCAAGTCTAAGAACAGTATCTTTGTTGCTGAAGGGGTTTGGAAACAGCTCATTCAATTTTTACCTTGGGATTTGTGAAGGTCACTCCATATAGTCCTAAGTTATTATCTTTCTGATACAACAAACTAGTGAAGCTCAGCAGTAAGCGGTGTGAGTGTGTCCTGATATTTTCCTCCCACTCCTCATAATTCAATTATAGAATCACAGAATCATTTAGGTTGGAAAAGACCTGTAAGACCATTGAGTCTAACCATATAAACCTAACACTGTCAAATCCACCACCAAGCCATGTGCCTAAGCACCATATGCACACGTCTTTTAAGTACCTTCAGGGATGGTGACTCAACCACTTCCCTGGTGAGCATGTTCCAAGACTTGATAACCTTTTCTGTTAATAAATTTTTCCCAATATCAAATCTAAACCTCCCATGGCTCAACTCAAGGCTGTTTCCTCTTTTTCTATCACTTATAGTCTCAGAAAAGAGACCAGCACCCACCCTGTTATAACCTCCTTTCAGATAGTTGTAGATCTAGGCTGCTGAGTGCTGCTTACAGCCCTCTTCAATTATACTTCATCAGCAATAATCATAGAATCATAGATTTATTTGGGTTGGAAGGGACTTTAAAGATCATTCAGCTCCAGCCCCCCTGCCACGGACAGGGATATCTCCTACTAGACAAGGCTGCTCAAGACTGCATCCAAGACTCCATCCAAGACCCCATCCATGAACACTGCCAGGGAGTGGGCATCCCCAACCTCCCCGGGCAACCTGTTGCAGTGTCTCACCACCAAAGCAGTCATGGATTTGCATTTATTCTGCAAAACATCACTTTCATATTCCAATTATGTTGTTAAACCCTGTTATTCACACTTCTCACAGCCTTCAAGATGCTGTTCACTGAAAGGGCTGCTAACCCTCAGCCACTCAGAGGTGACTCCTCTGGCAGATGGAAGAATACACTTGTAGGTGTGGTTTCTCTGATTCTTCTCCAGTTGCTCCAAGTCCACCTGCAAAAAAATCCTGCGAGTGGAAGGCTTCTCCCTTTTAAAAATCAGAACCATACTCAAACAGTGCAGCTGGAGAAAACTGGTTCTTTTACCCTGAAAAAGATGTCGATTTCTGACAGGAATACAGACTGAACATTTCCATTTGGAAGTCATAGGAACTGCAGATTTCTTGGCTGAGAAACATCTCCCATGGTGTTTCACATTCTCCTTTGTGCTGAGCTACTGTCACACATCCAAACGGTTCCTGCTTCTCACATACTGTGAGAGGTAGTCCTGATTTTCAAGTTACTTTATTCCAAAAGTTTTCAGGCTTGGAGCTTTCTGTTTTTCTGTTTTTCATTTCTAGTTTTGATCAGACACTCTGTTTTCTTTGAAAATTAGACAGCTTTCAAGATCTTTTTGCAAACAATTAAAAAACACAGAAAACAAAATAAAAATAAACTTCTAAAGTTTGGTCAAGAATCCACTTTTACTTTTCTGCTATGCACAATTTTTGTGGGAAACACACACAATAACAGAGTTCAGAGTGTACATGCTTTAATTTAACCTGTGAGAGGCGTTTTAAGTTGATGTGACATCATTGTTCATGGATATTGCTCAAGAGTGCGAAGAAGAGCAATCTTATAATTGCAAACAGCATCTTGAGCTCTCTAGTGCCCCTATTTGCTGACACCTTTGGATTTACATCTTCCACCAGCAGCACAATGTTTCTTACTGTAACAGCATGGTTAGAGGTTGGCTCAATATTTATTCAGACAGAGGGAAGAATGCCAGGAGCTGAATTACCCACACCGCTTCCTGGAGGACTTCAGTTTTCCTTGGAGGTTTCCCATCCAAACGCTGACCAGATCTGGCTGTTTTGCTTATAAAATCTGACAAGATCACAGCTTGAGGTGGCAAGATTACTGGAAAATGCTTTCTCTTCCATGAGACGCCTGACTTGGTCAGGAACTTGGTGTGCAAAACCTCGAAATACCACTGCCTTTGCTTCTGTGGGAACGTAAACACCACCACCACCACCATTCATGATATATATCCCGGCTGATCATAGTTTCTCAAAGACAGAGGACAATTGCAGTGCTTTCATTTGCAACAGTACATTTTACAGCCCTGAAAGGTTTTTAAAGGTCAGGTGTCAAATGTCTCCCTGTGAAGTCTCAGTTAGAAGCTATGATGTGCAAATACGAGTTGTTAGAGTAGTGGGAAGGCAGTGAGGAAAGGAGATACTGGGTATCTCCATTTCCAGTTCGGAGAAGTGTAAAAAGCTATAAATCTTTTATTTAAGAACCATAATATGAGCTTTACCTCTCCTTAAAGCACTGAAACTATGTTCGTGGAAAATTTGGGACCAATCTTTTTACTCTGCCAGTGTACTTTGTTTATCGAAAATTATACAATAAATGAAATAAATGCACTTTCTTTCATCAAAAATGTATGGAAGCCCACTCTGCTGTCAGGCAGCTTCACATGCAATAAAAGCAGTGATTCCTCTCCCTTGGAAGTGAAAGGGAGTGCATAAAAGACATGATTAGGACTCAGAATTCAGGATGAATTTGTGACATTCTAGGCACATAGCAAGTTTATCAGGGACCCTGTTAAAAGAGACTGAAGGCATGTAAGAATGCCCCAAAATGAGGCTGGTCTTTTGTTGTCTTCCTGCCAGGACATTCTTATATTTTCAGCATTTTTCATCAATCTTACTGCCTACTGAGATCAAAGAACTTGTTTTTCATTAACGAATAAAGCAAGGTTTAAACTGTACTTATTAGCTTAGAGGAAACCTTCAAAGACTCCTTGTATTTCCACTGCCATCAGCAAACAACATGTGTTTGCTTGTAATTGTGTAGTTGTAGAGCAGGTAGATATTCACACCTGGCAAACCTTCAGTGATTTCATGCAAGATTCAGTGATACGTGCACTTCAAATTAATACAGAAAATGAGCTGTTTGATTGATTTTCACTCACTCTGTAAATGAGTAAATCCTGCTGTGATGGAGTGTTTTTAATGAGCTGCTCTTGCTGCATCTGTTTAGGTAAATCTTTTGCAGCATGACTTTATTTTTGCTCTGGTGTAGTTTTATGATTTCTTTAGACCCATCTCTGGCATTTAACACTGTCTTTTTGAGTCCTCTGCCCTCCTGTGTTGGTTTCAGATGATAACAGATCTCCTGTACCTGTACCCTCTTGCATGGCCAGACAGCTTTGGTGTGCCAAAAGCACAGAATCTGGAAAACAGCAATGTGAGTTAACATCAAAATATATGCTTATAAAGTGCTTTATTTTACCCATGTTTATATGTAATAACAAATAAATATTCAGTAAAGCAGTCTGGAATGGCACACTATAGTTTGGGTATTAACTAATTAATTAAAAACATTTACATTGTGGCTATATACATCAAAAATGCACCACATGAAAACCAGAAATGTTTTGGGCCAGTGTAAAACGGGCTTGCACCGGAGGATTTGGGGGGCTATTTTCAATTAAAAAAAGACCAAAATCGATCCTTTGTCTATTTTTTCCTGTGCTTATGCCCTGACTCCCTGCGGGGCACTGAGGGCTCCCTACAGCCACGGCAGCCCCCGGCTCGTTGGCGGAGGGGACCGGGAGGGGACCGGGCGCTTCTCCCCAGCCCCAAAGTCATTGGGTCCCCAGTCCCCCCCGTGGCGCTCGAGCGCCCCCTGGTGTCCGCAGGCCGAGCTGCCGCCCATGGGGCGCTCCAGCGAGGGGCGGGGCGATGCCGAAGGGGGCGTGGTTACTGCCTCCTCGGGCCGCGCCCCCACAGAGGGAGGCGGCGCTTTCGCGCATGCGCACTGCGCCCCCCCGCCGGCCCGGCCCCTCCGGCTTGCCGTCCGTTCCCGTCAGGCCGTGCGGCCGGGCTCTGGCGGCGCCATGGCGGCGGCGGCGGCGGAGAGCTCCGATATGTTTGACGAGATCGTGATGGCAGACGAGAGGTGGGAATGGTGGGGAAGACTTGGCTGGGGCCTGAGGACGGCGGGGGAAAAGGTGGGGCTTGAGTGGGATCCGCGCTGAGTCGCGGGTAACGGCGGGCCGGGGGAGAGAGGGCCTGGGCTTGGGCCTGGGCCTGGGTCTGGGTCGGGGCCTAAGCCTGGGTCTAGTTCTGAGCCAGAGCCTGGGTCTGGGTCTCGGTCTGGGTCTGAGCCTGGATCTGGGTCTGAGCCTGGATCTGGGTCTGGGTCTGAGCCTGGATCTGAGCCTGGATCTGAGCCTGGATCTGGGTCTGAGCCTGGATCTGAGCCTGGATCTGGGGCTGGTTCTGAGCCTGGGGCTGGGTCTGGGTCTGAGCCTGGATCTGGGTCTGATTCTGAGCCTGGATCTGGGGCTGGGTCTGGTTCTGAGCCTGGATCTGGGTCTGGTTCTGAGCCTGGGGCTGGGTCTGGTTCTGAGCCTGGATCTGGGTCTAGTTCTGAGCCTGGATCTGGGTCTAGTTCTGAGCCTGGATCTGGGTCTGAGCCTGGATCTGGGTCTGAGCCTGGATCTGATTCTGAGCCTGGATCTGATTCTGAGCCTGGATCTGGGTCTGAGCCTGGATCTGATTCTGAGCCTGGATCTGGGTCTGAGCCTGGATCTGATTCTGAGCCTGGATCTGGGTCTGAGCCTGGATCTGGGTCTGAGCCTGGATCTGGGTCTGAGCCTGGATCTGGGTCTGAGCCTGGATCTGATTCTGAGCCTGGATCTGGGTCTGAGCCTGGATCTGGGTCTGAGCCTGGATCTGGGTCTGAGCCTGGGGCTGGGTCTGGATCTGGGGCTGGGTCTGGATCTGGATCTGGATCTGGATCTGGATCTGGATCTGGTTCTGGGTCTGGGTCTGAGGCTGGATCTGGATCTGGATCTGGATCTGGATCTGGTTCTGGGTCTGGGTCTGGGTCTGAGGCTGGATCTGGATCTGGATCTGGTTCTGGTTCTGGTTCTGGGTCTGGGTCTGAGGCTGGATCTGGATCTGGATCTGGATCTGGGTCTGGATCTGGATCTGGATCTGGTTCTGGGTCTGGTTCTGGGTCTGGGTCTGAGGCTGGATCTGGTTCTGGGTCTGGGTCTGGGTCTGGTTCTGGGTCTGGGTCTGAGGCTGGATCTGGATCTGGATCTGGTTCTGGGTCTGGTTCTGGGTCTGGTTCTGGGTCTGGGTCTGAGGCTGGATCTGGATCTGGATCTGGTTCTGGGTCTGGTTCTGGGTCTGGGTCTGAGGCTGGATCTGGATCTGGATCTGGTTCTGGGTCTGGTTCTGGGTCTGAGGCTGGATCTGGATCTGGATCTGTATCTGTATCTGGGTCTGGGTCTGGGTCTGAGGCTGGATCTGGATCTGGGTCTGGGTCTGGGTCTGAGCCTGGGTCTGAGGCTGGATCTGGGTCTGGGTCTGGGTCTGAGCCTGGATCTGGATCTGGGTCTGGGTCTGGGTCTGGTTCTGGGTCTGGGTCTGAGGCTGGATCTGGATCTGGGTCTGGGTCTGAGGCTGGATCTGGATCTGGTTCTGGGTCTGGGTCTGGATCTGGATCTGGATCTGGTTCTGGTTCTGGGTCTGGGTCTGAGGCTGGATCTGGATCTGGATCTGGTTCTGGGTCTGGGTCTGGGTCTGGGTCTGAGGCTGGATCTGGAGCTGGATCTGGATCTGGTTCTGGGTCTGGGTCTGAGGCTGGATCTGGAGCTGGATCTGGATCTGGATCTGGTTCTGGGTCTGGGTCTGAGGCTGGATCTGGATCTGGATCTGGTTCTGGGTCTGGTTCTGGGTCTGGGTCTGAGGCTGGATCTGGATCTGGATCTGGATCTGGATCTGGTTCTGGGTCTGGTTCTGGGTCTGGGTCTGAGGCTGGATCTGGATCTGGATCTGGATCTGGATCTGGGTCTGGGTCTGAGGCTGGATCTGGATCTGGGTCTGGGTCTGAGCCTGGGTCTGAGGCTGGATCTGGATCTGGGTCTGGGTCTGAGCCTGGATCTGGATCTGGGTCTGGGTCTGAGCCTGGATCTGAGCCTGGATCTGGATCTGGATCTGGATCTGGATCTGGGTCTGAGGCTGGATCTGGATCTGGGTCTGGGTCTGAGGCTGGATCTGGATCTGGGTCTGGATCTGAGGCTGGATCTGGATCTGGGTCTGGATCTGAGGCTGGATCTGGATCTGGTTCTGAGCCTGAGGCTGGATCTGGATCTGGGTCTGGATCTGAGGCTGGATCTGGATCTGGTTCTGAGCCTGAGGCTGGATCTGGATCTGCGTCTGGTTCTGAGCCTGAATCTGAATCTGGGTCTAAGCCTGGGTCTGGGTTTGAGGCTGGATCTGGGTCTGGTTCTGAGTCTGACCCTGGATCTGGATCTGAGCCTGGACCCAGGTCTGAAAACGGTCTTTAGCCCCACAGATGGCAGTAGGGACTGTGAAGAATAAAGTGAGAGGCAAAGAGCTGGGGTGAGGAAAGAGAAGCGTGGGCTGGAATTCTCCTATTTGGTCTTGCTGTGCAACCAGGCTGCTTGATCTTGGCTCTTTTGCCATGTGGATTCTTGAATGGGAGTTGGGAGCTTCTAATTAGAGGTCTTATTCTGATTGAAATACTGAGCTGAATTGCAATGTGTTGTTGGTGAGACCACAGCTGGAATGCTCTGTCCAGCTCTGGAGCCCTCAGCACAGGAAGGACATGGACCTATTGGAGTGGGTCCAGAGGAGAACCACAAAACCAGGCCTGGAAGACCTCCCTTATGAAAAGAAGCTGAGAGAGTTGGAGTTGTTCAGCTTGGGGAAGAGAAGACTTGAGGAGACCTTATTGCAGCCTGTCAGTACTTAAAGGGAGCTTATAAGAAAGACAGGGAAGAACTTTACAGCAGGACTTGTAGCAATAGGACGAGGAGTAATGGTTTTAAACTAAAAGAGGAGAAGTTTAGACTGGATATTAGGAAGACATTTTTTGTGGTGAAACACTGGCACAAGTTGCCCAGAGGGGTAGTAGATGCCCCATCCCTGAAAACATTCAAGGTCTGGTTGGATAGGGCTCTGAGGAATCCGAGTTGGAGATGGCCCTGCTCCTTGCAGGAGTGTTGGACTAGATGATCTTTATGGTCCCTTCCAAACCAAACTATTCTGTGATTCTATGACTTGTATCATCCTTGTCTTCCACTGTGTGGAGACTTGAGTGGGATTTGGGGGCTTGTAGTTAGTGGTGTTATTCTCATAAAAGCACTGAGCTGGGTTGCAGAGTGCATTGTTCGTGGCAAATTTTTGTAAACTTGTTTGAAGAGATCACAGTGTGAAAGAAGATTGTGTCTTAATTCATTAATTCAATGCTATGTGATATTTTTAAATATGGATAGTTGCATTTCAGAGATGTTGCCTGTTTTTGTTTCTGCGAGTTGCTTGTGTGCAATGTGAGTTTGATATGAAATGAAAATAGAGGCTAAAAATTGTACTTCTGTCTGCACAGGTTTCATGGTGAGGGGTATCAGGAGGGATATGCTGAAGGCAGCCACCTTGGAGCTGTTGAAGGAAGGAGGTACGGATTGCTCCACGGTGCCAAGATCGGGTCTGAGGTAAATGGGAAAGTACATAAGAATCACAGTGGTTTTGTCATTAAAAAAGTACTGAAACACAGGAACAGTTGAGCAAAGCCTGATTGTTGGTAGTCTGAAGCCTACTGTTCTATGCTGCTTTGTAGGTGTCCAAGAGGACCCATCAAACTAGTTTAAAGGTGGCATTTTGATGTAAACAAATAAATGATGGGTTTATGTTTTCTGAGCTTATTTGCTGTATGGGATTTTGTTGGTTTTTTTTTTTAATGAAAGGCAGCATACAAAGAGACAAATTCAGACAAGCTTACTCAGACAAAAATTATGGTGGACTGTGTGTTTATATATATTATGGATGAAGGCTCCTCTGTGCCATCTGCTGTGGCTCAGTGTTAGGGAAAACATGGTACATTGAGACAGCTTGGGTGGAGAACCATAAAGGGGCAATTCTGCCTTTCTCTGCACTCTCTGGGAGAGTTTCTTGGTTGAGGCACTGTTTTCCTCTAGTACAATGAAGTCAGACCTGTGTGTTGGTACCCTCAGGCAGTGGCATGGTGGGATCAATAAGTCTTCCCAGAAATTAAGAGACCAGAGAGTGGTGGTGAGGTGCCTTAACTTGTCTCATGTGTTGGGCTTAAATTTGTCATTACATGAAGAGTGTTCAGTGCTGTAGTCACAGTGTTTTTGGACCTGAACTGCATTTTTTTCAGCTTTGATGGGAAGCTGCACTGTAGGATTCATGACAAGTCCCTACTTCAAGTACAGCACCACAAATCTAAATCTGTTCAATCTACTGAATGCCTTTGGGTAACCTGGCAATTTGCCCTTTTGATATTTTCAGGTTTCAGAAAGTTAATTACCTGCAGAGAGAGCAGTAGGAATTCTGAAAGGATGGTTGTCATAAAATTTTGCTTTGCATTTGGCTGTGATACAGACACGTAGAGTGATGAAATATTTTCATACTCACACTCCAACTATGTAGTTCCAAGATGAGAATGTTAAGCAATAGCCTCCAAAGTTGGATTATTTCATACAACATAGTAATAGAGAAGGGGAATCTCCAGAGGACAGTGAATCAGGTTAAATGAGAGGAAGAATGACTTGGGTAGTCTTGGACCCGTCAGCCTGTTTTGTGTCTTGGGCAAAATTACAGTACTGGTCTGATATTGGCCTTGCTTGATAGAGAATTAATTTAGGACTTCATAATCAAAGTGTGTCTGTTTTCAGGCACATCTCTCAGAAGACTGCCACTGCATCTCTGTGAAGGAGCAGTGCTAATTATGCTGATAAGTCTGTAGCTAACTGTCCAGGGGCAGTTCTGGGGTGTGCAAATTCAGTTTCTGTCAATGAAAAATCAACTGGAAGCCTCCCTTCAAATATACTTCAGCACTTAATGGGATGTTAAGTTCCAAACCTATATTTGGGCCTTAAAAAGAATGTCTACTGTGTACTTTAACAAACGTAACTAACAGAAGACTGGAACTACCAGGCACTCCCACTCTACTCTGAAAGTAGTCTGGAGGCCACAGGAGCTCACAAGTCCAACAGTGTTTTGTAAGTTCAAATGGCAAGGGTATACATACGTACAGACTGAAGTGGGATTAGGCGATAATTTTGGACTTAAATTACCAAAGTCAAATGGCTTTTGTTTCAGGTGACTGCATTGTTTTTCTGAGAATGCTAAGTTACTTTTGAGAGGGACTCCAGCTGACTTACCCAATTGGTGCCTTGAAGAACTTAAGCTGTATTCCATTTGTGTCCAAAGTTATAATGAAAAGTTCTGGCAGCAAGGTGGCTTAGTCAGCTCCTCGTGTTTATTTCTGATTCCACGCTACCCTCTTGAGTTAAGCTGGTAAAATTGTTTGTATATTGGTTCAGGAAAAAGTGTGGTTTCCTCTTTGGCTGACTTGGTGGCTGCCTCAGTCCATTTGATGCACCTTTTTGTAGGGCTGTACGTGGGCTGCTTAAACTGACAGTGCTGCATAGACAAATACTTACCGAAACATCTTAAATCAGTGGTTTTCTAACTGTCTCCCTACTATCACACTTTAGTACATTTGGGGTTTAAGGCTTATAAAGTATGGCTAGCATTTTGCAAAATTGCTTTTTTATCGTGTATTTTAAATAGTTTGTCCTCCAATGCCAAACAGAGTCATGCAAGAGGTTTTTTGACTCTTATACTGTGGAACGCATATAGTCCTCATCTATCCTACCCTATTTTACTGAACTTTCCAACATAGAAACATTTGTATATCCAGTAATTTGTTTCCTGAAGAATGAGATACCATGTAGCACTTTGGGTTTGTTTTACTACGTATACTATATGTGTTTTTGTTCCCTCCTGACGTTCTGATGAATTTTTAGATTGGCTGCTACCTTGGGTTTGCACTGACGTGGCAGTGTCTGCTCCAGAAATGCAGGGATGAAAAGAACAGGTAAGGTTAAAAAAAAATTAAAAGTGTTCTGTTCCTTTAATACTTTTTCAAATTTTGGTGTCCAGTTTTCCCTCTTCCCCAGTATAAAAGAAAGAGTGAAAACTAGAAGGTGAGCAGAGGGCCACTGGGGTGGTATCATGTGCTGGACAGTGTGGTACTGAAAAGAGGATAAGGAAACTTGGTTCTTCAGCCAGGAGAAGAGAAGGCAGGGGCAATTGTTGTACCACGTAAGGGGATAGCCACCCACATCCCTGGAGATGTTTGGGAACAGACTGGATGAGACTTTGAGCAACCTGATCCAGTGGACGATGCCCATGCCCAGGGCAGGGGGGTTTGGAACTGGATGATCTTTAAGGTCCCTTCCAACTCAAACCATTCTCTGATTCTAAGTTCTAGATGAGGTGGACACACCTTCCTTGCAGAAGCACATAAGGAAAAGACAGTAGGCAACTTTCACAATTTGAAACAAGCAAAGTTCTGATGAAGCATAAGCGGAAGGTCCTTTCTAGTGTGCGCAGCTAAGCACAGGGACAAGTTGTAGAGAGATTTCAGAACCTCCATTTTTGTAGATTTTTCAGAAGATGGCCCTGAGCAATCTTATGTAGCTTTGAAGTCAGTCCAGCTTCTGTAGAAGATGGACTAGATGACCTCCCTTCCAACCTACAGTTCTTTTCTCTATCATTTTTTTTCTGTCCAGAATTGCCGCCATACTGTCAGTTATTTTAATATGTGTTCAGGTGAGCTTTTTTTTATTGCATTTATTTATTTTGCTTAGCCATCTAATAGATATTTCTGAAGGTTCTTGAATATTTCTCAACTTTTGGCAGGTAGGTTAAAAGGAAGACCTTAATTTTGTCAGTTGTGCTACAGCTCAGTTTCTGTTTGTGGCTTAAATACTTATCAGTTGCACACCCTCAGTGATCTGAATGGGAGAAATTGAATGAAAAAGAAGGGTGGACACCTGGGTTCTATGCTCTGAGTTATTATCTGTAAGTATTAGTATAATTTTCATGTTGACAGGTTGAGAAAAGCTTCTGTAGTAGACTTATTTTTTTTTCTCTTTTTTTTTTTTGTTTTTTGTTTTTGTTTTGGCAGCAAAAAGATAAGGGCTCTGGATTCATTAATAGGGATGATTCAGAAGTTCCCATATGAAGACCCTACGTATGATAAGCTGCAAGAAGATCTGGAAAAAATCAGAGGGAAATTTAAACAGGTTTGTAGGATTAATTTTGTTATTGCATGACAGAATGATACTGATTTCTAAAAATCTAAGCCTGCTCAAACCCACAGTGTTTGTGCAGAGCCAGTTTTGTTCTCCTTTTGCAATCATAGTAGAAATACTTGAAGTGAGTTAAGGGAAAATACTTCATAGTTGAACATTCCCCAACCAACAGGAAGTGTAAAATAAAAGGAAAATATTTTTTAAATGAAAATTGAAAGTATTATTTGACAATGAATTACAATTGGAACAAGAAGAGAAGAAATGGAGGAATTGGGAGGTTTTTTCAAGCCTTCTTCTTGGAAAATAGATGCTTTGAAACACTCTCATGTATTCTTTTTTAGGTTTGTTCAATGCTAAATATTCAGTCTGATTTTAGAATCGGTACTGAAAGATCTTCACTAACATTTTGAATGTAACAGATGAAGATAAACAAGGATGACCAAAGAAGAAATATTAAAAGAACATATAACTGGAAAAGTGGTTAACTGCTCTTATTTTAAACAAATCAAAATTATGAAGAAGTGCTAAATATTAAAGGAGAAGAAGAAAAGCATTGAACTTAGAATTATACTTCTAATACGTCTCCAAATTTTATTTAGGATCACTGAAGCACCAGTGTGTAAACCTGTTAAATAGAAATATTTGTTTTAATTCCTGACCAACCTTGCACTGATACATTGATTCTTCAAAAGGAAAACATATGCATTTGCAAAGTTTCCTTATTTAAAGGATGTATTTTATTTAAAAATCTGTGTATGCAGATCATTCAGTTTACACAATGTGTAGATATTGTAGGTGAAATAAAGTGTAATCAATTGCCTGCAGACTTTGCAGTAGGAAACGTTTATTAGTACATTTTATCAAGGAGTAGCATTTTATTTCCCAGTTGAAAATATAGTCTTTAGTCTCATTCCAAAAAAAATGGATGCCATCAGCTAAATGTATTCGACTGGGTTAGTTTAAGGGCAATGCAGTCAATACAAATTATTTTACTTGGGAGATGTTTTAGGTTGGGTTACCATTTGAATACAATTTTATAGTGAATTCTAGAAGACTTTTCATCAGTTGTAACCTGTGCAGGCCTGGTTAACACTACATGGCATTGTGTGCCTTCATAAAGAGAGATTTGACTGCTTTGGGAGTTAGAAGCTCTGTGCAGGATAAACTGTCTCAGGTGAAGGATGTGTTTTAATGTGGCCATATCTTTGGGCAGTACTACTTTGTTTCATCTAGACCTCAATTCTAATTTACTTGTACAGCACTTCTGTTGTGCAAGAAAATAAGCAACTTGAATTTTTAAAACGTTCACTGTGTATTCACATCTGGGATACGAAGAGCATGAGTTCTGCTAAAATTTTGCTGACTGTATGGAGGAAGTCGTGTGCATATAAGTCGATCTATTTTAAAATAACCTCTTAGATTTTGTCAGTTCCCTGAGTATGAAAGTGTGCCAATATCAGAGGTTTTCCTTAATAACTGGTTGCTGGTGTCTTTTTTTTTGTTGTTGTTTAATTGTCTTACGTGGGAAAGTGTTCAAACAGCTGTGATGTAGAGAGTAAGTGTTGGAGCCATCTAGTGGAGGAGGTCATGTTATATGTAAGAAATACATGAGAAGAGTTCACAAATATTTATAGAGACAAAGGGTGTTACAAGGGAGTACAGAGCATATGTACGCATGATATAGCTCTTCTAATTATGTGATTAAGTTATTTTGAAATAAAGTAATGTTGAGCTAAGATTCATTTGTAGGTGTGTCCTCATTTGAGACCTTGGAAGGGACGTGATAGCATTGATGGTCTCTTCATTTAGGGGAGTTTGAGTACAGCTGGCTATTAATTGTTATGCAGCTAAAACACTGGGAATTGGAAGAAACACCAAATTGAAAATAGAAACAAAATAAAATAGCACACCCTGTAATCTCAGTAAACATATAGGCATAAATAAAAAAGGTCACATACTTCAGAAAAGAAATCTAATTTCACTTTATAATCACTTCAAAGAAATCCAGATTTGAAAAGTTGTCCCTGAATCTATAAACCAGTTTATTTTTGCAAATGGAAATGTTTTACCTGTTTTCTTCAAATTAGTGAAAGGTGCCAGGTATTCATCTGTGATTGCCTCAAAATATTTTTTGTTGAAATCCATTAATTATGCCTTAATTAAACTCCCCAGAATCTCAGTCTAAAAAAGACTGTTTTGTTGTTCTTCTGAATAGTAGTACAAAGAGAAATAAACACTGGAGGTGTTAGTATTCATAGTTTAAAATATGTGGCTTTTTTTGAAATCTTTCTCCATGGTTTACAAAAATGTATATAAATGCAAAAGGTATCTGTGAAGTGTTAGGTCACTAATAGTGTATTCTACATGAGTTATATACAAGGTGCTACTACAGAGATTGTATTGAAAACAATGTTATTTTTTGTGACTAAACAGAGAAAGGATCTTTGCAGATGAAGTGGTTAATGACTTTGAAAACTGTTCAGTGGGTAATTTTCTTGTATTGCTTTGATTTTATTTATAACAATATTATTAGAATAAAATATTATATTAATATATTTGTATATACACATATTTAGCTATACAGATTGTAGCAACCAGGATTTCGAACTGGAATGTGCCAAGTTTAGGATTGCCTGTTAGGTCTTTAATTTAACTCCATATGTGTGTGCACAAACTGATGGAGTCTCTTACTCCAGGGGTCTGTGTTTTTCTGGATATCCTCTGTCTCATGTCCTGTATGGGCCTGATAGTCTTTATTAAATGAGATATGGTTAAAAATCCTGTTGGATATGTAGTCGTATACTTTCTTCAGTGCCAACTTTTTACACCTTTCTGCAACACCTTTGTTGGTTTTCCTGTGATGTTCAGGGCTGTAACAGTGGAATCCTAGTAGCATATTGGGGGTGTGTGGATTTTTATATCTTATTTACACCTACGGAGTTAAAGCCCAGGTTGCATCAAGAGTATTGATTTGCCTTTAGCAGTTTGAGAGGTCTAATGTGACTCGTTACAACTAATTTTGCATTTTGAGAACTTGAATACTTCAGAAAGTGCTTCTTGCCAAGGTCAAGAGTGGCTGTGAGTACCTTGCTATTTTGCATGTTTGTATTTTTGCCTGGGTTTCTCAGATCAGTCACCTAGAAAATGAGGAACATGAGATTTGGCAAATGCCTGGGAAAGGTGTGTGCTTAAGCCAATAAGAATGCTGTTGGCAGGGGGGAGTCATCAAGAGTTGGGAAAGCCACAGTTCTCAAAATGGTATTCGGTTTTGTGACATATAAGCATATGATATCTCTTCTTTTGATGCTTTTTTTGTTTAGTGAACATCTTCCTAAAATCTATAACAAAAGAAAGTGAATTCTTATGAATGGCTTTGTTAGTTTCACACCCTGCTTACTCAGCCTGCGTCTTGAATGGTCAGGACTCTGGTGGAAGCAAGCGTTACCCTGTCATTAAAGCCTATCAGAAGATCTGTGCACAGAGAGCCTGCACAAAGCTTTTGTGGACCACGGTCATTCAGATATTTCCTGATTTGAATGCTTGACTGTGCAACTTAAGTATTGCCTTAAAGACTGGGTGGAAAAAGATATGGAAAGAAATGCAATCTTGTAGATGATATCAGTTATTAATGCAATAGGATGTGGAGATTGTCGTTTTGTGCTATATCATGAAACTGGTTTGAAATTTTGCAGAAATACTTGGCAAGAACAGTTTAGATGGAGAATTTCTGCTAAAATTATTGAAGTTGCTAAGACTTAAAAATGTCTCACTGTATTCACTGCTAGTTCTTGCTCGGTAGTTGGGGGGGAATGTTCAAAGCATTTAACTTACAAATTTCTGACTTGCTTGGGCTACATTCTCGCTTGTTTTGTTTGTTCATGATCATCTCTGAGCTGCAACTGTGGCATACAGAATTGTATTAAAAGGTGGATACAAAGCTAATTACTGCTAGTCATTAATTACTGAATTACTGAAGTCATTGTAATCCAGAAGATTTGTCATTTTTCTTTCTATGATACGTGATGAGTACAAGAAAGAGAACATACGTATAACTTTACCAAATCTAGTACTATTTGAAAAGAACCATGGTCACTAAACTTCTCTGAAACATAGCTGACATAGGAGACTGGAAATCTTTATTAGCATAAAGTATTACCAGTTCATTCTCATACGAATTACATGAAAGTAAAAAAAATCAGCCATATTAAGTGCCAGTTGATTCAGAAGTAGCTTGCTATACAATGTTTTTAATTGTTCTATGTGTTGCATGTCATATGCATATATAATGAACCAATAATATGTCACTCTGTCTTGTCTGGTTTTGACATGGCAAAATTGCCTACAGAAGATTTCTGAATAGGCATGAGAAATAGCATATAGCTGTTGTCTTGGAAAAATTGGACTGTAGAATTTGTGCAAAATATGGATGGATGGCATCTCAAATAGTATCGTACTGACCGAAAGATTTTAACTAATATTCGTTTATAATAAAATTGTGGACTTGACTTTTAGCAAAATGTTTAGGCAGAAAAAAGATTGATTATTCAGCCTCTGCATCCCGACTGCACCAGACAGAATCCTCATCAGTATTTATCACTGTCCCTCGTTTTTGATTGTTTAGCAGCATATTTTGATGCTTTATCTCAATATAATAGTAACTACAAGTTTTAACCTTCAGCATCTTCAGGATTCCGGGCAATAATCAACACTGCATGGGATATTTCTTGATTGTAAGAACTGTGAGTCAGCAACCCTTTAATTTTTTTAGTTGCAGCTATTGTTCCAGCAGCAAGCTTTACTGCTATTGTCCACTGTTTGTCCAGCTCACGTTTACTGGACTGTGGGAACGGATTAGGGTTTCATGGCTTTTTTTTCCTTCTTGCATAAACTCTTGATCAAAGACATTCCTTGGATGACAAAACACTGTATACTGTGTCACACAGTCCTGACCAGACTGCACGAACAGTAGTTTAAAAACACATGCCTACATTGTTCTCTAAACTGGCCTTTTTTTTTTCAGTGTATGTGCAGACATTGAATTTTTGAGATCCTATTTATCTCCTTTAAAAAACACACACAGAAGTTGTTGATAAACAGTTGACACCATCTTAAATACAAATGAAAACCCAATGAGTATTTGAAACTAAGAATCAATCTAATAGTATTTCACTTGTAAGCAGAGATAGAGCTTATGCCTGTGGTATAATCCCTTGAGGAGACCTTGGATCAAGTGCACTGTAAACTTAAAACCACATGGACTTACGGCACTATTTAATGTGTCATATCCAGAACACCTGATTATGGTGGAGAATGACTTGAGCACAGTTTGGGAATTTATAACCCTGCTTTCAACATAGACATTGATAAAGCTGCACATTGAGAGTCTGGCTGCTTGTAGTTGTATGCCTTGCTCTTCTTTGAAGTTCTCTTATGCATTAAGATGAAGACAAACTTCATAAAAACCTGGTAGCATCATTATTTTTTAAAATAATTAGATATAAAGAAATCATGTTAGAAATATGCGAGACTTTTTCAAGGAGATTTAACCTGTGATTTGCATGAAATCCTCCTTCAGCAGAAACGTGAGAGAAGTGGAAGGAGATTCCTGAAGACACCTTAAGCAGGTTTCCAGAGAGATTTAAAACCATGAAGGACTCTATTTAGGTGATTGGAAAGTTCTTTGAGAATGCGAGAATTCTTGTGTTTCCATAAATATGTGAAGCTTTGTGTATAGTTGTTTGACTGCAGCACTGCTGGGCAGTGTCATGCAGAAGTGAAGGCAGATGAACTCTTTCACTTATATTAGAAGGATATTGTCCATAAGGGAGGAACCTTTCTGATCCTTTGCAGTCCAGGAGTTTCCAAGAAAAGAGAAATCTGAATTAATATGTGGCTGATAGATTTATTGTCTAAAAGGAACAAAGTGGTCACAGTGAATTAATGAAACAGCTACAGAAATACTGAGTCAAAACCATGACATAAATGTGTTATGCTTTTAAGAAATAATGGTTACTTTTGAGTTAAAAATTGCTGATGCCTTTTGGAAATCTGGGGAAGATGTTCTATCTGTGAATGTAAAAAGAATATAGCTGTATTTTAACAGTATACATTTGCTGAAAATCTAGTCTTCATCTTTCAAGTAGCCAGCAACCAAATGTAAAGAACTATGGCCTGCAGGTGCTCAAGGAGCAAAAAGCTGTTCAAAAATAATAGCCTGTATTCAAATCTATAGTGATAAAGTCTAATAAAAGGAGAAATGCTCTAGTGGGGAGTTAGTGATCTTTGTGAAATGATTTGCCCATCTCAGCCCTGCTCCTTGAAGGCCAGGGGTAATGTTGCTGATATTACAAACAACAGCCTTGCAGTGGGTGACATCTTAGCTGTCATAGGAGACCAAGCTTTTAGTGGAGTATAGTTTGCGGATGGATTATCACAAGTATCACAGAGCAGTCGGGTGGGATGGATGTAATAACACAACCACAGCACTCGGCAACATGTAGTCTAGAATATGTACTTAGCAGGCTGGGAATGGTGAGTGGATAGCAATTTCCATTCTGTGATGCACACACTGCACGCACAAATCAAAACTGTAGACCTTCACCACGTGGACCCAGGAGGAAAGGACTCCTGCCCCAAACAGTCGATGTGTCAGGTCCAGGCTTGGAGCTTGGCCTGCGATTCCTCCTTTGGTTCAGCTTTCTTGATGGCATTAGATATCTGTACCTGGAGCTCTCTCCAGCCCTGAGGGGTTACCCTCTTAACCAGTTACTGCTTTATATATTTAACAGCACAAGCAGTCCCAGGCTGTTCTCTCTGACTTTTTCCATATTTAAGGCCAGTGACTGGTGGGAAGGAGGTTCCTGTTGCTCTCTGGTCACCCACCCCAAGCTGTTTACCAAGTGTGAATTTAGCAACAGTTGCCTAACGGAGTTCTTCTTTCACTTTGTTGTTTTCCAGTTCATGCCAGATTAGTCGGAGCTGAGCAGATGTAGTCATGGTCTCATTTGACTGGGCAGTCTTTGGCTTTCAGGTAGACTTCACCCCATGACAAACGTGTTAGCAGGGAAGATTGCACTGTGATTGTCCATTAACATATATTTTGAATATGATTGGAATATAATTTCTACTGCAGTCTTCAAGAGAGTAGACAGACTGGTATTCTGGTTCTGAAATGGATCACTATAGGATTTTTTATCTGAAATTAATACTAATTGCTGTATTTCTTCAAGGATATTATCATAAATTAGAAAAGCCATCACTAAAATGAGAGATGAAATCCACAATGATGGATTTTTATTTTCATGCTCTATAAAGGGAAGACCTCTGGCAGCCACTAAGCACAGCCTCCTGTGTCCAGAGAGGCAACCTGAGGAAAGTAAAATACTCACTGTGTTGGTCTGTGTATGGTAGTGACTTCTCCCTAAGAGCTCGGGAATGTTCTGTGAAGGAATTGATGCTCTGAAGACCGCATTGAAAACAGCTTCAGGAGTTCAGCAGAAGTGGTGGTGTGGACCCCAGATCTCTTGCCCACATGCTGCAGGTGGTACTTCTCCATCAGTAGGGCCCATGCAGACTGAAGATGCTCCCTGTGTGCTTTATTCCCATTTTGCTGTGAGTCTTTCTGCCAGCAGTTCCTTCTTCAGGTAAGAATGCTCAGGTAAACGATGGCTGTGACAACTTGGTGACTTCCCTGAAATAAGAGACTTTTTAATACATTCTTCATACATGCAAAAAGTAGAACAGATCTAAGTAGGGCTCTGGAGATGCTAATGGTGTCAGCAAGAAACTATTTCCCTCTTAAATGTCTATCACATTAAAGAAACAAAAGGGTAACTTCTGCCTTGCTCCTAAACTCATACTCCTTGACTCTAAAGAACAAAATCAGAAGTCTGGCAAGTCTTACACTATCAGTGCAATCCAGCTAATTTGCAATTCTTTTCTCATCATTTGATTGCAATATTGTGTGGAACTCGGTCAGAAGCCAGATGGGAATCTCCGTTTGTCATGCCCATGCAATTACTATTATCAGTTATATTTGTGGGATCATAAAAATACCATGTATGTCTGAAGAGATACATTTCCCATAAAGTGATGCTGACAGGAATTCATTAAAATGCCATCATTTATAGCTTTACTGCCTTTGTCCCATTGTAGCTTTTCAATGACGTTGCCAGGAATCTTTATCAGAGTATCTAACCCACATGCCTGGGTCATTCCTATGACTCCTTTGAAATAATAGCTCCAAGCTTCACTTTCTCCTTTATCTTCTGGAGTTTTCTATCACTTAAAATGTCAGATATATTTGAATGTAAGTGGCTTCCGAGTTTTTACATTTAACAGATCTTGTTTATTCTTTAATAAAGAGCATGTGAATTTTACGTGTTCATGAAAGGTCTAAGCTGGTCAATCAGCCTGAATTCAACAATGGAAATGAGGAGGATTTTCTGTGTACACTTCTCAATCTGATGTAAGAAAATACAGTATGTTTCCCTTTAATAAGCTACAGCGTAGCCTAGCTGAACATGCATATTTTTCACAGCCTATAGTAAATTGTTTTTCTTGCTACATTCTTGTCTTTCTGCCCTTTGCAATGTGAATAATACTGGCGTGGCTCACTCAACATTCAAATTTAGTAGCCTGCATTCAGAGATGAGAGGAGGAAAATGTAAATAACAGCTATGTGATCTTAAACCTGCTGAAGCCACAGAAGACTTCAGTTGGTTTGAGTTTATAAACCATAGGAAAGGCAAGACCCACTTAACACGTTAAACAAAATGCAGGTTGATATTTCTCACTCCTTTTGCTGTTTTCAGCAAAAGGTTTTTGTCCCAAGTCAAGATTTTATGTCTTCACTCAGTTTTCAACATTAAAATCAGAGGGGTTTGGCACCACTGATAGAAAAGTGAGCCTTTTTTTCCCGACGCTCCTTCCCTCCTTTTTTTTTCTCTCTAAATAAGGTGAAATTTTTTCAGAAAACTGATAGAAAAATCCATGGGGGAAAAAAATGAGTAGTTTTTCACTGAGACTGATTCAAGCTTTGGCTTGATCTGTATTTAAAGTCACTGTGAGTCTGGTTTAGATCCTCTTTCACTGCTAAACAAATACTCCCAGGCAGCTTACCAGCATAACCTGGTAATACTGAGGAGCTCCCCACTTCGAATGGAAAAAATTACAGATCATGCTGTGTCCTGATATGACTTTACCAGCCTGACCTCGGGTTTTACTGTAGGCCACATGGTTCAGCTTTCTGTCTGAAGTGACTGGGAAGCTGACAAACTAATATGAACTCTTCTGGGATTCTTCTGATGCAGATGGTTTCCCATCTATTGGTAACTGCACTAAAACTGATTTTGCACTAAGCTGTAACTGGCGCGTTCGGCGTTAACTTGGGAGTTTCAGTTCTCATTTCCTCTGCTGTACTCGCTGCATGCAACCAGTTATAACGTAGAGTTTAGTCAAAGAGAAACAACAGCAGGTACTAATTTCTGATTTGTGACAGGGGAGACAAATGCTTGACGTTTTACGTTGATTTGGATTTTTAAGGCAGAAGTATTTTCATAGGGTAGATTGACAAATACATAACCTAGAAGACTGACCATTCCCCACTAAGTTGTTTCTGCCATGTTCAGCTCGTTGTAATTGATAATGTGCATCTCCAGTTTTCAGAGATACTTTGTAATGTGAATTGGACACAGGTTATTTTTTTCTCATTCTACTATAACCATAGGTAATTTCTATCCTACTTCTCTATTGGCTTTTACATTTTTCTGGTTTATTCCTTATTATCTTAGCAACACAATAGTAAGATGTAAAAGCTGTGTTCCGAGGAAATAGCAAGGAAAATGTGGCAGGTGAACCTTTTCACTTCTAAAACAAACTACATTCTGTAGAGGTATTTTAGGACACAGAACCTTACACTGATAAATACGAGCACGCATTCTGTACCATCCAATGCCTGCTTTATCTTTTATTTAAAAGAATCACCAAATGGTGTTTCACTCTCAGATAAGGTTGTTCAGCAAAAAAAAATTTTGTTTTTTTTTAAAAATACACATTACTGTGAGAGGCACTCGCCCACCCATTGCTAAAAACGCCTACGGTTTCCTAAAGTAACGACAAAAGGTTTTCAGCATTACAACTATTAAAGCACAGAGACTCAAACCCACAAATGTCACTGTTTTCTCACTGCACCTGGTAGTTACGACCATTCAGCTTCATGAAGGCAATTTAAAAAGGAAAAAAAAAAAGATGACAACAAGCAGATACTGGGTTTTAACAATTTTATTTCTAGACTTTAGGTTTTTTGCTGGAAACTTGTCTGTTACAGGTCTGTTGGTGAAAATGTGCATTTCAGACCAGTGATGCCAATAAGTACAATATAAAAATGTACAAATCTGAATTGCTTGCTTACTACAGATTGTTATACTAATGTGACAAATAAAGCATCTCTGTTGGCACGTGAACCCACTTAATCGGGATTTGGCCTTTTAGTACACACAATATTTTAAAAGAAATTTGCAGTACACACTGCCACTCAGTGAAACACATAATACAACCCACAAGGACTAACTCAATAATCACGTTTGGTTCAGAGACACAGAGATGCCACAAACAGAAGTGTTTTATGAGGTAAGCAGTAAGAAATGTTCCTGAAGTTTGGACAGAATGTATCCAGTCCTCCTGGGTCCTGCGACTGCTAGTAGCATTGCAATGCTTTATTTATGCACTAAGTAGGATCTTAACTGCATTTGCCTCAAAATGAGTTCTAATTCTGTTTTGGTTTAGCAGCATACAGGCAACAGCTAGATTATTCTTCAGCGTACAACTCTGTTAGCTGGCTTATTTATGAGATTTACAGGCTTTTTAAATTAGCATTATGCTATAATTAAAAAAAATAAAATAAAACAAAAAAAAAACCCAAACAAATAAAAACCTAGTATATCATAACAGATTAAACACACAAAATACTTAGAGTTCCAGAAGATAACCTATCATACCAAATGATGTGTCCCAAACTGATGGGAAACCACATCAGGTGGCATACAAGAGTTATATTATAATGCACCTTTCATATATCAGTGTGGCTAATAACACAGCTTAAAACTACTATGATAATAAACCCCAGATCAGACAAAGAATCCAGCTTTATAAAATGCATTAAAAAAAAAAAAGACATAACTTGATCTTCTGAAATGTCTGCTGTTTTTAAATTAATGCAACCTAGTTGCAAATCGCGAGACCCATTCAGAATAACGTTCGATGCATTTCCGCTTGCAGTAGAACTATGAGGCACTGTGTACGGACATTAAAACCTGGTCTGGACACGGTTAACTGAAGTATGAGGTATTGTGAAACAGGAACCTTTTTTGGAATAGAGCAGTAATCACATTAAGTAAAAATTGATCACATAAAAAATCTACAAAAAAATGATGTCAATAATATAATTTTCTATGAGAAAATTAAAACCTATAACATGGCAGTATATGACATTGTATAACAAAAAAAAACTGATCCACAAAATAGCAGCAAAACACAATGACAAAGATACAGGAAAGCAATGTTAATTTTTTTTTTTCAAACCATGCTGGGAATTTATCCATAGCAGCTCAATAAAAATGGAGCATCCACTCCTTTTCTTTTCGCTTTTTCTTCTTTTTAATTTTTAACTTTTTTCTTTTTTTCTTGTTTTTTTGTTTTTTTTTGTACAATCAACACCTCAGCGGCAGTTTTCTCACATACATTTCACCATCACATTCTCCTCGAGCATCAACTTCAACAGCTATGTCCACGTCCCTTCAGCTACTTTCTAAAATAATAATAAAAAGATACATAGCCAAGATGTGCAAATTTTCTATTTGTAGCTAAATAAAAAAATGGGGCATATACTGGAATAAGAACTTCTTTCAAGTACTCCAATTTTCGTATCTATTAACTATGGCGCTTTCATGGTTAGACTGCTTTTGAAAAATGTATAGGAAGGGGCCAAACAGACTGCTTTGTTTTGGGTTTGTTCTTTGAAGCGTGTCCTTTTTTCTTTAATAAGCTGTGTTAAAACTGCAACATCAAGGGTGGAAAGATTTTTTTTTTTCAAAAAAGGGGCGATTGCATTATTTTACAAATCATACTGGCCTTATGAACATCCTCTGCAATAAATATTCTTTTTTAGCCTTAACTATAAATTATATATTTTAGTGTTTAAAAACCTTCAGTTGTAAAACATCTAGCGACAATCCTTAAACTATGTGTCCTATATGTGAACCTTTAAGGCCCCTAATTTATAAAGATGAGTTGGCACCAAAGGATTTCTAAACTTCAACTTTTCTATAGAAAAGGATAGGAAGATAATCCTGGCAATTTGTGAATGCGATTTCTCTCACTGGAACACAACCTTCGGAAAAAAAAAATCACCTCTCCTCTAACACCATAGTTAAATGCACTTGCTTTGCAATTCCAAGTTTGCGAACAAGCACTTATATATTTCCAAACCATTCCATTAAAAAAAAAAATTCCCACACAATAAAAGAATGTATTTCCTATATCTAATGGACTGAAAGTGCTTTGAATGGAATGGTTTTAGAATATTACAAACAAACAAACAAACAAAAAGACTGAACTGTGGATTGAACCTGACCATAATTAGGCTGAATATCGGTGGGGTCAGACCAGCATTTTTACACAGGTAACTACAAAAATATGAAGATTACAAAAATATAATATATTATGTCACTATTTCGGTTTCTCTTTATAATAGAGTATCGTACGAGTAGTACATTGGCCTTTCCCAACAATGCTAAGCTGAAACCCTACAAATGCCTTATGCACAGGCAATCCACAGGCACAAAAAAAAGATTAACATATAATAATGCTGCATACTAACATACACTAACTTATGGGTTACGTTAACCATTTATAAGGTGAAGAGGATAAAAAAAACCTAAGGAAATAAAATAAACATTTACAGATGAATTATAAAGTGACTAAATGCATAAGCAAGCAAGATACAGAAAAGCCTAGAACTGCGTTAAAGCTATGCTTTTTAAAGAAAAAAGAATATTTCATTTACTATCTTGAAAAAAAAAAACAGAAACACCTCTTCTACTTTAAAAATGGTTGGTTGGTTGTTTTATATGCAAGAAATCAAATCTAATACCTCCCCTGGAGACATTTTGTGTGTTAATGCCTATTTTTACAACATACAGACAAGAACACTTTAATATAAAAACTAGTTGATTATTATTGTATAAAAGCCTCTATTTTTGTAGCACAAACCCCTGGGGGTAATGCAAATACTATTTTTTCTTTTTTTAAGACAGTTTTTGGGGTATTTTTTGTTTATTTGTTTGAAGTCACGGATGGAAGGGAGACAGAGCAAGAAAGAATATAACAGGACTGGTTTTCCCTTCTGGTATAAAAATGTCCTGGAGAAAAGGGTTTCTGGGGGGGAGATCCTGATGCTGATTCCTTCTCAGATGCCCTTTCTTTGTCTGGTTTTCTCGCCAAGCAAACCCATTAGAAGAAGTCCTCTTAAATGTTCACATCTCGCACATCAGTAGGTGTGCAGGAAAGGTCTGCTTCGTCCTCTACAGTCTTTGTTTCTGAAGATACGTTGTGCTGCTGTGCCTGACGTAGACTGGATTCAAGGAGGGATTCAATCTGTTCTTGGCAGGCTCGTAAACAATCCTAGAGAAGATTAAATGGAAGGAGAAAAAGACCCAGAGTCCTTTAGAAAAAACAGTAGGATCACAGACCAAGTAACAGTTCTTGAAAAAGCAAGAGAAATATAATCAAGTTATTTGGGAAGAGCATGTGAGCCGCAAGAGAAACACCAAACAGTGAGCGGATTGGACGAGCTACCCCATTTCCTGCAGGATGCTAGCCTGGATCCAGACTTCAGCAACCACCTCCTACTATCTTATATTTAAGGGCCATGGTGAGCATCTCCATACAAGGTCCTCTGGACAAACCATGCCTGCTGTTTGCGTCTCAGTTGGTCTACAACCAACTAGGATGAACTCTACCCTACCATGACATGTGTAGTAACTAATCCAGGCAGGACTCGGACACAGTACGATGCTGTAGCTTGCACTACTTTTCTGCCTGTGCTGTTAACACTTCAGCAGTTCTGTAAAAGTCCACTCATACTATCTTTTACCTCACTGTCCTTTGCACCTTTTGAAAAACGGGAACAGTCAGACTGGACAGCAGTGTGAATCCATCAAAATTGAATAAGTGGAGTTGCAAAGATACCAAACTGAGCTGGAGTGAGAGTTGTCCAAGCATTGCTGATGCTGTAATGATTTTTACTTTGAGCACAGTCTACTAGAAGTGATGGTCATCAGCAATGATTTTCCCAGGCTGAGTTCTGGTAGTATAAAGTTCTTGGATAGAAAGGCCGTATTTCCAATCAGATATACTTGCCCAAAGTTCCCTGCCAACTGCTGCTATATCCAGCAGTGGGCAGCGAAGTAATTTCTAACTCAGAAAGCATCTGATGCGAAAAAAGTACCAGTCCATATGATCCCAAATGAAGAGACCTTTCAGAAGCACCACTTCATAACCATAAAGTTTGCTGCCACATTCCCCTTGAAATCTCAAGTCAGGATGAGATCTTTTTCCCTTGCTTCAGAAGCATTTGCTAAAAGCTGAATGTGCACATAAATCCTGCTGAGTGTTCAGGAGGGTTTAAGGGCCTCACTCCTTGTGCAGACTTTGGTGTGAATTAAGAGCATAAAGCACCAAGCAGGATCACATCTCCTATTGGGAAAGGTAGCTTCTCCCAGGCTGAGTAGACAGAGCCAATACTACTTATCAATCCACAGCAATTAGAACTGGAGAAGGCCCATAGCTCAACCTTCTCAACTTAAAGCAAGTTACGGTTGCGTTCTTCAGAGCCATTGCAATGACACAAATGGTGCCTTAAATAGGCAGAGCAATCACTACATTTTGCCATAATTCCTCCAGGATGCTGTTTACTCATATCCTTATTACAAACATCGTACGCTTTTCCCCAACATATTTAACTCTGTGTATTAAGGACTTTGAAGTTTCCTTTCAGTATTGCCTTTTCTGACTTAACCTATGACATGTGTTAGCCCTTGCGGTGAACCCAGTCTTCCATGATAAATTGCCGTCAAAAGTGTTAGGATGTGCATGACTGAGAATGAATGTTGTTTTCCTGAGAGGGTGACCTGCCTGCTGTTTTCTTTATTTCCCAGTTTCAATTCTGCCTTCATTCAGAGGCTTCTTGTGTGATCTACCAGCTTTTCACTGATTCCACTACCACAAGAATCTCCTCTGCCACCAATAAGGGCACATGGCATTTGGGGTAAAATAAGATTAGAAACCCAAGCAAACAATTCTCTGTGAGTCTTTTCTGAGAGAGAGGGAGGTTAATCCTACCTCTAAGCAGATCAGACCATCAGTTACAGCTCACTGAAAACACATAACCTATGACCTTTTCTGGTTTAAACCCTAGTGTAATATTTCCTCTTGACAGAGACACACAGCGTTTTAAATGACAAAAAGAAACGCCTCATATCCTAAAGTCATCATGCCTTTGGCTCTTACATACCTCTGGCCTTCACAATAGGATCTCTATGAAGTCCTCTCACCCCTTCTCAAGATATGATGGATCAATCCTGACTTGCACCTCCTGTACCATGTACCTCAGTCATATTTGGAATTAGGCGTATTAAAGAGCAGCACATGAATACAGGTTTAAGTATTTCAGGTTTTACAAATCCAGGCATTTTGTGGATAATTCTGTTTTAACAAGGTAGCATGTTCAGTGTTCCAAACTGAAAGCCAATTTATTTTCAGAGCAAAACAAACCCTATTTGCCTTTTTCTGGGAGAGGGAAAATGTTTAGGTTTTGTTTTGGTTTTTTTTTTTTAAATCCTGTCATTTGCATATAAGTGTGTTTGAGCTCTGAAAACAGAAACCATTGAAAAGAATTTCTGTAAACACCCATTCTTCTCCCTCTGGGGTCCGGTCATGAATAATTACATAGGACTACATAATTTAAAGGTAATTTTTGACCACAGAACTTTCTTTTTCCTGTGAAATTCGAGAGTACAGCATGTTTCAGCTGTATTTTTTCAATCTAATATTTACAATTTATTACGAACACACTGTGTCTTAAGCTACAGTTGAATGAATAATATTTTTCCATGTTTAGGCATTTTTGTTCAAATCATTTCTTATTCAGATGCCTATTAATAGAAGAGTTTGTCTGCAGGTACATATCAGAGCTAGCAATAATAACTGCAAAGTATAACTCTGAACAACCTCACCAAAGCTTTTTTCATTCTCAGTACTTCTCAACTCTGAAAAGCAAATACAGAAGTTGTGCATTACTCTGATAACTTCTCCCAACAACTTTTCTGCCTCAGTACCCAAATTTTCAATGCCCACAGTTTGTTCAAGGTCATAAACCCTTCCTGGATTAATTAAGCTCCACAGTGAAAAAAAAAAAAAAAAAACCACTTGCTAGCTTAACTGATGCAGTCAAATACCTTTAACACACACAGAGTAGACATGATCAGACTCCAGGGTCAGATACTAAAGGAAACAACAACAAAAAAGAAACTGCTTGGAAATCCTTTGTTACTGCCTGACCCGTTCTGGATAACAAGCACATGTTTGAAGGTGCCTCTGAGTAGGGGCAGGCAGGAGACGAATTCCAATGTACTAACAGACAGCATGGAAACCCAATCTAATCTAGTTTAGCAAATTTCTGGCCTGGAAATGAATGTCAGGTAAAATTCAATCTGTTTGGATGATGGGGTCAAGAATAGAATGATGGAAGACAGCCCAAGACTTCTAATTGTGATTATCTGACTTCTAATTACCCCTGATCAAAGGCAAACTGGGAAATTGGACTCCTACCAACGTAAACATGAACCATAAAGGAATTCCAATCAGGTGATATTCATTTTACTTACAATTCAGATTTTTTTGAGACTAAAGGTAAAAAAGTGTAATTACATAACCTGAAATCCAACAGCCCAGCTGCTCTCGCTAACAGACAGTCAGGGGAGTGTTAGCCATGTTATAATGCATGTCCTTAATATTTCAAGACAATCTAATATAAACTGTATTCATTTGTGCAGTCTGACAAGGGGAAGCATCACTGTGCAGTAACAAACTGCATATACATGCTAGTGAAATCAGAGAATAAGAATATAATTTGATACCAGGGATTACCTTGGCATGTCTTAGCGGAAATTCTCTGTGCTGGGGAATCACACTATGTATGAAACCAAGCAGTCTTCTCTACTCAAAGCAGTAGTGAAAAATGCTTTTCCTTTATTCCATTACAAACACAAATGTATGTATATACAGATGTATAATTTTATGATGATTATTTTCTGTAGCAACCTATACAAAAACCTTACTTCTAACTCTAGCTGTTCCAACACAGGAATACATTTAGCAGTGAAAGCTGGAGGGGAGTTGCTTCCTTTGAAAGCTCTTAAGTTCAGGTCATACAGATTGTGGCCTTGCAATGACTGGACAATAAAAAAGAATTAAGGATTCTCCCTCTTGCTGAAACTACTTTCTTTTCTTTTAAAAGAGCTGTCATCAACTAGGTCAAGTCACATAAGGACATGCTGCTCTCCAAGATGTGAGAGAATCTACTTCAGTGGTTTGTATCAAGAATGATTAAATGTTTTTCTTTGCATCGGATATTGGCAGAACAGGTAGTGAACCTAGTGTATTTCTCAGTCTCTTCTTCAAATCTCTCACACTGGATAGTGGCCAACCATACACTGAAGTATCTGCATTGTTCACAAACTGACTACAAGCATTACACCTACATACCAAACTGAGCAGCATTTTATTTCAGCAGTAGTTCTTATAGTATTTAACATTTCAGCACTGGATCCATATTACTTTATCTGCCGTGATATAAATGGCAAAAACATCGTGCTCAATACTGAGGCACTGTTTAGGTGATCAAAATAATAAGCTGAGGTATCATATTTGTCAGCAATTTTTTCAGTCTATCAAAAGTAAAACATTCTTTTGTGAATAATTAATTATGATGCCTTCATCTTTCCAGAAATCACTCAATCCTGTCAACAAAGTGCAATTACACAAACCTAGTTTTGCAGTGTCTGGGCTAGTACAGATCTCTATGTATTTGAAGTATTAACATGTAAAATAATTTAACAGCATCTCAAAGATTCTGCCGCTAACCACAGAGTTGTCTTTATTTGACTCATTGTCCAGCGCTTGGAGACCTCACAAGAACCTTTTTAAAGCATCTATTTATTGGTCTTCCACATTGTTACAAAACAAAGCTCAACTCTGCCCCAACTTCACACACCATTATGACATGGATCATTGACTTTAGGTCTTCCTTGTAGGCTCCCTTCCTGGCCCATTCACTCATGAAAGGTTTATTGCTCACTAGTTACTGATGTGCATCTCCTGGAAGCTGCAGGGCAAAATGAGAGTCCTGTGAGGACCATCTACCTTGTCAGAAAGTCATGGGACAAGCATTTGTTCCAAAAAGGAATTCAATACCAGCTACTGTGCAGGTCTAGCACGTAATAAATGAAATTAGATCATTAGAACTCTTAAGAAGGGCTTTTTCACACCACTTGGCACAATAGAAGGCCTCAAGAATAGTCAAAGATAAGGTCAGAGATACCACAAGGTCTATTTATTGCAATCTCGGTAACTATTTCCTCGTCTTATTTTCAAAGTTTTGTTTTACATAGACTCCTGGTTTAATTACCCACAAACACAGGCCCCTGCAACGTCCTACAGCGATGCAGAGTTTCCTTTGCTTTGTAAGATAACGCCTCTATTACAAACATTCGAGCTGGACGTGGCATTCCTATCAGTGAACTGCTGCAGCGTAATCGCCGATTATTAATGGATGTAACGACAGCAAAGTAACCAAGAGGGACACAAGAGAACACGTTCAGAAACCTCACTCTGAGGTTTGACTTGATTATCAAGATTTACTGTCAGATTAGCTACTATGCAGTAAGCAGGCATTCATTCTTAAACTCTAAGGCAGGAGATCAACCAAGAAAAAGTCACTTACCGGATCACATTTGATAACTTGTGATAGGAAATGTGTGAGGCATTGATAGGAGAGGAAAGTGTTAGTGTTCCCCAGATGAAGGCCTTGCACAGCTGCTACCACACTGCCAGCTGCGATCATGGAAGGTGGGTTTGAAATAAATTTAATATCTGTATGAAGAAAGAAGAGAGAAAAAAAAATAGACTGAAATGGTTGCTTTAGGAGAAGCCTGCCCATACACATACACTCTTCTACCACCATGGCTTCAGCTGCCAACTATTGCACCCGAAAAGGCCGGGAAAATTGTGAGCAGAAAGGTGCCTCCTGCTCTACAAGGTTACAGGTCCAAACCTGTAACAGCGTAACTTACCCACATGAGCAACTGTACTTGAGTGAGTAGCCCTTCCCAGCACTAAGCCTGGGAGGCCATTCATCACTTCAAGGTATTTTTATAATAAGCAGGGCCCCCATTCTTCAAATGTTAAAATACTTTGCTCATGTGAATAATGCCACTGGGGTCAATGGCACCATACATCTGAGAAAACCTGTTCACATTCTTAAGTGTTTTGCATGATCAGATCCTAGGTGCACCCTAATAAGGAGTCCTCAGGCCCTTTAAAGCAGAAACCTTTGCACTGTCATTCAAAAGAATATAGCTTTAATGAACAACATCATCAACAAAAAGGAAGAAAGAGAAGGACTGCTTAACCCTGTCAGGAGGCAGATAATCCATATTTAAATTAAGGTTTCGTCTTAAAAATGCTTTGTCTCAACCTAGTCTCTTGTCAGTGGCTGCCATCCATCCTGGCAACAGGGATTTTATGTAAATGTGGCATAACTAAGTGACGGGGGTCCCAAGAATTGGCGGACAATCAGTTACATTCTGATGTGACACCATGCTGACAAGAGGCTGGGCCCCCTTCCAGACTGCATTGCTGTAGGTCTCTCCACAAAGCCACTCCCATGATTCCTTAAGGGGCTATCTCTGCCATTTAACATGGTTTTGGTTTGTTTCTTGTTTTTTTTTTTTTTCTTTTAATAATAATAATCCACATTTTAATGCTAAGGCTCTTTCTGCTGAACAGGAATGCCTTTGATCCGTGGCACTGTACACCTTGGAGGAGAATCAGAAACAAAGGAAGTAAGTGGCACAAGTGAAGTTCTAATTTTGTGAGGAAGAAAGGGAAATGCCACATTATACACAAGAACCTGAGATACATTCCTTCAGCTTTTATCAGAATACAACTTCCTCTGGGTTGAAAAAATATAAACCATCTGTCAAACCCTTGAATGAAATCAAAGGAATGGACAGCTTAGACGGCTCAGTGGAACAGTTTAAGTATTAAATCATGCATCTCCTTTATTATGATAAAATAACTTTTGTATAAATGTTTTACCACTGAAACTAAAGCCTTTGGGACTCTATGAAAGTCCTCCCTCTGAATCTATTCATACACCTCTGACACTCCATTGTAACCCACACCAATACCCACCTTCAAAGGGGCATTTCAGCCAGGGTTCTATGAACTCTTAAAATTAAACCGATACGATGAATTGTGGCCAAACTTTCATGATGCATTGCCAATGAAAAGGCAAGCTTGGTCTAAAGTCATCTCACTTACGTTACCGTGCTTAAAATTAATTTAGTTTATCCCCTTTTCCTAATCCGCCCATTTCTGGGCAGATACAAATACACTCAACCTTCTAGAAAGCTTCTGTCCTTCCCCAAAATCAAAACAGTTCATACTGCTTATGGACACTATACACAATCCCAAGCCAGTCCCTCAAGTGAAATCCTGATACAGTTACAGGTAGACTTCAGAAATGAGGGATTTCAGTATGCAATCTACCAGGACTGGGTTGTCCAGAGGGGTATGGTGGCAGCCCGTTGGCACCACTATTTTACCGAGCTCCACAAACAGAACATAACCAAAATGTGTCAGTTTAATGAGTCTGTCCTGACAGGATCACGTTTGGGATTAATATTTGCGTTCTTCTTTTAAAAGGAGCAGTAAACAAGAACATGAATTCATAGTCACACCCTCATTCTTTCCAAGGTGGAAAAGTGATAATGAAGTTTAAATGACCAGTTTGTGTCTGTCCCTATAACCACTCCAGACAAGCAGCATGGACTGCCTTTTTGTTGCAACTCAACAAGGAATTATTTGTGGCAGAGGCCACTAATTTCAGCATATTAATCAGGGGGCCCCTCTCGCCTGTAATTGGATGCCCCCAAGTGAAGAGTGTGGCATCATTGTCAGCCTCCATCGCCTCATCTTGCGCTATTGAGCGCTCAGGAACAAGGGGGCTTCGGTGAGATGAATTAGACCTGACACAGCCACAATGGGGTAGGGGGCCCCATCAATTGAAGCACACATCCCCAGTAGCCTATCTGAGACTTCATCCAAAAAGAATAAACAACTTCAGCGTTGTTAAAAAGAGAGAGAGAGAGAGAGAGAGGAGGGGGAGGAGAGAGAAGAATGCCAGCCACCCTGAAGGGAGGACAAAGCAGGCATATAGGCGCTGCAGCGCTTTAAAAAAAATTCCTAACAAGGCGAGTCACCCCTTTTCCTTTTTAAATGGAGCAGCAATTCCATCCGTCTGGAGAGCTGGGGGCTATGAATGAAAATCTTTTCATTGAGGCAAATCAAAACTGCTAACATAAATCACTTGCTGCAAGATGCAACAGGTTCCAACTGGTCACATACCTTGAGACTTCCAATTTTATAAAGGCCGGAGAATAGGAGAATTGTAACACGCTTGTTTCAAAGGGGGAATCTTTCTTTCTCTATCCCAGAGAAGGAAAGCAACAACCATAATAACAGCAATAATAATAATAATATAAAAGGAGCCTGATATGTTTTGATAACCGGAGGAACATAATGAAATGCTGAAGCTCCAATATTTGTTGCTGTTCATTGTTATGCTTGTATAGAGCTGCAGTTCTCCCTCAACACTGGTCTTAACTTGGGCCAAAAGAGGCCTGCTTCCTTTTGAGCTCTCCCTGCCTTGCTCGGCCATGCCAAAGCCCCATTCATTAAGCTCAATTATGTGTTAACTTCAAACAACCCCTGGTAATTTTTTTTTGCTTTTTTGCTTTTTCTCCCAAACCTACCACAGCACAAAGACATCCTTTGGTGAAAATGGATTTTTCAAAACTAAACCAAATCAAACAAATCCACTTCTACTAGCCAGACAACTGAAGAGGGAGCATAGAAGGAATTCCCCTCAACTTCACCTTGCAGCGTAACCTTCTCTTTCTGGAGCGAACACATACAAACTCATCTATGAACACTTCCACAGCCTTCACCTTGTTAAGCCAACTGGCAGAGATTTTATTTTCTAAGCAAGCATTATTTTGCCATCTCTTCTTAGGAGACCCTCCTTTACAGAAGAAGACATGTGCTGTACTTGAAGCAAAGGATATACTGCACTTGCCCCTGGGGCCACTAGAGCGAGTGTCAGTGTTTCCAGTGGACTTTGGATTGGGCCCCACAGCATCCAGGCAGCACAACGTGTTTGCACTCCATCTAGGTTCATTTTGGCAAGGGGAAATACAACACAACCCAGCAACAGCAAAGCAAAGTCCAGATGCTCCTTAAGCCACATGTGATCTTCACTAGCCAACAAAGAAGTCGTGAGGAAAGCAAAGTGGTAGAGAAAACCCTGACATCCAAAAATAACACTAAGAATACAGAGCCCTAGTGGCAGCCTTCCTGAGCACTCTTTCCCCAGGCAGTATTCCCAACTTCAGTAGGGAGCTGAAGAGGGCCCCAGTTCTAGTGAGCTCAGTACTGTTTTTTTAAAAGCTACGTAAAACTCCCAGAACATGGTTCTCATTTACTGATCCATTCTCCAGCTGTGGTGCGTAGCAGTGTTAAATAAGGGCTCTGGATGTGCTTCCTAAAAGAAACATAACAACACCGACAGTAGATCAAAGTACTGGACTCTTAGCAAGTCTCCAACCTTTGAACTACTCTTGTTTTCATCCCTGTCATTGCCAACACAACAACCTAGGTTAAACATCCCCATATCCAAAGGGGAGGCTCGGTGGCTTTAGCCAACAGCTGAGGAAGCTTCGAACTTAGCAAATCACACATTTGGAGTCACAGCAGCCTTATCTGGTAGAATCTGGCATGGAGAGTTACATCTGATTTTCCAAAAATGTTGCTGCAGGTAGTCTGAAGGCTGTTTGAAGGTTGTAACGCTCTGAACACTGAGCATTATTCCAGGCAATCTAACTTAGAACTGCCCATCATGCTGACGTTAGGCCCAAGATGAAGAGCAACGCCAGCGTTTATAAATTTCTCTCTTATGGCCTGGTTGTTCTACCTTTAGGCCTTGCAGTAGGGCTGATTCTGTGAAATGAAATTTTTCTTCTGAGGGCCTGAAATCTTTCTTCAATGTTTTTACCAAACCCACCTCTGGAAAATAAACTACATAACATTTAATTTGTGCCATTGATCACACACATCCCACTGAGGTTTTCAACTAACTCTCAAGTCCAAAGGCACGCTTGATCCCTTTTTTTAGCACAACTTCTACTGAATATTAACATTTACTAAAGCACTGTATCTCCTTTACACTAAGTTTTTATCAGTGTCAACAGTGTGTCTGGCATTCCTCTTTTATGTGCTACTGCAAAAGAACATTTGCTTTGGCTGCTTTTTCCTTATTCTTTTGCCACTCCTGGATTGCTCTCGCCATACTAAAGGAAAACGCGCTGAACACATTCTGTTTAAACAGAGTATCTTCTCTCCAGAACGTCTTTTGTCCCTGCTCCTCCACTCTGTCCTGTGGGAACAGCAAGACCTGGAGAACAGAAAGTCTCTTCTACAACTTTTTTTTTTTTTCAGTCCCACTTGTTAGGGTTCAGAGGATAAAGCCAGTACGTGTACAAATGTATACACACGCAGTCCACATGCAAACATGGAACTTCAAAGAACCAGCGTGCGCGCACACACGATGCCCTTGAAACCAAAGATCAGGCCTCTGCAAACCTGGCCTAGCGAACAGTCGGCGCTTTGGCGGCCGCCCCTGCACATGGCTTCAGCACAGCACGTGGTCAGAAGGGTGCAGATGGCAGCGGCTGGGTCCTGTGCCAGGAAAGCCTCCGCGCCGCGTGGCCCTCCTCCAATCCACCAGCCACCGGGGAGGGGGAAGAGGCAACTTGAAGAGGGAAGTTTTAAAACCCCCCACGCAGAGCTATTCACAAGCAGAATCTCCCTCCGCCTTTAAAAAGTCTGAAGAATGAATCCACACGGGGAGGGATTCCCCGTACGGGCAGTAAGCCTTTTGCAGCCCCCACATAAAACCCAGTGCACAGAGGTGAAGAAATCGTGCCACACTGAGCCGCGACTCCACGGCTCCACTACAATGAGGGGGGTGAATCCTCTCTCCCCGACAACACCACATACGCCACTCAGAAGCAAAATAATTTCTGGGAAAAAAAAATAAAATACTTACCTCTTGCAAAGTAATCCACCTTCTGCAAACAACAAGGGGCAATAATCGGGGTTTAAACTACCTCCCTGCAGCTCTGTGAGCTCGCTTTAGACCACAGCTACGGGAAGCGCTACAAGCCAGGGGTAGGTGCGTGAAAGGGAGCAACACGCTTTGCGTAACGTGCAGGGCTCATACCTGTAGCGCACAGAGCCACAAAAGTCTGAGCATGTTTACGGATGATCTGCTTGGTGTCCTCTGCCAGAGGCATTTTAGTAAGGAAATGTTCAATGAAATCGTGGGGGGTCATTGCAGCCAGATTCCATTTCAGCTTATTCACCAGAAGCAGCTCCATTTGCTGCAAAGACAAGAGGGAGGGAAGGGGGAAGAAGAGAAGAGGAAGGAGAAGAGGGGAAAATGTGGTTAGCTCGGCTCGCACACGGTGGGACTAGCAGTATCCGCTTCCTCAGGATGGAGGGAGCGACCGTCCCGCGGCGGAACCCCCGGCACAGCCGGCTGCGGAGCCGCAGCCCTACTACGCGGGACCGCCAGGGGGCGCCCGCGCCGCGCGCTGACAGCGGGGTCCGGTCGGGGCAGTCCCGGGGGCCGGAGCCCCGGTCCCTGTCCCAGTTCCCCCTTCTCGGGCTGCCAACACCGGGGCTGCAGCTCCTGTGGCTGCAGGGAGAGGCTTCCACCCGCCGCTGGGGAAGCAGCCCCCTCCCCGCTCGCCCCAGTGTCGGGGGGGCTTCCAGATGAACGGGGTTTGGGTTGGTTTTATGCGTTTATTTTTTTTCCTGAGGTGATTAAACGTGAAATTACCAGTAATTCGTCGGGTCTAATGGAGTTATCTGTATAAATGCACAGTTTTTCTGCGGTCAGAGGAATAGTTTCCTTCATTTTTGAAGCCACAAACATGCAGGTAGCTCCGAGCAATTGCAATCGGCTTTTCTTGAGGGGTTCAAACGACAAAAATCTGTCCAAGTAATTCATAGCCAAGGGGAAAACTTCCTCTTCGCACTTCTGCTCCTCGCAAACCTGGAAGAAGGAGAGAGATCGTTGAAGAATAATTTAATATAAGCGAAATCCAGGCTTGTCCCGCTGCCCTCGTCCTCCCTCCCCACTCCCCCCTTCACCCCCCAGGCTTTGCAGGGCAAGGTTGAAGGAGACGAGGGGGGAAATGCAGTCGGGGGAGGGGGGGAAACGGATAAATAAGGGGAAAAACAGGCATCAAAGAAAATGAAAGAGAACGTCACGAGTGACAAACTGGGGATAAATGTGGCGTTAGCGATTCGCAGGCGATTCATGGTAAAAATGGGGGGGAGGGGGGGTCAAAGAGGAGAGATCTGTCCCCATCTTTCCACCCCTAGAAGTTTTAAAAAAGGAAAGAAAAAGGAAAACGGAGGAAAATGAGAGCTCCCGAGCCTGGGAACGGGGTGCAGAGCCGGGCTTGCCCCCGGATTTATTTATTTCGCTTTTATTTTGTCATCTAATTTCCCGTTGTGCTGCCGATTCCCCTCTCTGGTCGAGACACAAAGGTGGCGTCCAGCCGCATTTCCCCAGACGTCATCTTTTCAAAAAATATTTAAAAATATTTAAAAAATCATTCGAGCTTTCAAAAAAGGTTTAAAATGAAGCGGCGGGGGTCCTTTACCGAGCCCCGAGCCCATGGTCCTGCTGAGGGGCTCAGGGGAAGCCCCCCGAAGTGAAATTCACCGCCTCCCTCTCTCGCCCTGGAGCACAGCCGGGCGCGACATTTCCCACAGCAAGGCAGGGCGCTGCGCTTTCAAAAATTAATTAAAAATAGATCGCGGGGTCGCAGGGCTTCCGAAAAACCATGACAATATAACCCAGGTGCTGAGGATGCCGTTGGGAGCCTCCCCAGAGCTGTCCCGCTACGGGACGAGGCTCTTTCCACCCGGCTTTTCCCAGGCGACCTCGCAGATCGCCGCCGCAGCATAAGCGTGCCTTTGAGGGGTGACCACAGCCCGAGCCTCTCTTCGCGCCGAACAAAGAAACTTTCACCCTGCAGCTCCCCCAAAAGAAACGCCGGAGCCTCTCCAGCCGGTCCCCCTGCCCCCAGCCCCAGCCGGGTCCCCCGGCCCCCGACCTCCTTCCCCGGCCCCTTCCCCCGCTCCCCCCCGCCACACACACACACACCCTTGGCTTCCTCCCCGGGACTTTCTTAATTTTTTTTCCTCTCTCGATTAATAAAACATTTTTTTTATTTTTTTTTTGCTTTTGCAAATAAAAAGAACAAAGATGGCGCATAATACTGGCACGGGCAGCCGCCTGCATACGTGTACAAGGATATTAATTTAAAATAAAATCCCTAAAAAAAAAAAATAAATCCCGGAGCTAGCGGGGTTTCCCGGTGGCCGTGGGGTTCGCTCCCCCGGAGCCGGCTCCACGCTCCCCTCCGCCGCTACCGCCTCGCCCCGACGGCCGAGGAAGCAGCCGGGGCTCTCCCCGGCCCCCGGCACGGTGTGACCAGGGGGCGGTGGTTTTGGGGGGGTCCCTTCTCACCCGGCTGCTGCAATCCCCGGGGATAAAGAAGCGGCAATAACGGCGGCACCGATGCAACCCCGTTCCCCCCTCGTTTACACGAAGCCGGAGCAACGTGTGCCGCGCCGGGGAAACTTATTTCGGAAGGTGTTGGGGGGAGGGGGGGGGAGCAGCAGCTCTCCGGCTTAATTCATCTCGATGCCGAGGCTTTCAAATTAAATCGCCGAGATACAAACCTCCAACATCCAAGTGGCAACTATTTTCCTCATATATGGCAAGATTTCTTTCTGCACGCACTTAAAGTAGGAGACGGAGGGCGAGCAGGTCTCCTCCGCCTTCAGCATTGTCTGCAGCACCCTGTCATTGAGGAGGTTGGCATCTAGGTAGGCTCGTCGGATGGTCTCCACCTCGCAGCACAGCAGCTGATGTTCCATGTCTGCCTCCGTCTTCTCGAGTCAGTTTTCTGCAGCAGGACTGAGTCAGTCGCTCGCTCGCTCCCTCTCTTCCCCTTCCAGGAGTCCCTTGGATGCTGCTTCTGCTACTGCCGCTACAGCCCTCTGGAGGCTGCAAAACTTTCTAACTTCCAACAAAACTCTCCTGTATAGTCCCTGTGACGTTACTGTTGTTAAGCAGAGATCAAAGCACGAGAGAGAATGAGAAAGAGAGAGAGAGAGAGCCAAAAGCAAGGGGCAGAGCCCTAAAGCCATCCCATAGGCTTCAAGTCCTTCCCCTTTGCTTAGCTTATAGAGAGCAGGGTTTTAATGCAAATGCAAATGAGACAAGGGCTTGCTTTCTTCAAGGGCAAGGGAGAGGTGGGGGAAACCCAAATTGTCTCTTCAGTGTATCATGCATAATTTTAAAAATGGAGCGAGTTCTGCAGTGGGAGCCAAATGATGAATGGGGCTAGGCCACACACAGACACTCAGGGATATAAATACGAGGAGACTCGGTTGGTGTTATTGTACTGGGGGCACTGGGGAGGGGAGCAGGGCAGCACCGGTGCGTCGCTGTGCGTTATCAATTATTATTATTGCCATCACCGGTGCGTACCTGCAATATCTGTTGCTTAAAAAGGCGCGCTCCCAACCTGAACTCCCAGTCTTTGTAGTGGATCCCAAGGGAAAAGCTTGCTCACATTTCCTCATTCTTATTTTTTTGGGGTTTGCTGCACGCCAGAAATTTAAAGCAATTGGGGTCACCCCTCTCTGTCAAGACAGTACTTTTTCATATTTTCCTTTTTTTCTTTCTTTTTTTTTTTTTTTTTTACGTGTTTCCTTTCACTTTAAAGGTTTTACCCTCCAAAAGGGGCAGAGAGGTGGCAGGGGACAGGGCGACAGCTAATCTGAGCCACAGTCGGTGGTGATGCACGCCAGGCAGGCCACACTCGGCACCCCACCCCCACCGCGCACAACCACCCAGAAAAAACATCCCAGCAGAGCAGCAAAATGGTGGTCAGAGCTTCCTCCAGCACCTAATGGGAGATGGATCAGGTCGCTGGGGAGAGGGAGGTGCCAGCAACGGCCAGAGCCTGCTGGGGCCCCATCTGACACGCCATGCTGCTGGGACAGCCTGTCCACGCGTGACGTGCAACGGTGGGGCCCCACTGTAAATAACTCCCATTCCCCGGCTGAACTGCCTGTACCTGAAAACACTTGGCTTTGCATTGTTTCTAATAAAAAAAAAAGTCTCTCAGACTCCCTGCATTTTTGAGGGGCTGATAGGGGAGCTTGGGGCCTGCTGGAGAACACTGGATGTGGCACCAACATGGGAGAAACCACTTGTCCGTCATCAAAGTGGAGCAGGGAGAGGTGGGAAGGCCATAAACTGGGGTTCATGATGCCTTCTGCCTACCTGCCCCTCCAAGCCTGAGCACCAGCTTTAAGCTTGGCCTCGGTGCTTTAGCATCACCTGCATGTGGCACCAATTGTGGCCAGCGGTAGAGCACTCGTGGCAGCATCGCCAGCAGTCGTCTCGTCTGGGCAGCAGAAGGGTCTCATGGCCACATTAGACACGCCATGGTGGACATTCTGTGATGGACACACCACAGTGGACGTGCCACAGTGGACATCCTGTGGTGGACATACAATGGTGGAAATGCCATGGAGGACATGCCGTAGAGGACATGCTGTGGAGTCACAGAGCATCTCTCCGGCATGACCTGCAGGAAAAGCAGTGCCAAAGATCACAGGGCATGTTGCACAGTTGTGTGTTTACATAATCTCTTTGCATAAAATATCTGCCCATCTTTCCTAGTTTACTTGTTTGCGTGACCATTTGTCTGCATTTTTGTCCGTTAAGGAGGATGTCAAGGGCCTGGTGATCTCAGTTCCCCTTGCATGCCACAACCCCTAGGGCTGATCCGGACAGTTTCTCAGCAAGGAAGCTGTCCCCTGCCCGCGTCCCTCTGCCTGTCTATTATGCTTCATACACAGGACACGCACTTCTGTTTTCACAGCTTCAGTTAGCCAGGGAGGTTTTACTTTTTAATGGAGAAACACGCCATTACCCTGCATTCCCAGACTGGAATTCGGTCCGTGTGCAATGCATGACTGGGAGATCCTATTTAATTGACTGCCTTGCAACCCCAGCACCTTTCTAGGGAGCTGAAATTTAAAGGCACGTTATAAATACTGTTAAAAGTTTGGTTTTGTATTGGATATTGATAGCAGTTTTTGAAGCATGCTTTAGGGGTGATGGGGAAGTACTTGGGAGAACAGGTCCCTGCCCTTTCTCCTCCCAATGATGGTGGCCAGGACTTTGTTTCCAAACATTTGCTTCTGGCCAGGACTCCTGCAGTGCAGCACCCACGCCTGCAGCATGGAGAACAAGTCCTACAAGGAGCGGCTGAGGGAACTGGGATTGTTTAGCCTAGAGGAGGCTGAAGGGAGACCTTAGCACTGTCTACAACTACCTGGAAGGAGGTTGTGGCCAGGTGGGTGTTGGTCTCTTCTCCCAAATGGTAGGACAAGAAGTCATGGCCTCAAGTTGCACCAGGGAAAGTTCAGACTAGACATTAGGGAAAATTTCTTCACTGAAAGGGTTCTCCGGCCCTGGCAGAGGCTGCCCAGGGAGGTGGTTGAGTCCCCATCCCTGGAGGTGTTTAAAAAGATGAGGTGCTGAGGGATGCGGTTAAGCAGTGGACAGGTACGGCTGGACTCGATGATCTCAAAGGCCCTTTCCAACCAAGCGATTCTATGGCTGATTCTGTGATCGCCGGTGCCTCCCGGTGGGCTCCGTGAGGGGTTTGTTTACCCCCCCTCCTCCCCCTTCCAGCAGGAGGCCGGTGTTTCATTCATAGAAGCCGCGGGGCGGGGAGCGGCGCTGGCGCGCGGCCCGGGGGAGCCCCCGGCGGGCGGCGCGGGGCGGTGCGGGGCGGTGCGGGGCGGCGCGGCCGCAGGAAGCGCCCATCGGCGGGAGCCAATGGGGGCGCCGGGCTGTTACCAGGCGGAGCGGGGCAGATCTCGGTTCTCACCGAGACAAAAAAGGGGTGACCGCTCGGAAGTGTCGGAGTTACCGATACCACCGGGCTGGGCTGCCCCTCGCCTGCACGAGTGTGAGCGAAACAGTGCCATCCTCGCCGGTACTTAAGCGGGACTGAGGGGCAGCCGTGTCCTGGGGGGCGTCCGGCAGGGCATTGCCAGCCGGGCGAGGGAGGGGGCTGTCCCGATCTGCACTGGTGCAGCCCCACCTCAGGCATCGGGTGCAGTTGTGGGCACTCAGCATAAGCTGCTGGGGAGCGTCCAGAGGAGGGCAACACAGCTGGTGAGAAGGGTCCAGAGGGGAAAGTCGTATGAGGAGCGGCTGAAGTCACTTGGTCTGTTTAGCCTGGAGGAGACCCAAGGGGGACCTCATGGCAGTTCACCGCTTCCTCACGAGGGGAGGAGGAGCGGCAGGCGCTGAGCTCTTCTCTTTGGTGACGAATGACAGGACCCAAGAGAATGGCAGGAAGATGTGCAAGGGGAGGGTTGGCTTGGTTAGGAAAAGGTTCTTCACCCAGAGGTTGGTGGAACACTGGAAATGACACTGAAAATGTCGGCAAATAAACTCTTGAGTCGTCTTGGGAGTTTTAGAAAGCTCCCCAGGGAAGCAGTGACAGCCCCAAGCCTGACAATATTCCGGCAGCGGTTGGACAACGCACCCAGACACGCGGTGTGACTGTTGGGAGCGCCCTGTGCAGGGACAGCTGACGATCCTTGTGGGTCCCTTCTGTGATTCTGTAAGGGGGGGGGGGGCTCCGGTAACACCCGGTCCCCTCTTGCCCCGCGTTACCGGCTCGGGCAGCGCGTGCTCCGCACCCCGGGGTGCGTGTTTTTAAGGGCAGAGCCCCCCCCCCCCCCCGCGCTGCCCAAGGCGCTCTCCCGGGCGCAGCCCGCGCGCTGCAGCCGCCGCCCCTCTCGCCCCGGGGGCTTCCGACGGCGCTTCCTTCCTTCCTGGCTGCCGCTGCCCTCCCCTCCCCGCGGCGGCCGCTGCCGGGGACGCCGCTCGCGGCCGGCACTTTCTCATGATGTCATCCCGCCCCGCCGAGCGCGCGGGGCCGCCGCGGGCGCGCGCATTCCTCGCGTGCCGCCGGCAGCCGTAATGCTCCGAAGAGCCGCGCGGCGGCGGGGGGCGGGGCGGGGGAGGGGGGGGGGTCACGGAATGGCTGAGCTGGAAGGGACCCGCAAGGACCAACGAGCCCGACTCGTGTCCCTGCACAGGGCACTCCCGACAGTCACACCGCCTGTGTGGGTGTGTTGTCCTAATGCTGCTTGGATATTGTCAGGGTTGGGGCTGTGACTGCTTCCCTGCGGAGCTGTTCCAGTGCTCCAGCACCCTCTGGGTGAAGAACCTTTCCCTCATCTCCATGTCCTCTGGCACATCTTCTTGCCATTCCTTCAGGTCCTGTCATTGGTCACCAGAGAGAAGAGATCAGTGCCTGTCTCTGGGGAGCCTGTTCCAGTGCTCTACCACCTTCTGGGTGAAGAACCTTTTCACAGAATCACAGAATGACCTGGATCCACAAGGACCATCGAGTCCAGATCCTGTCCCTGCATAGGACAACCTCAACATTCACAACGTTTGTCTGAATGTGTTGTCCAAATGCTTCTTAAATATTGCCAGGTTTGGCACTGTGACTGCTTCCCTGGACAGCCTATTCCAGTGCTTGATAGCGCTTTCAGTGAAGAATTTTTTCCTAATATCTAATCTAACCTGCCCTGGCGCAACTTGAGGCCATTTCCTCTCACCTGTCACTTGGGAGAATAGACCAACACCCACCACACTACAACCTCCTTTCAGGCAGTTGGGATGTGCAGCCACTGGGCTTGATGCAGAGCCACACATCTTCTGAATGGATTTGGGAGGTCCTCAAACTCTCTTGGGCAGACATAAGTGCTTACAGACAAGGTGTTCTTCCAAGGTGTTGCTGAAGAACTGGATCCTGAACTCTGTCCACAGGCAGCTCTCCCTTATTTCCCCCTAGTGCTGATCACATCAGCAGCCAAAATACAGGGTTGCCACGCAGAGCCTTGTGGAGGGAGGGATTTGAAGGAGCAAAGCTCACGGAGGACTTCTGTGGGGATCCATCATCAGTCTGGGGAGAGGCATGAACCTAGGTGGGAGGGAGGGTGAGTTCGGGGGGCAGCCAGATGGGGTGAGGAGGGGTCACTGTTAAGACTGGGCAGGCAGGGACGCACCATAGCAACCTTCTGGAGCTGATGGACATGAATCCAAGTTTATCCTGGATGGTGGAGGTGACAGAGTGGAGAAGTGAGGCAAAAAGGCTAAGGACGGGCAATAAAAAGGAAGGAAACAAGGGCTAGTTTTGTTTCTGTCTTTGTTGAGGGAAACTTAATGTTCAGCCATGCCAGAAATGAGCCAGTGGAAGGAGAGGCACCAAAGGAAGCCTGGCAGACAGTGTCGAGGTGAATAGACAATGTCTTTATGCAGCAACATCCTCAAAGTGAAAACCTCTCAGTGGAAAATATTTTCATTTTAAAGCCAGCAGCTATGGTTTCTGTTTTGCTGTGCACTGTTAACACAGAATCCTCAGTTCACAGTACATTTTGATAATGCATCAGCATGAGAATTACCAACATAGATGTTAGTTTTGAAATGGATTCGTGAGATATGAAAAAGCACATCTTAGCCTCATAGAGCATTTAAACTCGATTTACAAGGTAGAGAAGAAACTTTTTCTCCGTTCCCCAAACTGATATTTCCTCCATGCAGGGCTGCAAGGCAATTTAAAGGCACATTATAAATACCATTAGAAGTTTGCTGTTGAATTGGATGTTGGTAATAGTTTTTGAAGCATAATGTTACTATTCTTCATCTCTTTTTTCACCAGTATTGCGAAACAAAAAACACAGGGAGATGTGTTTGCCCAGAGAAGTTGTGGCTGCCCCATCCCTGGAGGTGTTCAAGGCCAGGTTGGATGGGGCTTTGAGCAACCTCATCCAGTGGGAGGTGTCTTTGCCCATGGCAGGGGGGGTTGGAACCAGATGACCTTTAAGGTCCCTTCCAGCACAAACCATTCTGTGATTCTCTGTTTGGTGGTGATTGTCGGTTCAGTTCCACTCCCACTGAAGTAAGAAGCTGTTGGGTTGCTGTAATGGGATGGATTGCTGGTGTGATGACTTGCTGGGGTGGGGAGAGATTACTGGAATGATTCCTACACTGTGTTACTCATTAGTGGTAAAGCCCTGATAAAATTTTGCCAAGTACCTTGCATAATTCCTGATAAGTGCCAGTAAATCAGTATGTATCACATACACTGCAGAAAAGCTATTTCAGGAATGTCTTAGGTGTCATCTTCTTATATTTTGTCTCCTTCTGCCAGAAAAGACACATTAGTAATCGTGATGCAGACTATCATGTAGGCTGGGCTGGTGGGGTGGCTCCATCAAGGCAGATATGCCTCCTGGTTAAACACATTGGCGAGAGAGAGAGGTAGATGTGTAATGATGGGAGCTTATTTTGGTTACTCTGGTCTGAATACAAATGAGATCTGGCACATTTGTTTTGTCACAGTCTCTGCCACCCATTCTTAAGTTCTCCTGGAGTCCAGAGCTGAGTTTATCCAGCCGCACACTGCATTTCTTGTTTCAGTCGTCTGCCCTGTCTGCTCTTCTGCCTGAAAATGATAAATCTACTCACTGTATCCTTGCAACACAATCTCTGAGTAAAAGTGATATAAATAACCTCCAAAACCTGATTTTTTGGGGGTATTCATCACTTCTTAATTCCAGTTTAGGCCCCCAGCAGTTTTAAGGGTCAGTTCTTCTGTACATGAAGTGCTTGGCTTCCCCATCGTCTCCTCACCTTCTTTAATTACTGCCTGTGGCATTTCTCCAGTCCTCTGGTAAAGTCCCAGTTCTCGGTACATTAATATAGGATGGAGGGAGAGGCTTTCAAAATCAAAGTCCCATGAACATCTGACACCCACTTAATTGGTTCCATATTCTCTCACTCTTCCTGTTGACTTAAAGTGAAGTCCCATTTTTGGGAAACTCTTCTGCATTGTTTCAGAACTTGAATATTACTATTGCATATGTTTGATTGAATGACTGTGATGATCAGAAGAACTTTCCTCTTACTACCTAATGTTTCTCACCGTATCAGGGCCTGAAAGAAGGTGAGGATGAAGGCAGAAAGAAACCTACTTCACTTAAAAGTGGTGGACTGGATGATGTAAATGATTAGGACTTAGGATATTTCTCTGAAAGAGCTGCAGTTCAGTAGCACAAAAAGTCCTGGGAAGTTTCCTTCTTTTCTGGTGTTCTGCAAATTACTTTCTCATCTCTTTCCAAGCAGGCGGGCACCGTCATGCCCCCAGCAAGAGGAAGGCCTTGCTGTTTGCTGCAGCAAGACCCTGGAAGCTGAGATTGCTGTAGTCACCTGCAAGATGTTTGCATCCCTCAGACCGTTTTGAAAACCTCAACCATTTTACTCCTTGGTTGTAAAGTGGATTGGCACCTCTCTGAAGGACGAGTATGTGTTCTTTGAACCTTCAGAAAAATCATTTGGCTCAAAAGCAAGTCTAAAACACTGGATTATAAATTTGACCTGAAGCATAGATGACAAAATGATAAATTTGCAAAACTCAGGCATTTTTTCAGAGCACATGAATTCAATGGGAGTATTACCATCAACATCAAAGGGAGCAGGATTGAACGTGTAATGTATAGCAGTAATGACTACAATCAAATAAACTTATATTGCCTGGGTTTTCTACCACCTTTTGCCTTGTGTGTGCACTTTTATGTGTGTGCCAAATGAGTGGATCCAAAGTGCTACCATATAGAGTCTGGGCCAGTTATACTAGATTGGTAAAATTATAAATAATGATGCAGGGTGACAAGCTTTGGGGCATCTGGTCTACTTGTTTCCATAAATCAGTAAAGGAAGTGAAGAACTGAAAGCCTTGAAAGGTGAGATTACAGACTTAGTGAAGTCTTCAGAAATATTTACACATAATTTGATCTGCTTGTGGCAACTGGTATTTTTTACTTGTGGTGCAGCTCAATTTGCTTAAAAAAAGTGTATGGAACAGCATATCTATGTGGAAACACATAATCCTAGAGTTACGCCTTTGAATACTATTTGTTTTATACTTACTGTTTCTTTTTACTGTGTTTGGAATAATGTACAACAGCAGTAGCTGTTTTGTCCCCTCTGGTTAATTCTTACCTGACTTGCTCTTCACAGATCAACAGCTAGTGACAGAGGAGAATGTAAGGTATGATAATAGCCTCCTGTTTTACTCAATTGAATTTCTTTTGTTGGCTAATTTTCAATTGTGTTTACTTCATTTTCTAAATTGCTCACATTTACAACCTTAAACTGGATGCTTCTTCTTGAGGGGGGAGTGAGGGGGGAAGGGGAGGAAGAGGAATCATCTTTCTGAATGTGTCTTACATTTCAAAGGGATTAAAGTAAAAAAAAGTAAAAATAAAATACGAATGTCAATTTTGATCAACAGCTACACCAGAGGTGTGGTTTTTTTTTTCCAGTGTATGACATTTTCTGTGGTCTTAACATCACCTTGGCCTAGGAAGAGCCTAAATTTTGTAGCAGCATCAGTGCCCTCTTTTAAAGTGGAAGCTATTCATGCAGCTAGAAAACTTGGAGGATGCTCCCCTGGGATTCCCTACTCATGATTGTATCAGGCTAAGAAGGTCTGGATGAAGCAGTGAAGTTAAATGAGATCATCTGACAGCGATTCCCAACTGGAGAATGGTACAGCATGCACATCCAAGACTTCAAAAACCAATCTCAACCTTAATATTTATTTCCAATCCAAAATACATACAGAGGTCTCTGCCAAGCACATGCTTGTGTCGCGTGTGTGTGTATCATGGTGTGAGTGCTAATTGCAGTGTGTTTTGAAATGCATGGGTGATTTCCCAGAATATTGTGCTGGGAAAGGGAGGATCTAGAGAAAGGGAATGGTTGCATTTTTGCTTAAAACCTGTGGTAAAGCTATGCTCCCAGCTTATCTCTCCTCTTTAAAACCTTCACGGGTTTTAAACCTGTGTGTAGTTTCAGCATATTTTGTCCACAACCAAAGTATTTCATCAAATCCCAGCTTTGGCTTTGAATTCATGCTGGGGCTGAAACTGGCTAAAGAAGCTGAATTTCAGCAAAATGTTGGTATAAAACCAGGAAAACTTTCTCAAGAAATACTGAGAATATTTTTTCCTACTTCTGGAGTAATCAAATGATGTAGAACAATGGTTTGCATTGATGGAAATAAGGCCAGTTTGGGAATGATTTAGGAGCTAATTCAGGAAAAGACTTGAACATGTGCCTAAATTTAAATAAGTAATACGCCGGAATTACCCATATGCTTAGAAATTAAATATATGTTTAAATACTTTGCTGAACTGGAGCCTAAGGGTACGGTTTGAAGTTAAAGCTAAACTAATCTAAACAGTAGCTGTTGCTGAAAGTGTTTAGTCTTCTCCTGGTTCAATTCTCTGAAATGGCCCACTCTGGAGTAAAACAAATGCAGATTGTTGACAATAACTGGTATTTCCTCAACAACTTTGAAAAATATTAATTTCTGATGAAAATGCAAGTAAAAGTCTTAGTACTAAAAATCAAGCTCTGAAGTCATTTTTTATTCTAGCGTGCAATCCCTGTTTTATTTCACAAGCCTGTTAGAGAAAGAATTGAGGGGAGCAGTTCTCACGTGGGCTTAGATACATTAATTTCTTTTTCTCAGGTGCTCCTGCATCCTCCTGAAGATAACTAAGAGTAAGGGAACAGCAAAGCAAATGCATTACTGAAACAAGCTGGCTACAAAGCAAGCGAGAAGAGACAAGGTGTTTTGAGATGCTTGCTCTTCACGGTGGGATGCAGAAGGTATTGTAGGCACACCAGCATCACTGGTGATCACAGAGAGACTAGGGCTTCACCGCTGCTGTTTGGTCCTCAATGGAGGTTTTGCTACAAGCAGGAGGAACATGCTGTCTCCTGGCAAACTGGTTGATATTTTTCTGAAGTAAAACCGTAGGGGATTAAAAGCTGTTCAGGGGACCTGGCACCAAAGCTAGTGGCTCCTTGGGAAGGTTAAGGCTTCCTGGATGCACATCAAAAATTGTGGGCTTGAGGAGATGATGCTTGCAGAATTGTTAGTGTTTTTAAGTGTAGTGGTAGCACATCTGGGTCTCTCAGTGCAAACATTTAAAGGAAGCAGAGGTCTGAGAACACCAGGTATCCTGGCAAGCTTTCTGTGGAAGGAAGAAGGCCAATGGATTTCTGTCGTGGTCATCTGTGCTACAGCTAAGCACTTGGCTGCCTGCCTGAGGCAGCTTTGTGATAAGACTCTGTGCAAAGATCTAGCATATTTTTAATCAAATGTTTCCATTACTTTTAATATATTGTACCCATCAGATTACAGTCACTCAGCAAAAATCCAGCCCTCGACACACAGTCCCATTTATCCTTGTTCCTACCATTCACCCAGCTCTGCTTTGCTGACATTGGTTCTGGTTATACTGTCTTGTGAGATTTTTTTTTTTTTGGGGGGGGGGTGCAATTAGCCCGATTGGAGCAACTGGGCCAAGGAACATCAAGCAGTAAAATAAAGTCTTGATGACATATTTGAACTCTTATAGACCATGGGTTATCTGATCTGCAAGGTCATTGCTATTCTCTGGGAAAATTTAAAAGAATCTGCTCCTGTTTCAAGCTTAAAGGGCCCTTCTTGACAATTTGAGGATGCAAATTCAGTTTTTCTGCACAGTTCTGCATGGGTGAGTGTTTCAGAGTACTTGCTACCTGTAGTTTTTTTTCTTTTCTTTGGATTTAACTACTCAATGGTAGAATTAGTTTTAGTAAACAGAAGGAAAAAGTGACTCCAGTAACGATCCTTATGCTACTAAAATTGAAATGCAGAAAGGAAAATAATAAGGTGAAAATGAGAAACCTAAAAAGAACTTTAAAATGCCTTTAATAATTTAAGCTGTCGTAAGTAGCAGAAATAAAGAATTATATTTCAGACATGATTTATATGAGGCATGTCTTAGAAAGAAAGAGAGAAAGACAAATTGATAATGCCTGAAGAGACTCTCCCTGGGAATAAAAAAGTGCAGAATTAGGCCATGGGAATCCAAGTACCTTTTCCAACATTCAGTCTGTAGAAAAGAAATGATGGCCCTTGATCTTTAGCAACTCTAACAGATGGACAGGGGGAAGCAGTAGGAAAATAACATCAGTAAAATTTTTGTCTTTCTGTATTTATGAAAAGTCAACTTGTGCATCACTCAAAATGTCTGAAGCTATTATATTACAAAGATTTGGTATTAATATGATTAGCTTAACAGTATTCTTCTGTAATACAAATCATAAAGGCCTGTCAGAATGGAACTGAATGCTAAAATATCGCATAATAACTTTCACAGACCATTAAGGCTTTAGGATACAGCGTGGGAGCTAATTACAAAGGGACCCTGAAAAGTTGAATACTCTTACATCAGCACATACTTTAAGTTAGAGATATCCCTCCCGTTAGCCAGTCTTTATTTGATGCAAGGTATGAACTTTATGTTCATATACACACTTGCTTAGCTTTGTGGTGGCGTTGCTGCAATAACACAGGGAATCCTATAGGAAGGGATTGTGGTTGCTATTCTTTTCCTTTCATGGGAATCTGAATGTGTAACCTCTTGGCCATTTTCTCCTAGCTGGCAATGGCAAACTGTCACCCCTCTGTTCCTTCCTAGTGTACTGAAAACATCCATCAGGACTCATGCCACTGTGCTTACTGTTGGGAACACAGATCATTCACGCCCTTGCCTCAGGGATTAGAAATTTAACGTCTTTAAGGAACACGCAGTTTATCTACAAAGCAATGCACTACTTGTGCCATAAAAATTTACTGTCGCCCAGTAGGAATATGGATTCAGATCCATTTGTTTGACACTGTATAGGTATCAGAGTTTAAAGAAGGATCCTATTACTGTGCAATTATCTCCTTGGCCTGATTATTACCCTGTTGTAATTCTTTGGGCTCCCATTTGAGACTCAAGGACTAGTGGGGAAAGATTGAGTGTATGTACTTGATGAAGTTAGAGTGATAGCAAAACGTGATCTGGACTCTTTGATGGGAAAATCTATCATTTTCCACTGATAAGAAGTTTATGATTAATCACTAGCTTGATTACATTACCCTTTAATTAAGCTTGTAAGTACCGAAGAACGGGGACTTTGGTGTGTTTTTTCTTTGTTATCTCCTGATCATGGCTCTGCTGGTGTGATTTTATAAAAGGTCTTGCACTGATTTCCCTTTACTACAACTCTTCCCACTCCCTAAAGGGCAGCTGAGGGCAATTCTTCTTTGCTGATGCTTCCAAACCATTTCAGTGGAAAGCCAAAATGTAGGTGAAAATATGTACTGGTTTCATTTATATCGCAGGGTTACCATCCTTTGCCTTGGATTCATTTCTCTTCTTTCCCTGGCACTCTCAGGAACCCACACAGACATCCATGTGATTTTCTTCCGCAGAAAACTGCTGATGGTAACCACGGATCTACAGCACAGGCAGCTGTTACCAGCAGTTGATGGTAACCTTCCTCACACAGGAACCCGCTGCACTTTACAAACTAATCAAATACAGCTTTACTTACAGGCAAGGAACACCACAGCAGAGTGTGGCAGCTATTCACATGGAGTACATGGATCAGATAGTTTTGTCCAAAGCCACAGAAGCCAATTCCATCTCTAATAAAAAGTGTCCGTGGATAATCAAGGGCCAGATGAAAAAATATAGTATCTGGGAGAAGAAAACTTTACAAATCTCAGCATGGCATCCCTGAAGAAATAAAAGGCACTGATGATCACAGGATCATAGAAGAGTTTGTCTTGCAAGGAACCTTAAAAATCATCCAGTTCCAACCCCCTTGCTATGGGCAGGAACATCATCCACTGGATCATATTGCTCATAGCCTCATCCAAACTGGCCTTGAACACCTCCAGGGATGGGGTTTCCATGAGTTCTCTCAACAACCTGTTCCAGTGCCTCACCAACCTCACAGTAAAAAATTTCTTCTTAATATCTAATCTAAATCTCCCCTATTTCAGCTTAAAACCGTTACTACTTGTCCTATCCCTGCATTCCCTGAAAAAGAGCCCCTCCTCAGCTTTCCTGTAGCCCCCCTGCAAGTACTGGGAGGCTGCTCTAAGGTCTCCCCGAAGCCTTCTCTTCTCCAGGCTGAGCAACCCCAACTCTCTCAGCCCGTCCTCATAGGGGAGGTTGTCGAGCCCTTCGATCATCTTTGTGGCCTCCTCTGGACTCACTCTAACAGATCAATGATGCCAAGCAGGCAGAGGGGCTTTACTGATGGGCTCCCTGAGATCTTGGATCTCCTTCTGACATTGAGCCATTTTAACCCCTTTGCTTTTTTTCTAACATTTCTGTCACTTTTCAGTAAGTCATGCCTGGGGCTTTGGTACTAAGCAGCCCTTTTGATGACTGTGGTGCAGTACTGTCGTCCCTGAATATCTCCCCCATTCCCATAGCACCATCAACACAAGGAGAAACAGCCTTGAAAAAAATCCCAGCGGGACCCTGCGTGCACAGTTCCTGCACCAAGAAGTGAAAATTCAAGTGCAATGTGTGGAATTTGCAAGTGCAGCTTCCCTTGTTCCTAGCCCACCCTCTGTGCTATAAAAATATTTTCTGGCTAGTGGTTGTTTTCCTTACAGCAGAAATGTAACAGCAACAAAGTATTATTTGAAATATCAACAATCAAGGGAAAGACCAGATTGTGCTGCTTTGGGAGGGCTGTCTCGCAGATCTGCAAAAAACCTCAGCTGCTTTTGTCCTGAGGATTTGGCAGCTGGGGTTGGATAGGAGTGGCCACCTGAACTGGCAATGAAGAGTGACCAGACCCCCTCTGGAGAGTGCATGGCTGTTCTGGGTGTCATCATCAGTACCTGACTCTCTCTCTCCATGTAGTTGGGCCAATTTGCTTCAGGTTGTTATCCAGCTCCAGGGACCACACACCGTAGCACTAGATGTTGAAGCATCTGTTCTTCAAAACTCCAAGTCCTTGGAATTCAGGAATGGAATTCAGTCCTTCATAACTTAGAAGCTACAGTAGTGAGTGCATCAGTGCTTGAACCCACCTAAAAATCCAAACTTTAGCAACTTTCACAAGTCATTCACCATCTAGCAAGAATCAGCTCTAAACCAGAATAGACTGAGACCTTTGATGGTATCAGTCTGAAGATAAGGAGGAGGCTTGCTGAGCCAGATGTTGGCTTTCAGTGCATGCCCAGCAGGCAGCCTGTAAGGCATCCATCCTTTCACAAATCACTGGCAGGAAAAGTCACTCTTAAGATTTGCCCACTAGAAAGTGCAGGCAGAAGTTGGAAGAGGGTAAGGATCAGGCCACAGACCTGTTACACCACTTCGAGGTGTTGAATTCAGCATTTTGTTGCTGGCACTGACCACTACCAGGCTGTTTCAGACAGTGCTGTGTCTCTTCAGTCCTGAGTGCAGTGGAGCTGGCTGGAAAGGCCAGTCAAATATATAGAGCTCTTTGTGCTCCAAAGCATCTTCTTGCTAGGAAATGTGGATCTGCAACTCAGGCTGGGTTTTCTTTCCTGCTCTTCTGATGAGGGAAGTTAAGATAGTTAACATGCTCGTATTCACAAACCTACCTCTTCTTTAGAAACCCTCTCTACTGCCCTCGTTTCCAAGCTGACGGAACCCCAACCAGCTCGGAGCCCTGGCTTCACTCGTGGCGTAGTTATCTCATCCGTCTGGCTCAGCTGATGGAGAGAGAAATGGAATTACACACAGGTATGCAATTTTGGACTAGTTTAAATGATATCATGTAATAATAGCAATAATAATGATAATGATGATAATATCTTATGCTATAGATGAGAAAAATAAACTATTGTTTCAAAACGTACCTGACAAGTAGTACAATGCAGTCTCAGGAGGGAGAAGTTACTTCACTCATTTTCATCCCATCCTCTGAGTCTTGTCTAGCCTACGGTTAAATCTGGGAGCCAGAATCTTCTGCATGAGAACTGTGGTATGAAGCATCAGCTCAGGCTGACAGGAACTGCAGACTCCCACACAGCCCATACCAAACAATAGTACTATCAGATGGAAAGAGGTTATATACATAGTAGAGTGTATCAGACTCAGCTAAGTATCTTTGCAATGGTTTCCCACATCACTTAGCAGCTTGTTTAACATATCACGATTAACCAATAGGCTTTGCAAGAATATTTTTCACAATCACTAGAAATACAATAAAAGACCTGATGGACCACTGTAGAAGGCAAACATCACGATGCACAAGCATGGTTCATGCTTTTCCTGAAAAATTGTTGTAATTTCGTTGCTAATATTTTTGTTTCGGTCCTCAAGTTTAGGAAAAGCATCAGCAATCTTGATTATTTAAGTCCTGTTATACATATGGTGGAGCTTTGCAAAGCCACAATTTTCTCCTCAGCCAGCACAACATAATCAGTTCTCTCTCTCTGATTCTCAGAAAAAGACTTGATCATGAAGTGATCTTTTACTTGAGTCTGTAAAGACTTTCATAAAATATAACAGTTAATAAATGCCTTATCTGGTATGCCAGCTTACTTAGTATTAAACTCAAATAGAGAATGATAGCATGTTTTATGATACTTTTTGCCTCCTTTTTACCATGTGCTGTTGTCTTTTAACCCTTTTGCAAAGTTAGATAATTGGTAATGGATTTGCCAACCATGCAAGTTAGAAAGTTTCTCCCTCTATTATCAAGATCAATGGTTTCCTCTGCTTCTAATTGCAAAACACTTTCTTTATCATGAAAATTTAAAATTTCCATAAATAGCCTTCCCAAGGGCTAAGTAAGTGCTAAACAAAACTAAAAACAAAGTGAGAGGAAGTACAATGTGAATAAATAGCTCAAATGCAAAGCTTGAATTCCTTCAGGAGGAGAAATTATGAGGTGCTGAGCACCCCTGAGAGCTGCTTGCATTGATTAAGTTTAGCATGGAGGTGCAAAAGCATCTCACAAGGCCTCTTAAAACAGCCCCTGTAAGCCTTCTTTCTTAGGCCAAAGTCCAAAGCTGACTCATGGCAGTAACAAGCCACAAAACTTAGTCATAGAGATGGAGGAAGGAACAGCTGGCAGATGAAGATGACTGATAGCAAAAGTGTATCTTAGATGAGACTTCTGGTTACTCAGATGCTGTTAAATTAAACAGTGCCTTTCCATAATTTAACTCCTGAAAACCCAAAATGTTATTCTACGCGTTATGACACAGAGAGCTGACGCACAGTACATCAGCAGTGATGAATATTGACAGACAAATACAGCTATTGTATTCAGAAACATTCACTTCACAAAGCAAAGAGAATTGTAACAAAACATACTTAATGCTCACAGGGTAGGCTGCAATGTAATCAGTGCCTTGGATGAATGGAGAACACAAACAAAAATAGATTAGCTAACAGCTAAATTGTATTTATCTTGCTTGACAGGGCTCGTTCAATAATGAGTCATTTTCTGATCTAATATCACTGCCTTCTCTAGTATTGCAGGTAATTGTTACTGCTGGGAGAAAAAGTTCAAACAACCCAAAGGCTGAAGAGACAAGGGAGTCTTTGCATGTTTAATGCAGGAGTATTAGTGTGGGTCTGCCTGATCCCCACTAGATGCAATATACCAATTGCTTGCATACTTCCTTGAGCCGTCAAACTGGGGTCTCAGCCACCTGGGGTCATTACAGGTCTCACGAGGCTTTTGTGAAAGCAGAGATATTTTTCCAGGCAGGATCGTAGCCGAGGGCCTGACATCCTTCACTTAAGCTGCCCGTGCTCTGCTGGCCAACTCATCCCTCACCTCCAGTGGCTAAAGTGAGAAGAGCAAAACCTTGCTCTGCTGACCCCACTGGGCTATTCCAGTGATGCTTTCTGAAAGCCCTGGGATGTAGCCAAAGGTCAGATTCAGCCACTTTTAGGAACCCTGTCTTTATCTACCCTGCGGCGACGACAGCTCACGTAGCCAGCTCCCAGACCTGCCACCCAACTAGCCAGCACAAGCATTGATAGCAGCCTAAGTTGAGCAGCCCAGTGCCCAGGACAGGCTAGTAGCCCAGGTATTTACCCAGGGGCCTGGGTGGTTTTGCTGGCCACCGAATGCTCTACGCTGTAGCCCGCAATATCCAAGCTGACAAGCCCAGGCACATCTTCATGAGCTGCATTACTCTGGGGACTGTAGCCCCAACGTATCTATTTATTGGTAATCAATGGGGATGGCTAGGAAACTTTTATCTGCAAGCATGGTTCTGTAAGGATTAAAAGCATTCTGTATTTATAATGGAGAATAATTACCTTTTTTGAACATAGTCGTCAACTTAATTTTCCATAATAAAACTTTGTGCTGAGGTCAATCGGGTTCCAGATGGAATTCAAAGCAAGAATGGGCATGAATGTGATTTGGCTTGGTTCTGATCAAGTTTACATTTGTTTAAAGGCCCAGCCCAAACCCTGTGAAAGTCGTTTGATTGACGGAATAAATGAGCTAAACTCAATGGGATTACCCTACTGTCAGCCCAGTATGGGTGAGATCAGACCCCAGATCATTATCTTTTTGTGGTTTTCCTTTTTGCATATTGAGAGGGAGTCAGCGTGAAGGGCCATTGATTGTTTTGTAAAACACCCTTTAAGTTCAGTGGGAGCCTGCCTGCCTGTGGACTGTTGGCAGGATATGGCCCATAAAGCTACCAGGAGGCCGAAGATCCATACCTCTGGATGTGCAATGCATCTGTTTGGTTTTGCTGCCAGAGGTAACCAGACAGTTAATAGCTTTTGCATAGAGAGCCAATTGACTGTGTGCGATGGGAGAGCCCAGCCAGGCATGAAAATATTAAATGAAAGAATAAGTTAAACCACCACATTCTTTGAGGAAGTGCTCATGGGTGACAGTTATCATTGACCACCTTGGTCTCTTGTTCTTTCATCAGAATCAATTATTTAATTTTTCTTTTTTGTGCATGATGATGATGCTTTCATGAATAACAAGTCTATGGAAATACTGAATACCAGTAAGTCAGAAGAAGCAAAGGATGCAAAACTGCAGTTTTCCCATGGCCTGAAAATGACTCCCTCCCTGGCTTAGGGCAGCCGCAGGTATGCTGTTAATTTTAAGTCCTCTTGCCAGGAGGCTATAAAATGTCTTTTCATCTTATGTTACATAAGTATCCAACAAATAAGAAGACTGTTATTACAAAGGCAACCACACTGAAAAAGGTTTCATTTACTCTGAAAACCTGCATTAAAGACTTCTGATGTCTCTGTGGAACATGTAGGTTTCTGAACACTGTTGGAGAAGAAAATTCATTGAGTTCTTTAAAAAAGGAAAAATTAAGCTTGATGCAACAGTCAACTGGGATGCTACTAGGAACCACATGGTAAATGTTCACTTAAACATCACAATAATTGGCTCTCAGAGATAAGTTTCTGTATTCTTTCACCATGCCAGATAGCATTCTGGAAAACAGTGCTAATATTTAGCACTCTATAATTAAAAGTTTTGGTGATCCTTCTGAGCTAAAGGGAAAAGGTCCAAAGATCCATGTATGTCAGGAGTGGAAAACTGTGAGGTGCTAAGTGCATCTTAAGATACGAAAACACAACTGCTCAATGTTCAAAACTTGAGAGAAAGTGCTCAGTAACCACAGGAAGTGTCTTCAAAATACTTATGCTTCTTGTCATCAAAGAAATAATTCTGCTTGGCTTCATTGGGTGCTGAATGATTGCTTTGCACTTTGACACGATTTTTCCGGGGAAAATAAAATGTGGTTTTGTACCAGTAAGATAAAGACATTGTGACAGTGAGATAAGGCATAGGAGGATGCCTCTGTGAAGATGATTCAGCATGTGTTCAACATACCTCTGAGTAATTAAGGCATTCTTCCTAAAGTTGTTTAGTTGTGTTATATCCTTCTACATCTTCACGAATTGATAGGCATCAGGTATATTTGATATATGTCCTAAGTCAGTTAACTTCCAGGCAGTAAGGCATCCTCACCTGCTCATTTCACAGGAAAAAAAAAAACCCAAACAATAGAAATCACCATGTGCGTGTTGACATCCTGCTTGTGAACCAATATTGTCACAAGCAATAGGCTTAGAAAGAGCAGGCCAATCAATGAATATGAACTGACTTACACTGAGCTAAAATTAGGTCCAATATCCTGATTGAATTTATTACAATTAACTAAATAAATACACATTCTCAGTTAATTATTTTTGTAATACCATTGTGCCTAGAGGCCGCATGTGAGACTGAGAGCCCTTCCTACTAAGCACTGCAAATACATCCAGTTAAGATACAGCCTCGGTCTTGAGCAGCTTGCTGTTCATATAGACAAAAGAAAGCAAGGACTGGAGACAGACATCATTCTTTATTATCTCTGTGTCAGAGAAACAGGCCCAGAGAAATTGAATTGTCTTGCCCAACACTGCATAAGAATTGTTTGGCAGGACTTGGAAGCAAATAGAAAACATCAGTATCCACTTCACAAGCCTGCCCGCCCTTTCTCTGGTGCAAGCTCCTTTGTAACTGGAAGATTTCTCATGCACAGGACAGCTCTGGAGTTTTGTTTCTTTACATTACATTTCTCTTTGGTTTTTTTTTTTAGAGCTTTTGGTTTCTCATGGCTGTTGATGAGCCTGTGCCCTGTCCATCTCACCAATGTGAAATTCACCACTACTCTATAGTAACATGATGTTTCACTAGCAAAAATGAAGGCCTCAAACACAAATCCATGAGCATCCTCATTTCCATAAACTGCTTTCATCTGGTTTAAGAGTTCATATATTAATGTATTCATCCTCAAATCTAGAGCCAAGCATTGCCTTCTTTGTGTACATTTGAAAATCAGCTATGTAGAGAAAAATTTAAAAATTTTATTGCAAGGGGAGCAAATGTATCTTGTAAATCAAGAAACAGCCCATTCTTTTAGGTCAGAGCAACTGACAGTTACAGCCTCAGCACTTGGAAATAAAAAAAACTTACTTACCTAGCAAATACTTTGGTTGCAATAACTTATTTGGTTTTGACACCCTTAGCCTGTCCTGATATGTTTCTTCTGCATTATGTACTTGCACCTATAGAATATAAACTCATTGAAGCAGAAATTGTGCTGCTAGTTGATTCCTTCTGTCTGCTAAAAAAATATGGAAATAGAGTGTTCAGGGTGTGGTGACTCTACTCTGTTTTTAAAGAGACACCCTGCAGTGACATCTTCAAGCATTGTAGACTTAAACTCAAGATACATGATTTGGCCTTTCTCTCTCTACTTTCTGTCAACCTTGGGTCTTTCAAAATCAATGATAAGATGGTTCTGGCTTTAATTTAATGCAGAACATCCACTTCTATCTCCAGACGTGCAGGGCAATGACATAACTAGTGCATAGTTCTCCGAGTTTCTTTCCCCCTTTCTCTGCAGAAAACAAATCTCAGAAAAAACCTGAAAATCATAAGGTTTCAAAAGTGCTATTCCTACATCTTTACCAAACAACCTCAAATTTGTGTTCCAGTCTTTGATAGATTCATTTTGTAGTCAATCATCTGTACTTGTGGATTTGAGGAGCTTTGAAATACTGGCCCAAAATAGTCTGTTCTTCTTGTAGTCTTAACCATGGAGTTGCTTGTAATGGTTCGGTGATGAAAGTTTCCCTTTCCAGCAGTTTAAGTATAAAATAGGACTTTATGTGAGTCCTTGAGTCCATCTGGAACTCCAACAAGTCAAAGTCTGTGCCATCTTCCCAGCTGTAAAATTTCTTTGCCAGACTGAAAGTTCTAAGAAAGGCTTAATTGACAAATTACAGAACAGTGTATCAAACAATATTTTTTCCCAGATAGCCACATGTCTGAAACAAAATCTTCCTTTAAACATTGTGGATACATAATCTGAATGTGTGCTTATTTTCTAATTCTGGAGTATTCATTTACCTGAAACCCTGCAGCTTTAAGAACCAAATTGTGAACTGAAGAAAAAGACTAGCAGCATAATAGATGGCCTAAACATCTCCCTTTTTGAAGTCTCCTGGCTGACAGGGTGAAAAAAAGAGTCCTCTGTGTTTGATGAATGCAAGAACCAGGTTTCCAAGCATGGAAAGAGCCTTTAGAAACACAAGTGAGGTTTTGATCCCTGGCCCCAGTGTCATCCATCTTGGAAAGCGTTCTGTTTTTATTATTTTAAACAGTGAGATGGGAAACTGTAGATGTCAAAACAGATGTGTCTACAGTGTTTCAGCAAAACATCACATAATTTCAAATGGAAATCTAATGTTGGTCCTGGATCCCTTGCAAATTACCTAGCCTTTTACCAGTGGGAGGGAGCACCAAGTCTGTGAAAGAGCAGCACCTCTTGGTTTACAGCGGTGAGCATGCAGCACAGAGGAGATCAGAACCATGGCTCCCAGGGGATCTTTCCAGCTCTCAGGCCTGGGTCCTGAGTGCAGAGTTGGGATAGGGGCATTCGCTTTGCTACGCCTTTCCCACGTTCTGCCCAGCTCCTGCTGGAAGGTGGTTTACAAATCTCAACACCTCTGCCTGTCCCAGCTCTCCTCCAGATATTTGGTGCTCAGGCCTGGAGCATGCAGCTGCCCTGTGGTTTGCACATGGCCACGATGGCCCTAAATCCAGATTTCCACTGCAAAGAGCAGCCCTCACCAATGAATGAAAAATAGTTTCCATTTTCAGCTCTGTGTCAGATTAGTGGAAACTTCGCAACGCACTCAGACTGATATAGTTAGGGCTGCGTATTTGCTGGTGTGAACAGGAACACGGCGGCTGTTTTTCTGTTTCCTGCATTTGAACACAGTGAAAATATGATTCAGGCCTCCTGCAATGCTATTTGCTGACACTCTTTCTTTAGGAAAGTCAATTCGGGAAGAACAACAAAGAATTCTTCGTCAAACTTCCTTGCAGAAAAGGTTGTGGTTGTCTTGCCAGCTCTCAAAATTAAAAGTATGTTCCAGTCAAAAATGCCTATTCAAACTGACATCAAAGAGGAAAATGGGAGCAGGTCAAGGAGTTTAATTTCCATGGCAATTGCATTTGTGATTCACATGTAGGGCGCAGTAATGACTTACATGCCCATTGGCAATAATGTAATAGAGGGCTAGTGTGAAGAACAAGAAAAATGAATTTGAGGTAGAAGTTATGGGCCAAATTCTGTATTCAGCTGGCTGCTCGGAGCTCATTGAAGTTGGGCAGTGTCACATAGAGCATGATCTGGTGGTCTTTCTCACAGCAGTGTACTCATGAATACCTACCTTATGGAGCAGCCACACAGTTGCTGGTAGCCTGGGCTGAGGCTTTTAGAAATGAGCAGTGGTGCTGCTGTTTGGGGATACCAGCCCAAGGCGCTCACAGGAAGCCTGATGCCAGGGGGCTTCTTTTCTCAGTCTAGAGACCAGGTGCCTTCAATATATCTCAGGCTGAACACACTAGATGACTCCTAAAAATGTGGGTTTCAAGGCATGTTTCTTGGATTATTTGAGGTGTGTTTTCATACCAGCCTTTTAACTTCTCAAAATCTCTAGTTCAGGTGAAGGACTATATCTTGAGGTATGAAAGCATGAGGTATGTAAACTTTTTAACAGTGTCTGTATATTCTCCTACTACTCCTTATTTGCTTTTCTCATGGGACGATCCAACTAGGCATTACAGACTGTTGATAAATAGATTTTCAGCCCATTTCATTTAACCATTACTGCATTTCCATATCAAAGATTTTACACTTGGCGTGCCCGAGCCTATTTTATTTGTAATCTTTTCTCAAATGAGAAGTTTGGAATGGCTTTTCATTATGTGTTTCATCTGCAAGGTACTGCCTTCATATTATTTTTTAAGATGAGATCTTATACGGTACCTCAAGTCATTCTACAAGTTATTGGCTCTTATTTATTCTGGCCTCCTAATCTAACACAATTTCTATGTTGAAACTTGTTGCTATTTCTTTTTCCAAGGATACACCATATGATGTTAAGCATGTGCTGTATATCAAAGTGCAAATATAAACTAGTTGATAGTCTCTAGTCACACCCTGGATAGGTGTGGCATTTGGGAATTTTTTGCTTTCTGGCTGGAGATCAGAATGTGCTTAACATGGCTCCACATACAGGATCTTGGTTGGGAGAGAACTAGTTGGGGTTTTTGGGGGTTGGTTTTTTTTTCATGTATGTTGTTTGAAGGGTTAGGGGCTAAATAGTTGTACTGTTTCCAGAAATGGGTTTTTACTTGTTTGGCTATATTTAGAGCTGCAGTTGGGAGATTTGAGGTTATGATAATCCCTGCCTTACTATCTTTCCTTCTTTCACTCTTTCTCTCTCTCTGTCACTTTGTGGATAAGACGATGGACATGCTTAACTCTAATGTCAGCCTAAGGCATGGTGCAGAGCTGCACTACTCCAAGAGAAACTCCAAGGAGGAAGTATGACTCAGAGAGCTGCAATTCCTTCCACGGTTCCTCCTTGTTCCAGCCAGGGAAGTAAGTTACTTCGGTATTTGTGTTGCTAGACTGAAGCTCACTTCTTCCCTTGTGCTTACAAGCCTCACCTTGCAGAACAGAAAGAAGATGGATAAGGGTCTGTGCCGGAAGAAGGTGTCACCAACCTGGGAAAGGGCATTTTGCTGCCTTTGACACTTTGGTTGCCCAAGTGAGACAGGGACCCCTCTATCCCTTTGTGAGGTTTCACTGCAAACACTCACCTTATCGCTTGCCAGTCATTTTGCAGAGGAATACATGGCTGCCTGTCTCATCAAGCATCTTTTATGTAAATCACAGTATCACAGTATCACAGTATCACAAGGTTGGAAAGGACCTCTGAGATCATCAAGTCCAACCTATAACCTAACACTAACACCAACACTAACACCAACCATCATCTAAACCATGGCACTCAGTGCCTCATCCAGTCTCCCTTTAAACACCTCCAGGGTCGGTGACTCCACCACCTCCCTGGGTGCTCATTCCAATGGCCAATCACCCTGTCAGTGAAGAATTTTTTCCTCATATCAAGTCTAAACTTTCCCTGACGAAGCTTAAGTCCATGCCCTCTGGTTCTGCCACTGGTCACCTGAGAGAAGAGACCAACCCCTGCCCGACTACAACCTCCTTTTAGGTGGTTATAGAGAGCAATGAGGTCTCCCCTGAGCCTCCTCTTCTCCAGGCTAAACAGCCCCAATTCCCTCAGTCGCTCCTCATAAGGCTTGTGCTCCAGCCCCCTCACCATCTTCGTTGCCCTCCTCTGAACACATTCATACCGACTATTGCACAGCTTTATACTGTGTGGGGTTTTTCTCTACACAGATTGTTACATCATGATGATTTTCTTGCTTAATTTTCATAGTCTTTCATTCAATAAGATGCAGTCACTATCAGGCTAATGTACAGCTCTCCAGACACTTCTGAATTGCCTCTCAGACAATGGATTTCCCACTGACTTTTATTTTCCATAGTAATAGTTTGTCGTTATACTCAGAGACTGGCAAAGGATTTGCAAGCAATAATTCTCTTGACAAAACTGAAACATTGATAAGTGAAATATTCAAAATCAGTATTTCTTCATTGATAGTGCAACTTTAAGGCCTGAGAACGTCAACTGACATATAATCTGTTTGCAAATGATCCACAGAGCAATTCACCAGCCTGATATTCTGCTCAGCATCAACATGCTTTGGGGAAAAATATAAAATTCACTGCATTTTTTTTTTAATATGCTTTTTTATGGATTCACAGCAGGAATACTGTACTGCAGTACAAAGAAACCCTCAATTGAGCACTATTTTAAAAGAGCTTATATATGATAGTAAAATATTATGTTAACTGAGACAGAGTTAAATGAGGGCACGTACTAAATACTTGATGCATTAACCTGAAAGATAAAAGGGGTCAGGAAAACAAGAGAGGAATTCATCTATATGCACATCAGCTAGATGATCCAGGTAGGAATAAAACCTCAGTTCTTGTTTCTGTGCCCTCTGGGATTAACTGGGAGAAGTTTTCAGGAAATATCTTGCATTTAAAAAAAAAACAAAACCAAAAAAACAAAACCAGGAGTAAGAATTTATGTCAGAAAATAGATCTGCCCCTCATATGGTTTTCAGAAGCACAGATACACACATATACACACACTTCCTGCCTGAGTTATATCAGTTTCAAAAATAGCCTGTGAAAGAAGATTCAGGCTATTGGACCAAATTCTGCTTTCAGTGAAGTGGACTGAACACAGAGCTGAACCTCCATGTGTGATTTTGTGTACCCACATGTATAAAGCTCATCCTTACACTGTGAGCTTTGAATGGCATCAGTACTAATAAACCCAAGTACCTGGCAGAGGTCTATAGAGAGATATAGAAAGAGAAATACTATCTGTTTAAGCTGGTCTGTATTCCTACACTGGAAAAAAGAGATGTAAAGGAAGCATGAAGTTCAAACATGCAAAAATTGCTTTTATTTTACATCAATGTATTCAGGTATTTGAAATAGGCTTAGTTAAAATAATCAGTTGAGCCTTTTTGACAACTTTGTAAGAAAGCTAATTCTTAAATATCATCAGACAGCAGGCTAATTGTCTCCAAGTGCACATTGCTGCCCCAGGTAGCAGATAACTTCCTGTGTTGAAATGATGACTTGAGAGCGATATACTTGTAGACAAGGAAATATCATCTTCCAGTCCTGCTGTGTCTTAAAGTAATCTGTGAGAACTCTCTTTAGCTGAATGCCTGTGCTTAGCCAAGGTATTAGATACATTCAGGATGTATTAAACTCATAAACCTTCTAAATTACTTGATGGTTTTCAGTTCATATAGCCACCTAATTTAGTCAGATCTCTAGTGCTAACAGTAACTGAATATGCTGAACTGCCAGGAATATTACTTGTATAGATATGTAATAAATGTGCCTGGCTATGTTTAATTATGCAAATATGCAATCATAGAATCATTAAGGTTGGAAAAGACCTCTAAGATTATCAAGTTTAACTGTCAAATGGACACCTTTACCACTTTCTGTAGTTCTATCTCGCTTCCATTGCTTAGTAATATGAAACACTGCTTCTGAAACGGGAGAGTGCTTTGGAGTAGCAAGCATTCACATTTCATGCTTTCGCAATCCCGAACACATAATCAAAAATAAGGCAAAAGGATATTTAGTGGATCAAATTGTGTGCCCTTTTGAATAGAAGTAAATTCAAACTAATACCATGAAGTCAAGTCAGAGGAAAACTTACTCTCCCCAGTAAATTCTACTTCAAAAAAATTGTCTGGTTGATTTGCTGTGGCCGATTCAGTAAAAATGTTATCTGTGTTTTGTACAGCCTTCCTTTTTCTTTTCTCCATATTCCTCTTTCTCTTCCTCATCCTCTTTTTAACCTTTCCCACCTTCTGATGTTATATATAGAAGAAGACCTAAGAACCTAAATGAAAGCAAACATGAGAAACAGACAATAGAGTTAGCAGTTTGGGCAGGATAAAAACAAGCCATTGCTGGAAATACAGAAGATGGTAAAATACCAGTAATCCATATTGATATCTGACATGGCTAACAGAGGAAGGATTCGTTCCTTGTATTGTTTCAGTTCCTGAGAGTGCCCTTTGCCTTCTACATTGTATAATATAGCCTGAATAAAGTGCGGCTACAAAAGGAAAAAGGTAACACTGATCCTACTCTGAAGAGGACTTAATGCTGTGCTCATCACTGCAGTGTCTGAGAGCAAGATATACTATTGCTGTTGCAGTACAAAGTTCATGGAATATCAAGTGTTGATAATCTGTGCTTGGAGTCTGTAAATGTATGTGCAAATGGATCAGATCCACAGCTGGCATCTGTCTGGCTCCAGATCTGGTCCAGTAAATTTCTAAAGAGTAGTTCACGACAGACCATTGAAAATTTCCAAAGAAAATCCCAGGGCACATGACAGAAATGGCCAAGTGGGACAGCGCAGTAGAAGAAAGAAATCTTGTGGGTTCATTTCTTTAAAGCATAGAAGTCATTAATCATTTCTATTCCTTTCCATTTGAAACAGCTGCCTGCCTGCATTTGCTAAGTTACCGCTTTCCTAACCACACAGAAACTAAACTGTGGGCCCCAGAATGCTCATGCTTCCAGGTATTAATAAACAGTTTCCCCCTTTTGCGGTGTCAATGAGAGCACGTTAACATTCTTAGCATCTGGTTTTGGTAGTGAAATAAAATGCTAATGTTTCCACACTTTATGAATTCCTTCCAAAAATCTTTCTGATTGCTTATCCTCTCAACTGGGGCTCCAAAAGTTCAAAAGCTTGACTCGAAAATCCTCAGTGGCCTTCTACCTGTCAGCTGTGATGTAGGATATTGGTCTTTATCAAGTTAGAAAATAATCTCCCCCTTTCTGCTTATTTGCTCATCATCCTGCAAAACTGAGTTACGTTTTCCATATAAGCCTGCTACTACAAAGAGTACTGTCATCTCTCTGGGCTCTTGCAGGCCGTGAGATGCCAGCCAGCAGGTGGAGACGCATGAAAGCGATCTCAATTCATAGAGAAGCTGCTTTGACATTTCATTCCCATAGCCCCGGCCAAGCACTCCAGCCGACCAGAGCCAGAAAATATAGCTATTGGTTTCATGGAAAAGTTTAGAATTAAAATCTTGGACAGCTGACAAACATGTGATGGAGCAGCCTCTACTGTACAACTGCTCCGCACAAAGCCACAGTAAAGAGCCATCCAGTCAGTACCTGTCATGTATCAGTGAGTCGTGGAGGGAAGGAAGCTTGCTGCTGACTCTGGCCTGACCTTAATTCATTCAGTTTGTTCAACAGTTTAGAGCTGCCTGTCAGCGTCAGCTGTGCTGCATGATGCAAGGAGCCACACACGCTCTGGTTTATGCATATTCACTTTTGGCCTTGTGCTGTGCAGCAGTGGGGCTCTGATGGCTCAATAGCGTACTTCACCCAGATGCATTTCAACCTATTTGCTGTAAAAGTGCAGCTTGAGATGGTATGAAAACAGCTTTGCTTCCTCTGTTCCTTTCGTGACTCCTCCCACCCAATGTTTCCTCTTTCAGAGTGGAAATACCATTGTAACAGCTATTTCTGAAATATCCCTGCCAGGATCAGGAAGTGCAGAGGAATACATAAGTATGAGGAGGGGGAAAAGTAGTTTGCAAGTTATTTTGAGAGTGGGGAAGTTGTTTACATGAGTTTGGGAGAAAAGCAGATGGATAATTTTGTGTTGTCTTCAAACCAGTTGTTAAGTTTCTAGCTCTAATCTCTGTGCTCTATAGAAACAATGAGAAACTGCAGTACTGGGTCTGCAGAACACCTAATGTGAACTAAGTGTCTTCAATGCAAAATTGCCATGCTCACAAACTCTTCTCTTCTACTAAAAATCACTGCTGAGACCCTGAAAGACAAATTTTAGCTGACGACAGTGACGGCAAACATTGGCATGCACGTGGAGATAAGGAAAGAGGGAAGGCGATGGTGTAAAATTAGTAGAACTTTGAATAATCTACAAAAATCATCTGTATTTCAGTATTTGAATACATGATGTGATAGCAAAGTCGTTGTGGAGATACAGGAAAACTTGGTGTCTTGTTTTGCAGCTGCAAGCTTAATAATTTGTGGTGAGTTTGGGTGAATTATCCAAGTTTATTGTTATTCCTTTGAATGGGAAAGGTTCTTCAAACATTGCAAATTCAATTTTGGTGCTTCTGAAGAAATGTGTTCTGCAGCTTTTCCATCCATTTGGTTTCTTCTCCTCCCCCTCCACTACCTCACCTCTTGCACTCTTGGAGAGCAGAGTTTAACATGCCATGGAGGAGATAGCCTGTATGCAAAGTCCCTCAAACATAAACACACTTAAAGAACAGATTCATCACAGTGTTTCCAAATGTGGAAACCGCATTCCATCTGCACCCTTATCCAATGGTCATTAGCTTAGATGTTGAATGGACATTCCTTAAAGCGAAGATTGTGAAAACATACATACTGCTCAACAGTGATTCATCAGCTTCCAAGTTCTCTCTGCTCAAGAGCTCAAAGTGACTCAAGCTGGGGACTTTGAGAAGGCTGTGCAGGAATTTGCTACATTGAGCCAGCAAAACCATCATCAGATATCTTCCCTGGTGATTAGGAAGCCCTGTGTTCATTTGGCTCAGGTATTTTTCTGTATTAGTTGTCCTTTTAGAAGTTTGTTATATCTTAACTTAAAATTAGAAGAGGCTGTTTTTAGACCCTGGCCCAGATTTTCCACTTGGGAAAGTCACGTCAGTGACTTCTGTGCTGTCAACCCAATAAAAGAATCAGAGCCCATGTGAGCATGCTTGTCAGTAGCTTACAGATGACAATGGTCACACACACTGCTTGACGATAAGGCAAGTTATCACCATTATTCCTTGACCTATTTTTTTAGCTTGTAAATGACTAAGTCTGAATTCCCAGCCACAAACTGAAGGTATTGTTTATTGATCTATTGTATAAGACTGCCTTGAAAGAGTTAGCATTTCTCTTCCATGACTCATGGATTGTTCTGATGATGTGTGTGTCCTCTCCTTTGCTCTGTGTATGTATATGGGTATCTCACTCTCTGTGTGCATAAGTTTGTGCAGATATATGTATGTAAAGCAGTTTGCTCATATCCTTTATCATCTTTATTTCTTTTGAGGGTTGCTTTTTGAAGAGTCACTGTTAGTCAAGTTACTGAGGCAGAGAAAAAAAACTGAATTATATGCAGAGCTACCAAAACATTTGAAATAAAGGACAACTTATTATTTAGGGCAAAGGAGCAAGGGTGCAAAAGGAGAATTGAATTCAAGTGCTGAGTTATGGGGACGTGCTTAGTATGCTCTTGATATGTTGCTTAATCTACATGGTAATTCAGTTCCCTGTTTACAATATAGGGGCAACGCTTGGCAGCCTTGTTAAGAAAAAAAAAATCTATGAATGAATATGGGCTGTGGACATGATGGTGATGACAGCTTACTCAGAACTTAAACAGTTTATCCCTTCCAGCCAGACCTTGCTGTTGGATATAGTTTTGGATCTTGCCCTAAACAATATTCTGTTGCAGATCTCTTAAGAATGGTGGTCTCTGTCGCACCTATTCAAACTGGAATTAGGTCCTCATTGGGTTGTGACAGAGGACAATGACATTAAACTAAATATATAGTCCCAGTGCACAATTTTTGGGCAAAACACCAAAATAGTTGTCCCAGGACAAAGTAGGTCTCTAAAATAGGTCCCTAGCACAGTGGTATTTGCACCAATCAAACACATTAATGAAGTAATAAAATGTTTTTGAAGTATCACTTTGAAAGGTATTTTGGAATCACCTAACTTGGCTGTACAAGTGCTGTTCAGCCACAGGCTACAAATCTTTGACATCTACTTCCACAAAGTATCAGGAAGGTGCTATTTAACACAGAATAAAGGTTGCTATAAATTTCTTTCGATCTGAAATGCAATTGCATGTATTTTCAGATCTCTCTATTCCATCGTTAGTTTTATGGGTCACATGGATGCATCTTGTACCTGTATGTCATAAACATTTGGTTTATGTTACAAACTTCTCTTCCCACAAGTACGTGGTGGTGTTGTAGAGAATACACATTCCCATAATCATTTCATATGTTTTCAGTCTTAAAAATAAAGTTTATATAATGAAAATACAATATAATTATACACATGGGAGTTCTGGTTTGGAAGAGGTTCAGCAGAATTCTTTGATAAAACAAGCCCCCAACCACAAAAGCTACATACAGTGATTTGACAGTCAAACATATATAATCACTTAGGCTAAATTAAAGGCAGTGTCACCATGTTAAAAGCAGCACATTGAAATCCTTTCTGTCACTTTTGGCCAACAAGTGACAAATACTGTCAACCTAAACAAATGCATCCTTGAATCAACTTTGAGCAGCTTTTTAAAAAGGTGCTTAGGATGCTGAGTTATATAAGGAAAGAGGAGTGCAAAGAGTATGTTTATATAGGGTTAGTTTTTGATGCTAATTGAGCTCTCTTATACAGTCAGCAGCCTGGTCCTTTTTTGCTCTGCACCAATTTCTAGTACCCAGAAATGGAACATACGAGGGTTGTCAGAGAAAAAAACATCCAGAATTATCTCATTAGGTAGAACAGAGGTGTTAATATCCATGAAGTTAAACACCTCATTGTTTAGGTGGGATTTTCCATTTGCTCTTCCTGTAAATGTCTGTTTCCCAAATACATGAACTCTTTTTCACTCCACCAAAATTACCTCTTTGTGTAGAAGGTTCTTGGGCAAGATCCTCCATGGCTACAGAATTTTGTAGCTCCACTGAGAGCAGCAGGATGATGCTGATTTACACCAGATACGGATCTGGTTCACAGCATGTTTCAGTCTGAATTCGCAAAGCATGGAGTAATGTGAAACAAGGAAGTGACTTTTGTGAAAAGCATTTTGGAAAGGAAAACCAAAAATGATGGATGTACCACTGGGGCAGAGGGAGTGGAGCCCGCCTCAAAGAAGACCTTGTAGAGCTGCCAACCTTCCCACAAAATGTGCTGCTGCTCTCAGAGAGGAGGGGGAGGTTTCCCCAGGACAAATGTAGCCACACCAAGCACCCTAATAAAGACTTTGTAGATATTTTTATGTACCGTCACATCAAAACCAGACAGAATTTCCCAAACATTTGAATTCAACCCATCACTGATTAATGGAAGGAGGAGAAGGAGAATGGGTGGGAAGAATAGTCATTGTGAACTGCCATAACACTGGGCAGTAAGCCATGCTATTCAACAAATGACACAATAAATTAAAAAATAAAACTCTGTTTTCGGGGCCTTCTGTATGTATCAAGTGCTTGATTCACAGACCACTAAAGTTAATGGGAATCTTTCCTTTGACTTTAACCAGCTATTGGTCCAGCTATCACAAAAGAAGAGTTAATACAGCTTTGTGTTAACTCAGTGTCTCAAGATCAGAAAATTACAAGGTTGAATACAGCAGCATCAAAGGTTAATTATTAATGCACAGTCCTTTTGCTCACCTGATATACTGCGTTTTACTATGTAAGCTCTTAGCATGAACAGATATATGGAAAAAAGATCCAACAAAAGATTGAAAATTTACACGTTTACAAGAAAGAAAGAATAGTTAATCATTTATGTTCCACCTGACATTTAAAGCTCTGCAAACAGTATTATTTTGGGGAAAAAAAAATCTGATTTTCAAATATTACATACCTTTTTTTAGTGTCTTTCTTCCCCTTTCCCTCTGGAAGCAATTAGCTCAATCGTAGTGTAATTCTTACATCTTCAACTATGCAAGTGAAGTTAAGTATGCATTCCAGTTAAATATGCAGCAAAGCCACTGCTGCTTTGTGAGGAACAGGATTGTTTGTTTCAATAGGAGTTTGGGGTGGGAATAGTAAATCATCCTCTTCCTGATCCAGATGTGCTAACAGAAGAGGTGACCCTCCTCCTTTTACCAATACTTTGTTGGAGGTCCTGCCTCCACCAAGCTGCAGGCAAGAGGGTAGTGTGATAACTTCTGAATTACATGTTACATTCTCATAGAATCATAGAATCATAGAATTATCTGGGTTGGAAGAGACCTCCAAGGTCATCAAGTCCAACCTTTAATCCAACACTATCATGATTATTAGATCATGGCACTAAGTGCCACATCCAGTCTTACTTTAAAAACCTCCAGGGATGGTGAATCCACCACCTCTCTGGGCAGGCCATTCCAGTGCCTGATTACTCGCTCTGTGAAGAACTTTTTTCTCATGTCTTCTTTTCAATCTAATTCTCTATCAGGGGCATTAATTTCTCCTGAGTTAATAATCAAAGTTACTTAATTGATGCTTTCACAGGTAAAGAAGTATGGCAGCTCACCCAAGCTGTGCTCTGAAACTCATAGAATGGTAAGCAATATGGAATCTTTCAAAAAATGCAGGGTATGGGACACACGTGGGACCGTTAGACGATATAGCTGTGATTTACCTGGGGGCTGCCATTTGATGCAGGCTAGGATTGAAGCAGTCTATCTGGTTTTGCCCAAAGAACATCAGGAAGCTCTCATACAACAACATGGCAGCAGAAGGAATAACATTAGAAATGGGTGGCAAACAACCTAGAGGGATCCGGAAGGAAACTTCTATCAATAGTTTTAATGTTAGTCACCAGAGAAATGAAAAATGATTCCTCTTTCTCTCTTAAAGGTATTTCCTCTGGTAAAAAATTAACCTAACCTTTTTAACCATGCAAGATACAGTTACAAGCTCTGGATGAGATTCCTCCCTTAACAACTGTCAAAAAGGTGTTGAGAGAAAGTAACATCTACAGTACAATACCAGGTGAGAGCTGGTGGCATCACTGAGTGTTCAGAATCTGGGGTGGTTAGATCCTTAGATGTATTCTTCAAAGCTCTCTTTATCAAGCTTAAAGAGTTTATGAAACTCAACGATTTTCCAAATAAGCTTAACGACATGAGATTGCTCTTCATTATGCAAAGAGTTTTCCCAATACAGCTGAAATATATCCCTCAATATTTCCTCTCTGCCTTTGAAACTGCAGCTCTAATGATTCCTCCAGCTCTGAAGATTTACTTGTGTTTCATTCACTGATCACTTTTTTTCCTCATACACTTGGGACTCATTAATAGAAAATCAATATTCTGTGTCATTAAGGATCAGGCCTAAAGACTCCTCTGGAGCAGAACTTTGTCAACACACCAGTCACAATTCAACAGAAACAATATGCAGGTGTTTCTACAGTACAGGAAACGCTTGGATGAAGTTTTCCCTTCCTCTTATATGGAAATGCAAGCATATTTAATATCCTGGACACTTCTGCCTGGTATTGTTGACAGAAAGTGACACTGCTGACATGAATTGATTGATTGACACTGGGAAGTCAAATGATAGAAGCAAATTAAAGTGGCACAAACGTTACCGTAGATAATTTTGTGCCTTCAGTGACTATATATTCCAGTAAACAAAGAAGAATTCTTCTGGTCCATACTTAATGCTAATATCCAAGGATTATGTCTCTCTTCCAACCAAAAAAAGTCAGGTTCAGCAATTTCATTGTAGAAAGCAGGAATGGTTCACATTTCATCCAGTTCTACACTTATCTCTTTCTGAAGCTTCAGAGATGTAGATGGTGTCAGTTTTCACTCTTCATGGCTGGAAAGTCTTTTTCTCTTAATTCGAGTTTTCTATTTTTTTTTACAGGCACTTTTCTCTCTCTGTCTTATTGTAGAAGAGATGTTTATTCTGAAAGTTTGACTTTGAAGCCAGCTGTAGCTCCTTATCAAAAAAAACATTCATAGGTGCTCACTATGTCCAGTTGACAGGTAAAAATCTCAGCATGTACTGAACTTTAAATACAAACTTATGCCTAAGTTTGAGTGCTTTCCAAAGCAGAATCCAACATTATTAATTTTAAAAGTATAAATAAAAGTAAAGAAAGACACAGATAATACCTAGGAAAAAGAGATTGCTGGAGAAAGGCAAAACATCCTGGCTTCCTCTTGACTTTGCTTAGGTCAAAGGAAAAAGTTGAGGCACTGGCTTCTGCTTACACTTTTTTCTTTCATCTTATTGATAGCAGGAAGACAAGTCCAGTTCTTCGAGACTTTCCGTCCAAGTTCCTCCCTTTGCTTGCCTCCCTTTTCCAAAAGGAGTCCCTTTCCCCTATAAACCTTACACAGCAATATTAATCTTTGCATTTTGAAAGGGCTTCAGCTGACTCTGTGCAGAGGTATTGGCTAGCTGAACGAAGAGTGAAACATTCATTTTAAAAGACCTTTTGGCATACTGTAGGTAAAAGGATTCTAGCTAGACTGCAGGAAAGAAAGCATTTTCATTCTTCCTGGTTTTTGTTAAGTTCCTGAATCAAACACTTTGACATCTGTGTAATTAAAAAGGTGCCTACATCACTATTTCAGGAGATTGCCTGAATGGGTTTGTCTTGCTCCTTGCAGATATTGCCAGTTGAAGTATCATAATTGTCTTATGTAAGGCATCATACTTGTAAATAATAGTCAGGGATTCCATGCAGGAAGTAATCTTCAAGGTTTTAGCAAGAATGTCGTTGAACCTAGTGATAAAGTTAGGACCTTCAAAACCAACCTAATTCCACTGTGGTGCTCCAGCAGGATCTCTATAACATTCCATAGTCCTGGGAAGTACATGGGGCTGGTGAATGTGTGGTCACTTGTAAAAGGAGAGGTGAACTACTAATTCTGAGTAACAACACACAGGGCCTTTGCATACTCAGCCAAACTGAACTTCCAGTCTTCAGCCTTCTCCATCTGCTCTGTCGATTTCTTATGACTTATCCTTTTTTTTTTAAAGCACCATTTATGCACAAACGAAATGAGTCTGTTTCTTTAGGTCCATTAATTATTACATTCCATTTACATTTTCTGTTTACTTTTTCCCTTCTCTATGGAAGCTATTGAAGGTCTGATGATTCAGAATGCTCTGGGAACACTATGTGGCTTTCCTTCTTGTTTGCCCATTGTAACGGAGCTCATTTTTCAGTGGAGGTTTCCCATTATTTCCAGGAAAAATGTGGTCAAACCCATGTACTCCCAAACCTTTTGATCTCCTGAATCCTCTTCATATCCCAGATAAAAAAGTCAGTGATTAAGACAGAGTTCCTAAAAGGACACATAGTCAGGCTTCCCTTTGACCAAAATGGTTTCCCAGTGAATCAAACCTTTCTCAGCTCAGGGGGGGCTCGACAATAGACCCTGAAAAGATGGATAGAGCAATTGTCCTGCTTAGTGATCCACGAAAGGAAAGGGGTCCTTAGTGAAGGGAGACCTACACTAAGTCTGACCTGACACTGCAGGAGTAAGACAATAAAAGGTCAAGGAGACTAACGAGAGGAAAAATGCAGACAATAGGTGCCACAGCTAGCACACAGCTCCTGCCATGCAGACTATGGGGCAGCAACGTTAACTGCCTCAGACATGTGAAGGGGAAGTGAAGCGGAAAGAACTTGAAGTTTCCTTCTTAAGAATTGTGGCCCAGCATCTTCAGGATTTACCCAGGCCTCACAGAGAGGTCAAAGTGATGCAGCTAGACCTGAGGTGAATGAAAAATAAAGATTATCTAATTGGGGAGGAGAAAAATATAGATGTATTTTAGACTCAATGAAAAAGGCAACAACTTGACAGTTGGGATCTACAGCAAGATCCCAAGGTATTTTGTGGGAGGAAGGAGAGGAAGGTTTTGCCTAATTCTATTTTTAAAAGAACTATCAAGATGACATCGATGTGTGTGTAGTCTTGCAACAGGCATATTTTTCTTCTATATGAACACAAATATTCTTAGTTTACACTATCTGGGACTCAACTGAATTTCCTTCAAGCACCCACCAATTGTTTCTTTCCCTGTGTGAAAGAATCCTGAGCCTTGTGATCCCACTGGAGACAAAAGGAGGAGTCTCTGTGGCTCCTGCATGCATCCCTGTCGTCAATGGCATCTCCATTATCCCTCCTTTGTAGCTGGGCCTTGCCCTCGTTAAACGGAACAGCCCCTTCCTACTTAGGTCAGACAAGTCCTCTGAATACTCCCTTTGCACGTGTTCTCCAACAGGCCACTCTGAACAACTGACAATTAAAGAGCCGCATCAGAGGTATCAGGAAGAAAATCTCCCTCAATTTTATTTGTCATGTAAATAGTTGAATATTTTTTCCATTTTAAACAAATTTTTCATCTTTTCAATTACCTGCTCTTTTGACAGCAGACATCGTCAGCATGGAGATTTATCTGAGTATCATTTCTATGACAGGAATCAGCAGGTGGAATAAATGTTTTCTCATCTGTGAAAACAAACTAATACATAATTTTAAAATTCAACAGCTTCAGGTAAGACAACTTGCTTTGCTTTGTAACCTTGCACAACAATAACACTTTCCCAACACCTCTAGAAATCAGATATAGCTGAAGAGAGAAGGAATTGGGACGGTAGTATTGGTTGGAGACTGCATATGGAAATTAAACAGCACACCTGGATTTTATTCCCAGGTCAATTGCTGGCTTGTTTTGTGATCTAGGCAAAGCCCTAGTGCTCCCTCTGCCTCAGCTTCCCAGTCTGAAAATTAAAGCCAGCTTCTTAAAGAACTTTTTGAATCTTGGTTTAGAAATACAGCAGATTACTATTTTCACCTACTTTATTAGATGTATATCAAAGGGAGAGAAAATTTAAGGAGCATACGTTAATTGAGGAGCAGTATGAATTTTAGGTGGCATTAGACAACTAATGAAAATTACAATTTAAGAGTAGAGTACTTTTCCTTACTCTGAGACGATGACTGAATCAAAACCAAATTCTTTTAAAAGCCATCTCAATTGGAAACTATTAGGTAATTTCTATGGATTGTGGAGAAAGGGGTAGACAACATTCCTCCTACAGTTACTAAGTCTTCTACAAATGAAATGATCTCTTTGCATTCCAGTGATGATCCCAGACACTGATGAAAGCTGTGTTTCTCATATGACCTCTTGTTTTAAGTTTCCACCTGTATAACTTTGCATTATTAATAGTAACTCTATAGAGCTTGTAGAGCAGCACCACACATATGGAAAAATGAAAGACAGATCTCACATTTAAGGGACTGCAGCTTTTATTCTCAGAGTTATCTCCGTTAGTGTTGGAAGAAGTTCTACTCAAGATCAAACTGTAAAGTGACAAATGATTTTAAAGCCTGTAGAGTTGCAGAAGCCCAAACAGAGAAGGTAGCATTTCTACTGCGCTGAAGCAGAGGATTTCTATTAAATAAGAGAAAGGACTACAGTGCCTAAAATTGCTGAACATCTGGATTAGACCAAACCAATCTGATCTGTAAGCTTCATCAGGAATTCAGGTTAGAGTGAAACACAGACGATTAAACACTTGCTCAGAATGCAATATCTGAACCATATCTGGAAACGCAGGCACACACCTCACCAGCAGGCACTGGGCACTAGGATTGGCTCCCTGGGCACTTCTATCCAAAGCCAGCAAGCGTTATTGTTCTGAACTTACAAGCAATATTTGACAGGAGTCAGCAACCACACATCCCAAGGCAGAAAAAAGCAGCAGACTACTTGTTTTGTCTGTGGGAACATAGAACTGAATGTCTCTAGCAGCCTGTGGACAGAGATTTAGACTGAGGTGTTGAGCGGAAATCCTCATTCCTTATCATCATACACAAGAAAGTCTTGGGATGTCTCTACACTAACAGTGTAGTGCAGACCTGGGGTTTGTTTCTGAGGTGAATCTTGTTGTTCCCGTTGCTGTACTTCAGTTCACATGACAGAACACATGAACTCGACTCCTCTTAGATTCATCCAAGCTGTGTTCCAGTTCCAGGAACTCCATGCTAACTTACATGCAGCCGCTGGGACTAAGGGTAAAGTCAGAGAATCACTAAGGTTGGAAAAGACCTCTAAGATGATCAAGTCCAACCGTCAGCCCAACACCACTGTGCCTACCAAACCACGTCCCAGATCACCACGTCTATGTGGTTTTTGAACACTATCAGGGATGGTGACTCCACCACTTCCCTAGGGAGCCTTTTCCTTTTCAGTAAAGAAACTTTTCCTAATACCCAACCTAAACCTCCCCTGGCACAACTTGAGGTCTCTTCCATCCTAGCAAAATCCCTGAAGTGTTGGAACCCTGGCTCCAACAGTTTTGCTGGATGAATCTGCTCCTTTCAGGAGTCAGCGCTCACTAGAGGTGACAAGGCTTTAGGGCATTTCCCTATAGCAGCTGCAGGGAAACACCATGGATGTGAGCTGAAGATTGACTCCCTTCACCCTGTTGCCTTGCAGAATGTTTTCCACCAAGTAGAACTGTTTCATCTCGTCTTTTCTGGGTTACTCAGAGCTAGAGCCACAACCCAACTGCCACACATACTACAAATGTGATTCATCCATCTACATGTAAGATAGGTGTATGCCTAAAATCAAATGAATCACGTTATAGAAGCACGTGTGTTTTTCCATTGACTGTAGCTCAGGTGACAGAGTAATAAAACCCAGCTAAATTATGATGGAACTTCTCCCACCGCGTTTGCCTATTATCTCCATTTTTCAGATTGTGCCTAATAGGTTTAATAATGACTTCACAAGACCTCAAAGTGAACAATAACTCTTGTAATCATTCTGATGGCAAGATTTTTACAGTCATTGTGTTTTAATATTGCAGTCGGTGATCAAAAAAGAATGCCATGTCACACAGGTGCAATTCATATATCAAACTAGTAAATCTGGGCTCTTTTAGCTGACAAGGATCCCTGCAAAGCTCCCTTCTGATTGTCATAGATTTTTAATTGAGTTTAATTAGCCATTGAAATAATTTCCAAATTTTATAATGTATTTTCCCTCACTGGAATGTTTTAAATCAAGATGATATCTTTTTCCAGAAGATAATACTCCAATTCAAATAGGGATGAATTCCAGGGAATTCAGGAGGTTGAGGCACTGCAGCAGCTCACAGCTTTTCCAGTCAGTAGGCAGCTAAATATGTTGTAGTGGAAGTACAAAGTCTCTGTGGTGAATTCAAATTGGTGGGCTTGCTTCCTGAGCTACAGTGTGAATACAGACTCACAGGATGATTTGCCTGAAGCTCAAAAAACCTTAATATTAATGTACCAGAACTTTTTTTGTTTGATGAAAGTTCTTTTTTTTAATTCTGATTTCCAAATCCTCCCAAGGAATATCATGTGTGAAATAAAAGACTCATCAAGTTGGTTTGCAGAGGTAAAGAGATATAATCTTTAAAATATTTTTCAAAAGCTTTGCTTCACTTCACACAAGGAAAGATTTTTTAAATCAAAATGGAAATTTGCTACATGGGGCCCAAGATATAGCATTTTATCCCAGTTGGATCTGAGAATACTGAACATTTAGCTGTATTAAGTCACACACTTGGGCCAGAATCTGCAAAAACCAGGCAATTTTTAAAAGGAGATGTACTCTCTCACAATATGTAATGATTTATATGACTCCAACATGGCCATACCCCCAACATTTAGTGAAGTGAGGTGCAAGTCTAGCCGTGTTTTATCCGAAAAGAAGAAAGCAACCACAGCAACAGAACTGTACTGACTTTACAGTTCTATTCTGGTGAATAACGAAGCAAAGAGGGAATGTTTTCCTGCAATGGAAGACAGCAATATTAATTGCTTCAATAACACAATGTTCTCAATCAGCTTTTGGCCAACAGCTGTGGCATGAACATCACTCTCAGAATTATCCTGATTAATGAAGAATAATTCATGCCATTCAGTACTTAAAGGGTGCCTATAGGAAATCTGGGGAGGGGCTCTTTATCAGGGAGTGAAAGGACAGGGTGAGGGGGACTGGTTTTAAGATGAAAGAGGGGAGATTTAGATTAGATAGTAGGAAGAAATTTTTTTATTGTGAGGGTGGTGATGAACTGGCACAGGTTGCCCAGGAAGGTTTTGGATGTCCCCTCCCTGGAAAGTGTTCAAGGCCAAGTTGGATGGGGCTTTGAGCAACCTGACCCAGTGGGAGGTGTCCCTGCCCATGGCAGGGGGATTGGAACTGGATGATCTTTAAGGTCCTTTCCAACCCAAATCATTCTATGATTCTATGCCAACCAAATAGACCATGAGGTGGTCAGTGCCATATTAACCAGCTCTCTTCTTTGTGGCCCTTTTTAAAAGGACAAGACCGAGTAAGACAGTAAAAATTGCAGTGTAAAGGTTAATTACTCACATGCCTGTTCATGCTCACCATTGCTGTTTGGTTCTTATTCATCTCCCTGGTTGAATTTGTTTGCTATTGTCTTTGTTCAGTTCTCAATGGCCGTGTTTGCCACATTACTCACTATTTTATGATTGAGTATGGATCATTTATCATGTTTATTACTGTGACTGTATGTAATACCATTACTGATAGCTTATAGCGCCTTCCACTTACTTGTTTCAATGTTTTTCATTTGCACTAACAAAAGAAATGTCTCAATAACCTTGTGCTGTAAGGATGGCTCTGCCTGCTTTACATGTAGGTCAGCTACACTGGGATAGGTTACAGTTCATGACTTGCCCAAGGTTACACAGGAAATGTGTGGCAGAACTTGGAATGGAAACCAGATTTCGCGCTCTCCTGCCTTAACAACAAGGTTATCCTTTCTCTTTGTGATGCTTTTGGGCAGTTCGTATGGATCTAGGCATATGTTTCAAATGAGTTAAATTTCCATGAACTTACTGTTGCAAACAAAAGTGGATGAATTAATGACAAAGGGCTAAAATAATGAAAAATAGCAAAAGCTGCTTGGAGATTTGCATACCTGGTCACGGTTGTTGTATACATAAATAACTAATTGATTCCATGCATAATTTTAGGAACTGTGCATGCAATTTTCTGAAAATTTAGACCTAAATGCACAGAAGGGTAACTGGAGAAAAGGAAAAGGAAGAAATTTAACATAATACACATGTATAGTGAGCATGGACTTAAGTCATAACGGATGCTGTGACTGGGCCTAGCTCTGGAGCATACAGTTCACACATATTGCTGTGCACATAGTCAACCTGACAAACTACCTTAAAATGTGCTATAGCTTGCATTTTCCTTCATTGACTAAACAGTGATTTTCCTCTCAGGCCAGTTAAGAGAATAAGTAGGTAAGTTCATCACCTCCTTTTGTATAATTTATTCATTTTCTCCTTTTAAAACAGATACAGATAGGAAGGCTTGGTATTTTAAAGACTTTTTTTCTGTTTGTCAATGGCTTTTAAATCAAACTCCTGACAATTAGATCTCTATTAAATAACAGTGCTAAGATACACTGAGTGCAGTGGCACTCGGTGGCACAAAGAGACATCCTCAATGTGAGCATTCCCCGAAAAACTCAATAAAGGCCTCAATATGCTGGTTGCCAAAAAAAAAGGTATGGAAAAGTTGGATTTAGAAATACATAGTCACAGAAAACTCCAGCAATTCATTTTTTGAGGGGCAATTTCACAGATAGCTGTTTACTCAGCCAGAGAGTAGGCAGTGTACAGCATCAAATATTTAGCTCATGTAAATCAGGATGTCTTCCTTGCAAGACAGAGATATGACACTTTACACCAAGAGAGGAACTGGCCTGTAGCTTTCAAAGTGGCAAAAGACTGTGTTTTCATTTGAAGCGTGTCTAGAGCAGACAGAAAAAGCCTTTAAGCCTGAAGGTCTTCAGTGCTGGGTTATGTTTTTTGCTTCATTGAGTCCATTCCTCACTGATTTGATAATGAGAGAAAAGTGTGCTGTTAGCAGCTTCTGAGCAATGTGCTGCAAATTTATGAAAATGAAAAATCTTTAACAAGAATTGAAAGGAAATCATTGATCTATGGCAGGAGCTTCAGCTAACCGTAGATTAATTAAAAAACAATACAAAGACGAGCACAGACTGAGACATGAGCAAAGATTGAATTTTGCCAGGAGCAGGACTGTGACTGGACTCAGGCATGTGGGTGGAGTGATAATAACACCTGGCCTTCTGCATACAGTGCAAAAAATCTTGGCAAATGCTGAAATTGTACAAGTAAAATGCAACTGGCAAAGTATCAGCAGATGTTCTGGAATAAACATACACGTGTAATTGTCTTACATCACCTATGTAGGTGTGGTTTTGTCCTATTTATAGACCCAATGCAACGTGAAGGTAATCAGCCAACACATTTTAGGAGTTACAATAGACACCTCTTGACACAAGGTAAGAAAAGACAAAGGTGAGGCTCTATCTTCAGCTACAGCAGCAGGAGCGATGATGCTGCTTGGAGGCAATCTTCAGACCCCCAGACCACTGCTGACTGGCAGGGCATATTCATGAACTAAATTTGGGGAAGTCTGCACAGAAAAGAAGGGAGGCTGACAACAGCAAGTTGATAGAAAGCTTGGAAGAGTGAGGGAAAAGGAATGTCCCCTCTCCCCCTCCCTCACCTTTGTATTCCCCTAAGAAAGCATTTCATGCCCAGCCTGCCCAGCCACAGGGATATATGAGTGCTGCTTAAACCTCACAGAGGTATGAACACACACATGGAAACTCTTGCAGAAATGAGGAGCAAGAGCAGCAAGTGCTATGAACTGTATCACACCCCCTGTATTTTAGTTGTATTCCTGCTCTCTTGCCTCCTTTCTCTAGGCTAGCAGAGAGGGGTATGGGCTATGGGTGACCTTTGTGGAGTCAAGCCTGTAATTCTGGTTATCTCCCCCTCTGCCAGACCTGCAGGGACAAGCTCAGCTGCCATTTCATCAAGGCCTGCTCCTCTCCCTGAGGCACAGGAGATGCTGTAGTAAAGAATTGCCCTGAACTGCCGTTTCCATCATAACCCCTGTCTGTAACAAGCCCTGCCAGACAGACAAGACCTTCACACCTATGTGCTGTGGTTGGGTTTTTTTCACCTAAAAGCCTACTGTTAATCTCTAATTTTATATTTATTGTTAGCAATGAGGTGTCTTTGAGATAGGTTGGAAGCCAAGGTCCCAGCCCTGAAGATTTCCTGAGACCTAAAGTCATTGCCAGAGTATCTGAGACAGTTATGGGCAGTTGTCCAGCTTCTACGTTCTCAACGCACACAGTTTCAAATGGACAGAGAATGAGGAGGTATGGATCATGCTTGCTAGAGAATGAAAATGTTACCATTTTTTTAAATGTGGGTTCATTCTCATGCTATGGTGATGGTGGTTTCCCTCTGTGGACTAAACATAGGCTTTCTTAATTATCCAATTCATTTAATTTGTTGAGCGGAGGATTTTATGAAGTTGGATCTTGTGGCCGTGTTGGTGAGGCAGCAGTAATTCAGAGCCACAGTTATGAAGTGCTATTTAGTAGTGGTGGGTTTATACTTTTGGTTATTGCGTGCATTTTTTTTTTTAGTTTTGTAATTATTTATATTGGGAACAGTGAGTTTACGAACATAACTTCATTGTTGTGTTCGTATTAAAGAATAATATGGTTTGCAGAACAATTATAGGATTTTTTTTCTCTCTAATCTACCTTTTCATTCAAACATAAGCATGTAACTGGTTGCGGTAGTAAAACAGTGGAAGACACTTATTAACTAAGGTCAAGAGATTGTATTTTACTGAGAGGAAATAGAGATAGCATGTTCTAACTGTTCACCTGGCCTTTCATGCACTTTAACAGTGAATCCACCAGCTAGTTTGCATTAGGGGAAAGATGAATTAGCATTGGAGCCCAAAGGGACAATTTTATATTGGACAAGTGATGACAGATCTACTGGAACCTCTCCTTCTTTCTTAATTTCAATTCAGTCCAGTCATGCTCATTGCTCTGGTGCCCGAGTACCTCATCTATCAGTACCTGAGCACACAAGGACTTGATTTTTAAATCTAGCACTACTGGTGGCACATCCTCTTATTCCAGAGAACCCACTTGATATCTCTTATCCCACCTCACAAAATTATCTGGCCTTTTTTTTAATATATAGGTTAACCTCATTATTTTTCACAGATTCATAGATGTTATAAGGCTGGAAGGGACCTCTGAAGGTCATTTTGTCCAACCTCTCTACTCAAGCAAGGTCAACTAGAACAGGTTGCCCTGGATATGTCAAGACAGCTTTTGAGTATCGCCAAGGATGGAGGCTCCACAGCCTCTCTGGGCAACCTGTGCCAGTGCTCAGTCATCCTCACTTCTCAGGTGAAAACAAGTAATCCTAAATCCCTCTGTATGTACACCAAAAAAAAATAGATTAGGAGTTTTCAAATCTTTGCACCCTATTAATTTATCCCCATGCAAGTTTCAAGGAGTTCCTGGTAGGAACTGGAGCAATACAAACTACAGAGAGTGACAGGGTAGAAAACCAGAGGCAAGAGATTAAAAACCCAAAAAGGTGAAGAAGCAGAGTCCAGGTGAAAATCACTGTGATTCAAAACACCATTCATTAACTGCCATGAAGAGATCCTACACTGGATCCCAAAGGCAGAACATCTTTACCAAGGCAGCATACTACTGGACCTGAGCAGTCCTGCTCCGTGTTCATTCCAGTGCTCCAGTGAAAGTGAAGTCATTTCCAAACAGCTCAGGTTTCCCTCTGCCATGTCCTGCTGCAGGCATTTCTTTGGTGTCCTTAGAAATATTTTCCTTTAGTCATTAATAATGAGTCTTTTGGAATGCTAAGGAATTGCAATAACACTTAAATCAGCATCAGACTTCAGTGCTCTCCCTGCCCCCCATATTGTAGTCTTAAGAGCTAGAATTAGGGTTCTCAAAGAACATTTTTGAAGCTAACATAATGGTGAGGAAACAAGAAAAAAAAAAGGGAAACTTTGTGTGATCAGTTTAACTTGACCAATGAAGAAATTATTCACTGAACACATCTTGAAAATGTTCTTGAGTGGAGGATCCCAGCAGTGGAAAAAAGGCACTTTTGGAAACAGTGGAGGGAAGTTTACACAGATGGTATGAGAGAACTGGCATTGTGCTTGGAGATGTGGTGGAGCAGAGAAAAAGCTGCCCTAAATAGAAGGGACAAGATGTTGGGTTTAATTTAGAAATGCTATTGGCATTTTTGTTACTGGAATGAAGGGAGCCACGAGTCTGCAAATGAAACAACCCAAACCCTTCGCCACAATCCTGTAGTGTAGCAAAAGTGCAATGGGTTGCCACTTCCAGGCTTTGATTTTTTTTCCTTTGTCTTGCCGGATTCTGGAGTGCTTTGTCACCTATTTAGTTGCTTAAAGATAGCTTTTAAAGCACAAAATGTCAGCCTGAACTGAGCTGTAAAGATTTAAAAAAAGAATTCCAGTCATTCCTTTGGTTTAGCAACTGTAAATCTCTTGCAACTGTTATCATTTGTAGTGGTCACAAAGTACTGACTTTATCCAATAAAAAAGAAAACACAGAAGTCAAGCCACTTAGCAAGGACATAATTTAGGCATTGGTTTGATAGCTTTTTCTCTACTCCGTATGAATCGACCAAGTTCAGTTGTTCATTAGATGTGTTTGGAGGTCTTTGGGTTTTTTTACAGTTGCTAATATCCCATCCTTCTCCTTGCTTATGAAACCATGCTTCCTCACAAAGCTACTAGGAAAACAGAGAAATATGGTTAGCAACTCCTTGATAAAACTGGATTAAGATTTTGCTTTATTTATGTTAGCAATAATCATTGTGGTTTAGTGGCATTTGAAACAGCTGGAACCTTCTGTTTCAGCTGATGTTTTGATATGTCATTTTTCTTGGACTTTGGTCCTGATTTTCTGGTCTATGTGAAACAGGCAAACCATTTATGTATCTCAGAGGAGTGCTTTTAATTTAGGAATTTAGAGAATTATCAAAGGTGGTTATTTTAATCTCTGCCACTCATTCAGATGCCTTAGTCGCTAAGGGCTAGGTTAGAAAATAGTTTTAGGAATCTGAATTGTTACAGAAGTCAAATTGAAGTACTATTTCTTTAAATTAGAATTAAATCCTGAAAAACCTTGCTCAACTAATGCCTAGTTTCAAAGGTACTTAAACATCATACTACCTTTTAATTCTATCTTTAAAGTATCCAAGTTTTGAAGTCCTGCACATGCTTAAAGACACCTGAGGCTTCATAAAGCTCAGTGGTGAGATACCAAATTCCTGCAAATTGTACACCAGGAGAACCAAGGAATCCAGCTCAGAAAGGAATCCTCCAAGCCACTGTCATCCGAGTTTATTGTCGAGAGCTGAGTGAAAGTCTGCATGTGGAAAACTGAAGAACATGTACATGGAGCATCTTTAGTTACAGTAAATTTGGGCTGTGTAGAACACCACTGAAAAGTGTTGAGAGGGATGCACAGATCACAGTGGTGAAGGGGCTGGAGAACAAGTCTTATGAGGAGCAGCTGAGGGAAATGAGGTTGTTTAGCCTGGAGAAGAGGAGGCTGAGGGGAGACTTCATCACTGTCTGGTTGTGGTGAGGTAAGTGTTGATCTGCTCTCCCAAGTGATAGGGCGAAGGCTCAGACAGGACATCAGGAAAAATTTCTTCGCTGAAAGGTTCTCAGGCCCTGGCAGATGGCTGAGTCCCCATCCCTGGAGGTGTTTAAAAGATGGGTAAATGATTTTCTCGGGGATGTGGTTCAGAAGTGGACAAATATAGTTGGACTCATTGATCTCAAAGGTCTTTTCCAGCCAGGTGATTCTATGACCCTATGATCTGTTTAACATTACTAGGTGCATGTTACAAACCTAAACAGTAGATTGGATGTCAAGCTTATGGTACAATGGGACAAATTCCCAAACTTTTTACACTGCTGCTTATCTCCTGAGAGCACCTGGGACCACCTGAATATCCAAAGGAGCTGAGAAACTCTGAAATAGGAATTAAGAGAAAAACATTTACGTCCTTATTTGGTGCTCTGTAACAAAACATTGGTCATAGTCTGTAGTCTCAAAATTAAATTATTTGGAAAAATGGGCTTGAGGCATGCAAGTACTAGTAGGAGAGGCCATGTAGGTTATATCATCATGAACCTGGAGTTGAAAACAGCTATTCACACTCTCTGTGGATGTCTACATGTAGCTATTCACCAGCGTTATTCTGAGGATGGGCGAATTGCTGTGCAGCTTTCTTCAGAAACTACTAATTCATTCCTTATCTGATGTACTTCCAGCCTGGTAAAACTGTGCTTTTGTTAGAATTAGGCAAAAAAATATCTGAACATGAATTTGACTCTTCTTCTTCATAGAAACGGCTCTCTATGTTGCTGCCACAGCTGGTAAGGGAAACACTGAATAGTGTGCAGTTTTCTAACCTTGGGACCTTGCATAAATGAATGGATCTTATGACAAGTGCTTCCACATCATATCAGAGCATGGGATGAGTTTCACCAGCTGGAGCAAGTGACAACTGTAACATCAAGCTGGCTTTAGTATTGGTCATATTTTGCTTTCATTTTGTTCTGTGTGTCTGTAATAGGCTCTTCCCCATCCTTTTGTGGATAAGGTCAGAGTTGTACTGTCAGGGAAAAAAAGGGATTGAAATCTCATCTCTGTTGTAAGTGAATGTTGTATGACTTTGTGGATCTTACTCCTTCCAAAGAAGCACGCTGGAATTCAAGAATATGAATGGAGAGGTTTCCATTGAGAAGCAACCTGGCTATGGGGTGAGACTACCTCTGTTCCACATAAAAAAAAAAAAAAAAAAAAGAGGAAATAAGAAGGCCCTGGAAGAACTACAAGTAAATTAAACTTTACTTGCTTTATGTGTTCTCTGATTATTAGGTAGGATTTGCATGAAGTATTCATGGCACATTTTCACCCTGTACTTGGGATAAATGCCACTGCTAGGTAGTGCCTTTGTTCCTTTCTGAGAGATCCTACTGTGCATGGAATTGTGCATGACTTCTCTAAGGACTGAGTTCTTTATGGTACTATCATCTGTCAGACCTCCTTCTGAGTGTGCTCAGGAATACCTGGGAGAACAGGGAGTAGGTGTAAACGGTGATGTCCCAGGAACAACCCTGCCCCTGTCTTCTGTGCTAAATTGCTGGAGGGTGCTTTCCAGGAGCCTTGCTTGGACTGGATCAGTAAAGGGCTAGCTGGAGAGGCTCTGGCCTGGCCGGCTGGAGATAATGGTGCCATGAAAGGGAAGCAATCAAAAGGAAGTGCAGATAATATCTATCACTACTGATGTCTGTGTCAATAGATAAGGTTTCAGGAGATAAGTTCTCTCAGACCAGTAAAATCCCTTCTTTTTGTGCACTGGGAATGGTCTCCTTTGTTCAGCTTTTTACATCAGCTCTTGACAGTCAGTCTTCCACTGGGTGTGTGCATCAGCTCCTTGTTATGCAGGTTTGTCGGTCAGGGTTGCCCGAGAGGCTCAGTAACCTGTAGTCCGTAACTCTCAACATCAGGGTTTGGTTCTCAGAGGTGTCACTTTTCTTTCAGATGCAAAGTTTGTAAGTAGCACCCAAGATTTAACACCTTCAGATTTGGCTGCAGTGATCTGTTCTAAACCAGGGCAGAGATGAACCTTCTGTAGAACACATTGGCCAATAAAGATGGAATAATAACTACCTGGCTGTTTACAAATCTGGGGAGCTTTAGGTCTAATGATAACTTATGCCTCTCCAGCACCAAATGTAGATAACCAATGTGTTAAATTTACTGTGTGAATGCAGAACTGCTAAAGAAGAACAAGCTGTAACAACACTCTAGGGAAAGCCCCTTCCCACTGTCATTTAATGATGGACATGAGGTTTGACCTTACTGCAATGTGGGATATGTGGCGACTTTTGTGCAGGACTAGCCTGGTGGCTCTTTTGGGCTAAGGCATTGAGCATATTCAGAAAGTGAAACTAATGAAAAAAGCACTCTAACCAAAGCCCAGTGAGATCCAGATTTTTCTTTCTCAGTGAATGTCTTATGGTTGAGTTTTAGTTCCAATCAATGAAAGGAATGAAACAATCCAGAAAGCTATTACAAAGCATGATTACAAATAAAATAATTGCTCATCAATCAAGTGATTTGTCAGAATAAAAGCTAAGTATTTCATTCAGATCTCAAATTGAAGTAATATGGAAAATTGGAAAAAAATTTGCAATGCAAAATTGAAAATGTTATTTTGAATATGTAGTATCATTGAATTTTCAGCAAGCTGATTCTTTTTCCTTTTCTCTTCAAAAGGAACATTAGTCAACATCATCACTATTACACAGATATCTTGTCTTGATGAACTGGCAATTTGTGAGAGTCCAAATATAACTGACTTGTATGTAGAACACCTAACAATGTGTTAAAATAGGGACCTAATCTCCACGAGTTTAAAGTGCTACTAAGAACCTATAGTATCAAAAAATTTCTGAAACAGTCCTGCAGATAAGGGTTTGTTTTTTTTTTCTTTTGGTCAACCAGACAATTTGTCTGGGCAAAATTATATAAAGGGCAAGAAAAGACTCAGTCAAGTTGCACTGATTTTTCTCTTGGTCTAGGATTTCTCATCATCAGATGATGTTTTTTAGCTCAAGTGGAACAGGTCAGAATACTGAGTTATGTTCGACATTCTGTCATAGCTCACTTTTATTGTCACATGCTAAGTCTAAGGAATCCTCTAAAAGATTTTCTAGCCAACTGAAAAGGTATCCTAGAAGAGCATGCATGTGTCAGTGAGGTAAATACTGTTCCCTGGTCAACTCCAGCTGCAGCTGTTTGCATTTTTAGCCATTGATTTGCATTGCAATCTCTGTGTAGCAGTGCTCCCTACTGCTTGACAGGAAGAGAGAAAGCAGTCCCTGTAGCTGTCCATTGGTATTAATGGAGACCCAATGATGCCTATGGTAAACTGGTTTTCTTATGGCAGCAATTAAGCTCTTTGGAATCAATGGAGATTAAATGCAGATAACAGGCATTAATTGAACATGTATTGGAAATAATTTAAATTATGTATAGTTGTGACTTAGTTAATGGAAATTAATGACTACCGTTTGGGTATAAGCAGAACTGCTGGAATGTAACAAAAGTCAATACAAGCAGCTACAAATGGTTAAGATAAAGAAGTACTTATTGATGTTAGTGATCTTCAATATTTTCTATTGGAACTATAATCTAATACAGACCATATTGCTGTGGACTTCATCTAGAGCACAGGGATAAGAAATTGTTAATAATATTATAGATGTAAATTGTCACTAATCTGGTAACTTGCTACACTGGGTATTGAAATAATTAATGCAGTAGATCATTCTTAATTACAGTCTTTTATTTACTGACAAACTGAAACTGAGGCTGTTATTGATTAAAAGAGGTGCCATATTGCAGACTTTTCTAACCCTATAACTATATTGTTCTTGTATTTCATATAGTGTAGCCTAGATTTTTACATCTGATTTGAATTACTTGAACGTCTTAAAGATCTTGTGTTCCAACCAGATGTGAGAAATGGCTTTGGCTTGGAAAGTTTCAAGGAAGGACCACCAAATAATGAGGGAAAAACCTAACTATTATTTTTTCTCCTATACCGTCAGTGGAAAATTTAAAGAAAAAAAAGTATCTCTATTTATTAATATCATTTGGGAACCTGTCAGGAAAATGCTTTCTACCTGTAAAGTATCTTTATCATTTTTCTAGCCCAAGGTGATTTAGCAGATTTGATAAACCTCTGTAACTGAAAGAATTAAATATTTCTGTACATAGTGTTACTATTTATTGTGCTTTATGCATGTTCTGTCACAAAGCCAACACTTTAACTATGCAGAATTTCTACTAGTTAAGCACCACTGGCTGTACTACCTACAATAATTGGCTGCACTGACAGAACACAGTTAACCATACTAAACAGTTCTCTTATTATCATTAGACTTTTAGATTTTTTATTTAACTTAGTTATTTTAAAAATACTTATAAATTTAATTAGATATTCAATTTAATATGAAGATGTTACCTCTTTAAGAAGAAGATGGCATCATGCACTACTTTTGTACCACATTTTGTTTTGTTATCTTTACTCGATGGAAGGACTTTATCTCTCAGAATCAACTTGTGTTGCAGTTATGCAATAAGCTTAAAGACATTCCATTTTTTGGGAATATTCTGTGACGCGTAGGGAAAACCCTTTGTTCCTGTGAAATTCTCTTTGTTGACTGGGGGTGACTGCTATCAATTGGTCACAAAAAAGAGCATGAAAAAAGCAAAGTGATTTGTCTAGAAGGGTAGATAAAGGCTGGAAGTGTCTTTGGAAATAATTCTAAAGCTTTGTTGAACATACCACTGAATACCTAAAATATTTAACTAGTTTGTTATGCCATATACAATGTTTAATACTGGTATGTGTTTCAAGCTACTGGTAAAAACAAAGGATCTAAAATAAACAAGCTACTACCATCTGTACTTATCTGTGAGAAGTCCAAGGAATACAGAGACCATGTTTCAAGTAGTGAAAATGACTGAAATATATAATTAGCATAATTCCTTTTAATTATACCTGGTGATTTGTTCTGGTAGTTATAATCCTGACCTTGATATGCTATAAACAGAACATTCATTTAAAAGAGATTTGGGTTGATTGTGTCTGATAGCCCACCTAACATAAACTGTCTATAAGGAGATGCCAAGTTATGGAACACCTCCAAGCTGGTCTCGTGGAGGCTGGTTGCAGCCCAGAAGACCTGTTGAAACCCCAGACTTCACACTGAGTGTGGCCTCTCTCACTCCCAAACTGGTGAACAATCAGCTTAGAACAAAAACCTGGGACTGCCCCAATGTCTGAAGTCAAAACCAGAAGGGCACCAGCATCTCCAGCCCCAACAGAAACAAAATACTCAGCATTAAACTGATTTTCCTACCCGCAGCTCTCAAATGAATTGAACTGCCTGAGGCTCCTGCCCAGCTGGAAATTCAGGGAAAGATGGTCATTTCTTCTGTAAATTCCTTTCCACATCCCGCACACACGCGAGGTTGTGAAGTGGTTACATCTTTACTGAGGTTTTTGTTGTAGGTTGGGTTAAGCCTCCTTGAAAATGGTGTAGGTTTAACCACCACCCTTCTCTTCTGAGCTACCGGAGACAGTTCAGCACATGTTTCTGCCCAAAACAAAGGCAACCATAAGGTTGCTCAGGAATTTAAAAGATCTGGGTGGGGAGCCTTGTTGAGTTTGTTTTGGGCAGGGATGCATGTGGAAAAGAGGCAGAGCAGATTGAGCAGCAGGGAGGGAGTGCAAAAGCAGACTAGGAGGAGAGGTGGGCAGTCTGCAGGAGCCATGGTGCACAGCTTTGGGAAGAGCCTGGAGAGAGGGATTTCAGTCTTGAGGTTGCTGGAAAGAACCTGGGAACACGGACAAGGAATCTTTCTCCCATTACATGAGTCAAGATACATGATTTAGGAGAGGTTCAAAAGTGGGCAAAAGTATATTCAGTCCTTTCAAAGCTGTACATAGTTGCAATCATCCCAAGTAACAAAAAATTGTGATTAAAACACAGGAAAGCAAGAAGAATCAAGAAATTTTCTTACATGTATTCTTGAAATGCATGACCAAAATACCTTGCCATTACCTTTAAACATTAGGGAATTCTGAAACACTGGTTATTTATTTGGCCAAAACAGCATCAACTTTAAGGAAGCCTTTACAAGTCTAGTTTTATATTAATTGAAAGTCACAGTCTGAACAAAACTATTTTAAAATTCCCAGATAATTCAGTCTCTACTTGTAGATAATGAACAGTGAATTTGGTAAATTCTGTATACAGCCGAAACAAAGACTCTGAAACCTTCTTTAGTTAGTAAACATAAGTGAAATATTTGAACAATCTGATAACAAACTCTGAAACAGGCCCTGGACTGCTTATTTAAACCACAGTCATAACAAGAGCCTTGGAAGATTTACCTGTGGTAAGACTGCAGATGTGGTTACTCAGAGATTTTGGTAGGGTTTTTAACTCATATAACTGTGCTTTATTTCTATATATTTCAACAGGGGCCAGTGTCCTTATCACTGCAGAAACAGGGATTTATAGCACTTTATTCCCTTTAGCATTCATGTAGAAGGCCACGGAGCCCTCGCTCCTAGTCTTGCTGATATAAAGATAATCATCTTTGAAGTGAACTTCCTAGGAACCAAGTCCTCCTCCAGCTGGAGGCAATGGAAATGCTATTGCTGACTTCAGAGGTAATAAATTTCAATTCTAACATTTTTTATGACACCTCTTTTTGGAACAGATACATCTCCTTGAGCACCGTAACTAATTGCCTTCATTTTTTTTTTGTTCATGTTATTGTTAAATGACACTCATAATGTATTTCTCGTTTTTTGACAAAAATATGTTGTGGAATGGAAGGATTCTCTATGTCGAGCAAATCTTTTAAGTATCACACTTGTTTATGTCCTTTGTCTTCCTTTTTATTAACCATTCATTTAAAAGGAAGGTGTTTATGATGTGGGGTTTGGCGACTAGTATATGAAATGTAAATTCTATTGTTTTGGGGTTTTGTGATGCAGAGAGTGGAAGAGAGAGAAATCCTGTCATTTTGGTGATTCATTTTTTTTTTTCATGGTAAGTAACAGTTCAGCATGACCTGAAATGACAGAGATACCAACCCCAAGAATCAAGATTACATAGTGGAAGTGCCAATTGACTCTTCAGAACAGCACTGTTAGTGGCACCACTCTTTGCTGTTATTGAAATGAATTCAAAGGGGCTGGGGTTTTTCTCTCAAATCATGCTTTATGTTATCACTTTTCTAGTCTCACATCATTTATTTAAAAGTAATCATTTCCTTGATTCACAGCCGTCTACACATATGTGATATGAAACATTATGTGCCATATTTTACCTCTCCCTGGGTAGAAGTCTACAATGTGTTGATGTTGGTGTGAGATGAGGATGCTCAGCACTCACAAAACCAGACCTAAGCAAAAGGATAATGTAATGTTACTCGACAAGTGCAAGTAACAAATGGATGTGGTGAAGGTGGTGATTAAATACTGTTATAAATACACTTTGGGATTCTGATGTTGCAGTCCTAGGCTGCTTCTATTTTATTTTTGAGTTATTTCTTCACAGAGTACCTCTGATAGACTTGTCATTTATTGTTAATGTTTCCATGATGATCTGTTGCACATTATTTTTATTTAATGATTCTTGACTAAGAGAAGAATTCTGCTTTTAGCAGAGCAGGATAAAGCACCGATCTCTGCAGCACTGCATATTTGTCTTGTCTCCCTTCTTCCCCCACCAAATTTCACATTGCAGAGGGCACTCAGCAGACACCAGGAATGGAGCTCACCCCATCTAGCATGGAGGTAGACAGATATTTAGCTACACATCAGCTGGTCACTCACATTCCCCTTGTAGGTGGTGGGAAGAAATGCATACCTATGGGCTATGATTCATCTTACCTATCTTAGACATTTAGGAAAATGTGGTTTGAGACCCAACGGTGCCTCATGATACAGCGAGTAGTTCAGACACTGTTGCTGATACTGTGCATATCTACTTTTGCTCAGCTGTACTTCTTGTGCTTTCACTTGTATTAATATCTTGGTATCAGCAGGAAACGATGTTCCACAGTCAGGATCTGGTGAGGTGTTTACAATCATCTTCTGCATGGACTCATTCATGATAAAGAAGAAAACGATTGGTTTGCAGATGAAAAGTTGTCACCCTTCAAACTGAAACCAAGGAAGTTCCTTTTTTTATGAGTTAAGATGTTACTTGGCGTGTTTGGTAATTCTGCCTTAATCTAGGCTTCATTTAAAAATTAAAGTGCAAAATTAGTTTCTTTGATACTATCTAACTAAGCAGCCATAGAGCCTTTCATATTGAATCCTGTTCTTGGAATAACTCTTTTCTTAAAACTTATTTATCTGTAATTTTGGTCAATGTTTTTAGAGCAAATTGTCTCACAGTCCTGAGAATTGATTGAGCAGGATGTCACTGAGTAGGGCTGGCGCAGTCAAGTCTCCATTTAGGAATACACTCACTGCTGTATTTTGCTATCTGGGCTGGCCAAAATCTCAGTGAAGATCCAAATAAAAGTTTTGCAAATTCAAACTTATCACCAATTAAATAAATCTTTCATTTTGGCTACAGAACATCTAGGTTTGAAATCTGAATTTTGAAGTCTGGGTTTCCCTCTACTTCCTGTCTGACAGCATCATTAAGAAACTACTTGCATGAGTTCCTATCTAATTGAAATGGTAGTGGCATGCATATGTGCTAAACGAAGGAATCTAATAAAAAATTTATGAGTTAGTTACACTTTGAAGCAATAAAGTGTTAAAGAGTTAAAAAGGGCTCTTTTTCTTTCCCCAGGTCCTTCAGCCAGGAACTGTTTGCAATGCACGGAGCACATTTGGGATCTGAATGCTATTACTATTCCCTTTTGCAGTGTATCAAATATATATCTTTTTTGATTTCCATGAATATGACAGACATCTACACAGTGAAGCATGATGCAGTGATATGAAACTCTCTCAGTGATTTTCAAAATATGCAACCCATAAATCATTCACCTTAACCTGGGTCCAAATTTGCATGGAACTGGGGGTCGATTGTCTCAAAAGCTGATTTACCGGAAGTCCAGCCAATCCCAGCTGTGTGTGAAGCACATAACAAAGTTATAAAGGTTGGTTTCAGATGGCTTCAGGGTTTGTAATGGATGCTTTGCACAGCTGTAATGATGAGTGGGTGAGGAGAGTTAAGTATGAATAAAGAGTGGGTGGTGGAAATATTCACTGGGCATGTCACGGCCAGGGGAGGAAGCACAGGGGCCTCCCAGCCTCTGTGATGGGAAAGACGTCAAGACTCCCTGGACGTGGCTCCTATTTGTTAATTTATTTCAGCTCTGACACATTCTCATTAGGAAAGCAAAAAAAAGTGAAATCGATACTCTTTCTTTCGAAAGCAGGGAGCTGATTGTGGCTGAGCAACAGAGCTGTCTTGTAATCTGCTTCCAAATGTGTGGGTGCCTCTTGGGTTTCCTCAGCTATTTTATGGCCTGTTTTCAAAGATTTCTGTAAAATCAGGCCAACAATATCTGCACCCCCAACCACATCAGTGAAAAATTGGACCGTGTTTCAGAATTCCTTCTATAAGAAACATTTATGTTTTACAAAGTGTAAATTTAGCAGACCACTTAATGGGGTGAATTCGTCCCTGGTTCGTCTCCCTTGTTACATTACAGTTACCATGGGGATGGATTGACTAACAGAACACAAAAATGAGCAGTAGATATAACTGAACACGATGAAGGTTTCTTCCAGGATTTCCATGATTTGTTCAGATAGCTGATAATTCGTTCTTGCTGTTCCTGTATTTTCTTGAGAACTTACCTGTAAGTGAACAAAACCTGAGGCCTAGGTTATGTTTTTTTATTGTATTATTATATGGCATAGTAAGAGTAACAAAGCAATTTGTTGACTTCTCCTTGAATTCTCATATTCGTTTTTCCTAGACAAGTTTTTCTTGCACATGTAAAATACCTACAAAAATCTTCCATGTCCAAGGTCCTAGTACTTTAAAGATAGTCCATTTCTTTATTAGCAATATATTTTTACAGTTAGGACTTGATTTGGCTGGGAAATATTAGAAATACATTGATTAGAGGAGTGCCATAAAGATGGTCAGGAGGCTGGAGCACTTCCCATATGAGAAGAAGCTGTAAGAGTTGGGCTTTTTCAGCCTGGAGAGGAGAAGGCTCCACAGAGACCTTAGAGCAGCTTCCCAGTACTTAATGGGAGCCTACAGGAAAGCTGGGGAGAGGCTCTTTACCAGGGATTGCAGGGATAAGATGAGGGGGAGTGGTTTTAAGCAGAAAGTGGGGAGATTCAGATTAAATATTAAGAATTCTTTTTCCTGCGAAGGTGGTGAGACACTGGCACAGATTGCCCAGAGAAGTAGTGGATGTCCCACACCTGGAGGTGTTCAAGGCCAGGATGGATGGGGCTTTGAGCAACCTGATCCAGTGGGAGGTGTCCCTGCCCATGGCAGAGGGTTGGAACTGGGTGAACTTTAAGGGCCCTTCCAACTCAAACCATTCTATGATTCTATGAGTCTATCTATAACGTTAAATAAGTATTCATGGTCCAGGTCGAGTGGTTGTTCATGGTTCACATGACAAGCTGATAAAATGGTTAAAATAGTTCTGTTTTCCAAAGCTACTGATAATGCCTAACAACTAAGTTGCTCAAAATGGCAGGGTAAAACGATGGCTTCAATGAGTCCTGCACCAAACTTCATCAGTTTGTTAGGACTGGAACATTTCTTTTCATATAGAACAATGTACTCATTCAATCTGAAAGATAAGTAGTTTTTTTTCAAAGCGTTTTTTAGACGAACGAAAGTGTTTCAAAGAACAAAAAATATCTTTAAACTAGATCAAGAATTAGTGACATTGATAACTGTCGTGTTTGAGGTTTTAAAGAAAGCAATGAAAAGTCAAAGCCTGCCAGGATTTCATTCTTTTACGCTAAAAATCTCATGCAGCAAGGAAATGTAAGTGACACTCAACCAAGAAAAAGCTTTCTGAACAGCTGATGTGAAACTTGAAAAGAGGTAATGTAACAAATGTAATGTGAGGGGAAGTGCTTTCATTCCAGTTCAGGAACATCTGGTTTATTGCAACAATAACTACTGTAATTATATCAGTGCTGGAAAAGCTGCTCTAGGTTAGGTTAAGTTTGTGGGTTTCTATAATAAACACTGCTTTGGAGGAGTGGGGATTTCAGTATTTCAGCCATGTCAGATCACGCTGAACTGAACTGTGATTTGAGGCAAGAAAAACAAAATATGGAAAACATAAAAGCATTGTTTCTAACCATATATTTCTTCAGATATACTGTTGGTTTATTCCTCTTTTTAGCAAGTGGCGGGTATGCCAAAGAAGTGAATTTTTGGATGACTGACCATATTTCACTGATAAAAGTAAAGAAGTAATTTTTTTGTCAGTCGGAAATAGGCTTATTAATAGTTACAGTAATACATCTTGCTGTAATAAATAAACAAGCATCCCACAAAGGACAGTAAATATGATTATTCTCACTTTATGTACAGCAGAAACTCAGGAACTTGCCTTAGATCAGATAGCAACTCAATGGTGAGGGATCTCCTCCTTTTCCAGATGAGTGACTGTGTCATACAGGTTATTACCCAGCCACTGTATTATTTCACTAGTCATTAAAAATTAATTATTTCAACTACAGTGCAATTCTTTTCTATCTAATGGAAAGTCTGAGTCTATATCGGCCTTTTGCTGCAGCAGAACCAACTGAATTCTCTCAGTTGCCAAATGCATTTCCTGAATATTATACACTAGCAAGGAACAATTGTCTATTTTCTTGGCAGTGGAGCACATTTACTGACCATAGCATCAATAAGTATTCATGGCAGTGTTGTGGCTGCACTTGGATCTGCAAGGGCTAAGCAATACACAGGAAGATTTTCTCATAAATAGCAAAAATATAAATAAACCAGTTTGTATTCCTTGATTAGGGCATGCTTAGTCTAGATTCTATGATAAATGTTCTATAATTATATACAATTATAGCATATTAAAAATGTATAGAAAAGAATAGGTAAACATCTTCCTGTTAGGAAGAAATAGGAATGTCATTCCACATACATGAATGCCATTAAAATGCTTTGTTGCTATAAAAAGGCGTGCAAAATTCTAAAACTTCCTCTTTGAGAATTTAAGAATGATGGACAAAGTGATATTTTATTATTATTTTATTATTATAGTTTGCTTCTCTACCTCAATATCATGGTTTGAAGTGGTTTGCCACTGTGTGTTCAGAATCACACATTTGTAACAAGAGCAAACACAGAGCAAACAGAATTTGCAAGTCATGTGTATGCACCATTTAAACAATTGACCCAATATTCTTGCATGCTTACACTGGCAAAATATTGCCTGAGCAAGAGTCAACTTATATTACATATGCAAATGTGGGTTTGTGTGTGTAGAAGAATTCTGTTTTATAAATGCAGGTTTAATGATATCTTTAGTTTGATCTCCTGCATCTAAAATAATTTCTACCAGCTCAGTGCTTGGAATTGAAATGATTCCTTTGCTTGAGTACAGATACAATACATTAATTCTGTTTTCCTGGGTGTTATTCTACCAGAAAACCAGAAAAGTTCAAATTAATGTAGTGTAAATTACATCACTTAAATGGCAACTAAACCTTGTTGAAGGCAGTGCAGTGAAAACATATTGTAATTTTCAGAGCAACACAGTAGAGAAAACAACAAAGTTGTTCTGAAGTTCCAGCAAAAAGAGGATTTATTGTTATTTAGGGCCAGATGTATCTAAATTCTCCAAGACATTACAGGTTTTAATGCTAATGGTTATTAGGCTCATGACTCATACGTATTGACTTTCTTCCATAACATTTATTCTTCATGTCTTTTTTTTATAATATATTCCAGACCACTACTACATATGTATATGGATAAATACATGTGTCTTTTGGGGAGGGTGAACCAAGAGTGACTTTCAGAACAGTTTACATGAGCTGAACCATGAAAAAGTTTGTTCTCAAGGTAGGTAGGAGTTACGAATGGTCTGATCATGGAACAAATCAGGTGTAATTTTGAAGCTTGCTCTGCGCTCATGCTAAATGTCAGCTCCAACTCTGATCTGGTCTTTCAGACAGGAAAAATCAAAAGCAAGTGGTTTGCAAGCTGCTGGCAGCAGCACTGGGCATGCCTTAACCATGCTACCTTTAAAATACCACCTAGAACTCGGATGAACCCTTCACCTTTCTTTTTCTGAATGCTAAAAAATCTACATCTCTACTCCTGCTTGCCAAGGCACTGAATCTTGGAAGATGTTAAATATTGCCTGGATAATGCTGAGTGTCCTCAGATGCCTTTCTAGTCAATGGCTCTAGATACCTTCCAGCACCAGACACTCATTCAAATAAAGAAGTTAAGTTATTGCAGACTCTTCTTCAGTTCATGTGATGTGAAGCAATCTAGCAGTACTTAGGATTCAGTTCTGCAAAATACTGACCTTTCCTTTTACTCCAGACTGGGCTGGGATATTCCGTATAATGCATATCTTGCATGATTCAATAGATAGACTAAAAGAAAAATGCTTTGTTTTTTTTTTAAATCAAAATAATTTTTAGATAGTGGATGGAAACATGATTATGAAAAAAAACCCCTAGGCATAATTTCCCATTCTCTGTCTTTTCCTCTGTTTTTGAAGCACTTCTTTAGAACATCTAGACAGCAGAAAAATTTGCTTGTGGCAGCCTAACTTCCTCCCATGGTGCTCATGAGTCACCACCCATTGGTTCAAGGGCCTTTCATCTCTGCTAAGCTCATACCAGAATTACTTGCACCAAGGGTGGTGTAAGCTCATTTTCAGTGTTGGGTTCCATGCTGCGTTCCAGTGAGAGATATTTACTGGTGCTGTCTGCTCGTGTTTGCAGCAGAACCAGGCATGGGAAAGGTGGGGCAGGACCTGGAATCCCATCAGATTCCCACTTCCTGTGCAGATAGAACTGGAGATATTCACCTTGAGCTCTGAATGTTTATTTGTTTCAGGGCTTTTCTGATTTAGAATGCTAATATTTAATGGAAAACTCTGAGAACAAAACCAAATAATTTAAAAAAAATTAAGTCAGGCAACAAAGTAGCAGGCAGGGCAGATATCTGGGTTATTTGCTGTGATGTTATGAATCTTAATACTTAACAGTTTTCCACCACACATAAGAGAAATATGAATGAGAATCATAATACACACACAGAGTAAAAAAAAGAATTAGAATCCAAGTTCCACTTCTACAAAGGCCTGAGGACTCTCATGTCGAGTCTTTGACCCCTCATTTATTTTCCTGAATTGCCATGCTGTGATTGCTAGAGCTGGCTGTATTTTGGAGACCACATATTCAAAGAAGTGCTGGAATTGTTTTCTGCATGGATTCAGAATATCTTTGTATTAAGGAAACGTGTTTTGTGAGCACATTCAGAGTTAGATATGCTGACATTCAGACTTCATTCATTGGTGATAGTGCAGAAATACTACTAGAAGACAGGGAGACAGAGACTTGCAACACAATCATGAGAAGTGTGTCCACAGAGTAAGAAATTCTGTAGACATTGCATGTGCTCATGAAGAGTGTCTTTCTCTGACTTGGTTATGCAACTTCACAATGAAACATCTTCATGAAAAATACTTTGACAGTGCAATGTGGTTTGCATTCTGCACCGCTTTCTCGTAATAGTCTGATCTTCTCCCTATAGGTTAGAAATCCAACATAAATTCAAATTATAAAATTCAGACCATGAAATATGAAGCACTCCAAACTCCAAGTTCAGAGAAGAGGTCTGGCCATGCAGAGTGGAACCCTGCAAAACACCGTGAGGATCTGTGTAGCATTGATACAAAGGCAGGGGCTGTGCAAACATGTAAGGAAAGCTGTTTTTAAGGAAAACTCTGAAATTCAGACTGTTCAGTTTCATGTCTGTTAAAAATGGGAAATATTGAGGAATATTAAACATTTAATTTTTACAGATGATCAGCAGAGTGTTACTGAGAACAGATGTTTCTGTAATTGTCATACAGTGGAAGAATTCTCAATGTTCAATGTCCTTCACCTCCATATGTCCTGCATGGCAGGATATACACTGGGCATCTAGAATTACTAAGGCAGTCTCCAGTGCAAAACAGGTAGGAACACCTCTCGGAGCCTGGCAGAAAGCTGCTTTCATGGTAAAATATTTTAATATTTTCCTTTCATAATGGAGTTACCAGAAAGACAAAAAACCTGCTACAATCCCAAATAATCACTTCATGACCAGATTTTGAGACCAGTGAATACATTATAGGTGCAAGACCTATCCAAAGCAAAGGAGGGAATTCATCTTTCGTCCATAAGTAGAAGTTAAGAATTTGCTGATTTCTACTCAGAGCATTAGAGGAGACCTCCCAGACTATGTTCACACAGATGATTCACTCTAGCAGAATTCTCCTTCCTGCTTCTCCACAAACTCCGGGCACTGGAACGTGTTGGGCACAGAAGCTGTGGCTGTCCCATCCCTGGAAATTTTCAAGGCCAGGCTGGATGAGTTGTTTATCACGCTGATCCAGTGGGAGATGTCCCTGTCCATGGCAGGGGGGGTTGAAACTGAATGATCTTTAAAGTCCTTTCCAACCCAAGCCATTCTATGATTCTATGATCTCTGATTGCTCTGTCTCCTGCTATTTATTGTCCAGTGAGAGCAGACTGAAAATGCTAACATCAGCAGAGCAATCTGTGAGGTGCCCCAGCAGGCTCCCTGCAGGACTGTTCAAAAGGGCAGAAGAGGAATGAACTCCTTGGGGCAGGATGTCCTGGGGCTGACACTTTCAGCAACAACTTCAACAGGCATAACACTTCAGTGATTGTGTTATTGTGCCCTCACTCATTAGGTGCTTGTTTCCCTGTGTTGGGCACACTGAATTTCACTGTCCGAGACCAACTGTTATTTAAGTGGGTCTTTCCCAGTATCTCCCAGCACCTTCCATTTCATAGCAGTACCTAGCATCACTATGATAATATAATTAAAATTACATCCTTCTAGCTGACTATTTTTCTTTTTTTCCTTTTTCTTTTGTTCTTCCAATTCAGAAAGCTCACTCTTGTAACCCCCAGAGAAAAAACCACAAGGGAGAGCTCATTTTCCCTTCATCAGAACACTTACATGTCCTTTCAGTGCTCTCCCATGGTGCATTGGTCTCTACTCTCTGGCCTGAGTTCTTGAAGGGCTGCTGTTCACCCTGGAAGAGCTTTCCCACATGCTGTATTGTCAGGGGACTGCCTGACCGTGGTCAGTGGTTTCTGTGTGCGGACACGTAGGCGGAAAGGGGCAGAGGGGCCACACTCAGGGAGAGCAGAACAACTGCAGGAGGGAGACCTGGACCAGAACTGGGATTTGTGGGTGAGGAGCTGCTGGCCTGCCAGGATATGGGGTCTACACAGACCAGTATCAATAAAAGCTTTAAAAATAGAGAAAGTTAGGGCTTCTCATATTGCAGCCTTTGGTTTGCAGAAAGAGGTTTTATCTGTCCCAGAGTCGTGCATACAAAGCATGTCATCTGTCCACATCTGCTGCAGTTGCTTGGCAAGGACCTAGTGGCAGGATACCTGACCTGGGAATTATTCATGCAAAAACTTCAGGCTATTTCTCACCTAGACCACGTTAATACCACTGCTTTGTATGCAAGCTGCTGTTGTGGTTTGGAGTCCCTACTGCCTCGATTCTCACAAATAAATCTGGGCTGCAGAGACGTTATGGAAAATAATGAGTAATTCCAAACCTGAAATTCAGATACAGCCTTTCCCATAGGTGACGTGAGTTTGAATCTATCCATGGGTAGCTGTGAAACCCTGTGTCCCTGCTGTTGACACTGTCCACCCCCAGCACTGGCACACAGGACAAATCCAGTGACACTAGAAGCACAGCATCACTATAGGTTGCAAGAAGCAGATTTGCATGATCCTTAACTGACAGAAAAAACAAGTAGGCTTGCAGTTCGGGATGTTTTTGCTTTATTCTCTGTGTGTGTTTGTGTGTTTGTGCCAGCTGTATCCAAACGATGGCTGGCAATGCTTCCTGATTTTGTAAATGAGATGTATAAATACAGCAAGGTTGAGATAATATCTAGTAATGTAATACTTTTCCATCCCTAGGCATTGACAGGAGTTGGTTCTTAACTACTGTACAAGTTGAGACTTAAACAAGAACCCCCAGAGTGCAGCCATGCAGTACCTGCAGCACGAGGTGCTCTGATGGGACCTCATCTTTTAAGTTGCCAAAAAGAAATCGTTAGTGCCCGTCTCCCACCAAGGTCCACAGAGCCTAGGAACACGCAGCCTCGATCAGACATACAGAGCATCTCAGAGGATCCAGTTCCCTGGCTGATTCAGGTTCAAATAAAGGCTATTGATATTGTCTTTAAGTCAATACCTTAGACCCTCGGTCACAAGAGGTTACATAAGATTAAAGAACTAAGTTTTTTTAATCTATTGAATATTAAAAATGGCCACTTCTGGCTTTTCATTCCCACCATCTGTTGCTAGCAGGTTGTATCAACAGTTTCATGACAGATTAATAATTGTTTCTGATTTTGGCACACCGAGAGGTTAAAAAGAAATCTTTAGCCACACAGAAGAGTCCCCAGCCATTGATTTCTCAAAGATATTTTGACAACTTGAAAAGAAAATATATGGTATGAGTCTTCCTAGAATTATTCCTTCCAGCCACATGTGATATAAATAAAACAAACCTCAAGAATCTGGCTTAGAATATGGAATAACATTATGTTACAGTCATTTCTGCTGTGTTTACCACAGCAAATGCTGAATTACAGGCGTCACCATACATAATATTTAAATATTTCAATAATACACAGAGCTCTCAACACTCTTGTTTCTTTCCCATGTTCACGACAATTTGCCAGCAACATTTCAGAACAGAGCAGTCATTTTATAGCAATGTCTTTCAGTCAAGAAATGTGTACATACTACACAGCTGTATCTGGGATGCAGCCTACCCCCCTGCTAGAGCCTCCTTATCATGTTCTGGAGTGCCAAAGGATTAAGATGGTCCCAGGATGTGTGTCTGAAGGTTTCCCTGACCAAGGGGATCTATCAGATCTTGTTGAGGCGAAATTGCTGTCTCAATGCCCAGTGGCCACAACTGTCCATAGGAGCTTTCCTCCTAGTGAGCCTTGGAGCAGCCCTGCCCAAGTGATAGAGGCTGGTGAAGTAGAAATGTAACATGTGTTAGGCTAATACAACCAATGTTAAGTTTCTGCTGTCATGTTAAGTTTCTTCTGTCTAAACACAAGTCCAACCTGAGAAGAAAATTGAGGGAGAATCAAGAAAGGAGTCCACAGAAACTCAGTTATTTGAAGTGTAAGAATGAAGATAGCAGCTATACTGCCAGATTGAAAAGGATCAGATTTGAACGCTTCAAATATAGATATCATGTTCTGATGTATAAATAGAAAACAAGGGATAGACTACAATTAAAAAATAGCTATTTAAAATTGATACAAGAATTAAAAAATGTTTCATTAAGCATCAGTGACTTTTTCATGGGATTTCAAAGGGCACGCAGGACCTTTGGAAGCGATGCTCGTTTTTTGAACAAGTTCTTTATGCAGTTATTTATTCCTTCCATTAAGTTTTGTCTTTCTGGCTACCATAGCCAAACTTCAAGAGAATACTTCTGTATTTTGAGAGCATCCATGGGAGGGTGCCGTGAGGGAGGGGGGAAAGGGTTTAGTCACACAACATTGAGACCTTTGTAGAGGTGGGGGAAATTTTGACCCAGTCCACTCCTTCCAGCCGTCTCCTAAACCCTGGGTGTTCCCAGTCTCGTTGGAGCCTCCCACCAGTTCTAGACTTTTCCCAGTGTGGAAAAGTAACTGGGAGAGCTGGACTGTAACAGTAGCTGAGGCCAGCAGAGGAAAGCACCGGGAGTATTGCTGGCAGCACGCTTGCAAATATTAAATTTCCAGTCGGTGTCGACTGGAAATACATTTTGTAGGGATTAATGAAGAGCGAGAGAGGAACAAGACATGAGGGTGGGTGCTAGCAGGGATTAAGCAGCTAGATGAAAGGTCTGTATTTAAAGGAAGGGAGGTACCAGAAATAGGAAGACAGAGTATCTTCTCCTGAGTGAAAAGAGGATTTTCATGTAGATTCTCCTCGGTCTTTATTTCTTGAGGAATTTATGCAACACTTCTGAATCTATGGGTCGATGGACTCAGATTCCTTCAGAAAATCAGATGTGTGCTCTGTCCTGTTTCTATTTTGAGCTGTTATTTTTGATTTGTGGTCATTCGACAGTATCATTTGAGGGTCAAAGAGCCTCTTAAACAAACAGAAAATACCTTTATAATGTTTTGGAGATGTGGGTATTATCACCTTCATTGTACTTAATGCATACTCAGCTTTTCCTGAGTCACAGCCTGACTCAGTATCAGGGCAAGGGAGGAACCCAAGAACCCCAACTTGTCATCACATGCTCTCCCCACCAGCAGGACACCCCACTACCACATGACCTTGCGGCTGGGGCAGAGTGGACGACGGATGATTTTTCTCCCTGGAAGCCAGTCAGTAGCAATGTCCACTGACAGAATGCATGATCAGATCACTCTGTGGTCAAAATAGGAAGCATTATTCATTCTTCTTTTGGGACTGCAGCAAATCCCTGCACAAAAAATACTGTCAGCTAGGAAAAAAAAGCATACTTTGAATAAAGCTAAATGATTTAATTGAACATTAGATTAACTCTCCCCAAAACCACTAGCAAAACCACCACAAGCATATACAAAAGACAGATGTTTGTGGATGGACCTACACAACCTTTTTCACAACCTTTTATATAACATTACTACAGGCTTAGACAAAAAGTAGTCTTGTTCTTTTCAAGCCAGCATGAAGTCCAGCCAGGAAGTGTTAGTCATCAGAGATTTTTGGTAGTTGTAGCTTGGAACCCCAACTGGAGTGCTTGCTTTGTACAGTGCTAATAAAAGCTAAAAAATCTAAATCAAGAATTGGCCACTATCTCACTCAAAATCATATTTCTTTTTAAAACAGCTTTTGACTAAACTAACGCTCTTAGAAGAAATTTTCCTTTTTACGCCCTCACAACACAAGACAAATGCAAAAGAAACAACTCTTCCCTCTTCCCCGAGGAATTGCAACATTCTTTCAGTGAGATTTTGCAGGATTTCATATTAAAATACATTCTCAATTTTAATTTAATGGAGAAAGAAAAAATACTATATTTGCAATCAAAATAGAACAGTTGTAAAATCTTTCTCAGAAGGTTTTTACCTTCTACAATGAAACTGAAGATTTTTCATGGATTAGTCTGAAAAACATTTAAAACAATACATCAGTTTCATCAGTTATTGGCTATTCACAGTAATACATCCACCCTGTATGTGTCTGTGTACTGATTAGTTTGGCAATTGCCAGGTTTTGGCCAAATACACAGGTTTTTTGCACACAAATAAGATTTGCTCCTCCAATCAAGGTGATTTTCTGCAAAGCATTTAAGCAGTAAGTACAAATGGTTACGTGTCCTTTGAATTCCTGAAATGAATCATGGAAAACTCTAACATAATAACATGCTGTTATTAAGTACTATGCAGCTACAGTTGCTAAAAAATGAAGAAATCTGAGGTAGTGAAATAAATCTTCAGCTGGTACAAATCAGCATGGCCCTGTTGAACTGAAGAGAGCTACATTGATTTAAATGGAGTGGATTTTGATGTGGCCTGTAGTTTAGTCACTGTATTGAATAAACTGTGTCATAGACTGCTGAAGTAACATGATTTTACCTGAAAATTATGCTTTTGAATCTCTTCAAAAAGGCCTTCTCAAGCATGAGGTACAGTGTGGAAAACAGTGTAGTGTAGAGTGGCTAAATGGTGCAAGAGAAAAGGCAGATGTGAATCAGTAGAAGTCTAAGCCACCACATACCGGAGCAGAATCCAAGGCTTCCAGGTGATTTCTGACTTGAGATGCAGTGAAGCACAAGCTGTCCTGCTCTCTCACTGCTCGTGTCCTCCTCCTGTCCATGCTGCCTTCTCTCTCATTAATATAACTGTTCGTGCAGCTGGATGGTCATCTGGCCCCACAAAACCTGCGTAGGGTTAAAACTAATTCGGTCGAAGATCAGGTAGTTTTAACACAAGTCAGCTTACAGACTCAGTTGTTAACTCTGCTGGAAAAAGGTTAGAAGGGGTGTGGTGGCACCTGGTACACCTTCTTTTGGTGGAAACACTTGCAATATTGACTTGAAGAGTTTCCAAAAGTTACACCTGACAAGAGGAAATCCCATCTCCTCTGGTCAAATTCTCTTTCTTGTTAATACCAGGATGAAGTGGAATGGAATGTGCTAGGAACCTAAGGAAGTGTGACTTAAGAGGTAGTTATTATGAACTTTCCTGCTTTGTTCCTTGGTGCCCAGTTTAGTCACTTAACATGTCAGGAAGAAGTGAGATAAGGCTGTCCCAGCTGGGCCTTGGCACACAGGAATAATTATGTGGCCAGTGCCCAGCAAGACTGTGTTTAAAAGTAACTTTTTGGACACCAGCGGTGCAGGACTGGGACCCCTGTACTGCTCAGGACCACTTACTCAGCAGCTCTCACCTTTGAGCACCACATCTTCATGGGTGTTCAAAGCAGCTCACAGGATTTGTTCCTCCTGGCCCTAAATGACTCCACTGAAACACATTCCAGCACTTGGTGTAGGATAAAAAAAATACTGGCTCAACCTCTCCCAGTGGGGTGGATTTTTTTCAGTATGTGATCTCCTCCCATTACTGGCAAGCAAAACAGCAATGTGCTACCTCAAAGGCGGATCTGCCTTGAGCATCACAAAGTAACACCAACCCATGAGAAGCGAGACTTCAGAGGAGGTCAATTTAATTCAGGTCTTAACAGGTATGTTATTCCCAGCTTTGCAAGCTTCTGTTTCCAGCATTAATTTGCTGAAATAGTAAAATTATTTTAATCATGAATGCACCCTTTTCAGGCATGTTGCCTCTATTTTGTTCAGGATTTTGAGGAATTTCATAAAAGTGCTCTTACATCATTGCACCCGGACACAATGTTAACCATTGTGAGATAAAGCACGTTTTGTACATTTGCATAAGTGTGTAGCTTTCCTTTCTATTAGCCACTGTTTTCCTTCTTCAATTATGACTATTTCAAATCATGTGGGGACACACATATTTTAGGAGCAGGGTGGCTGTGTGTCACCTATTCATAAATTATGATCAAGACTATGTCTGAAATTGGTACAAAGCAGAGGACACATGAGAGGTATGACATTTCCAACACCATTCCCCGCTTCATGGTAGATCATCTGATACCTGGAGATATCTGGACAGCTTCAGTTAGACATCAGTATGTTCCAGGACATTGATAACTACCCTTACGGACTTCAATCGAAGAAGTGTGATAGCAATGATCAAGATAAAAAAAAAATGAGATAATACTTATTTATATGATTGACATTCTGCTTCAGTGTTTTCACACAAAGACCTCTCTCTCTGCCTGACATGCAGGCACTGCATTCCCAACACATTCTTGCAGCCTACACCACATTGCTGAACAATAGCAAGCCTTCTTTCATTTTCCTGCCTAGTTTCTGTGAACAGCACTCTGTTGACAACCAAGTCTGTTCTCACTCTTGAAGAATTCAAAAAATTGAATGATATAAGGACAGCCTGTGACTTTCAGGAGGCATCTTAAAGCATCCTATTTTTAAAATTGTGGTTTGGTGCTTCTTGTTCTGTTTTGTTTCTGTTTCAAAGGAAACCTACAAAAATGCAGTTGCCCTGCAAATCTGTCCTCAGACCAGAGAGCTGCTCTGAATGCAGCACCACTAATAGAACTAAAATGCAAATACATGGATGACTTTCTCTCTTTGACCGTTCCAGAACAGCCTTTCCCCTCTGAGCTTTAATATTAATGATGAGTGCCAAACTGACAAACCCTGTGCAATTGAAATCTCTTGCATAAGAGATTTACACTCCCAGGCTAACAGAAGAGACTAGAAAATGAGCAAAATCTCTTATTCAGTTGTGACAGCTTTCTAGTTTGGGGAAAAAAAATAGACATATTTTAGTTTATTTTTACAGTAATATTTCTGTTGGTATCTTTTATTTTGAGTATGTGTGGGGGAGATGTATGAGGAGCAGCTGAAGTCACTTGGCCTGTTCTGCCTGGAGGAGACTGAGAGGAGAACTCATCGCAGTCTACATCTTCCTTACATGGGGAGGAGGAGGAGCAGGAGCTGATCTCTTCTCTCCGGTGAATGATGATAAGAACGGCAGGAAGATGTGCCAGGGAAGGTTAGGTTTGATACTGGGAAAAGGTTCTTCACCCAGAGGGTGCTGGAGCACTGGAGCAGCTTCCCAGGGAAGCAAACATGATGCCAAGCCTGACAATTATCAAGAAGCATTTGGACAATGCCCTTAGACACACGGTGTGAACATTGGGGTTGTCCTATGCAGGGATAGGAGTGTTTGACTTGATGGTCCTTGTGGGTCGCTTCCAACTCAGGACATTCTATGCTATTTCCATCTATTCAAGAAGTCTGGTGAACTTGAAGCATCCTACCTAAACACCACTTATACAAAACTTCACTATTGTTGGTCTTCAAGACCTTACATACAGGGATGCCTCAAGGAAAGCCCACTCTTAACTCGGGTCTAATTTGTTCTTAGCTTCTGTCTTCTCTGGGTGGATCTGTCAGAGTCAAGGTCAAAATGGAACATCAATGAACAAGTGTGCTGGCGTCACTGAAAAATGAAAACAATTGGAAAATGACAATCAAAGGAAGGTGAAAGATCTAGTCCCAGGGCTTCCTGTTTCAGCTGAGAGTTTATTCAGATGGCCTCCAGATAATCTAAGCCAGCTAGAGGACATACTGACTTATTATGATGTTTATTCTCCTGCCTTTGTTAGCTGTCAAATGCAAAAGTGCTCTATCCTGGATGCATTAATGCCCTGCCATTTCCACACATATTTAGATTTAGGCTTTGATTTATGGTGCTGCCATAAAAGCAATATGGACTTGAAAAAGGGTCTACAAAGTATAAACAAATGAGAAAAAGCAAGAAATTTCTGTCCTCTGACATCTTTCGTGATGTAATTATGTACAGTATTATTTCTATACTAATTAAATATGTTTAGTATAACTATTTCCTGTACAGTTCTGTAAAGGAATCACAGTAAGCAGAAAATAAGTCCCAAATCAGGCTAAGTTTTTCCTGCAAGAAGTGGAAAGATATTACAGTTTAGGTATTAGCTACTTTGAATTAGATAATCCAACTGTCAAAACAATACTTAAGACAAAGACAAGGACAAACTTGTGTATATGGAACCAGAAGTCAAAATTATGCCATTTAACCAAGTTAAATACCTGGTTAGCTTATCTTCACCACAAGTAAGTTAATAGCAGTCTATGGTACCTTCACAGCGAGAGTCAAAATCACCTCTACTGGAGGAAAACACAGGCTCCAGCACTGGAAGTCAAGGTGTTACCAAGAGGAGAGATACTAGCCTAGGCAAAGGAAAGAGAGGACAAGGCTTAGACCAATAACAGCACTGGCTAAAGAATTTGGGATTTCTAGCTCTAAACCCAAGCTTCTTAAGCAGAACAAAGGAAACTTTTGTTAAGTGTAACCCTTGTGGAACCGTTAAGGGAAATGTATCTCCTCAAAGAAGTTCAAGAACTTGTAAAGTGCTAAAATTTGAACTAGTCAGAACTAGTAAGTATACGTTTGAAGTCGGATTCTGTCTTATCCACTCATGTGCCCAGGAAGATCAGATGCCAATATGGAAGTGTATTTTCAAAATATACTTATTACAACTTTATTTTGAAATACGTTTTTTTTATTCATTATTATTTCACTGGCTTAAACTGGTGTTTTATCCTGGGATTTACATTTAGTGTTTCTAAACTCCGTATTTGCCTTAAGTAATATAGCAATCACACCAACCAAGTGCTACATCAACTTCCCTTCTGTTCTGATACAGTTTATATTCCTGAAAGTCACAGAACCTTGAAATTCACCTTGCAAAATACACACTTGCTAAAACCCACTAAAATACTTTGTTATTAGCAGCAATTTTAATAATGTTTTCTCATGTATTTAACTTTACATGGATGCTTAAAATCAGAACCTGAACTGTACATTTAACTGAATGAAAAACAGGAAGGATACGGTGTTCAAGGCCAGGCTGGGTGGGGCCTTGAGCAGCTTGGTCTGGTGGAAGGCATCCCTGCCCATGGCAGGCTGTTTGGAACTGGATGATCTTTGAGGTCCTTTCCAACCTGAACCATTTTATGATTCTATGAACAATGCACCAGTCCAAGCAGAGACTGAAGCTATCACAGATGCCCAAAATGTTGTCTAAAGCAATGGGAATACAGACATTGCTACCAATGTTGTGTGGCTGTACCTGAAGAGTGTAAATTAACAGAAACACTAAGCTCTCTTTGTTTGTTTCATAACTTCTGGCTAAATTCAGCCTCAAATCATGTGGTCTGTGGTGTAACGACTGTGTGTCTGAAATCACACAACGTACAATATATCCATATCTTGATGACCTACAGGACACAAAATGTATTTCCTATACAATATTGATGGAAATTAATCCCATACAGGTCTGCTTTTTAGGCACAAGTGATAGTAAGAGTCCCAGCTGTGTGCTGGGCACCTTCAAAGCAAAGCACACAGATACAGGGGTGATGGTGAAGAACGGGAACGTGAAGGCAGTGAGTGAGCCCCCAGCAGAAGGCAAGGCCAGCTGGCCACAGAGGGGCAATCCTTCAGGCTGGGACCAGAGGCTGGTATCCCCATGGGAAACACTCCCATCCGTTGCCACAGCAGTAGCTTGGAGGCTGTGCATGGTGTTTGCATGTCTTGGCCAAAACTCTACTTCTCTTGTCTAAGGCAGGACATCAGAAACGACAGGAAAGCACTCAATGCATTACACTTCCTTAAAATGAGAATATGAACTTTTCATTACCAAAAAGGTAACTAGGAACTCGAGGCATTGCAATGCACAACAGCTGGCCTCCTCTCCTGAATGGAAAGTCTGATGATAAACACAAAGAGAGGCTGTGGCCCACCACGATGCTGCTGCCGCAGCCTGAGCTGCAGAGGTATTCCTCAACACCCTTAGCCAAATAGGTGGCAAATGAAAAGCATTTGAGCAAGCTTAATCTGCAATAATTATATATTACAAGTGTCTTTATTCTGTTTAGGAAGAAACTCCTTTAAGGCTCCAGATGAGACATTTCTCACATATATTATTTAGCTTTTCCTGAGGCCTTAATGAATTGCTTAAAATTACAGACTTAGATATTGATTAGCCTCATTCAGTTGAAATCTAGGCTTAGCAATCTATACTTGTCTATAGTTTATTTGTGATATTATTCCTAATAAAGAGCTGCAATTAATCCACATCAAGAAAAATCAATTAATACAGATTTGTATCACAAAGAAAGAAATCCTCCTCATATCTGCCCACTAATCCTGAAGCTTAGCTCTTTCTTTGCTACCAAGGAGAATAGATAAAAAATATTGATTTCACCCTATTTTTACAACTTATAGTGATACCGTAACAGCACACAGAACAGACGGGGCTTATCAATTAAAACTATTTTTATATATGATGATAGATGAAGGCACACACCGTCTTTGTTCTCTGTATTATTCATAATTATTAATACGATGGACTACTAGTTCTCTAACAAAAATAATCACCCCATGCATAGCACTGACTTCACTGCTGGTATGATCACAAATTTTGCATCCTATGAATTAATATATAGTAGTGGTTCTAGAAGCAAAACTGCATTTAGCTGCAGCTGCATGAGAAAGCAGGACTATAATTTTTGTCTAATGGTACGTGAAGAAACACAAGATGTTATCCTAGCTAACATCTTTCTGATTATATCCAGTTCTATCTGCCATTTTAACCAAGCTAATATCTATCAGATTCTTCTTGCAGGAAGCATCACATAAACACCATGAATTAGATTTTGCAATTTTGGAAGCCAAACTTTATCCTTTCTACGCAAAGAAGACAACAATGTGTCATTGTCCTGTCACAATTCCTACTGTAAACAGTTTATGTGATTTATTCTTTTGCATGGTAGATAATTACATATTTTATACTACTGTATCATCAGTATGTTGTTATTCTGACTGCCCCATAATAGAAATTGTGTATTTTCCCACTGCAATGAATGCTATTCTTAACATACATTGGCCTCAAACAGCTAAAAATATCAGAGTTCTGTGGCCTGTGGGAAAGTTTTGCTGAAGTTATTTCTATTAGGAGTTTAATATTTTTCTTTTCCATTTTTCATACTGTATGTGCCACTCACATTTAATGTTGTCTTCTCTGATATGCAATTACTTACAAGTACTTAAGTGTCACATATGGCACATATTAGGCAAATAATGCCCTAATTCACTCTAATGCTAACATTAATATGAATGATTAGGAATGAGATTAGTACTAAAGAATACCATTTTAAAATAAATTGTGATGACATAGCAACAGCTATATGAAGGATTAAAGAGCATGGATTATTGCAGGTTATGGTTCAAGATATCAAATGATATGGCTCTGTGTTTGCTCTTGCCAAGGACACTGGGCAATTAGAGGCCCAAACAGCCAACTATAATTCTTATACTGAATCCTGGGGTTTACTGTGGGTTTTTTTAAGTCCTATGAATTTTTGACAGGCAGCAGGCTCTGAAAAAAATAAGGATCAACTTACTGTGAGCTGTCTACACCCACAAAAAGGTTTTTTGACAGCCATTTAATTTATCTGGCAACGCAGGGCCAATCTGACAGTGCAGATAAAAATGAAAAACTCTAGTTTATGAACATCCTCTTTTGAACCCATATGCATATAACTAATGAAGATGCCTCTAAATTAATATTTATTTTATCTGCTATTGCCCCTTTAAATTTATTTTCTTGAAACAGTACTTTTTCCTTTTCTTTCTCTTTTCTCTTAAGATAACAGAAGCCCATTTAGAAACCTTAATTTACACAGTCAAACCATAATATCCATGTCATGTAGCTCACTACCTGTACAGTCTGATCCCCATTTTTCTGTTATCTCTACATAGTACTTTTCTATTTCAGCAGATTAGAAATCAATACTGTTTCATTCAAGAAAATGACTGAGGAGTTGACAAACATTAATTATTCCCTGCTTAGACTATCAGATTATGGGAAGGGTCAAAGAATAAATATACCATCAGCTTTTGGCTCACTTATCTTCTTCTTTATACAAATAAAATATATTTTAGCTCCGGAAGGTCTGACCAAGCATTAATACCTTTTGCTTCACTGAAGTCTGCAAGTGAAGGAATACCACTGATCTACATATCATGACTGTTAGCATGAATAAGGAACAGTTAAATGTTTTTTCTCTTGGTAGCTGCTTGCACTGGTACATAAATATCAGTCCAGTATCAGTCTTAGCTTTGATATTCCACATAAGCTCAAGCATGGCATCCTCTGAACACTGCAGCCTGTTTGATTATTCATTACAAATGGCCATCTCTGGGGTTCAAAAAGGTTTTTCTAATTATATCCTGCTATCAGAACCTAAAAGTACTGTAACAAAACCTCCTCTCTTTGTGCTGTTGACAGTTACTTAAAAATTAGAAGGTATTAAGGTAATAAAGGTAATAAAAGTAATAAAGTAATATAGTGTGTGAATGCTTGTTAATGAGTTCTCCAGTAAGTGCTTCATAGATGCTTATGTTTGTGATGTATGATTTTTTAATAGAACAATAGATATATTAGTGTTGCATCAAAGCAGAGAACAAATGAAATGAGTACCCCGCATCCACTGTGTCACGTTGCTTCTCATTTCTGAGCTTGTACTGGTTTAGATGAAAGATGATACGTTTAATTTTATAAATTCATATAGAAGATTGCATTTGGCTCATCCAAGACAAAATTTACAAAGGAGACTTCAGCTGAGGTCACAGCTTGTCACTCTGAGGTGTGCTGCTGGTCCTGCAGCAGAAGTCCTGAGCTAGGATCTTGGCTTTGGAGTGCAAGGTATAATGAAATACATGTTTAATGTACGTTTTAAAATATACTCATGAAGTTCAGCACATTGAGTACAAAGCCACTTCACACAGTCAGGTTTTGAGAATAGAAAGTTAGGAATAAATGTGTGTACATTTTTCCCACAGTTCTACTCCCAATATAAGGTAAGTTCTACTCCAAATATAATATATCCTTTAGTGTTTCATTAACAGACTCTTACTGATACAACACTGTATATTTCAGAACATCTATTATCTGATTTCAAAATTTGCAGCCATACAGAAACCACCTCAATCTTCACTATGTTATTCTAGAGAAATGCACCTTTTTGTAAAAGGTGTATTACACCTTTTACATCACTATTTGACATTTTCCTATTCATGTAGTCATAGGTAGCAGGAAACCATGTTTCTACAAGCTGATTGCCCAGTTGATACCTATTGCCTGCACTGGCACTTCAGAAAACCACTAAACTCTTTTAAAATATATGTGGATATTTTGATCTTAACTCCAATTTCAGTAGTTGGAACTTATTAAAGTTACTGTTGGAAAGGAAAAGGTTTAATTATCCCTATATTCATTATATGAATATAAATTTACCTTACTGTTTTACTGTCTTAAGCTAGTGAAAACGATTAGGATCATTCAGACTTTCTCTTTAATATATCAATATATGAGCCTTGTGGATACAGACCTGCCTGCTCTGCTTATCTTTCCCTAATTATTATTCTGCAGTTTTCAGGTTCTCACAACAAGTGTCTTCCTCCTCACATATATAATTAAATATATATAACGTAATACTTATTTTCACCTGTATACTGATTGTAGAACTTGTTGATCTTTTTAACTACAGTGAATGCCTTTATTAAACATGGCTTTTCTGAATACTCTGTAAAATAACATATGCTTAAAGTTAAGCACATGTTTAGATGTCACCTTGAATTGAGGTGTATCTGTTTTCAATGAAACAGTGAAAAAAGAAATACAAAGTTGGTTTGTCTGGAAATCTGAATTTATTAATATGGAATACAGCATAATATTCTCTCAGTTTGTTCCCTGTTTTCTCTTTTATCCTGTTTGTGTTTGATCTTTAGATTTATCTTTGTTTCTTACTTTGTTATTTTAAATCCATCATGCACATATAGCACCCATCTCTTCGTGAGGGCCCTCTCTCAGATGACGTGCTGTGTGGTATTTAATATACATGTGTACATACACATAAATACATATACATACATGCTTGTTTCTTCAGTTGTGTATAATGAGTGCTTTCACTATTTTTCCAGCTGTTTCTGTGAGCTCAACATGCTTAAAAGTAATGAAAATCCTATTCATTAAACAATCATAACTGAACCTGGGCACATTTAATGCTTGTGCATTAAAAAAATATTTTCCTTTAAAGGTGAACTCCAAAGAGAATTGAGGCAGGGAAATAAATCCTTCATTTTTCATTGAGTACTTGCAAGTATTGCCTGTAAAATTCTACTCTTTTCCTCTCCCTTCATCTCTATCATCCTGACATTTTGAAATCCTGCCTGCCAGCAAAAGCTTTGCCAGTGTGAGCATCTCCTATGGATTGAAAGTAGTGCTATTGAAAACAACTGCACCAAGAGAGTGTGTCCCCCAGATGCTAATGAAGGCTGGGGTGTCTGCAGAAGGATTGTACATTAACATATCAGAATCAACCTCAACTAATTTAGTTGTGCTGGCAAGACTTCTGTGTATACAAAAAGCCTGAGATACAGGACAACAATGAGTATATTAAAAAAAAAATCAAGCTGTGAACTCTTTCAAGTTTTCGTTGTAAATCAACAAGAAGCGATGAAAAGCATAAATGCAATAAACATAATCATTTGCAGGTCAGCATTAAATGATGTGACACATGCAGGCAGTGATATCCTGACACTGTGAACTAGAAAAGACTCACATTCTCCCTCATCAGTCATTTCCTTTCTCTTTACGTTCCCATACACTGTACCTCTTGTACACTTTTCCTTCTTCCTATTAATGTTCCCATCTTGTGTGCTCTCTTCACCTCTCAGCCTTCTGCAGGAGCATGCTGCTGTCTTTATAATCTTGCCAGGCCTCCTCAGGGAGTAAAAGCACAACAATCTTTCTCTAATAAGTTTCTGGCACTTCCTCTGGAAGCTTCTTCCGGAACCTGGATGGGAACAAGCATGTGAAAATGAGAAATAATGGGGATAAAATGCAACTCACAGCTTTGGAACTTCAGAGGGACCTTGGACTGAGTGCTGAGGGCACAGCACAGTCCTGGCCAGATCCGATCACAGCATGAGCAGAGTAAATTCAGTGTCAGGACTGAAATCCAGTAAAGCAGGAGGAGTTTCTGAAGGCTGCCATCAAGTGCTTGGAGCCCTGCAGGATTAGAGCAATCTGAAAATATTCATTCAGACAAATTCTGCTGCTGATGCATGATTCATCACACTGCAACACACAAACTCAGTGAGAATCAAAAGGCATTAGCCAGGACCCCAAAATTTATTTCCAGCTAAACCACTAGTCTGCTTTGTAGTTCTTACATTTTTCTCTTCACCTCCTCTCTAAAACATTTGCATCAAAGCAGAAACAGTTTGAAGATGGCTTAACACAATCTGATCCCTATTTTGATTAGGTCCTGTAGGCACTTCTGTAATACAAAAAAAATCATCAATAATGATATATCATGGTGAACTCCAAAACATTTAGAGGACATTCTATAAACACGCTGGCATTTCTTACATGTTCCAGACAAACATACCTGTATACATATGGAGCACACACGTGTATATATATATTTACACACACATAGATAAATGTGTGCATGTGTAGCTGTTGCATTTGTACTACAAGAAGTATACAAAAATTAAAGTGGAGTAACATCTTGAATCTCATCTTGAATATTGTGTACAGTTCTGGGCCCCCAGTTTGGGAAAGATGTCAGGATACTGGAATGTGTCCAGAGGAGGGCAACGAAGATGGTGAAGGGGCTGGAGCACAAGCCCTATGAGGAGAGACTGAGGGAGCTGGGGCTGTTTAGTCTGAAGAAGAGGAGGCTCAGGGGAGACCTTATTGCTCTTTACAACTCCCTAAAAGGAGGTTGTAGTCAGGCAGGGGTTGGTCTCTTCTCTCAGGTGACCAGTGACAGAACTAGAGGGCATGGACTCAAGCTTAGTTTAGGCTTGATGTAAGGGAAGTTCTTCACTGGCAGGGTGATTGGTCATTGGAATGGGCTGCCCAGGGAGGGGGTGGAGTCGCTGACCCTGGAGGTGTTTAAGGGGAGACTGGATGAGGCACTGAGTGCCATGGTTTAGATGATGGGTTGGTGTTAGTGTTGGGTTTTAGGTTAGACTTGATGATCTCAGAGGTCCTTTCCAACCTTATGATACTTTGATACTGTGTGATAGTGTGATACTAATGTTTGAATAAATTATTTTTTTAATAGTTTGGTATGATTCTTCACTTATTTAAAAAATGTCTTTTGTTTCAAAAATTTCTGTGGTGGTAATGGGTGGAGCTGTACGCCACTCATAAAAGAGTTGAATTAAAGGGGATACTGACAGGTTAAACCAAAATGCTACAGTTTAGCTAAGTTCATATAGTAGGATTTAAGCCCTTGTAAGCAATGAATGTGCACTCTGCAAGTCTGTGCATCCTACCTGCTGGAAAAAGGTGTACCCTGTACCCATGAAAACTAATGCAGACAGAGAGAAGTCTAAGGTACCCATCTGCTCTTTGTCACATTAGTGAGAATTCCACTGGTGTGCCATGAATGCTGGGAAAGGATGCTCTTCTGTACGTGCCAGAGGGCTGCAAAAAGGTGGGGTCACAGAGCAGAAACTTTCTTTCCCAAAGCTGGAAATGCCGCCAATCCAACCCAGCAAGCCAGCTATGACAGAAGCTGTGCAACTCTGTTCCTGGCGGGGTCAGGGGGACAGGGGCCATATGTTAGAGTGCATAAAACTGTAATTCAGCAATGGAAATCACATATTATAGTGTAAGCAGGTATTTTCTCCTCTCATCAATGTAAATGGCATCAGTTCCTGAAAGAATATGAACTTGGCTCTGTAACCTGGAAAAGTGTAATTTCTCAAATTCCGTTTTTTGCTTATTTTCTGATTGCTGTTCCCATTTGCTTCTATCAAACACGTTTTCTACAGTGAGAACCAGTCATTCTGTCCTCATTCTGTCTCCACCGCAGCTTCAGGACATGGTTGCTGCTCCTATTTTTTTTCTGTCATGATTTTTGCTCCTTTCAGTCAACATATTCCCATAGCCCCAGCTCAAAATGGGGACTGCCTGATTATAGAATGGTTTGAGTCAGAAGGAACCTTAAAGATCATCCAGTTCCAACCCCGCTGCAGGGACATCTTCCACTGGATCAGGTTGCTCAAAGCCTCATCCAACCTGGCCTCGAACACCTCCAGGGATGGGGCACTCATGACTTCTCTGAACAATGTGTTCTAGTGTTTCATGATGCTGGAGAACATCATGACCCTCTGTTTTCTAAATGTACACCCATCCTGTACAGTTGATGTGAGATCCACCTCACAGCAGTTGTCTGATTCCACTACCGTAAGAAGCATAGTCATTAACTACATTATCACATGTACTTTTTCACATGTTTCAGGGGAGACTGGATGAGGCACTGAGTGCCATGGTTTAGATGAAGGGTTGGTGTTAGTGTTGATGTTAGTGTTGGGTTATAGGTTGGACTCGATGATCTCAGAGGTCCTTTACAAGCTTATGATACTGTGATACTTTTGCAAAAGTGATGGGAAAATGGCCACAGCAACAGAAGAGGTTGATAGCCAGACTGCTACTGGAGTAGGCACCTAGTGTCCACTGATACTGAGTTTAAGCCAGACTCACAAGAAAGCATGCCACTTATTCACCAACAGTGCCTCCCACACACACTCTAAAAGCCCTCCCTGAGTTAGCACATGACATCTGATGAGATCACAGCATGGGGCAAGCTTGGCTGCAGGCATTACAAAGGCTTCAGCATCTCCTTAACCATTTGGCCTGCTTTTTTTTCTGGTAAAAGAGAGCTCGTGAAGTAACCCCTGGCTGATGTTGCTGGCTCTGTTCAAGGCCAGCCAGGATAACCACTGCAGTGCACAGCTGTACCCCAAGACACGCTTGGTAGCATAGTCCTGGGGTTGTGTCAGGCAGGCCAACAAATAACCTTCTTGTTATAGGGACTGTGATGAATGGGAGATTTAGTATTGTAAAATAGCTAATAAATATCAGGCTCTTGCCACCTGCCTTTGCCAAATAGATTGTAGGAGGCAGGAAATCTTTGCTTTGTTCTGTACCTAATTTTCAGCATTTAGTGCAAAAGTAGAAGTTCCTGTGTTGTGCCACTTCAGGGCAAACTCACAAACAAACTTTCCAAGGCATAATGCATGGAGCTGTGTGGGCACCTGGGGGAGGCAGAAGGGGTTTTACACACTTACCATGTCATGGAATACGGAGTCATTTATGCATAAGGCATATTATTGCATCATAGCATCAGCTGATGCCACACTGCTAATATGCATCTTAATGGGTACTGATCACAGAATCATAGAATCACACAATGGTTTGGGTTGGAAGGGACATCAAAGCCTATCCACTTTCAACCCCCTGCTACAGGAAGGTACAACTCCCACCGGATCAGGTGGCTCAAAGCCCCATCCAGCCTGGTCTTGAACACCACCAGGGAAGAGGTATCCACAGCTTCCCTGGGCAACCTGGGCCAGTGCCTCAGCACCCTCATTGTGAAGAATTTCTTCCTTATGTTTGTCACTTGACTGGTACAGAGCTGTTGAGTAATTCATGGTGGATAATTTACAGGAATTTAGCTTCATTTGCAGCTCTCAGACATTGCACACACCCTTTGACAACATGCAAGGAATATTTCACCACCAGAATTATTAGATAAACTGACACAACAAACACATCAGACCTTTTTCATGATTCCATGTAACAGACACGCACTTCTTTTTCATTTTGGTTCAGCTTCAATACTTAGGAGACGTTACTTCAGCAACCAGGGAATAAACTTAACCCAGGTAATAGAAGACGGAGGTTCTTGGCACAGATCAACAGCTACTGTACTTGACACTGATTAGATTAACACCAGGAACCACTTTAGAGAGGGCAGTGTAACCTTTATGGCCATCAATTACTTACTGAGAAAGCTCACATATTCCAGTTAACGGCAGCTGTGCTGGTGAATTCTGTTCTATGTGATGCTATGCTCTTAAAAGAATACACTAAATAGCCTTTTGCCTTTTCTTTAAGACATCTAGTCCCTGCTAGCAATGAGTAACATTTTCAAAAGAGCCTAGAGCCTGTTTTGCAGAATGATTAATCACAGACTTCCACATAAACTTATTCATCCTGCCCCTTGGATTGCGGTTACACACACATTTCTCCAGGACACAGAGTCAGCGTTGGCTGGCGTTGTCCACTCTGGCTCTCTGCTGCCTGCTGCCATGCTCCTGCCACCCCTCCACGCAGAGCAAAGAGGGTGGTGTAGGGACTACCACAAACAGCCCTGGCTGGTGGCAGCATGACCTGCTGGAGCCAAAATTGCCACAGAGAAAATTGTTTGTGGAACCACAGCCTCAAGCACTTCTCATCTGGGTAAACTAATGTTCATGGTGTTCCATCTTACCATGGCTGGACTGCTACCAATACCTGAGCTCTAGAGATACCCCAGGTAGTTTACACATCACCTTGACAGATGCCCAGGTGCTTCAGATGCTTTTAACATATCTTGCACTATTGGCTGCTGGTTTGGGTTTGCCTCATCCAATGGTAGAAATAGTGCTGTTAGAGCAAGTCCAGAGGAGGGCCATGAAGATGATCAAAGGGCTGGAGCACCTCCCATATGAGGAGAGGCTGAGAGAGCTGAGATTGTTCAGCCTGGAGAAGAGAAGGCTCTGGGGAGACCTTAGAGCAGCCTTCCAGTACTTAATGGGAGCCTACAGGAAGGCTGGGGAGGGGCTCTTTACTAGAGAGTGCAGTGATAAGATGAGGGGGTATGGATTTAAGCTGAAAGAGGGGAGATTCAGACTAGATGCTAGGAAAAAATTATTTTCCTGTGAGGGTTGTGAGGCACTGGCACAGGTTACCCAGAGAAGTTATAGATGCCCCATCCCTGGAGATGTTCAAGAGCAGGATGGATGGGGCTTTGAGCACCCTGATCCAGTGGAAGGTGTCCCTGCCCTTGGCAGGGGGGTTGGAACTGAACGATCTTATGGTGCCTTCCAACCCATACCGTTCTTCTCATACTATGAATTATTATGTTTCAAAGCACCTGGAGATGAACAGCCTTGGTCTAACAAATCCTGATCTCTCAAGGCCTACTGCAAACATGCTATCTGACGACCATAATTCACAACTTTATTATGTAATGGCCATGCCATTTCATAGACAAAGATGCATTTCACAGAGAGTATGGTTTGAATAAACAGCCAGCCTTTCAGTGGCTAGACTGGAATAAGCCAGTGATCTCAGTCCAATTCCTGTTGGAAAGGTAGTCACAGCACAAAAACCACCAGCACAAACGGGCAGATTGTTAATGGGCTGCAGTAGGAAGCTGAGTGGCTTTCTCGCCCTGGCAGTTTATGGCAGGATTGCCTTTGCCTTCAGCAGGCTGGGGTAAGCCAGGCATCACAAGGGGCTCTGAGCTGACCAGGCAGTACCTGGCCCGTGACTGCATCAAGAACTTGGCTACCAGGGGCTGCTTTGATGCAATTCTCATGCCAAGTATGTGCACAGTTAACTTTGGACCTTTAATTAGTTCATCTAAATGTTACCATGCAGTAAACTGAGGGATACATAGGGCTGACTGACTTATGACCCAAACACACATGTGCAAAGCATGCACTTCTGAAATGCAGTGGGAAATATTGGTTATTCTTGGATAGAGCTCCCTTTCAGTTCAGCAGTTACAGCAGCTGTCGTCATTTACTGCATTAGCAAGCACAGTTTCTCTGGATTTATATCATCGTGTCTTGCAATTCTTTGCCAGCAATGTGCTTAACCCGCTGCTGCAAATAATCCCATATATATTGGCCACATATTTGAGATATTATGATTAAACTTTTTAGAGGGTGTTAGGAATTATTTTTATAAATGTAGCATGTGCGTATGCAGAAGGCTTTTTACAATCAACCTGAAAAAGGAAAGAAATGCACTTTCATTTTTTAACTTACATTTTGATGTGGTCCCCTCTGGTTTCTGATAGGCATCAAGCTAATACAGCCATGCTGGTCTTATGAAATATTGAGGAAATATAACCAAATACAAAGAAATAACGTAATTTGGTGTATTTTACTGAAATATGGTTTTTACATATTTCCCACAGGCTATCAAATACGTCATTATAATGGAATAGGTGTCGATATTGGAGAATGTCTGGTGATGTTGGTCAGAACACTGACAGGCCTATGTCTTCAAGAAACAGAGGGATTAGCAAGCAACCCTACTACAATATGCACTTCCAAGCCATGCAATAACCTTGTCTTTCCTATAAAATAATCTTCGACACATATTAGAAAATACATTGAGGAAATCCCAGATTAAAACATCTGCACATTTCAGTTATAAAGACACAAAAAAAATCGACTTTTTTTAGGCTTGTCTGCAGAAAAAGAGTTGTATATTCCAGAAGAAACACATTTGCAAATTCAAGCACAGACAAACCTGCTTTGGAAAACTAATTCTAAAAAATGATTTCATGGATGAGTATAAATCTTACCAATAATAATCACAAAATGGCAGGATCTAGTGCAGTTAAATAAAACAGTATGTGTGACTGCAGTAATGGGAAAAATTAATTTGGGAACTGTGTTTCTAAATCTTTTTGTTATCTTTTGCTGAGATACAATTCATGTACAGGATACATTAGACATTCCCTTTGGATCTCATCCTCTGAGGATATATCTGCCACTGCAGACCAGCCCCAAAGTTTGTCCCTCAAGTCAAGTTGTAGAGGCTGGTGTACACTGCTAGAACCCTCAAAAACACCACTGTCATGAGAGTAGTGGTACATTTCTTGCAAAGCTCTTGCTGTATTTGCAGAAGATATTGTGGAGTACGTTAGACCATCTTTCACCACAGAGGGTTTGAAAGCTTACACTTCCTCTACCACTGAAATTCAAAGACTTGTGGAATGGGGAAACTGCGGCTCTGTGCTTGAGTTTGAACCTGAAGCTGCAGGTAGGTGTTATACCCAAAGAGCAGATTGTATTTCTTCCAGTGGTGTTTATCTTTCTGCTAAGGGACAGTATTTTGACTTGTTTCTTCCTACTCCTTCCGTCTCATACCTTTTTAATGAGCCATTTATTTGTCAAATGAAAAGGAAGACCCCATTGAGCTCAAAGGACAACTATATCTGCTCAGATTTCTCCTGTGCCAACATAGATACACCACAAACACACTTTCCCAAAGGGCTGGTGGAAAGTCTTACCCTAGCAAATGAAATTCTGGAGCTGTAGGTATCTGTTTCTGAGCAGCCTGCATTTCCTTTTTCCACATCTGCATAGCTGAACCTGGATAAAGATGTAAATGTTCTCCAGTAAGCCATAACTCACAGTCTTCACTCAAATCAGCAATTCAGGACTGACGTGGTGTCTGAGCAAACTCGAGTTGACTTGTTGATCCTCCTGTGTTCAGAAGATATTGCTGTCTGGCATCATCAGAGAGACTGAGATTTCTGCCTATAATAACTAGAAGAACTTTTCCATACATCAGTGTGCCAGGAAAACAGGAATACTCCTTGCCACAGTTGCTCCCTGAGGGTGCAGGAAGTTAGGAGGAGGGAAACACCGCACCAATTACAGCTACCTTATGCTACTGAATTGGCACATGGGCATCATCTGGCAGAGCCTTGCTCTAGAACAATGCTGTAGCCACGACTCTTGCAGCTCAGTGGCAGGACTGTAAAGGACATAGCAATGCACAGAGGTATGAGTGGAGTAAACCTGACTGAGGGGCCTGACTCTGCAAAGACATACTGTACCTACACTGAGTTTTTTTACAGGACACTTAGCTCCCTGCCAGACTGGATCTTCCATGGAGAACAAACTGTTGTGATAAAGCCTAGACAGGATGGTCTGATCCTGTGAGACACTGAATTCAGGGAAAGTTGTGGGTGCTGCTGTTAGACTTTTAAATAAACATACCCTAAGGGATGTTCCTGCCCAGCGCTTAACATTTTCAGTGAGTTACAGCATTGAGTCTTTTGGAAAGGGGTCTTAATTCATTCTTATTTGGAATGGCAAGAGCCTCTGTCTACAAACTGCCTTGATATTTCTACATTATCTGCTGTTAAAATCAAAGCAGCCAGGGTTGCACCACACTTAAGTGTTACCTGCAAAGAATAATCTGTCACTAGTGTGAAAAGATAGCAATCACTTAAATGAGTGAATCGGGGTTACAGATTGTCTCCAGTCCCTTCATTATTTCAGTAGAAAAGGAGTTTTGAAAATAGAGCAATGTTTCAGAAGTGTCTCTTTATCTTAAACCACGTGATGCACCTCAGTAGCAGATCTTTAACTGAATACCACTTTATATTCCACTTCTTGAAGTAATTTCTGCTTATTTAAAGGCATCTACTGTACCTTTAACTTACATTGTATTTGTAAGCATGGAGAAACACAACCATTTTCAGCCTGACCCCAAGATATTTTGTTTGCTCCTCTAAAAGCACCATCAATGTCATGTAAAAGCCACACCTCCAACACCATGAATCTACCCACCATCTATACATTCTATCCCAAATTGAAAGTTATGCATGTTCTTGCTAACCCAGTTTTGTGTGTGCATGTGCTTTTAACAATAGGCCTAAATCCATATTAATGATCCAAAAAGTGACCAGGCCTCAGCACCTTTTGTCCTCTATACATTAACTATCCAATAATCAACAGTAGCTGTCCTGTACTCTGGTGTCTTTGCCCTAATTCAGAGGGACAGATATTTATCATCACCCTTGAATTGGGTGACCCATTCTGACAGGTCGACATCCTTATTTATGTAACAATGTCATAGACAGTAACTGCTAATGAGTGGAGTGACACAGAGGTCTGTTAGATGGAAAGGCAGAGGAAAGCTGAAAAGGGCATGAGGGGTTAATGGGACTTTTCTGTTCCAGCCTCCTGGGATGTGTAATTATGTTCTAATAAGAAATGAATGTATTGATTAGATTAGTTTGCAATTGTGTTCATGTGCACACGTATAGTGCCGCATGCATATAGGCAGAAATTGTGTGTGCCTCTATTTTCTTCAGTATGTGTTTTGAACTTCAAGTATCTTTGTGCTTTGGTCAAAAACAAGAAGGGCACTCCCACAGTCTTCTTCTTGTCCTCACTGTGGCAAACTCTTCATGAATTCAACTGGAGTTTATCTGAGTGAAGGCTGAATTTAACTTCAGTAAATACCAAATAAGGGCTTCGGGATTAGGCCCTCACAAACAAATGACTTCCTATTTGCATTGTTTGGTATAAACACCCACTATCACTTAGAAGAGCAGTGAAAGCAGCCAGTACATTTTCAATAGTAAGTGTCATCTGCTTAGGAGACCTTCTGCCAACCAAACTAGGCCATGCTCATCCCTAATATAAGTCTACTTCTAGCAGCTTGCTTACAGTAGGAAGGAATTTGGCCCAGCATTCTTTCTCATCAAGTAAAATATGTTCTCTGACAGGTCAAGGAAAGCATCCTTCACACGCTCACAAAGGGCCAATTCTCCACCGCCTCTCCTAAGTGTGTGTGATCTGAACTTGAGGGTGAATTCCACTGATGGGAAAGACACAACAGAGCAAAGGAGGGCCTGGAAAAAAAAAAAAGAAAGCGTGTCTGAAAATTATCGCTGCCCATGGCTCAGGAGATGAAGGAATGCAGCTGATAGTGGTACTGTTGCCTGTGGTCTCCTAGTGGTGCTGATGGAGGAAGGCAGCAGGATTGTGGCTTTTCATACCTTATAACTACATGGTTACACAAATTCCAGCTATAAGCATAGCCCTATATGTCCTGTGGACTTTTATGTGATGTTTGAGTACGTAAGGAACAAAAAGGCCGTAAGAATAGACTTTTTGGTTCACAATCTCAGTCCCTTGTTCCTGGGATAACGAAGGCCACAGCACCAGCACGCACAAGCCTTTGACAAATGAGTACCTCTAGTTGCACGCTGAAGAAATAAATTACTTTCTAGTGACTCCCTCTGGAAAGAAGCAGTATTATTAAGCTTTAATGGGATTTCCTTCTATCCTATTCCTGACTAGGACCTTTGTGAGGCAAAGGAGGGTGAGGGGAGAAAAAACTGAAGGATTCTTAAGTCTGAGGATGGTCCACTTTACCCGACTGTAACTTCTGTGAATTATGGCTGGGATTCCAGATGTGATGCTCAGGAAAGGCTGTGTTACAGAGATATAAAAAAAAAAGACTTTGCTAGGCAAGATTTACAAACATTCCAGAAATGTTTAAATATCTAATGTAAGAACACACTGTAGGATCAGTGTCACAAAAGAAGAATCTCTTGAAAACGGATTCTCATTAGTCTATTATTTCTGAAAGAATGAAAGATGGACGGTAGTAAAATACAGGAACATGAAGATCAATGAAGTCCTAAAGTCTGATCATTACTAGGGGATAATGGTTAAACACATTTTTTCCCATTACCGATTTTCCCATCTGAGGAACACTGAGGAGGTATTTTTAAAAGTATTTTTATGTACCAAATATTTCAGGGAACATATTTTTAAAAGAGAATGTATTTATATTCCCTACAAAAGAGACTTAAAATCTAAGCTAGATCTAGTTTTGAAGGTCCACCTTCTAAAAATTTGCCTCAAGGGTGAAAATAGAGAGTAAAAGCCAGGCCCTAGAGATGTCTGTAGGAGTGTCATCACTGACTTCAACAGAGCGGAGATCGCATCTGAAATGAACAAACTGGAGAAGGAGCAGCCTAAGAAAATCATGGTATTTTCTTCCAAATAATCTATGATGCTAAAGCAAATTCAGTATCTAGACAGAATAACAGAAATACCCTCTGAAGGAAGAGGTATTCCTAGTACCATAGTTCAAATCCAGGTCTGAACAGTAGATGCAGGTGTGTTAATTTTTCAGCGACTGCTGGCCCTTTGACTCTCAATAGTTGAGGGTGGGTTCACATTTGAACACTCACAAAAAAAACCTGATTTCCTCATTATATTGATGGGAACTTTGTAATGCAATGAATCATCTTCAGCTGGTTGATTTATTTCACAGGGCAACATGAAGCAGCCAACTTGGAGCAAGGTAGCCCAAACTAAGCAGAAATATCCTTCTCTGTCCCATTTATTAGTGTCAGCATCAGCATAAGCTTTTCTCCTTAATGGACCGATCTTTCATTCAGGCCATAGAGGATCCTGAGAAAGTTTTCCTCTTTTCTTTATATTTTGCCAAACTTCTAAGTGAGCTCCTAAAAACTTATTGAAAGGGCATTACTCAGTCTGACACATTCCATTTATTTCAATATGGTGACAAAGAGGGAAGATCTAGTTAAAAATATTGCAATAGCCTGATGGGATACTTATGGGTTTTTTTAAATGTAATACATCACAATAGAATACTTTGTTTTTGTAGAAAGGCATTCTGTATTCGCCAAAAAAGCTGCTGACTTAATCATTAGTTATGATGAGAAGAGATTAAGTGCTCTCTTTCTTTACACTGTCACTGAGAACAATGTCTATGAAAAAGCCTATGCTTCCCATTATAAATCACTATAAGCTCCATGAAAATTTCTCCTCTACCCTGGGGTTTAAGTGAGCAGATACTTGGTGATGCAGACTCCCCATAGCAGCACTTTATGCCTGGCTCTACATGTTTATGAAATGTTATGGTTCACTCTAAGTCCAGGCACTACCACTGCATGCTTTCCATTGTTCAGCAATTTATGAATGGCTACTCTTTGATAAAAAATGAAGTATCTACCATTTTCCCCTCTTCCTTTGCAGACTGTATATATTTTAAAAATGCTTTAAAACTGTAACACATCATCACTTTTAGCATTAAAATTACGTATCACTGTTCACCATTAGACTGCCTTTTAGAAACACAATGTACCCTCTATTCCATCCTCTAATGCTCACAAGAAACCATTTCAGATCTCATTTGGGTTAACAAGGATTCTGAAATAAAGCCTTTCAGAAAACAAATGGTTTATAGAGTCCTTCCTTCACTGAATAAAGAGCATTGGATCATATTGTCTTAAGAAGACATATCCAACCTTAAATAATATGGCAGAGGGGAGTTCTGAGATGCATAAGCACCTCTCTAAATAATTTGTATAAGAAATACAGATTTAGGGACCTAGAATTAAGCATCCAGGTTTGAAAACCTCTAACCTTCTTCCCTGTCTTTCCTCCTTCCCTCCTCCCCATACCATAGTCACATACACTGGCTGGATTTTATTGTAGAACTTTGTAAAGAAAAAGAAAAAAGAGTGAGAGTTCTACACATCTGCCAGCAATTTTTTTTTTTGTTTGCTGGCCCAAGCTGACAGCTTTTTTTTGTGTTTCCAAGCTTATCAGAAGTCTATCAAAATGTTTTGAAGAAAATGAGCCAGGACATTTTTGCTAGATTTTAGTGTCCTCTAATATTTAAATTAATTCTTCTGAGTTTGTTCCTTATTAAATTGCTTTTCACATTTCTTGAAGATAATACTCTCATTTCAAGGGGCAGAGAATCTGCTTGCTTCATCACAAGCTGTCTCAGTCTCCTCTTTTACTGGGTTTAAGTCTGTGAGCCCTGCTCAAAATCCGTATCACTGGGTTCAATTTTGAAAGGAAGTACTTTGATTCAAAGTTCTCAGCCACCCACACTGGACCTGAAAGACCACTAGAAATAGCCCTCGTCTGCTTTGTTTCTCAGGAACCAGAATAGACACATTCCCTCTGGTCTGCCCTGAGATATGGAGTTGGCTCAATAAGCAAACGTCAGCTGCAGAAGCAGCTGGCTGCAGAGCAGTTTTCATGGAAACTGGAAGCCTGTGTCCTCTGAAAAGATACGATATTATTTCATTAATTTATTATTATAATTTTTAATTTATTCTGAATGGGGCTTGAGATGGCTATGAATGACAGTCTAAAGTCAAATTCTTGCTGGTCTTTCTTTTCAGTTTGATTGTTGACATTAATACTTGAATAAAATTAATTCTAAATTTGTACTGAAACACTGCATCTATGCTAGGTATCTGCAAGACCTTGGTACTAAATGCAACAAGATAAAAGCACACTTAGTATAGGTCCTTCACTATAACCACAAGTCCCAAGGCCACGTGCTGGCATCACGAGTCTGATTTTCACACAAAAGCAAGACATGCCTTAACCTTCACTAGTAAATAATGCATGAAGATATCACCTACCTCAATGGTTTTATTGATGTCTGAGTTTTGAAGCAGTTTAAAACAAAAGAGGTGAGAACTGAATCAGTCCTGTAATGGGTTGAAAAGTTCCCAGTGTCAGTGTCCCCAGGAGCTGTTCCTGCAGGAGTCACCAGCACCGTCACCCTCTTGCTGCTGCAGGGCTGAGCTCTTCAAAACAGACCTCACCCTGCCCAAAGATCAAGAGCAGTTGATTCAAACACAGAGGTTTCCAAAGAAAACTCAACAAAGAAGATAGCTTTTGTGTGGATAACTTCACTGCTTAGATATTAAGCAGAGATGAAGCCCGACTGCATCACAGGATTGCCAAAGCCTCAGACTATCTCAACCCATCTGGAGTCTAAAGAGCTTGGAACAAAACCAAAACCCTTTAAACTTATTGAAAGTACCAAATCCTCCACAAATCAAAACAATTAGCATCTGCAATCTTTATCCTCACCAATCCTGCAGTGCCCACAAACACTCAACCACAAATTTACTTCCCAGGCCTTTGTAGATCCGTGTTCCTGACTCTACTTTCCGCCACTATGGGAAATTTTGCTTTCTAATATTCCACTGAGATTGAAAAACCTGTGGTGAAATTAAAGCTAAAATTGTAAGTGATAAAATATATGAATATGTAACAATTGTTTCAGTCACCTCCTTGACTGATCTATCTGGCGTCACTGGTTTCCTGTGGGTATGTGAGGGTTTTCTGTCATCCAGTCTTACACTAATCCATCCCTCTCCAAAAACACCTTGTGCTTTGGCTTTGAATCCCACAGCTTCTTAAGACAATATGAGGCCAGTTTATTCCTCCTTCCTCTCATTCACTACCCAGGGGTCTACCCAAACCGACCACCCTGGGTTTGCACTAATCTGTCCTGGGGGAGGCCGAGGCAGAGGAACAGATGGCTCTCTCAAAGGATCCTTGTCCTTTCTGCAGGTTTTCTAACTTTATACAAGAGCAAAAAAAGTGAAGCAAATGTGACCCTTGCAATTGAGATCCTTTACTCGTACAAGGAGTCCTATTAAAGTTGAACGGGAACCATACATCATAATAATTAAAGTGGGCATGAGTTGGCTTTGAATTGCAGGAACTCTGGGTGACCACATTTCACTTTCCCTCCCATTGTCTAAGATAGAATTTCCTCCTTCTCATCAAATGGCAACTCTTTTATTTATGGATTACATCTATGCCTTGGAAGGAGGTAGAGTTACTGACAAATTTTTCCTGAAAAACATGCTGCATTTTGTTTCAGCCTCACAGATGACTGAAGTTGATCACATCTGTTTTCCAGCAGACATCAATGTATCTAATTAGAGAGATCACAGAATATTTTAGAGGCCTTGGGATCATTTGGTCAGTCAAAAGATCGGGGATTTGAAAAAAGAACAAGAAGACAAATATGGTATGTGCTATTTTTTTAATGACAACCATGGTAAAATATTCTTTTAAAACTAGTTACACAGATGTAATTCTTAGCATTAAATATATATACGTATATAAAACCCCAAGAGTTTGGGCTTTTCTACTATTAACTTAAAATTTGCAGTGGCTCAAGGAGTTACAGGCCTGGTTGTATCTGTTGAGCTGATAGGAAATGTTGGGGTGATTGTGATCATGAAATCTTTAGTAAACAACATCCACTACTTATAAGGATGAAAATTATGTCAAAACATAGCTCTTAGTTTTGATGTATTTTTAATTTTCACCTTCAGCTCTGATACAAGTGCATCACACAGAAGAATTTTCAAAATAAAAATTGTTTTTTGGATCTTTTTGTTTCCAAAATAAAAATTAATTTTAATGCTTTCATTCTAGAATATTAATGACAGCAAGGAAAACAAAATCCCTAGAGAAACACAGAGGAGAAGATATCAAGTAAGTTATCAGTTCTTAGTTCCAAGGTCTGAAAACATATTTGAAGTATCTCTTGCAATTCATTTATTGGTTTTATGGTAATGATTGTGTTTACGATGTCCTCCTGATACTCTCTAAATAACTTCGCAGGATCTGACAGTTGAAACCATGGGGCCTTCAATCCATGCATATAGACTTCAATAAAACAAAACGTTGCATATCTAACTAAAGGAATTGGACTATATGAAAAACTGCATTTTCCTCTTCCTTGAGAAGAATGGCAAACCCTGTAATTACATGGCTAATCAATCAATTTTTAAAAGGAAAGAGTTAGTCAATCTTCAATTTTATTGCCTGTCTTTCAAATAAAACTTGAACACTGACCATATTAGCAACATTAGAGGCATCCAGACTACAGAATTCAGGCAAAAATTTCTGAAAAGCTGGCATCCTCTCCTGGACTTAAAAATTTTCTGGACTTTAAAACTTCCCTCATCGTTAAGACTCATCCTGTAGTAAGCACTGCAGCTAAGAGTGAGACTCCTCGACCTGCCCACTTGACTAGGCATTATCTAACAAAAAAGTTCCTGTTGCAAAATGCTGGCATTCTTGGATAGGTGATGACCAGAGTGGATCACAGATACATTTTGACTTAATTACTGTGATAGAGTGTCCCTCTTGCAAGAGCTGAACCCCAACTTTGGGAGTGTCAGCCCAACACCCAAACAAATGCATTATTCTAGCAGTGTGTTGTGCTGCAGCTTTCCTTCCAAAGGGCTTGACCTTCCACTAGCGGTGTTGGGACAAAGCTGTTAAACCCCTCAGGAGTTCTGCAAGACCTTGTTATATGTTAAACATAAATAGGTATATTTTAGCCTTGCATGCAGTCTATTTTACTTGAGCAAGTATGTTTTTTGTTAAACACATAAAACCCAGAGTGGGTTTTAATGGTTGATCAGATCCCGTTAAAGTAAATTGCATGTTTAAATACAAAGGATGAAAGGATCTCTACAAATTTCTAGCAACACTGCACCTTAAAAGGAATTTTATAGCAAATTTGTAGCTTTGCAACCAGCTTATGAACCAGGGGGCATAAAAAGGACATGTGTTCCAAGAGCAAATGCATTCCATATTTCAGAAATAATAAGCTCTTGCTTGAACACACATCCCATCAATGCAGAGAAAGGATTTCGCATCCATGGGAAAAGGACTGTGTTGTCTTCAGTAGAACATTATTTCTTTAAGGTTGCTAAACTGGCCTATGTTATTGTCAACCAAGTAATGTCTGAAAAGGCCCTGCTGCATATTAGAAAGCCTTAATGCCCTCCTTGACTAAGATTTTAATTGCAAGCCACACAAACATTCAAAAATAAAGATCTTCATAAGTGGAAATACTGACCCTGTTGATCAGGCATATCAGAGGTGAAAGGATTAAAATCCCCTAACAGCAAAGAGCACCAATAAAGTTTGTGAAGGAAGCACCATATGTCTGCAGGTGACGGTGCCTTTCAGTACACAAACATTCTGCTTATGCAAGTGAATATTCACATTTCCTTCACAGCCAGGAAAAAAAATTAATGTAGTCTTAGAATGAATATCTTTCTAGTAAATGAAGGCTGTAGGATTAGAAGGTGAAAACCATACATATGTCTCATAGTTTTTGACTACAGTAATAATTGAGGCTCTATGCTGTGTATTTATATGGATGTCTGCAAACTTGTGAAAGTGCTGTGGTGTGTTTCACATTGAACTGTGTTTAAGCCAGCAGGACATTATGTACACTGCAGCCTACAGCTAATAAGAATGCAGGTGCCACTTAACTAGAAATAAGAGCTTGTAAATACTGAAAAAGGTGCAAGACTATAGACACTGAAGGCTGTGGCAGATGAATTCTGCTGGAGCAAACAATTAGGGTTTAAGGCCTTCTACTGCCAGCTACCTGCTCCATCTCTGTGCTAGAAGGTATCACCATTATCTTCTTGTCATGCCCCTTCAGCTTGAACCAATTTTGTTTTAAAATATTGTGCTATAAACCATAGTATCAGAGGATCTGAAACAGGTTTGACTCTTAGGCTTTTCTAGAGGCACAGCTGCCCCAGTGAGATTCACCATAATTTGTCAGCTGGAAATCCAAACACATCACTAATGCAAAAGCAGTGAAAGTGAGAATACATAATGATTTTCTGTCTTTGAAAAGGTAAGCGAAGTCTTTGTATTTTTAAATGCAGAATGAAAATTTCTGCTTCTCTACTACACAGAAACATTTGTTTAGTTGTAGTCATGGTTCTTGATTTCTACGCATAGCTTGCTTTCATACTAACAGCCTTACGTGTGTTGGAAGTTCCTGGTCTTTCAGTAGTTTACCAAGCAGGGATGCACTGAGCTCTGCTACCTGTCTTTCATATGAAGTGTAAAAGGATGGGCCTTGACAGTGGAGCACAAGGCAGAGGGCTCTGTAACCGTCGACACTCCCCAGAGATCTTAATGTCCAAGTCATGGCTTCAAAAATGTTGTGTCTTGCATGGATCTGCTTTATCTACTTAGGAAAACTCTGCTATGCTACAAGAGCATTGAGAGTGTTTTTGTGACAGGGCATTGGCCTGGCTGAGGAAATGGCATAAAGGTAAATTTTTCTTCATCCACAGGCAGTAATCCATACAGCTTTACACTGATACGTGGAAGATACATTTTGAATGGCATAGAAAAATCAAATAGTGAAGAAAAATCTTCATCATTATTCCAAATGACTTGAATAAAATAAGCCAAAGCTTTGACCACAAACTTCATATCAAGTGAAGATAAATCCTACAAAATTAGCCAGAAAAATACAGAAAATATTCTAGTTTGTTCTTTTCCACTTTTCCACTGCATCCAAGTCTTGGGTAGTGTAAAAAGAAGGGAATTTATATTTGTAAGCTAGCAAGATTTCCTAGGCTCAAAACCAGAGCATGTCTTTAAGCACTTTATCAAATTCATGCCTCCCAAATCCCATCAAAAGTGGCAACCTGCATTATTCCTTTATTTTCAATGTACAGGATATGTAAATAAAGTCTGGCTTGATTTTCTTACATTTCCAAATGCTTCTGTTGTAGAAAACTCCAGATTTTCAGTCATGTTAAATTTGACTATGAGAATTGTCTCACATTTGGAAGCTATGAGGTTTGCTGCTTTTTTCTGTTCCTTCCTGCCATCTGCAAGATCTCATATGAGGTAAAAACGGGAAATTACTTGAGCAAATCTTCAACTTTCCTCAGTTTTCTTTAAATAACGTCCTCAGCTTTCTGCCTCATGATTTACATAATAAGGAGACTGTATTGTGTTATTACATCAGTTTAATTTCTTCAGGGAAAAGGACTCCAGATGTATTTGACTAAGTCATTAGTGCAAACATCCCATTTTTGTAACATCATTCCTTAGATCGACTGTAAGGACACAATGTTGATCTTGGCTACAGCCTTAGGAGTGGACAGACACTGCCACTTGACCTAAGAAGCTGCCTCCTCCTTACTCCCTCCAACTTCATTATCACGAAGTACAATCCCCTAATGGATCCGCAACGTGAACACCAATTCATAAAACCTGGCAGATGACTCATCTGATAAAAATCACCATTGAAAAGCTATTCAAGGAGGAGAAAAAAAAAAAAAAGCTTTCCTTAGAGAGACTACTTCCTTTTGTCAGGGTGTTTTTCTTCAGTCATATGGGAATGAAATTATAATCAAATAGAGAGTGCTGGATCCTGACACCTCAACTACAGTGGGACAGTACTTGCAGTAGGTCTATCAGAAGTTCCGGCGATGCTTGTGGAATATGGCACTACTCAAGGTGAGGAAGGTTAAGAAAGGCCTTCCTGCCCTCATCAAAAGCATCAGTGAAGTGTAAAACTGAACAATATATGATCAAGTTAATTTTACAAGTAAAAATGTTATTATTTTTACTACAGTATTTGCTTTTTGATCCAACTCATAGCAAAAACTTGACTACACTAACACACCCAGCAAAAAGAAGCATTTTTAATTGCAGATAAAGCAGGATTGTTAGTTGACTTTTGTACCCTCAGACTGATCATTAGAAATGCAAGAAGTTAGTTAAAATATGTAGTTTTAAGTGGTTAGCAAATTGTTCCAAATGGCTCAATAATACATGTGACAAAAATGTCTAAACGAGGTCTCTGAAATACTTGACTTGCCACTGTGGCATTGTAGAAGAACACATGGTGAAGCAGATGAACAGCTTCTAAAAGAAAATAACCTAAATATCACATTTATGAATATATTTAAGAATGAGTGAGTGATTCTTGCAGATGCTGACATGTTTCTATCACATTTGTGCCGCAGCCTCTATTTGCTCTCTGTAATCATACAGCTATGATTTTTTGGTAAATGGCTGGAGTTATAAATTGGATATGGACTGTCATGTCCCCATACAATAAACATTGTATTTCCTCTTTTAGAAACTCAGTAAAGATGCCTACTCTGATACAAAGATATGCAATGATTACAATGTGCAAGGTATGGGCAAGAAAAATACATAAGTATTTTAATATTCGACACATGAGATCCTTCAGAATTAGACCTTGTTAAATAGGAAAAGTTGCACTTATTTCTGTCTACTGGATTTGTCATAACTGATCAGATCCCTGTTTCTGTGCAGGAGATGTGGTATTTACACTTAATTGCATCATTTGAAAGCCTTAGAAGAGGGTATTCTAATGATTAAATCAATGTAAACCAGGTTTCAGAGCCAAAATAATCAAAAGTCTGACCAAGGCAAATGTTCTCAATAAACTGAGCTTGCCAAACACAAGTGCTAATTAACACCTGATTCTAATTTGGTGATTGTGAAAGTGTGGCAATGGAGCCCTATGATTTTGCAAGTGGAAGTAACATTGCTTTTCTCCATTGGTAGATCTCGTGAATTGCCCTCGTGGCCAAAATTCCTCCTTTTGATCCGCTCTGCAGACAATCCATCAACACAGTGGCAGCTACACTCAGGCTGTACAATACATCTCTGTCTAAGGATATTTACCAGCCCTGGTTTTTTATTTTTTTTCACAACTGTAAAGATTCTGAATGAAATTTTCTCTTCCTTGAAGTTAGTCTTAACTGAAAATGTTCAACATATTACAGTTTAAAATATCACACCCAGTACAAATGGCAAACCCAAGTGGTCACATTCTCCTTTCATATTTCCTGTTATGGTTGTTTCAGATTTTAGAGGAAGAATACTCTTTCACCCAGTTTTTTGCACACGCACCTAAAAGCTCAGGACCTCCTGTGTACCGTATCAAGTCCTTCACTTGCCGAGACACTTGTAACAAAAGCAGACATATTAGCATGTGACTAATTCTTGAAGTCATTAAGCATTTGATCAGTCACCTGAATAATTAAAGGGTTTGCCTTGCATTGCAAAGAAGAAGTTCTTTACTCTTTTCATAGTGGGTAAGGTCACACAGTAGACCCAGCCCAAAACTGACACTGGATGGTAGCTTTGTTGACGCACCCAACAGCCAACCAAAGGGCCAAGAGTTACTTTGCAAACAGAAAATGACTGGAAAGACTCCTCTTTCCTGACGTAAGTAATGAGTGATTCCAGTACACACAGTGAGTCTCTTCTGTGCACAACTGTAACACTTCAGACCTCGGGACCATCAACCTACTGTCATTGCTCAAAATAATTTTTTTTTCTTAAGGCATACATTCAAAGATATTCTCACATTTCATCGCACAAAGGAATCATTCAGTGGCTCCTTTCCATCCCAAAACAAAAGTAGCATAGCACAAAATAAAGCTACTGCTACCTTAAACCCCAAAAGCTGTAACGCTTCCCACTTATGATACACCGAAAATAACATCCACTTGATCTTCATGTGCAACATACACAAGTAATTACCAAGGCATACAGTATATGAAGCATCTTCAGAAATAAGGCTACATAAATTTAACTTCTAGCTGACTGACAGTGAATTTGGTTGTAAAATCAACACCTCATGTATTTGATCTACATAACAGTTCTATTATACCATCTACTGATTTTTTCATAGTTAACCCAGTCACTTGAAAAAGCTATGAAAGCCAAATTTATAAGCGCAGGGTCTGCAGAAATATTTGCAAGGACTCGTACGTATTATATTACCTCTGCAATGCAAATGTATCTGTGTGTTTAAAGCAACTGCAGTTTGTTCTTATTAAGAGTGAATTTGCACTATAAATGACATACTCTCTTTAGAAACAATACTTCCTTTATCTGCTTGTGTTCAAAAGGGCCTAACAGGGAAACCTAACTTATCTGTTTCATCTTAAAACTGGAGCTGCCTGTCAAGCTTTGACAATCTTCAGATTCCTTTGGAAATAGGAAGCAACCCATTGTGTTCAAATTTGCTCTTAGTGACAGCTGATCCCACAGGAGCGTCTAGTTAGAAAATAATTGATAGCACTTGAAACAGAAACGATTGCAAGGCAGGTATGACAAATCTGCATTCGATGGCAGTCCTAAAACTAATTGTCCAGTTAAGAAATCAGCTTCAAAAGAGGAAAAAACTTAAGGGGAAGGAAATGAGGAGTTTGTTTATTGCACATACACTTTCATTCTAACAATATTTTCCTTTTAAAAGGCAGGCCTGGAATAAGCAGTACATTAAAGGGATGGGCCCAAAGCAAAACCTCTAAACTGAATACTCCAAACTTTATGACTCAAGCCCATCTGTAGTTTGTTATGAACAAGTCATAAGGCATAAATGAAAAAAATCTGGATGCGGAAGGATAGAGGCTCGATCCTGCTACTATTGAAGTTAACAGAAAATCTCTTGCTGACTACAGAGGACTTTGGATCAGGCATCAAAATTCCAAAGTAATACTGGCACAGCTTCAATCGTGTGAGTGTGTGTGCGCGTGCTTGTCTGAATATATACACACACTCACAAGCCAATATTAGGAATTTTTAACCCTGATTCTTATATCAGACTATACCACCGGATGTCCAAAATGAAGATAACATGGGAGGAAGTTTATTTTGATGAGGAAATCCCTAAATGCTGTTGAAAATATGCTTGGAATGGTTAATTAGTATGTAGGGGCTTCGGAGGAAATGATATCTTGCAGCTTGACCATCATCTTTTTGCCAGGTTTCCCTTCGATTTATCTCTTATCTGCAGGAAACTGTCTCACAGCTTCTGAATCTGCTGCTGGCTAAAAAGAGAAAAAGGACAATGACTCATTGTTGGGCAACAGGACAAGTTCTATTTGGATTCTAACTTTCCACATTAATGTTAGTTAATGTCATCTCTAATGTACTTCAGCCCATCCAGGGGATATCCAGGGTGGGCTCTGAAACTAACCAAAAGTGAAAGTTCCTTCACTAAAATAACAAACAATAAATTAAAAGAAGATATAATCCCCAAGGGATTAAATCACTGAGTAAATAAAAAATTATCTGCTGCATTTTCTATGTCTAAGGTATCAAAAAGGCATTATTAATATATGAAGTTATTGTAAACAGGTAAGTAACTGGTGACAGGATGTAGCAATTGATACCCATCAAAGTTATTACTGGCCAGGGAATATTAAGCAAGTTGCTTGCTGTGCCTTATATTCAAGGGACTATTTTCATGCAAAATCAAGAGTGCAGGATTCCTTACTCTGCAGCTTTTATGTAAGGGCTGGCAATGAAGATCTGGTTAGTCAGATGTGGTGGGAGAGGTTGTTCTGTCTAATAAGCACAAACAGGAGCTGGTCCAAGGAAAGACACAGGCGTAACCTTTGAGCATCCTTGGTCCCTGCACTGGTAGTCAAGCATGTATGTAAATGCTGAGCTTAAGAAAGTGCCAGGGGAGGGATGAGATGCATCAGACAATTGCTGTGCCAACGCTAATGAGTACATCAATGAAAGGATTAAGGAAGGATGGGGACACGTTGCTCCCACTCCCTCTCCTGCAATGATTGCTCCAATGCTCAGAGGTGTGGCTTGATTTGGGTAAGAACTGAAAAATCAGCGGCTTCTCCAAATATTACATAAAAGGAAAGAATGACATAAAAACACGATCTAACCATGTAAATATTTTTTCCAGTTTCACAGACCAAATCCCAAGCATGTCATGCGTCTTACATTTTTTATTCCCTCAGCTCTCTTTCTCCAGCACTGAGCTAACATCTGAAATAAGAGTACACAATCAGTATGTTAATAATCAAGGAGTCTGCTCGCTGCATTATACAGACATCAGAGGAATTTCTTCCACTGTCTGATGAATATTATAAACAGGCCCGTTTGCATTAACAGAGCCTTATGTAGCAAATCCAAAAGTGACAAACCAAACAGTTCTAAGTGGTTACATTCCATCTTCAAATGACTGTGAGTATCAAACATCACTGGAAACCTGCATCCTGGCTATATGTGAGAAAAACAAAGAGGCCCACAGTCAGTTGGACGAGACACTTGGTATTGAAGCAGATGACTATGACAAGGTTTTTTAACTGCCAAAGTGACACTGCAAATGCAATTTGGTAATGCAGCTGGAGAGCCAGAAAAATTGTATCAGTTACCAAGGGGAAAGCATGTGTTCTTGAGAGCGACACTTCAGGAAGGGTTTACATATGAGTCATCATCTTTGACAGCGTGTGTGTCCATCAGCAAGCTGAACAGCAGAGCTTCTGCAAAACATTTCAGGGAGGTTTCAAGATCTGCAGATCACTGTGAGCTTGATTTGCTGCCCTATGAAGTCAAAAGGAAAAGTTCCCTTTCAGTGGGTTGAGGTCTGATCCCTAGATGGTAATTCTTGGACTTGAAATGGTATTAAGAACTCCAAGCACGTGGCCAAACTGGCTGAATTATCATCCAAAACCAAACATTTCTGGCAAACTGAATGAATAGGCACAGCTCCCTCCCCACCCTGCTTAGAGTTCATAATACACAAAAGCAACAAAAGGTGGGGAGAATAGCAAGAAAAGAAAGATGAGAATCATAAACGCTCCTAAGATTAGTGATTTTATTTGGTGTATGTTGCAATGGTTTGTGCAGGCTGCTCCTGCATCAGCTGACTGTGAGACTGCCAGTTTTGTCCCTTTTTTTCTGAGCTCTTTTCCTTCTCCACCATCTGGGAACCTGGGAGGTCTCCTGGAGCACACACATGCAGGGTGAAGTGAGAGGGGGACAGCCTCCTTGCTGTAAATCATCATCATCAGACCATTACGTGTGGAGGTAGCAAGGCTGCAATCCTGAAGACCAATGGGGTCTCAAAGAACAAAGACCAAGCTGGATGAGGCTATGAGCAACCTGATCCAGTGGAAGGTGTCCCTGTCTACGGCAGGGGGCTGGAACTGGATGGGCTTTAAGGTACCTTCCAACCCCAACCATCCTACAATTCCATGAAAGAGTGCTGTATGCTGGCAGATCTCTTATTTCACTTTAGATAACTGCATGGAAATGCAGGTCCAGACTATTTTGAGATGATTATGAAGGACTGTCTTCTCTATGATCACCATCTGCCATGAGGGTCGTGCACCTTAGGAGTAGGGAGGACTGGACCAGAAATGCTGAGAGAAGGAGTTTTATTCACTAAAGCTGGATGATGCTTATTTGCTGTTTATTTCAACCAAGTCACTTGGGTTTCCAAAGCGGGCCTGGAAACTGTGAAGGAACAGTCTTTCTCATGAGATTTCCTGTTGGTGCTGCATCCAGTAGCACCGGAAATATCACAAGAATAGCTTTTCTTGTGGTATTTTATTACTTCTGCTTCTGCTCCTGGCCGGAACTGGGAAGTACAGGGGTGCATGGAAATGAAATATAGTGGTCAGAGGAGAGTCTGCCAAACATTTGGAAACGACAACAGCAAGAAAGGTCATTCACTTAAGTCTCAGGAACTACTTCCAATCTGCTCTTATTTTATTCAGACACATTTATGTGATGCTGCTTTTAAAAGCCATTCACTCAAGGCTGGCATCAGTACCCATTCAAACACCAACTATTCGGCATCTGGTTTAGCTGTGAGTACTCCTGGTAAGTTCCTATAGAGAAGTGAATTCTGTTTCCTAAAATGTTTAACTGATGTAATCCATCATAAGAATAGACCCAAGCAAAAAAAAAAACCCCACCCTGCTACATCTCATAGTGGCACTGCCTTTATTTAATATTATGGCAGCATAGTTAACTATATTAGAAAATAGACAAATCCATGCATATACTTTCCTTGGTCAAAAACCATCCACACCACAAAGAGCATCTATTTCTATGAATTTATTTCTTGCTCAGAATTGTTTGACAAATGCTTTGTGCAGACAAATTCTGTCTAGCAATTGTTTGTAAATACACATTGCAAATACTTCTTCAGCTATCTCAGACAGTGGTTCTTGGTGGTAATAATGACTAAGCAGCATAAACAATTAGCAATTCTCCCCCAGCCATGTTTGCCCTGGAGGCAGAGTAAGGCAGCTGGAGGGCCAGATACAGATGGAAGCAGAAGGGCTCAGGCAGGAGTGGACACCTAGAAGCAGTTAGGAGGAAGGGGAAAGCCAACAAAAGCTCAAGCCAGCAAAAGCTGTTCGGCAATTTATACCCTTGGCTTTGTGATCAAAACTACCTAAACCACATGGGACCGTATCCATTTCCTGTTTGGTCAATGTAGTCTTCACAAGTCACTCCTGTTCACTTCCTGAAGAGAATTCTCCTTCACTGCAAAACTAATTTTGTTCCATTATTAAATGAGTGTTGGCTGCTAATCAACGCTTTGCCTTCCTGAACAAGCTCCATTTGAAAACAAACAAAATTAAAAGGGGAATGAACACAGATGGAGAGAAATTCAGCTTAAAAGTCAGGACAAGATTCCCTGAGTTCATTTCCCGTATTATCTGACTGTCATCCTAAGAGCACTTTGTTCAGTTTAGATTAGAAACAAGAAGTTTGGCTACAGATATGCCAATGTCATAAAGAATAATCAGGGGTATTTTCAGTTCCTTTTTTTTTCAAGGGACATGGGATACTTGCCTCACTCGTGAATAATTGCATTGAAGTTGAGGGAACTATTTCATAATTATAAAGATAAGAAGGCCCAAGAAGGTTCTTGTGCTGCTGTTTGGGACAGCTAGAAGTACATACTGATAGAAGAACAACTGTAATAGTTTGTTCCATATGATCTGTAAAAAAAATGGGACCAAATTCTGCATCGAGAACCCGTGCAAGCACAAAAAATATTTCTTTTACAGTTACAAAATCTGTTTCATTCCTTACTCCTTCCCAACTGCACAGATATTCTGAAGCATGGTTCACAGTTCAAAGTAATTATTGTTGTAAAATACCTTGGTTATCATCAAGGACTTTGTTGTTGTACTCTTCAGATGGTGTGGCTCCACTTCCAGATGTCTGTTCTCATGTTTTCTCCAGTCACCCAGCACAGATTTCTCTCCCTGTGTTTTGCCAAGCAAGAAGACAATTTCAAAACAGCTTCACTGCTTTCCCTTCCTACCTCCTCAAACCACGTGGTAAGGCACAGGCAGTCAGGTCACCAGCCTGCTCTTCTCTTGCTTCTCCCTACCTGCATGTACACTATTCCATAGTTTTGCTATCAGTCTTGGCCAAGGAGAAACATCAAATCTAATTACGTCCTGCTACACGTAAAGCGGGAAAATGAGAGGCCAGTTCAGACACATCCTACTGTTGCAGAAAGATGAGCAAAAGGAACTGCTAGAAGGCAGGCAGAAGTAAAAATTCTGACAAAAACTTTATGTTCTCTGTCTTCTTACCAAAAAAAAAAAAAAAGGAAAAAAAAAGAAAAGAGAAGAAAAAAGCATCTTTCATCACTCAGTTATGTAAAAAGAAGAGCTCAAATTCCTTTTATTTCACATTCTGCATTGCTTGGAGTTTAGAGTACTGGGTGATATTTGGCTCGTATCTAGTTGCTCTCTGTACCTTTACTGCATACCTATTCTTTTCACTGTATTAAAAGCTGGGACACTAAACTATAATTCTATGGCAAAAAAATTGCATGGTATGCTCTGCTGCTGTAGAGTTACATAATATGTCATAATTCACACAAACAGATAATAAAAATTAGGGATATTTTAGAAGTAAAGACATTCTCAAACATCATCGAATGAAATCTAATGAAGGATTAAAGGATTATTTCATATCTACAGAAATAAGTCTTCTGTTTTTCAGTGTACTTTCACACACATCATAACATTACATTGACCTGAAGTGTTACAAAGATGCACATTTAAACTTTCAACATCATCACCAGCCTTCATCTAGGGCACAAGAATCACTCCCCATCATTATCTCAGAACTGAAAAACATCCTGATGGCCTTGCCTCAACATTTGTTATTCTTTCTTATTCAAGTGACACTGTAAGAGTCTGTAAAGAGAGTTTTGAAGTCAATGGGAGTTTTGACTGAAAAAGACACAAAAATCTCCTTTACCTGGAATTTGCCACAATAAAATGAAAGTCTGAAAACACACAGCTGAGTTACAAGCATGCAGTGCACTTTTATTTCACAACACTGCCTAAACTGAAAATTCTAGATAGGAATGAGTGGTCCTGATTAATATAGCCATCCCTTTCCACAGTATTCCTGAAAATGTCCAAAACAGTGACTGTTTTCATGTTGCTTCACAACCCCGAAGTGTTAATAGCACACTCACAACACAAAGGTTTCCGTGTGCTTAAGTAACTGTTGTGGCTGGATAGTAAAAAGTTTGAAGAGCTGCAGATTCTATGTCTAATCTCTACCTATATTTTTGAATTTCTAAGTCTTGCATAATAAATACAGAAAAGCTTAATCAAAGACACTGAATATCATTATCACCATTATTATACGAGCAGATTGCAAGCCACTCAGCATCCTAAGAAGTGTCATTTGACCAAGATATTTTCCTGCCATTTTTTTTTAATGTTCTCTGGAAAACATAAGCACTCCTGAGGGTTGAAAACTGTCGCTGTACTTGGATCTCGGTTTGTGAAAAACTAACACGGAACAGCTTTAAATTCACCCACTACCAGTACAAAAAACTTAAACGTTTGCTGAGAGTCTTCTGCTGACTTTGCTCCAAAGGGTTTCTCCCAAGTCAAAGTCCTAGAAATGGTAATATAATTGAATTAAAGATTAAAAATAGGTGCAAGCTACAAAGCTCAGATTTGTCAACAGATTGACAAGTTCAGTGAAATTGAAGACATTGACTTAAAGGTTCAGACGCAGCCAGAATCAGAGGGGCTGGTTTGGCCAAGTCATGGAAAGAGGTAAATCATAATGTGTGCGTCTGGATTCACTTACATATTTCCCTGGCATTTTAGAATGTTGGAATCTGAGGTTTTGTGTTGAAATTTCAGCTACCTATTATTATGGTTTTAGTATCTTTGTTTTAATTCTTTTCTAACACTTCAGTAGAACACAGGCTTTCAATTAACTCAGTGCTCTCTACTTGACTTTTCAAAGTAGCAGCTGTAAATTAGAGGATAAAGAATGAGGAATAGTGCAAGGGTCAGCCCATGATAAAAATTCTGCAGTCAATCAGAGCTGCTTTAGTTCCTGTCCCTCTGAGCTGTGGTTACTGCAGTGAAAACACGGGACAGAATTTGGTTTTGATTTCTGATAGCCTCATAAATTGCTTTTGGTATCAATTGCATTTTATGTGAATGAAGGATCAAAAATAACACTCTTATTTCCCAGGAGAGTTTCAAGGATAAATTAAATAATGTTTATAAGTCATTTTAGATTTTAGATTGGATGCAAAGAGGAGGAAAAAATGGAAGAAACAGATGGGCCAAGAAAAACAGCAGCTCCTCTTCATTCCCACTTCAGCAAACTACATAAGCATGTGCTTAACTTTGAGAGTGTGCTTAAATCTACCCCAGTAAATGGGAGCAGATGCCCACAGAGTTAATTATGTGCTTTGGAGTTTTTCAAAATAGAGAAAATTAACAGGTATGAGTGAAAAATATAGAGTATACATACAGGCTTAGCTGAGCAAGACAAACAATGTGCTCCATCAGTCTCTAAGCCTGACATAGCCTTGTCTTTACTGCATTGAGTCACTTTTCAGGTACTTACTGGACATACACAGAGGACGATCACACGTAGCAACATCAGGTATCTGAAGGTAGAATTTGTCTCATTATGTTTGAAACGTGAATTTTAAAAGTCCTGAAGGGTAGATAAAGAGAATGGTGCAACACACCAAGTCATTAGAGAGCCCAAATCATAACCCTGGATGCAGGACTTGGGGGTGGGGGGATTTGGACTCTAGCTGAACTTTAAAACTCCTGCTTAGCCATATGAAATGAAATTGAACTGGAACATGTCCTTAATCAAAAGCTATTTTATCCGCACAGCAAACAGGCAGAGGCTCGATACTGCCCCAGCTCAGTTCTGCAAGAGCTCTCCCATTTATTTAAAGAGCATTCTTTAATATATTTAAAACAACTCATAGCCTGCAACATTATCTGTACTTTGCATCTCAGATCTAACACGTTTTGGAGTTGGTTACCAGTTACAGTAAAATCAACATTTTAGAAGCTTTCTATTATTGTGCCATATTTGTAAAAGCTGCAATGCTATCACGAGAACAAATGCTTCTTTCATTGGCTTTCTGGAAATACAAAGTTCATTCAAAGCCTAGAAAATTAAATTGTGTTCATCTGGGAGATGGAATATAGACAAAATCTGCTTCAAAAGTCAGAAGGCCCCTAAGCCAGAGGAAAGTTCAATTAATTTGTCAGAGAACTGAAACCAGATGATTTCAATCAGCACCAAAAAATGACTTCATGGCAAGCACGCGCTGGATAAATCATACACTCATAGAATGGTTTGGGTTGGAATGGACCTTGAAGATCAGACAGTTCCAAGCCCCATACAATGGGCAGACACCTCCCACTAGACCAGGCTGCTCAAGGTCACATCCAGCCTGGCCTTGAACACCTTGAGGGATGGGGTATCCACAATCTCCCTGGGAAACCTGTGCCAGAGTCTTATCACCCTCATTGTGAAGAATTTCTTTCTAAAGTCTAATCTCAATCTTCCCCCTCACCCTGCCACTACACGCCCCTATAAAAAGTTTGTCCCCAGCTTTCTTGCAGCCCCCTTCCGTTCTCAAAGGCTGCTAAATCGTCTCCCCGTGAATTCTCTTCTCCAGCCTCCACAACTCCAGCTTTCCCCCTCCCGGGCCATGCGGGCTTTCATGAATGGCCGGGGCTGCCGCGCCGCCCCATTGGCCGCACCGCCCGCGGCACTGACCAATCAGAGGCGCGGCCGCTCGGGGGGGCGGGGTCTCCCTGCGGGTGCGGAGGCCGTCCCGCCCCTTATCCCGCCCGCCCTTCCCTTCAGCTCGTGCCGAGCGAGCGCTGCGGGGCGGCCGGGGCGCGGCTCTGTGATGAGGGGCTGCCCTGGCTGCTGCTCGGCTGGGGCGGGCATGGCGCTGACACAAGAAATAGTTACTATTACACACAGTGGAATATTTTGATTTAAGCTAAAGTAGGATTAGTTTCCTGTACAATTAGTTTCCTGTACAATTAGTTTCCTTAGCTAACTTCAGTTGATTTTCACCTAAGTAACTGTATTTTTTCTACGCCAGGCGCAATGTCCCTCTGTTATCGTGTTTTTGTAATAGCTATTTTTTTCCAAATAGTATTTTTCCAGACATTGTTCAAAGAAAAATGATATTGTCTTCTGTTAAGTATGGTCTGTGCTAAAGAGATGTGTCTCCCTCTGTGTGCAGTCTTTCCCTATCTAAAATGCAAGGTTGCACAGAGAACTGGCTCCAAAGCTCCAATTAGCAGAGATTTGGCTAATGTGACGTTCATAAAAATACTAAAATTAATCTTTGGAAAGTAATAGAATGTGCATAAGATTTCTGGGAAAATTTATATGTATGCATGTAAGGGGGAAATATATTCTCTCCCCAGCTCTTGTCTCATTATGCACTGGTGGAAATCATTCCTTCATGTGTCCAGCACTGAAATAAAAGATGCTGCTTTCTAAAACTCCAAAAGAAGCCTTATAGAATTTATTTGCCGGCTTTTTCAGTACTGGGAGGAGGTTCCACACAGCGGGAACAGTGTGGTTGTTGGAGCAGTACAGACCATGTCTGTTGCTAAACCCATGTGATTCAGAGGGGAAGAAGGTGTCTTCCACTTGCCGTAAGCACAAGCAAGCCCGTGGGAGCAGTACCAAAAGGTTTCCCGCTCAGCAGAAAGCTGCAGTTGGCCCTCCCACCATCGTGTTGGCTGGGATGCACATTGCGTGGTTGGAAATGCCAGGTCATATGCTTCCAGGTTATTTGTGTCTGTCCATTGGGTAAGGAATAAACCAAGACCCTGTGCACAATCTTCAGAGGCCTTATGGATATTTTGCTGTTGGATGGGATGCTATTCTAGAAAAATTCAAACTCATCTAATCTCATTTTCTTGCCTAACTCCCCTTCTGATTTTTCATTTGCCTTGCGTTGTCATGGGATCACCAATATTTAATGATTTTATCCACTTAGAATCATACAATCATTAAGGTTGGAAAATGCCTCTAAGATCATAAAGTCCAACCATCAGCCCAACACCACCGTACGTACTAAACCAGGTCCTGAAGTGCCACTTCTGAGAGTGGTGCATTGCAACTACGGAGAAAGTAATTCTTAAGACTCATTTTTTTATTTTTGACCTGTATTTGAAAATTTAAAAAAGAAGATTCTATGTAAGGAATAACTATTTATGAATGTGGTTGTTTATTTATGAATTTATATTGTTTATTTATGAATTGTGTTTTGGATTTTATCTGAAAGCATAATTTCAAAATTATTTAAAAACCTGAATCAAATATGTTTATTACCATAGAATCATCCAACCTGGTCTTGAACAGCCCCAGGGATGGAGCATCCACAGCTTTTCTAGGCAACCTGTTCCAGTGCCTCACCACCATCACAATAAAAAATTTCTTCCCAATATCTAATCTAAATCTCCCCTCATTCAGTTGAAAGCCGTTACCTCTCATCTTATCACTGTACTCTGTGATAGAGAGCCCCTCCCACATGGCCATCCAAAAAGGTGCCACTTATTGCCCCTTGGCCACCCAAAGAAACGGCAGAATAGAAGTTGCCAAGAATACATATTTTTAGGTAAGAAGTTAATATGCATTTATAATCCCACGCCAACAACCCGATTAAAACAAGAAGAAGACATTTTTCTGACATCTCTAATATTTTCTCAAACTGCATAAGCTCCCTAGCTCTTCCCCACAAGTTATTAATGTTTTTTCGGTTTTGACACAGAGAAGACAAAGTGGCTGCATGGTACACTGGGGGGAGAGGGGTTCCTCAGGAGCACACCCACCTTCTGCAGGCAGGGAGAGATTTGTCTTGCCTCTGTGGAAGGCTTGGTGTTACCATACAAACCATACAGACACACCAGGAGCAAAAGAACCGCCATGCATGAGTTAAGGTGAAAACCCGGTGGCTCCATCACTGCATGGTTTGGACTGTAAGGACTTGGAATACAAAATCGCTTTTGATCTTACTCCTAAGATGACCACTTTTATGAATAGAAATAAGGGACAACCACATGAAAAACAGGGAACAGTACTTCAAGTGGTTCCAGGGAAACACCTGTTCCCTTATCATGTGTTTTTCTCACAAATATATGTTGTTATTTCCTTCAACTACACAATTAAATGAAAATGAACTTAATTATTTAAAGCGATAATTACTGTAATTTGAAATAACTGAAATGCATTTTTGTTTTCCAAATCAATTCACCAAGCTCTCCCCAGGTTCTACTGAAATTCTGAGACTTTGAATCTCAATCCAAACACAATCAACTAATCCAAGTCTGTTTATAGAAGAAAATAATTATTTCTCTGTCTTACTTGCTACTTGAATGGATATAACATTCTCCACAAATTTAACTCCCAAAAAGGAGTTGAACTTGAACTTAAAACATTAGAATATTTTCTAGAACCAGGCTGTTGAAGTGTATAATCACATATACATACACCTTCTCCCTGTTGATACTGTTGTTTCTCACACAAATAATCCATACCAAACTTTTCGTTAGGTTCATTTTTTCTTGATACAGTTATACTGAATAAAAATAACCACACGGTGGTACACAGAACAATTTTCAATTGTGTATGACAAACACTTAGAAATACTTCATTCTTTGCAGAATTTAAGGCATGATTAACATGAGAGCAATTTGCCATTTTGTCTTAGTCCTTAAGTGTTTTCTCAATGGCAAGAGGAGCTAATATACTGCTAGCAATTCATAAAACCCTTGTCTTTCAAAGGTGTGTGTCATTTTAGCTCTGGCAGTGTCTCAGTAAAGAATTTTGTGTTATAATGAGTAATCTGTCTGGTGGACAATCTTAGAGTATAGTTTTGTTACACCACAAAGTATTTTCTGTATTTTTGCAATTTTTCACAAGAAAAAAAAAAAACACTGCTTTTAGACTCACAGTTAAGTTTATTTCTTTACATGCTATATTTGTGGGCTCTCTTACATTTGACAATCCACTGTAAGCAATGGAGAAGCTTTCCCTGCATAGTAAGTTATATGACAAGCATCGTTGGCTTTACATTGTACCTATTCTTTACGTAGCACTAACTGGTCCTTTCTGATACTGCACTGATAACAAATTATAGTTGAATAAGGGGCAGCCCAGACAAAACCCACAGAGGTCAATGAAGAACCATTGGCTTCTTGCTGGTGGTAGTTGTCAAAGACAAAATATCCACTTGAAAGAACGAAAATAAGGTATTATAATACTTGAGCTGTTGGTATATGCATTCTGGCCTGCATCAGGAATAGTGTAGTGAGCAGGACCACTGTATTCGGCACTGGTCAGGCCTCATCTTGAATATTGTGTCCAGTTCTGGGCCCCCCAGTTTGGGAAAGATGTTGGGATACTGGAATGTGTTCAGAGGAAGGTAACGAAGATGGTGAAGGGGCTGGAGCACAAGCCCTACGAGGAGCGACTGAGGGAATTGGGGCTGTTTAGCCTGGAGAAGAGGAGGCTCAGGGGAGACCTCATTGCTCTCTATAACTCCCTAAAAGGAGGTTGTAGTCGGGCAGGGGTTGGTCTCTTCTCTCAGGTGACCAGTGGCAGAACCAGAGGGCATGGACTCAAGCTTCGTCAGGGAAAGTTTAGGCTTGATGTGAGGAAAAAGTTCTTCACTGACAGGGTGATTGGTCATTGGAATGGGCTGCCCAGGGAGGTGGTGGAGTCACCGACCCTGGAGGTGTTTAAGGGGAGACTGGATGAGGTACTGAGTGCCATGGTTTAGATGATGGGTTGGTGTTGGTGTTGGTGTTAGTGTTGGGTTATAGGTTGGACTTGATGATCTCAGAGGTCCTTTCCAACCTTGTAATGCTGTGATACTGTGATATATGAATGTATCTATCTCAGGTAAGGTAGGAAGGCCTTTTCCACAGAGAGGACTGAAGCTGCACAATGTGCTCATCTACAGTTCTTACATTTTATAGTCAGATATCCAGTAAAAAACACACAAGTGCCTTGGGCAGGATAAGCTGCTTGGGGCAGTGCCAACAGCTCTTTCGCCACCATTCGCTTTGCACAACCAAAACTCAGCTGCCTTGATTTCTCATTCCAGATTTCTGTTTCAGCCAGGTACACCTGTGGTCCAGTATCTTCACTAAAATTTAAACTGCCTTTGATACTAAGGAGTTTTAAACCATCTTAGAAATTGATGACATCAGTTCCAGCCCTTGTACACAAAACCAACACCAGTATCCCAGCATCTGGACTGGTGATCTAATTGCTAAGTTACTGAAAAAAATGGAGTTTCTTTTACACAGCAGATTTTGTCCTCATCTATTCACCTTCAATTTAACACTAAGTGTTGACAGAAGACAGATAAAATGGATGTTATAAACTGCCAGAAAAAAACAATCCAACTCCTACCAAAGTGAACAGAAAAGTGATTGATTACTTCAGAGGATAATCAACAAGATGGCCAAGTAAGCTACATATACCTCACCCCAACATAAAGTAAGTATATCCTCAATGGGCAAGCCATTACACATCGAGTCATTGTTCTTGTTCTCCACAAGCTACAATTCTGGAGTCAAGCCTGGTCAGTGAACAGCCAGACCATTGCTCTGATTCCCCTTGGTCACTGAAATATGCTGGTGCTCCACAGCCTCAGAAATCAATGGGATTTTGAGGATTCTCCAAAAAGAATGAAAGATCTGCTGCTCCTCTGCCATGACTGTCTCCCCTTTCTTCCTTCAGGAAGCTCTGGCAACTCTGTGGCATCCGTTTGCCCTTTGGGTACTGGTATTTATTGTCACTTTCTGATTATCACATGTCTGTGCAAATCACACAGGACACAATCTGATGTAAAATTAATTTCTCTCATTTCTCAGTACCTGAAAAGACCTAACCTGGTACAACGACTTACAAAGGAGTTAACAGGGACAATATTTTGAAATGATTTCTCGAGAAATAAAGAAAAATACAACAAAAGCAGAAAATAGAAAGCCCCTTTAAAAATATATAAAGAGGGTGCTGTCACCCTGTCCTCAAAAGCATAACATTCTCACCCATTTCAGTGAAAGCAGGAAGATCTCTGCTCTTGAAAAGTTTTGTTTGCTGCCAGCATGTCAGCCTGTTCATGAATAAGCAAGCACCCTGCTGCACATGGTTTTGTTGCAAAGGCAAGAATTGTTTTATCCTCCATGATCTTTCTCAAGTTGAGATTCTAATGGTAGAATTTAAACGATACAACTGCCTGACTCTGAGCAAATTATCCCACTATTCAAGTCTCAGTTATTGGTATAAAATTATATTTGTACTATTTATGGAATGTGCAGATACAGGGGAAATGTATTTATAGCTGTTTTGACTAGTTCTACTGTATGCTTGGAGAAGAAACCATGGAATCTGGGGTTTGGCATTTTTGACACCAGGCAAATTAGAGGGGCCCTAATTATAATGACTGCCATTTGCTGCTCTGTGGTTATCAGGTCAGGCAGGCATCCTTGGTTGAAAGTAGTGTATGGTTTTCAGCATCAGTCATATTCTCTTCATCTAATTATCTGTGAAGTGCTGTGGCCAGTTTTTCTCCCTTGACTGCAGGAAATACTATCTTAAGCCACATATGAAGAGCTATCTGATGTCTCTGATTTAGAAGGAACTTTGCATTGAATTTACTGCTTCGATTTAAGTCAAATCTTTCCCCTACACTTGGCACGAGGAAAGATTTGTAGCTTTTGTCATGAAGAAATAAGATAACTAAATCCTTTCACTGTGCCTATAAATTAAACTTCTTCCTTTCCATCACCTTGGAAATTAGCTTCTTTAAGCATTTTGGTAATGATGTCAGCCAAACATTCTGCAGTTTCTTTACATTATATTCAGTAAGACATAAAGTGTTAAATATTTAAGTTCAAAGAATACAGCATAGTCTGTTGGTTTCACGAAGATGGGTTACAAATATGGGGTTATTGATGCTCCAGAGCAAAAGAAAGGTGTTTCTTACATTAACCACTCTTTCCCTGTTAAGAAGGACACAGTCAGCTCCTGCTACACAGGGTTTTAAGACCTGCACAATGTACCCAGGCTGTGGCTTGAGGTTGTAGTAAATCTGGGGTTAGAGGTGCTATTACCTGATCAAAAAATATCACAGTTGTGTGACACAAAATGCAGATAATTCTCGTGGTCTCAGCTGTTTAACAGTCTGCTGAGAGGTTATTTTTTCACTGGCAGGGTCCTCACTGGATCCAGTACTGTCTGTCTGCACCATTAACTTAGTCCTCCATCAAATATTGCCTGCCCTTTCACAACTGACATAATGTTGGCGTAAACTGCATGTCGTGGTGTCTAGCAAAGTTAATAGAAACGTGATTCATTGCTCAGGTCTGATTCAAAGCAAATCTATATAGCTGGGTGATTTGATAGCTCATGAGCCCACTACTTATGAATTATAGTTAGTACAACATTTTGTCTGTAGTTACACACCCTGTACTAATAATTTATTACACCACTTCCTTTCCTTGGTCACTGAATATTCTTGAGAATATAGGATCTTCCTTGGATTTACTGGTTGGACAAAATTATAGAACAAAATACTTCACCATTACTTGTTTTAAATGTGGACCAGAAGAAATTCTCTATGTGTTGGAAGAGATGTGAATCAGCAGGTAGGCTGTGTGGTGTTTTTGTGTGCTGCAAGCATTTGCAGTGTGGCTGTTTGGATGGAGAACTTTAAAATGCATTTTCTGCCAGCACTTATGCCCATGTAATGAAATCGTATCAAAAAAGGGCTATGAGCATGAAATCTTATGTTAAAAAAGGCTATGAGCATGGTCCTTAAAAAAATGACCAAATAGCCATGGGTTTTCTTTCACTTTAAGAATTAGTGTCATTCATCAAAGCACTCTGGCTTATGGGAACGTCTCAAACATTCCTGGCTGCGGAGATGCCATACTGTGATCTTCAGATACCCTTTCCCTTCACCACATGACTCCAGTGATAAGTGGAGTCAGATGAGACTGCTGGGCTGATCTAGGCACCTGCTCCTGCTGAAAGGGAATGGATCTGCGTGTCTCCATCAGTGACATTAGCGCTCATCTGATTCCTCTGTGAGCTAATTCAGCTCACTCAGGCTACCTAGGAAAAAAAAAAAGTTATTTAGTTTTTGCTGGCACAGGGAGCTGAATCAGCTTGCTGAGGGGTCATATGAGCACCAGCCCCAGCACAAGGGCAGAGTCCTGCTCAGGAAGGGGAGGGTATGGATTTGCCTTTTTCACTGGCAGCGAAGTGTTCAGCTATTTTACATGACTCTATCCCAAGATCAGGCACTAGAACAGAAAAAAGGAACATCTTAAAAAACAAAAATACGTTTACTCGTTTTCTCAACATATCCATCCCAGCTTTTGTAACACTATTGTAGTATTTTGAAGCCTATGGTCTCTACTGGAGGGAAAACAGAATATTTTCTCCAGGAATTCAGAACGCTCCCTTTCTTTCTTTCTGAGCAGAAAGAAGAAGTATCCTTGTAAACCGGCATTGTACTCAGTAATTAACCACACTTGTTTTATCATCATTATTTATTTGTATATACTGGTAACACTTAAGAGAATCCAATCAAGAATCAAGCCTCCATTGTGCAATGCATTGAACAAGGACATAATAAACAGCTAGTCCCCTCCATCAATGACTTCATATACTTGGGGTTTTATAAAACTTTCAAATTGGAATATTTTTGATGAATCTAGACATTCCACAAGGAAGCATCTAAAGTAATTAGTAAAGGAGGTTGTATTGGAAAATGTCATGATTGCATTTAAATAAATTGGCCTAGTTACATTAAATGAATAGTTTTTAAAGAACTAATTCTTTCTGCATTCTGTGCAGAGGTTCTTTCACAGACCACCAGTATTCAAAGTAAAGAGCTTGTGAGAAACAGCTGGATTGAGTGAAAAATGGAGCAACAGTCTGATATGCAGTCAAGCCCATTTAATTACGTTTGCTAATTATATTTCCCATGATAATTATATACAGTATTTAAATGCAGCATGCCATTTCCTGTTCAGAGTGATTAAGAACACCCCTGTGATTGGTGAAAAGATCTTGGTAAAACATAGGACGTTTCAGATGCTGCTGATAAGCCCCTCTCCCTTGCACACAGGAGAGGAGGCTCGATGAGAGCAGAGCAGAATGAGAGGCAGCGTGGGCAGATGAACCTCACGGCACCTTCAGGGTGCAGCATCGTGGTGCCTCCTCCTTGCCTGAGAAAAGGCTCCCAGATAAATCCCTTAAAATATCTGCTCTATCTGCACTTGTGGGTCAAAATATTTAAATCTGGGTGCTTCAAGTTCAGCATCTCACTCCTTATTAGCACATCTAAAGAAGACTTGCAGAATACCCAAGACTCCAAGGGAACAGAAGCCAGAAATCCTGATCCTTTGCCGTTTCATTACTGTGCTGGTTATTATTATTCCCAATTGCAATAGTGCCCGGGTCCTCACAGGTATTATTCTCTATACCCATATCAGAGAAGAAGGAAGCTGAAAAGGAGAAGAAGGCACCAGGGGAACAGAGATTGGGGGAAGCCGTGCTGCTCTGGGAACAGATCATGCTGCACAACAGTGACCTGAGACCTCTCTGCAAGCTCCTCTCTCTCTGTGTCTTAGATCTTAGGTGTCTCCACAAGTTTGTAGTTCCAACACACCTGGCGGCAGGGCAAGCTGCTTGATAGAATAGGAAGGGAATCCCTGCATTTCAGGGAATGTTGCTTATAGGAGAGAGCTGGACTTCCTTCCCCCAGGACAGACAGAAAAAATCCTTTGAATACATTTCTCCCTTTTTGGTTTTCTCAGTTCACACTCTGCTTTTTTTTTTTTTTCACTAGACATGAAATATTTGTCATTATTAAAAAGGCATGGCATATTGTTTATAAGCTTGTTCTCCTGGACAATCCCAAAAGGGAAGTATTGCTTCTTGAAATGTTGCAAAGGAAAATGCTTCCAGGAGTTGGCCTTTGAACTAAGTTTCTGCTTCATTTAACTGCTGAATTTGACAGCAGTAGAGCTCCTAATTTCTTTATGGAATGAAATGCTTTCACTTCTGATCAACACAGGCTGAGTGCATTTGCAACACTGCAGGAAACTCCATGGAAGAGTTATCAATATTATATTAGACCTAAATAAGCTGAATACAGTATGGATTGATGGGGACAACTAAAATCATGTTCTAATTAGGCAGAATACATTGGGAATATTGAACAAAGATTGTTACTGTGGATGCAGCTATAACCTCAACAACCAGAATAGAAGTATCAACCCCTTAAGTCTCGAGAATGTTTCATATTGGAATCTGCACCTAAAATTAGCGACAATAACCTCAAAGCAGACTCTGAGCTGTCCCAGGGGATTGAGTGTTTTTAAAAGAACAAATCAGATAGCAGTAGCATTTCAATTATCCAAAACTGAGCTTATTACTGGTATTAATGGAATCTGGACATGTATTAATGGCTTTATTTTGTCAATAAGAGAAAACACAGTCTATAAGGTAAGACAGCACAGTAAGACGGAAACTTCTGTATGTGGAAGAAATACAGTAATTTATTAATCTGCTGGCAAAAGTATGAGTGCTGAAAGTGAATGGGGAGTAATTTCTAACAATTTCTCTGACTATTTTGGCCTTTCTTGCAATTTTAAGTACTCTTGATAAGCCAGCACAATTAGAGATAGGTAATTTGTTGTGTCAGCAAAGATCCTGCAAGAAGGCAGTGTTTACTAATCCTAAATAATTCCAGATTTACACCACTCTGACTGAGAGTGATATCTGGATCAGAAATATTGTACAAGGCAAGTATTTACATCTGGGAGCACGTAAGTCCCAGAAACACCAGAACCTTTGATTTTTTTTTAAAAAAGCTATCATTCAAACTGATTAAGACATATGTCTTAATTTACTGGTTTGAGGTTTTCCAGTTACATTCCCTAAGTCTTTCTCTCTCTCATATATTACTCTTTCCTGCCTCCCTCACTCCTTCTGAGTGAGAAAATATGCCTTTTAGGCCTTTCAGAACAGTTTAAACTCAGAACTAAAGCTCCATTCCCATCTCAATCCCATGAACCAAGCTGCTTGCACTGTTTCAGCAGTTAATTAACAATGAATGCCTGCCTTTGGAGACTGGGTGAAGCAGGGTGGGGATAAAAGATGAAGAAGGCTGAGGACAGACATAACAAGAATGGGGAGGGAACAAAGTGGGTGGCTTATCAAATTCCACAAATACCAGACGTGGAGAGGTGTTGATTTGTTGCTGGGAAAACCCTGTTTGTTTATGGAGTTTAATCACCTGTTTTGTGCTTGTTGTTCGAAACATATGAGAGACAATGGGATTGTTTGCCTGCAGTGTACTCAAAGACAGTACAGTAAGAGTTGTACACAGAGAAATTTTAAGTCACTGGTATGTGTAATTTGGAATAGTTCAGATCATTAACAGAGAGCCTCCTAGTCAGGCTGTGTGAAGGAGGCAGTGAAGAATGTGCTCAAGGTTGACAGTCAAAAAAAAGTTCCTCATTTGTGACCCATAAAATAAATATAATTCTCTGAGGTGAGGTGGAGAGTTTTGGAAAACAATGCATCCCACGTTGCCCTAATATCTGTCAGCAAGGCACTGGCTGTCACGTAGTTTGGGCTTCTTTTTCTTGTACTGTGTCTACATTTTTTTTTTAAAGAGGCAGCTGGACTACGTGGGCAAGAGCAGAGCTCTCTGCATCACTATACGAGAAACATTGATTTATATCTTGTTTCTGAACAACTCTGCTACCTGGACTGCTTGTAGCAGATGACATTTTTGCATCCTTTGCACTCTCCCCAGAGAGAACATTTCATGTGCCCCATAAACGAGCTGGCCTGCAAAAGGACTCTCCTACCTTTCATCTTTTATCACTCTAGTCCTAGCCTCCTGTTTGTCCTTTTGGTTCACCTCATTGCTATCTGTTTTTTTAACTTGTTGACATTTTCTCTTCTAGCACTGGAATTCACACCTCCATGTCCCTTGTAGTTTCTGTACTCTTGTTACTCTCCTTAAAATTGCTTTTATTAAGGACAAATCTGAATACAAAGAGTCTGTGAAAATGCATCTGCCAGGCAAAATTTAGAGCACACTTCTGTCTTTCATGAATAATCTAGATAGAAGTGTAAACTCATAATCTTGCTATAAATGCAAACTCAACAGGTTTAAGCAATGTTGTGTGCTTTCTCTTGTGATCCCCCTCCCTTTTCTCATCAGTCACCCATAACTGAGATATGCAAAGTCAGCAGCATCTTTAACCATCTCTCAAATTTTATGATACCTTATCCCTCCACCCTCCATCCCTATGAGCTCTGTCAAGACATCAGCTGCTTCCACTAATCGTTGAGGGATGCCAGGGTCCCTCAGCAATAAGGCAAACTTGCAAACATTTTTGTCTTTATGTTTTCCCCATGAGTACCTGTAAAGGCACCCAATTATCTTTCTTCCACCCTTTCTCAGAAAGAGTGCTCACAAGTAGCCTTCTAAAAAGAAGAAACTCTAACTTTATCTCACACTGATTCCTTGAAACAACTTTTTTTGTTTATATATAAATACTTCTCAGCATGAGCTTAGTTTGTAGTCTCCTTGGGACTATCTATACCTACAGCTGCTAACATAGATAATTCCGGTTCTGTGTGCAGATGGAAGCATGTCAATATGAAAAATAGCATATATATAAAAAGTACAATATTTTCTAAGAATCTCAGCTTTCATTCTCAGTTGAAAGGGAACTATTGACCCTGCGGGTTGCCATAAAAAAACATACCATGCTGGTACATGTTCACTGAAAGGCACTAAAATGAGAGGAAACCCAGCATCCATTCACTTTTTAAAATACTAATTTTGTAAGCCAACCCCCTTGTTCTAGACAGTCTGATTCATGAGGTCTGAATGTTTGGGATTGGCTGTACTGTATCAATTCACACAAAAATAGACCATGACCCTTCTATGGCACAAGGTCTTAAAAAGTTCACACCATTCATACTTTGTTTCCAATTCTTATGGCAAATAAATGTTTAATATTTTGTTAAAAGAGGATGAAAACAACATCATTTAAATGATGTGGCTCATATTGCTGACATGTTTTGGTAGTAAGAACAGTTTAGTGAAGTCAGAATGATTAATGAGGAGGCCAAAGGCTGTCCACTGAATTGTGTCTGTGTGGGTGTCCGTGTTGGCAGGGCCAGAAGCATCATGCGTAATAGCGGTTTTTGTGAACTAAGATTTTAAACTTGAGCCTTGGGTTTCAATATAGTAAATTCGTGAGTTGTTTTTTGGAAACCAGAACCCAGATCAGAATTCAGACTTTGCAAATTTCATATCATTTTTTAATGTGCAACATTAAAATCTGAGCCTTGAACACTTAAACTTGTGGAGATCACAGAGGAAAACCTGACTTTGTAGCATGTGCCATAAAACCAATGTGAGGGTTTTTTGACTTAGGTATATGGCAAAAATAATGTTCTTCCACAGACAAAATCTCCACCTGAAATGAGAATTGTGATCTGGGAGAGTGTCTGAACAAGGCAGCTGTCTCCTTGAAGACAGACGTCTATCTTTATTCTGGCTGCATGTGGATGATAAAATTAGTGTTTAGATTTCGTATAACATCCTCTCAATTTAAAACCAGTGTGATGCATGGAGTCATGGACTTCTCACCTCTGATCCATAAACAGGCTCCTGGTAAATTTTCAGAGGCATATAAATGATGTATGAACATAAATTCTATTTTCCAAAGGGATTTATAGATATATTAAGAATGTATGAACTTAGCACACTTAGGCAATAAATCCAATTGTATTCAGGAAATCTCCGAGGTAGCTTTGATATTTTGAAAATGCATCCCTTTGTCTTATGGGCTGAACTTTTTCTCATTTCCCTCACTATTACAGTGAAATGCATCTTGACTATCTGCCATGATCCAAACCATCTAGAATTCAGTCAGCAAAAATAGAACAGTGACAGTCACAGCTGATGTCTAACTGGCTTTTTTCCCCCACTGAGGTGATATTTCTTTATTTTTTTCCGTGAGTACAAAAGAAGTTGAGTTCTCCTAGAGAATGAATTTGTCTGCTAGTTTCCCATGGAGCAGGTTGAGCTGGGCCCATGCAATATTTGCTTTTATGTGTCATTTCTTCTCTGGCACTGACATCTAAAGCACTGCAAGAGAAGACCATGCTCTAGGCTCTCCAACTCTATGCCGTTCTAATTGACTCTCTCCATGAACCTCAGCCAGTGTGTTGTAATTTTTTTAAGTTATTTGTACCACTTCTTGGTAGTTCAGACCAACCCCTTTTTTGCTGAAACTGTTATGACCAGCATCAGCTGGTTCTGATTGTGAAGTGTCTTCTTTGAATCAAAGTTTCACTTTATATACACCAACATGAAGTCATTAAAGTCAGAGGGATAAGTGACACAAAAGCATGACCATCCTCCACAGGACAAACCATCTCCTCCTGAGATCAGCAAACTCCCCCTTCAGATACTGTTCACCCTCAGACCGGGCTGGATTTGTCATAAGCACCCAGAGAAAAAAATCCCATTGGGATTCCAAGGCCAGTGTATCGAATCACTGGAAAAGGTGGTGCCCTTCTGAAACATCTGTTTTCATGCCATCCCTTGAGTCAGCAGCCATTCTTGCCCCACAGGGGAGGAGGAAAGTGAGACTCAACTGTAATTTTGGCTTTAGGGATACATGCTCTCTCCCCTTCTTTGGAGGAACTGAGCTGCTGCCAGCAATTAAGGCACTGAAAAGCAATTCATCCTTCCTTAGAGAGCGTAACCTCTTGCCACCCATAGTTAAAGCTTCTCTGGTGGCTGTGGTTTTGCCAGCACAGCCTTCCAGCAGCACTGCCAGAGTGGCTCGTTCCTGCTTCTCATCCCTTGCTCCCGTGTTGCAACGCACCACTCGCTCTGCTACACCAGTACAGCTATGGATGCATCAGTGCAGTGAACTGGAGCAGGGAATAAGTCTGGCTAAAAATAGCCTGGCAGAGAAACATTTAGTTTTTGTGTGTCTTCCTCCAAATTGGATCAAATTCCTGATCCGTTTCGCAGCAGAGCCACAAACCAATACGCCAGGAGAACTGAGGGGCCTGTGCACTGCAGGAGGGAGGATGAAACAAGCAGTAGGAAAAGGAAAGTGAATACCAGAAGCCAGAATTGGTGCTGAAGACTTAATCTCGTGAAACCACAGCCTCACACTTCCAGCCAGGAAAAAGTCAGCAGCTGCTGACCAGCACTGTTTTTTCTAACACTTCAGAGCCCCCTTTGAACTCTTCTGTGGCCCTGGGGGGATTGCGGCCCACAGTTAGGGAAACTCTGCCCTAGGCCGGACATTCAGTCTTAATGCACTGGGACCAGTTTTCCAAGCAACAGAAATTTCCCTAACTGTTGGCATGCGAAAGCCATCTGCTGGGGGACATCCCTCTTCCCACCCAGCATGGGGAGGAATCCTGAGAATTCTGATGCGGAAAAATGTAAAAGGTCAAATACAGCTCTGGTTAGAAAATTGTCTTTCCCCCACAACATGTGTCGATGACAAGAGATGAAAAAATATTTTCTTTAGAAGATTTATAGCAAAAATTGGTTTTCAAAGACATTGTTATGGCAGAATATTGTACGTAGTAATAAATGATTCCTTGATAAAATTATTAATGTAAAGTTTTGACCAGTCATATTTAAAACAAGACTGAAAATGAGAGGTCTTGTTTTGAGTTGTTTGCCTGTGATGTACAAAAACTTCCTTAGACTCACAGGGAAATGGAATGATTTGTGACTCATAAGGAAAACATGACTTATTTCTTTTTATTTTAGGGTATAAATGCAACAATCTGTGTATGAACAAAGAGCTAAACAAATGTTTGTGTTGTTACTAGCAGATATTTCATCCACTTTGAAACCTGAATACTGCTTTTCTGAAGGAAAACAGACTGCTGCAGGACATGGTCTCAAATTATCGATAGGAATATTCATACTCATCTAGTTGCTGGGGCTAAGAGGCAAGCAAAAATGAATGCCAGATTCTTGGAAAGGCTTGCATATTTTACAGAAGAAATTAAAGCCATGCTGTTTAAAGAACATTGTTTAATAATATTCTTTCTTTCTGCAGCCCTGTGTTCTTTTAGTTCTTTTGTTGTTCAATGTTCGTATTCAGGACAGATATTTAAGTGTGTGCATAATACTAAGCAAATGTTTCAGTGCCATTGGCTTTAAAGTTTAAAGTCCTAAAGTTAAGAGCATATTTTAGTGGTTTCCCAAACAGGATTTAAGTATCTTTTTTTTTTCCTTGAGCCATGACCTTTAGCTAGACGCCTTTTGAGATTTTATGTTATGATAGCTCTGATCTTGATTTAGGCCTATACTCCATAAAAGAAATATTCGATTCACTTTATTCAAATGTTGTTCCCTCCAATATATGTCATTCCTCAGTGCAAGTCAATGAAGAAGAATGGTCAGTTTTTCTAAATAAACCTCACATATTTTTTAAAGTAGTATCATTAGCAGTTGTTTCTCACAGCTTTTTTGTTTCTCTGGGCATTCGGGTCCTTAAAATGAGGGGCTTATTTCACTTCTCCCCACTAACATATAAAAATACATTTATACTCAAATTGGATGGATTTGGATCCCAATAAAATGAACAGAATTCATGTGGTCTGTAGTCATTGTTACAACAACAACGCTTCTACTGGAAAATAGAAACTCAGATCTGGCTGATTCTACCATACTTTATTTTAGGCAATGCCCAAAACTTAATACATTATGAAGAAAAGGCCCAGCACCTCTCCAAGGACTCCAGCAAGCGCTCTGTAGTCTTCCAGTGGTCCATGAACCACAGCCTGGGAAACAGAGCCAAGAGACAGAAGAGTGGTATGGTTTATCTGACTCCCTCAATCAACTCCAATTGAGGGGGGAAATGTACAATTAGCTAGATTAGATTAATGTGGCTTTTATAGTTAATTTACTAAGCAAATTTTCCTTTGTGTCCGCTTTCTTTTCCCTTTTGTCACTTCCTTTTTTTCCTTTCTTTTTCTCTTCAAGCTCTCTTTCTGTGAGAAAAGATGTGAGATTTCTAGAAAAGAGAAGAGAGAACACGTTAAATACCTCATTATCTCCGAGGTCTCTGTTGATTTAGACTTCTAGCAAGAGAAATGGAGTTCAGTTCATCTCTGACTGAACTGACACTGCAGATAACCCCAGCACATCCATCTCAAATTGTCAGCTCAAGACAAATTACCTTCTCTCCAGGATACTCTCTTCCACTGATTACCTACTACTCAAATTAAATGCCATCTGACTTCTGAGAGTCTTTTGTTTGTCAGATTCCACTGGATTATGCAAAAATGGTGGGGGGAGAATCTGGTGTGTTTGAAGTCTTGAGAACAGAGTGCACAGGCCCTGCTTCCTCATCCAGCTTTGGTGGAAGAGCTGGGCTTTTCCTAATCTGTTTGCCACTCCATAGTATAGTAAACTTTACTGTCAATAAGAAAGCTAAAAGCTGAAAGCCTTCTGAATAATACCCTAGAGGCAGAAGACACTGTGAAATGTTTGGTGACAGATATTTCAGACAACTAAATCTGAGTTTGGAATAAAAGCCTTGGGTTTAGCTTATTTAAATCTTTTGTTTAATTCCTTTATTTTAATGTGTGAGAGAAAAAAAAATCTGTCAGGAAATACTTCAAAGGTAAAATTAGTAATTGCAATTATGTTTACCTAGAATTGTCTCTCCAAGAGTTTTTACTTCATTAAACTGTAGTTGTTTGGCCCAATATTTTCTACGTATTCACCTCAGGCTGTTTTATCTGGGTTTTTTTGTTGAAACCTTCCCGTTTTCCAAAACAAGATAAGAGAAAAAAAAGCCAATTTAGATGTTTTACAGAGAAGCACATTCAAGAAACCCATACTTGAGAGACGTGATTTAAATTGTAACAGATCAAGGGGTGCTTTTTGTCTCACTGTTGAGAGTTGGCCCAGAACTGGCTAATCTACCAACTGTTGAGAGGGTAGAGTCTGCCCTGACAACGCAACAGGAAATATACAGGTAGTCAAGCAGGGTCCTGAGCATGTCATGTGTGCTGACATGGGTTGTACAGGCTCAAGAGCCTCCAACCTGACACAAGCCACAAGGACTAAAAAGTCTTTGTTCTGATCCAGAGATTGCTCAGGAGCTACCATGCAGTTGTTACTCATGGCAGCTGGGGGCTGCTGTGGTGTTTGGCATTGGGAACAGAAGCAGAGGAATGACAAGGTGTGCCTTTGCTCCAGCAGCCCCTGGGTCACAAGGCTGATAGATGGTCAGGAGAGCTGTCCTCAGCAAAACCCTTTGGAGCTTCGTCCTCAATGAACGGAGCCATGCTGCATGATTTGACACACAAAGCTGTACTACAAAGCCAAGAGGTTTAGAAGAGTAGAACCTCTAAAGCAAGGCACACACAGTTAGCAGGCAGTAATTAAGCCTCCTGGTGAAGCAGCACCCCAAGTAAAAGTGCTATCCTAAGTGTACTAATTTCCACCTGTGGGAAGACAAGACCTCTATGTGAAACTCGTACTGCAAGGTGTGACAGTTTACACTACAAAGGCCTGGAGACACAGAGAATAGGTATAAAGGGTTGAACTGAGGCTACAACATTTCCTTGATTCTGAGATTTTGCAACATTCGTGCATTTGTCTGCAACAGGCAAATTCTTCTGTGGTGTTTTTGCATTCACTATGTGTTACAGCCTGTGTAGTCAGCTAAAATGACAGTGCAGGCTTGCATGCATTTTCATACACTCATGTAAATGTATACAGTTGCATACACATAAAGCTGAAATTTGTATCTATGTTTGAAAAGATTTTAGAGCTGGCATCATTCTTTGAACATTTTGGAATGAACTTCAACATAAATGCAATACCTTACTGCAATTTCCCAGTTACAGCAAGGGCTTGCCTACACTGCTCTCAACAGGAACTTTGGCTCTTATAGATACATTAAAATTAGTGTTGAGTGGGTCAACAACAATAAATTGCAAGGGTACATGTAAGATTGCATCCTACAACGTCTACCTGAATTCACAACTAAATATTAACTCACCCAACTGTGGCTGAGAAGTTGCAACTATTTTAAAGCTACATTAAGGTCTTAGAGTGCCATTTACATGTCATGAAATATTGTGTACTAACACTATTTTATGGGTAGCCCACTGACAACAAATCAGGCAAGTCCATTGAATTCAGTGAGCATTTTACCAACTGTGGTAAAACTGTGGAGTGGAATTTAAGTCCTGTGATCTAAATTCTTTATTTTTGGAAAAGAACAGATTTAAAAATTATGTTAAACAGCACATGTCATGTCTATATGAAGAATCTCATCATAAGGCAATTCCCAATTTAGCAGATACTATCTTCTTGTAGAAATAACTTAGAGTTCTTAAAATGGATTAATTAAGGGTGAAAATGATCCTTTTTCATTCTAAAATTATTACAGAAAAGCAAAGATGCACTCATCTGTACTAATTGCTACTAGACTGCCTATAGAAGCACCACATTCATGCAGTTAACTCCCCCCTTTTTCTTGGTATGCTTAAATGTTTTCCTTCAACATAGCTTTGAAGATTTCCACTTTGTTAGAGAATGAAAGCTCCTGGTGGTAACATCTCCGGAGGTGGGACAGTGATTAATAGTCACACCTTGTTCATGCTGAACTGAGAGAGCTTCAGACAGCTGGGGAGAAGAAGAATGGCTCTGCAGAGGGCATAGAGGATTTCATTTCACATAAATACAGCAGCAACACTGACAAGAACTCCCATTACCCTCCTCTAACTCCAGTGTGTTTCTCCCATACTCCCACAGCATAGCCCAACACACTTGTATTCTTCCTCTGGTTTCATGAATTCCTTTCTGCTTAGTGGCACAGCTTGGACAGGATGGACAGAGAGCATCCTCACCCAAACCAGTATATTACTCATTGGCCAGAGAGCTCTCCTGGGAGGTAGGACATGAGCCTTGAGTCCCCTGAGGCAGAGGAAGAAACTGAACCCTGACCTTCTCTATACAGAAATCAGTGGTCCCGGGCCCTCTGCATGTCCCATGTCATGGATTTCCCAGGGCTGTTGTGGCCTTGGTTGTTCAGCCTCCTGCTGACCCACTTCTCCAAAACAGTCCCTTTGCCTTTGCAATTCAGTTTCACACACAGCTCCCTTCTGGCCACTCAGAGCTGACATTCCTGGTGTCCCATCTGAGTTTCTGCATGCTAGAGAATAAAATGCAGTAATGAGCATCCTTGGTGTCCTGCTTCTGTACTCCAACTAGCAGAAAAAGGAGGGAGCATAATAGGCATTCCTCTTAAAATGGCCTTGTTTTAAGTGCAGATGCCTTTATCCCTCCAGAGACCAAATCACCTTCTTCCCATCTTGGTCATCTTTGCTATTGGAAATGCCATTTTCATGTCAAAGGAATCATCTTCATTGAACGTTTCTCATGTGAGCAGTGGTACGCTGAAATGGGAAACCACCAGAAGCTTGCATCCTACCCTGATAACATTATTCACCATTTAATTTAATGAGGGCCTGGGCCACAGTCAATCAGTAATCTACAATGTTTTCCAGTCTGTAGTTCAGTCTTTCTGTTGCTTCTGAGTGGAGTTTGGGACTCCACTTCCCACTGCATCTCACTCCTGAAGCCCTCTTAAACACTGCCTGTGATGTACTAGGGAGGCTCCTCTGTAGTTCAATTTTTAAAGGTACCAGAGGCCACCCTTCCTTCTCTAGGGACTTCTAGAGAGAAGAAGAACAGTTAGCCATATGGGTATGTGGCCATATCCTACCACCTGAACTGACAAAAGGAGTTCTTTCCCATTTTATTTATGGGTGGAGCCATTTTGTGCCTTGCTCAGTTCCATAATTACGGAAATGTGAGAGAGGCCGCTCGACACCTTGCAGAATTACAAGTGCATTTATAGCACCATTGCATACTTTTGGCCTTCTGTCCATCAGGACATGTCCAGAAAAACACAAAGCTGAACAACCACACCAGAAAGAATGGAAGCGGTGGATCTATGCACGCCTTGGGATCAGATCTGCTTTCATTCACAGCACTTCCCATTAGGCTTAAGTGTCAGTCTCAGTTGTAGAGGACACCTGGAGTGACCTTGAAGAGGCCAGCAGAGGTCTACAATGGTTAGGGACAGGCTGTGTCTCGAAGACTTCAGGGAATGTGAGCTCTGCCTTTCCCAGGAGAGGCTCCATATCCTCAATATGACTCTTCTGACTCAGGAGTCTTCAGCAAAGACTCCTTCTGGGTCCATATGGGTTTGTGCAGTAGACAGAGTCTGTGGCTCCAACAAGGAATATGTTGCTGTGGCAAAGGAAGTGAAAAGTGGAAAGAAAAAGCAGAAAGATCTTTTTAAGCCAGATGTTCTTGGAAAGTATTTTCTAAGGATCTAGATATATAATCGGGAAGAATACGGGAAGAATAACTACCCAAAGGAACTCCATCAGGTGGACCTTTCACAACTAAGTAGTGATCAAGCATTCTGCAGAGAACAATCCTGCACTGGCAGAAATATGCCTAGATGACCTCAGAGGCCTTTTGCTTCTTTAATTGCAATGACTCTGTAACAATAAAAAAGACAACAATGTTGTGCATGATAAAAGAAGCATTTGCAACTAAAAGAAGTATTTTCACATTAAGAAACAGCTTGGTTATTCAACCACAGTAAATATTTAAAACTGCACCACAGTGAGAAAGAGCAAAGTAGATAATAAAAAAAAAAGAAAGACAGAGGTGTAAGCAAGGTTTCAAAGACAATTTTTTTCACTGTGTATGAGCGTGTTAGTATGAAATGATGGGTATAGAATCATCCTATTAACATTGATATGCATTAATGAACTGTTTTGCAAACTTGGTGCAGAAAGTCATGCTTAGTCATGAGAGTGAGAGAAAATGCTTGATTTTTTTTTTAATTGCCATTTAAATCCAGTGGCTTTCAGTTCAGTGAATCTCTGATAAGCTCTGTTTACTAGAACTGTTTAGAACATCTGGCCCAAGTTCTACTTTTAAAGATCTAACACCAGACAGCTACTTCCATTTTTAGCAAGAAAAAAGATATGTTAATAGTATTGACAGCTCTGAACTATGCAATGAAAGCATTTTTTTACTTTAAAAATGTTTTATCGTATTTACATAAAACAAAACCATATGAATCTAAGTGTCAGCAAAATGTATGTTAAACCACTCAAAATACAGCACTGCAGGAAATACTGATTGATACCATAGACTTCTTTAGATTGCCCATTGATCTGCATTTCCACATCTAATGAGTGTCCTAGAGAGCAAGTTCCCAAGCAGATTTTCTTCATATGGCTTCAGGAGCTCTTCAGTTCTTAACTATTCTAATTTTTGCATTTAACATCTAATTTCAGTAGCTGGGGAGATACATTTTTGAGTCTATAAAATGCCACAGAAAGTTTTTTTTCCTTTTTGAATCTTTCTGAAAACTCTGCTTTTGCTCTGTGCATGTGCCTGGTCAATTCTTTGACATATGAAGACCAGGTCTATGAACTCAAGCAGCTTTAAGCAGCTGCTTAAAGTTAAGCATAAATCCACGAATATTTATCTTGAATCACTACTTTGCAGCATAATGAAATCAAAGCCCCCCAAACTCAGCAGCAGGCAACAGTTCATATTCCAGTTCTGCTGAAAATATTATCACTTTGTGATTTGGGAGAAAACAAAATTTTGAAAAAGCACGTTTCTTCCACCCATCTCTGTTAGATGAAATTATTTTCCAGCCACCTGACATACATTTAAAGACAGACAAATTCCTAAGTTCAAGATCCCTTTAGCTCCAAATATATAATTGCAGGATAGTGAGAGAAACTCTCTGCAGTTCCTCTGTCAGAGTTTCTTACTGTCCAAAATGAAGATACAGTCAGTGAGGATAAACACTGCTGAGTCCTATACTTCCATAACATTCCTAGATTTTTTTGTTTGCTGGCCACTTTGTGATCACTCAGATCCCAGACTTTCCACCCTCTGCACTCACAGCTTTCCAGTTCTTTTGATTTCCCCTAGCTTTCTTCTTATTATCGCTCTCTTTATACTTCTCTATTTGCCTGCCTGGCTGCTGCCAAGAAGAAGGCATTATTTTGACAATTTGAGTAGTATCTCACTTTTCCATGATTCAGTTTTCTACGAAAGGCCCATAAGGGGAATTCTGCAACATCACTTAAGTGAAAATTATTCATCCACCACATCTGCCAGCTTAAGTAGCCACCAGATAAACTGTGTTGTCATACTGTAATAAGATACCACAATGCTTCTACATAACACAGCAGTTAGTTAGGAAACTATTAAATAATACCTCTTATTAGCAGCCATCAGGACAAATCCTAGTTTTCAGTTTGTAACCAGTGCATGAAGTAAATGTAAATAATAAACATTTGTGATTTTGGTTTGGTGATGGGATTTTGATTTGGTCATGGATGCCACACAAGTAGAGATTAGACTTTCCTGAGGCTATTTATCTGAAAGGATTTTTGCAACAAAGAGGTGTCTTGCCTAAGATTATGCACAAGGTGTAAGAAAAAGATGAGGCAGCAGCAGCCTCTGGTCCTGCACTCCTTGTCTGTTTGTTATTCTCGCTGAAACCCATCGAAAGGACCTGGCAATCTGACAAAGGTCAAAGAGGTGATCATTTGTCTGACATTTGGGGGAGAGTTTGTTTGTTTGTTTTTGTAACCATAACTGGCCTCAGGAATGTCCTCTCTTGCAAGTCTTCTGGTTTCTGGCTTGTTGATGTCCTTGAGTAATTTTATTTCAAATAATTTAATTTAAATGAGAAATATCAGCCCAAATAATTTGATTTAAATGAGAAATCTCAGTTTTGCAGAGGTTCTGTAATCAAAGATTTAGAAAAAATGAATCACTGTTATGTCAGAGGAGGGGCAACAATGGCAAAGGTGCATCACCTGTTCAAAAAACTGGGATACCAAAGTACTACAGGAAAAAAATCCATGCTGCAAATAAGGTCAGTAAATCCTTTCCTGATGGTCGCCAGATAAAGTACAGAGACTGCTTGAAGCTGAACTTAAAATCAGAAAGCCCACGAACACAACCTGGTAGATGTCACTTGACGCTCACAGAATATCATCTCTGATGGCCTTGCTTCATTTGAAACAAGTCACATTCAAGGAAAAAGAAACCCTCAAAGGAGATGTTCAGAGAGAACAATCTCCTTTAGGTCAGTCTGACATTGTTGTCTTCGTCGTGAGAAAACATTCCCAGTGAGGTATGGACTTTCTAGTCACATGAGTGTTCATAGTCAAAATAAACAGAGAAGAAACTATGGATAATGGACAACTGTGAGTACACTTGTCTGTTCTAGAGAAAGCTTTTCATTTTTATCCAGTCATTTTGTACACAAAAAGGCATTACCTTTGCTAATGTATCCAGAATCTTTCGCAGAATACAAACACAAATTTAGAAGACAGTTTTATTAGCTGTCTTCAAAGTTTAACATTATCCTTAGCCCTAACGTGAAAGGTTTGAGGAGATTGTTCTCAAGACCGTGGAAGGACTTATCACAGTAAGAGGGAAAATATTCCAGTTAACATCATATTTTAAAACAGGACTTTGCTTTTATCAAGACTCACATACTGTAAAATGTAAAAGGCACCCAGCATCTCAGGGGCTAAAATGACTTAAAAGCAGGCGCTGGCCTCGCTAACAATGTAAGTGGAAATTAGACTGAGAGAGTACATGTGAAAGGGACAAACACTCCATCCCTTAGTAGTGCAGCCTGGAAGAAAAGGAGTCATTGACATTCCAGAGGAGGCCGAGTTAATCAGTAACACACCTGATTAGTGTCTCACAACTTCACTCCACACCAAAGCTCCTTTCTCTCACATCCCTCCGACTACAGGGAGAGGTGGTGGAGAGCTTGAGCTGGAGAGGTGCTGCCTCTTGGCCCCAAACGTTCCTCTGCATCACAGGGGACAACCTGCACTGGGACGTGGTCAGCAAAAGATGAAGTTCTGGGACTGAGACTTAAATCGGAAATCTCTGATGACAGGGAGGCAACTTGACACATCTCATTATTAGAGATTAAGGGTCATTGAAATCACCTTCTTTTTATGCAAATTGAATGCTGCCTCGGGCTCCTTTGCAAACTGTGAGTATGCTTCTCCGGTTTAGCAAAGTACAAGTAGTTCCTTCTGTGTGTGACATGAGTGTAGGGCATTTTCAAATACCTTACCCTCAGCAAGTCAGTCCAGTCAGAAGGCTTCCCTGTGAGTCAATAAAACAGCAATTTACGCTTCCCTCTGGAAAAGGTTCTAATTGTTATCCCCACCCCACAGTTTTTTTTTCTCTACCAACCCACTGCCTCACAAGCTCTCGCCAAAATCTGCATGAAAGTGTTAACAAAACTATTGAAATACGTTTTGACTTCAGATTGCTCAGCAGGAACAACCCATAGATCTGAAAGGAATTTCCTCTTTCCTGAGGGCTCCTGGAGCGTATATGCATCTGTGAGAAGAGGAATGAAAACCTTTCTCTCCCACATCCCAAGTGATGATGAAAGTTTTGTTTGTGCATGAAGAGATGTGCTTCGAAGTTACAAATACATGAAGCGGTTCTGAAATTGCCTCCTAGTATCAGCTTTCCCTGAAAAGAGGTGAAAATGTAGCTACAATTTCAGTGCTGGCTGCCAGTTTGTGAAAGAGTGGATCAGGTATTTGCAATTCTTGCAATGTCCTTGCCGAGCTAAAAATGACAGACCTTCAGCTTTAGCTCTTTCTGGTCAGCTCTGTAACCTTTTTGCCTTTCCCAGGTACTTCCCAGCACCTTGTAACTATTAGGCTAGCAAAGCAAAAAAGAGTTTAAAGGACAACAACTTAATCCTTTCCAGCGCATGTATCTGTCTCATTAAAGCATTCTCCTGGAGCGGTGTAATGATACATCAAGTGGAATCCATTTCAAGGTAAAATGAGTGCTGCTGATGGCTAACACACTGCTCCCCAGGCCTGGCTTAGGCCCCAGTCCTAGTGCAGCCTAGCACTGAAGTAGATTAAATATCAACTCGGGTCACGTTCTCATGGCCCAGGCACAAGTGCCAACATTCTTCCAATTATTCAAGGCCAAAGAAAGAGCAACCTGCCTGACAGAGCTGTGACACAGCTTGATTAGATTTAGCTTAGAAGCCTGCCGAAAAGGATACTGTGGTATTTAACTCAGATGGAGAAAGGAATGGCATCTCTGTTTAAACGAACCAGGGGGAGGGAGGAAAAAAAAAACCAGAAAAAAAATGCAGAATACATTTCTATAATGAGGGAGAACATGTTTTAAATTTAAAATGATTGTTTCTCCGTAATGCAGCCAGTGTGTTCCACATGTGTAAACCAGTTTAATTATAAAAGGTAGCTTTGCACAACTTGTATTTAAATTATAGCATTTTTCGGTCTGCGCAGAATCTTTGAGACCAAATAAATTTATCTTCCAGTGTGATTAAATCACCTTGGGTGAAAAGGGCAGAAGCTGGCAAACAGGATAGAAAAGCATGGACAGAAACTGAGGCTGAGTAAACACTGACATTTCAAATAGATATCGTAAGAGGAGTTTGAGTAGGAGAACACACAACTCCAAAGATCAAATTAAAAAAGTCTAGGGAAAAAGGCAACCTATGTTATGTGAGTTAGTCCTGAGTTTTGCTTCTAATCTGACTGAGAGCAGTTCCAGGAGCATAGTGGGTCAACTGTCCTACTGAGCAGCTGATATCACATGGGCTGGCAGCAAGGACAGTGTTGCTGCTCTATCTCCTGATGTTCCTCAGAGGCCTGCTGCCCAAACATCAGGCAAAGCTCAAAAGACTCTCCAATAGGACAAACTGACACAATTTTCCATTGGATCTTCTAGTTTTGAAAAAGAGAAAGAGGAAAAAATTAACATAAAAATCACTCAAGCCGATTTTTTTTCAAATGCAATACCATCCATTTTCACCAAATCATTGCATTTGTCCATCACACTCACCTGTCTCTGTCAGAGAGAATTTGGGAAACGTTTTACACCCTGGCTGTTTTGTGAGGTGTTACTGGTTTCCAGTAGAGGAATACTCTGTTAAATCTTGAGATTTGTGCAGGGTAGGACTATTTTTAGGTGCCTATTGCTGTTGCAGATAGAGACTGCTCGTACTCACACGTAGTGTTTACAGAGGGCTAAGAAGGCAATAACTCATACACCCAGTAGACTACACCAGGTTTTACATGACTTCAGTATTCAGGACTTTCTACTCACCTAGTTTGTGCCATTAGCTGTATTGGTGTAGCTGATTTATCTCACATAGAAAGGGAATCAATAAAAAATATTCCTCTAAGATTGTAATTTAATAGCAATTGTGCAAATATCAGTATCACTACTCTGGTTAAAGAAAAAGTGAAGAAAAAAAAAGATCCTATCAAGATCCAAAATTAATACACCGAAGTATGAACTACATAAAGACTGTGTTGAAGATTAAATATAGTAATGTATATATATTGACCTAAACATCAGTCTCTAAATTCTGACACCTATATTCCAGAATGCTGCTCAATTAATTACATGCCAGCATGAAAAAAAATGTGTAAAAAGAAATTAATGAAATTTTCAGTCAAATACCTCTAAAATCGTATATGACTCTTCATAGCCAGAAGGATTAAGTTTTTGTGTTGAATATTCCTTCAAACATTGTTTTTATTTTGAAAATTTAAATTATTTTTCTCACAGTTTTTCAAGACAAAACACTTCAGATTTTCATTTTGTATAAAAGTTTCCCTTGGATCTTCAGTTATATTTCATTTTTAAAATTAAGTGTCCCAAATGAGATGTCTCATTCAGTCTGAAATGCATTTGCCCTCCCGTTTCTTGCTTGTAAGCTGGTTAAAGTCCCTGTCCCCCAATTCCTTCCTCTCCCTCTTTCCCCAATTTTTGGTTCTTACAGAAAATGTATTTGCACAGCTGTATTCATAAAGCATATAGAGAGAGATTTTACTAGCATTATCCTGGCACAAAAATTCTATTAAAAGTAACTTTTTAGTTTTAGTTATTCTAAGCAGGTATTTAACCACCAGCAAAGGGGCAGAAATCGTACCAGGTCCCTGTGAAATAAATTTCAATGTACTCACTTCTTAAGGTCCTAAACACTTTTATCTACCCGAGTACATAATTTATCACTCTCTAACAACCCTGTCCCCACATCAGCTTGTGGAACGGGATGTTTGATGGTCAATTGTGCCACATCTTCCTATGCCTAAAGGCTGTTATGTTCTTTCCAAAAACATTCTCAACTTCTTTTGCTGATTACTCTCTCTCTCACTCTCTCTGTCATCACATTATTTCCACACCCCTCATTCCCCTCAGATTTTACCTGACTGAGTTGGCTTTCATCATTCATTTTATTTTGCGCTGAATGCTAATAGAGGTTTGCCTTTTGACATAACATGATCAAGGCAGTTAATAATAGATGGCCTTGGACCAGGAATCAGAGCAAATAGTCCATTTAAAATCAAAACCTAGAGGGACCTTTTTCTCTGTTTTTTTTTTCTGTCTGTAAATGGGAAAAAGAAAGTTCGTTCCTAGCATTCAGTATCAGTCACTTCATTTTGAGAGGGTTACTGTGACCCACATAGTTTTTAATCTCCTCTTTGCCTTTTCAGGCTTATAAGGAGAATCTAATTTTGGCCTTCTGACTACAGGTTTTTTTGACATGAGAGCCATGTGGAATGTGACACTAACTAAGCGTCCACTTGGGAGAAGTAAACACCTTGCACCTCAAGTGCAGCTCTTTGCACTGTCTGCCACAGAAAGCAGATGAGCACCAATTTGTAAAACAGGGGTTTGTTTTCATGGTGGAGGCTCCCTGTGCCCTATGAAGCTGACTGCGAAGGGAGCAGCCTCACTGATACAATCCATTTTCTCAACTTCATTCAAGCAGAAGAGCCCACGAGTCTTGACATTCTGCCCCTGGCAAAATAAAGTCCCCTCCCTGCCCTTGTCTTGTCCCAAGGCCACTGGATTAATTTTTAACAAAAGAAACGTTTCTAAAATGAATGGGTCAAAGAAAGAGCATCCTATTCCTTCCATGTCCTAGTACTGCTAATACGTGGTGCCTCAAGGAAATAAGTCTAAATAAAACTTCTTGCCGTGCTAGGAAGTTACAATAATTATCAATTGCCTTGAAATTATCAGTTCATCTCTACAAGGAGTGTTTTATTTATTAATGAAAATGAATTAATCTAAAAATGAAACTACAAACACAAATGATCCATTTTGACCAAAAGGGATCATTCATCTGAAAATGGGTTGCATAATCAAGGTCTTAATTTTCTATGTGGTATCATAACACATATTTCAACTTGTCAAACAAACTGGAAAAACCACAATGAAACCTTGGGCATCCTGGATGTAGTATCAGGGCTGCAATCAATCAGATATTGCTTGTAGTCCTGAAATAAAAGTGCTGTTATTTCATGTCCACTCCTGCTCCTGGCAATGTCAGTTGTATAAACAATTATTTCAGATAGATTTGTTTTAATTTACTGCTGTAGCACTTAGACTGCTAAGCTATAGGGTGGTGTAATAACTCTGCCCTTCAAAATGGAAGTAAGTTCCATAATGTTTTCCTTACACAATGGTCGCACAGATCACAAAGTCCATTAGAGGTCATTACGGACCAGGTAGTCCCCAATTCTGGGTACTACTTATTATATCAAATACAGATGTGCTTTTTCAAATTCCTACATGATTTAGAAGCCTGAAGCTCGCTGACTTGCAGTTAAACTTTTGTTTCCAAATAATTTAGGCATTTTGAAAATTTCCTCTTGTTAATGACAGGAGGCAAAACGCGGAGAGATGGAGAGACTGACTTTCCACTGGTGTAAGTTACTTCTTGCTTCAATGTAGCCATAGTAATATACCCATATCTATTAATGTATTTGTATAACATTCAGCTGAGCAGCTACACAAAATAATCACAGACATTTAAACAGTTTGAAGATGGTAAAGAACAATTTTGCTTTCAGTTCCAAAAACCTGGATTCATTTTTTAAAAGGTATCAGACTTGAATACAGTGATGTAACAATTTCAAAAGCATCCCAGTGTGACAGAAGCCTTGTTAGGTCTTACCTGGCACCTAAACCCTTGAGCTTCTTCCTGGTCTCTGAAGGTTTTCCCTACCCAAATGCATAGGATAGACAAGGTACTCAAGAGGGAATTGGTTAGGATGGTTCTAACTATATATTTTTGTTGTACTGTGTAACCAGGCTTCAGAGAATCTGTTCATAGTCTTCAGAGGGGGAAAAAAAGCATCTGAAGTTCTGATTTGGGTACAATTTTAGCAGAAACCTTCATTTCTAATTTTAAATCCAAACTTTCCCAAACGTCATGATTACAGACTATTACTGGTTTGGACTGTTTCCTAGTTCTGGTAATTTATTGAAGTGCCTAGGGAGACAAGAATCAGCAAAAAAGGAAGATTAGACAAGGCAATTGACACACCTACTGGCAAGTAGTTGAAATACTTGCAAAATAATACCAGAAATGTTAGAAATCAAAACCACCCGAGGCAGAACCTCAGCTATAGAAACTGTAACTGCTCCAGTGGTATGAGTTGTGACCAGTTTGGGATCCAGCCTCCCAGCTACCGTTCAACTGACCCCAAAATGGTCATTACACTAGATGAATGGCCACGATGAAGCCTGGAGCTTTCTGTTTACCCACTGCTCGTCCACTTTATCCCCATCTATTAGAAGATTGAAATGGGTCTCTTGAAGCTGGCTTTAAACTGAAGAAACTGTGGAGGATAAAATCCAGCAGAAGGAAGAATGCTGAGCTATTGAAACTCCAGAAGCAGAAGTCTGCCAACATGAATGCAGTATAGCAACAGAAAGCTACTGTGGCATGGTTTGTTTCTGGGAAGGGGCAGTGGTCATTATGTCAGCTGATGACAGTCCTTTGAATTCTGACATTTGCCACAACACAAAAGAAAACGGAGTGGAATGTTTACAATAGAGAAGATGTTTAAAAGAAACCTCAGACCAAGAAGATGGCTGGTTTAATAGCTTTACTGCAGATATGCAGGCAAATGACTCGAAGGGTGTATATGCTCCACTGCTGTATATGCTAGCCTGCTTACAATTACTGGGAGCTGACCCAGTGATCATGGGCTGGATTTTAGGATTTTAACTTTAGAGAATCTGGCCTTAAAATTCACAGGGAGATGGTTGCGATGGAGTTGAGAATAAATGAGCTGATTTAACACTCTTTGCTTCTGAGTCACACCACTATGACACCAGTCACACCAAAATCAAAGATATTTAGGTCTTAAAATGAAGCATGTGCATGAACAGTGTCTTGAAAGTAGAGTAACAAATCACTGCAAAAGTGCTTTTATCATTTCCAGTTCTTATCTAATTACATACAAAATTTAATAATACAATTTAATCTTTGGAAGAGTAGACTAAATTATCTTTACAGTGACAGGGAGGCAACATATAAATAATAAACAAATAAGATCTGATGAGAATTCATAATCAGAACTACAAAGTCAACACAACTACAGATGCTCATAGACGGTCTCCAAGGAAGAAGGAGTTTGCTGTCTGTCCTGAAACTATCCTAAACTATCCTAGTGACAGAAGTAGCACATAAGCCACACTGTCATATACTTCTTATCTTTAGGTAATCCTTTAACCTGTGAGGATCCTAATAACTTTAATGCTCTGGAAATAAAGTACTACTGAATGAATATAAAGGATTCTGAAGCTTGAGTGCTGAGTTTTATGAAAAATGGGTTTTTTTGACAGAAATATCCCCACTCACGCACCTTCCTCTCATTTTTTCAGCTAATTCCTCGCTATGGTTCAGGGAAGGGGAATCCAGGAAAGGTTATATTATGTGCTTAACTTTAAGAATCAAGTCAATGGTCAATGGGAGTTGTCACCTGAAGTAGGGCTCTCCTCCATCAGGATCTTGTCCTCTTTTCTGTTTCTCGGTGTACGATTTTAAGTCATGGAGTGCTGCAGGAGTAGCTCCATGCTGCCCACGCTGCCTTCACTGCCCTACATGGCTTCAAAAGCACGCTGCTTTGGGAACTACAGGCCTCCCTGCTGTCAGAAACATGATGCTTAGGATGTGTTCCCACATACCTGTGTCTCCACAGCAAAGTAGACCCTGATACCCATGACAATTCAGTGGCCCTCAGATATGTCAGTACCTCACTGAAGTTATTTCCTTACTGAAAAGCCTGCTTTAAACAGAATCACTGAAATGGTCTGGGTTAAGAATGTTCCTTTTGTCTTTTCTTCCAGGTCATCAAGAAACACTTCTGGTCAATGTGGCCCAGCATTGTCACCAGAAAGAGTCCCTTCTGTTCTTCCCCACCTGTTCATCCCTACTCTTGAGCAGCAATTCTTCATCATGGCACAAGCAAGTGCACAGCCTCTATGTAAAACATATTAAGAAACTAATCTGACTGAAAGAAAACCTGGCAGAAAAACAATGTCAAACTTTGTCCATTTTCAGCCAAACTGGTTCTCCAAATTGGTTCACTCTATGACCAACGAACCAGTCATGCTCTGCCAACATAAAAGACAAAGTGCCACAGGGTGGGAAGAGTGGACTTGGCCCAGGGGACAGGAAAGGATGGCTGATTCAGCAGTAGCTGCCCTGGCTTGTTCTTGTGTTTGCTCAACTGCAGCCTCTGTGGTCCAGCATACAACGTGTCCCCACGAAAGATTGCACTAGCACAGCTGAGGGAAAGTGAGAGGGCTTTGAAGTCAGGGCGAGGGACTTTTTTAGATGTCTCCACAGTCAAGAGCAAGCCCTGTGAAATGGCTTTTAAAATGGTACCAGATAAATCCAGAGAAGTAACGTCTCTTTGATGAGATGAAACCCAAATTTTTTATTGTTGGTTCATTGTAGCAACAAAATCTTTCTTTTCTCCCTCTGCAGAGTTACTACCTATAGCCCCAGGGCACTGCCTGTGTTCCGAGGACTGAGTTTCCCTGGTACATTGTACAAGTAAACTCCACTGATGATGATGATGGAAGAAGAGGCTATAAATCAGATGAGGAAATCCTGTCAACCTAAACCAGCTTTCTAGTTTTCAGATGCAACCTTCTGTGGCATAAATTTTGTTTAGCCACACTTCTCTAAAAACAACTGTTGCCTTCTCCAGTGTTACCTGCATTTGTCTGTGGCTGGGCTGGTGTAATGTCAAATTTCGCTTCCAGTCTTTACAGCTCATTATTTTTCCTTTTGAGATGTCTCACTAACCATTTCTTGTACCTGCATTGTACCTCCAACATTTCAGTGTATTCCCCACCTGGCTTTCTTATACATATTTCAGAGCTTGTAAGCAGAAGTGGAATTCCCTAGGAGGCAGTTAGATCTGGAGAAATGCCAAGAGTAGTAACAATAAAATAAAAATAACAACAAAATCCAACATGGTATTATACATGTTCAACATATTCAGAATCAGACACTTGGCCTATGAATTGTGGCAAGTTTTGGAGCTGCCTGCGCAGTCTGAAAAAACCCTGCAAAAACTGTATGTAATGCAATAAAAAGGTTATTCTTATTAGCTGATGTAATAGCATAGGGAACTCTGCCAAGAACTATGGACCTTACATGTGGTCCTTTGATAAATATCTTTGTACGTTCTTGGTATTAACAAAAGCATTACCATCTGTTTACCTTGCACTAATACACATCACATTTTTGCACAAATCCTAGCTTGTATTGCATAAGCCTAAGCTAGGCACTGTATCCATCAGAATGGGTGACAAAGGTTTAAATCAAGCAGGCCATGTTTCAGCACGTTATTCATAAAAGTAGGTCATGGGATAAATGTACTGTTGGAACAGAGCTTTATACTAATTTTCCCAGTAAGATGCATCATAAATATTAACTGTCCTGAACACATATACACAGGCTCATGGCCTTGGCTCCAGGCCCTTCACATGGAAGCCGGAGTATGAGCTCTGACTTCAGGTAGTGAGAATGTGAGGAACTCTGAATTATCATCAATAATAGACTTTTTGCTGCCTCAAGGTTTTTCAGTGCAGCGGTAACGCAGCGCTGCATTTGGGAACCTAACACCACGGAGCATGGTCCTGCAACACCCTGCTGACAGCAACAGCATTAATAAGGCTGTGTGGGACTACGGATTGTTTGCCTTAACATGCTGCCTCTTTAGCAACTGTGATCAGAGTGCCCTTTTCAAGCAGGCTTTTAAACTTATACAGACTTGTGCCTCTTTCCTATTTCTTCCATGCAGCCCTACTAATAACATGGGCTCAGGAACACGCTGCCTCCCCTCCTCCTCTTCCCCCAAACACTCACACACACACACACACTCTCCATTGTACTATTATCTTCCAACACAGTTTTCAGCTCACTTGTGGTATCTAAAGCAGGTATGTCTGCACACAGTATGTGTCATACAGCGCGGGAACTTCCAGAAACAAGAGTGTAGCAATATCTAATTATTTACAGGGGCAGCGCAAAGAAGGAGATTAAGATTATTTGTGATCATGGGTACGCATCTTTCTTTCCATTCTCATGGTATTTCCTGCCTGAGTGAAAGGAGGAAGAACCAGAAATCCACTGAGAATGTCTGTATTGGCTATACTTCTTGAGACTGAAAAAAATTTATTTTCAGTCTCAAGAAGTATAGCCAATAATAACAGTATTCAGAGTGCTTTTCCCTGATAATTTTCAATGTGCCTCACAAAGAGGGATAAGAATAATGATCCTTATTTTATAGACTATAACACGACCAACAAAAGAGCTGAGAATGGAACCCAGATAGCTTGCCCTTTCCTCTGGGCTTTGCTATTGTTTAAGGATTAGGACCCACATTCAGGATAACACCTCAACCACATGCCTGACTTCAAGCATTTGCTTAAGTCGCATTGATTTAAGCGCATGCTTAAAATTAGGCGTATTCTGAAACATGTTCCCTAACTGGGGCTTAAATAACCATCCAGTCTTCTGGCTGCACATTCAGATAGCACTAGATTTTATTTATACTCAGAAGGAGGCGGAAGAACAGACTGGGTGCAGCTGTTTTGCCCTTAAGTCATCCTGGTAGAGGTTCCCATATTGCAATTAAAAACTATATAATGTTCTTAGTTATTGCCAACAAAGTAAGCAAAGTTAATGGAATCTCACCAGAAGGGAAAAATGATGATGCCAAATGTCACCCAAACTGTCTGAACTTTCAAAATCACCAGCATTTCCCAATGCTGCTTTCCCAGATTTCCCTGAGAGAATTACGAAACCTTGCAGCTGAAACAAGAGCAAAAGAAACCTTAGCACACGGCCAACTCCTACCTGCTAATGCTTCTGTGAATCAGAGAAACCTCCTGCTTACTCCAACAATTTATCACCATTATCCTCACAGCAACCTTTACTTACTCTTATGTGTATTAACAATTGCTTTATGTTTGCCTACAATTAATAATGCTCCTGCCTACTTATGGTCTAAAGTTTTCTTGTTTTTTATTGATCTGACAGTCAGACATTTCAACATTTATCTTGGTGATGTATTTACAGTGGACCATTTTTAGGAATGGATGAAACTCACAAAATTTGGTTTCTGAATTTGAAACTTTCAAACAATTTCACAAAGGAAAATCTCTCCTCCTGTTCACTGCCCTGAATTTTTAGTCTGGGGGATTCCAGTTTTAGATAGCAATGGCTTCAATGAAGCCAAAGTTTTATATGCTGCTCTGCTAGAAGGAAAATAATTCTTTGCAACAAACACATTTTAATTGTGCACCCAAACCATTGCTGAGGGACATATTCCAATTTCCCACTGAGACTACAGAGTGAAATCTGGGGCAAGGTAATTTGCTATCTCACCCACTTCCTTGCAGTTAGCTGCTTTATTCTGTTTGTCTCTTTCCATTCTGCCATGGGAAAAGGAATTTAGGGATCTTTCTTTCTCAGTTTCGTAGCCCAAGTCTACTGGAGTTGCAATTTAATACATCCAAAATGGATGGCAAAGTTAGGTCAAGATAATGAAATATGGCCCTCTGAGTAAGCTGCTGATATCTGATGGCATTGTGCAGATATTTCATATGTCTATATATGATGTGATATTATATGATGTATACTAATATCTAGTCAGAGATATTAATAATAAATAAACATAAGCAAACAATCAAGCCCAAATTAGACAAAGACACCATCTCGATGGCACCCAAGAAGCAAAAACTATGAGAACCTCCATCCACAGGAAGTTCCTCACTGTGCCCCAACTATTCCATTACATTTTCTGGCTAAAGTGAGAGGTTATTCTGTTTATTTTAGAAAGCACTTTCTCTGGACTCTTTATGTTCAATATACTGTGGTCTTTTATGATCACCACCAAAAACTCTACCAGTATTTTACTGGAGAAGAAGAATATTTGCAACTGTTCAGGCTAAACTTGAACTTGAAAAAAACTTGAAAAGTTCACTTGGCTCTTAAATGACCACAAAAGTAATCAAGGGTTAAAACTTCTGTCACATTCAGGAGATCTACAAAAGGGTGTAAAGGGAGAGAAATTTAATTAATCACCCACAGAACAAGTGGTAAGTTAGAATGTTGCACTAAAGATAGAGGCAGTATTTCAAACCTGATTCTTTTCCTTGGTGAAAACATCCTTTTCAGCTAATATGAATGACCGACTATCGTGACAAATTTTACAGATATTGCCAGGGTGAATCCAGGAAATATCTGTCTTAAAAGCATCTCTACTGAAATAAGGCAATCAACAAGTTCAATGTAATGTGACCATTTTATAATAATGTCTGTTTTGTCATGATAACATGAAGTTGTTCCTTTTTTTCACTCTCATTTGCATATAGACGTACACAGTGTGAAGTGATATATAATAAAAGACCATATATAGGGCTCCTAAATGAGCATCAAGTGATTTCCTTTTACTATTAGGTGAGAAAGAGTCTGGTTATCAAGATCTTTTTGTAGAGACTTCAGATCAGCCAGTACATATCCCTGTGCCTCTTTTTAACTCTCGAATAATGCAGCTGAAACCAAAGGATATACTTATGCTGTGGAAGATGGGTGTACTTTTAAGACTTTTACTGCCTTTGCAAAGGCAGTAAATTGAAAAATGTTTTGTCAATAATAAACTCAGAATGGGATAATCCTACTGAGTAAGTGGGCAGGAATATATTAGCACACAGTGAGAAATGACAGCAAGTTTTTAGCCATATGCACAGCTTGAGGAATTCCAATCCCTGTAACAGAGCCATGCTGATCTCTACCAATTAAAGATCTGGCCCTTTATTTTCTTTTTGATATATTTTCCCCTAACACATATACAACACTTTCCCAAAGGTAAAAGCAGCTTCAAAGCGTTTTTGAAGGAACATTAAAGAAAAGGAAGTTGTAACAGTGACTGCCATTATTTTATCTTGGACTTTACTGCAATTAAAAAGAATATAAAATGTTGTTGCTATCCTGAACACATAGTTTTACATTTTCAGCCTTGGAAAAACACAGGCTCTGACTCCTTGTGTCAGAGTGAGGGCCTCCGCACATTGTCCCTGCATTACGCTTTTTGATCCTGTTAAAAAATGTTACCCTGTGCAGCTCCACGCATCAAAGGAACGCTTGTACACACTGGGATCTGTTTCAGCCCTTAGGCAATGAGACCAAAAGACCCTTCTCATAAATTCTAATTCAAAAGTTTTTAGTTATCAAGAGGAAGTTTCCAATTGCTCTCTCACATGTGGGAAAATATGTAAGCTACTGAGAGGACCTTTTGTCTGCGACTTTAATGGGGGCAATTTGCAAGGGGGAATGCAAAGGTTCTAATATGCAGTGTGCACAGACAGTAAGCAGGCACATACTTGGTATTTAATGAAGTTCCATGAATCATTAGCCATACAATAACCATAGGGTTCTATAAATCACCTGCAAAGATTTTTAGGCCAATAAGTTGAGCAGCACAGTGGCAGAGTAGAGTACCTCAAGGAGACAGGGAAAGAGGAGGAGGAAGGAAAAGAAAAAGATAAAAGGGGGGCAAAACGATGTAGTATCTCTTAGCTGGCCTGCCAATCCAAAATTAAATCCTGTTGTTTTAACTTGTTAGCTTTACAGGAAAACAGGGCAATAAAATGAAACTTGTCCTAATAAAAAACACTGGGATTTGCTAGAGGAAAATGTAGCTGGAAGATCATATGTCTTTTAGACATCTGAACTGGAAAATAAGTGTGAGAGAACTTTCAACTTTCTTTCTTTTATTTTATTACTTTTCTTTGTTAATTCACCCTGCTGATGAAATAGCTCTTCTGGAATTCCTTTCCTTTAAAAACTTCAAACTATATCTGTAGAGCTAAACAAAAGCTTGATTATTTCCAATTAGCAAAAAATGTAAATGTTATTTGCAAGACAGGCTCTCGTGAGTGGTTTTCTTATGTTGCAGTACATTCTAATAACATATAGCTCTGTACCTAAATTGAAAAGACTGATTTTTTTTGCTGCAATTATGCAGGAAACAAACTTCCCACTGTGTTTTAAAAGGCAGAATGGCAACAATCCTCTACTGAAGCCAAGAACCGTTTTAGCTGGTTGGGGAGCCAGAGTGGAAATTCTGCTTGTTGCTGAAGTCCCTGCTGCAATGGCATCTGACTCCTTCCCTCATATTCACACATATGCAGAGGTGCCACATAATAAGAAGTCCCCCAGCTCAACTACTATTCTTTTTTTATATTTGTAGTCTTGGATCACACTAGCACTGGCAACAGGCACTCCTATGTGTTAGGACAAGCATCAAAAAGTAAGTCATATTTGAGACTGGTACTCTGTCTTGCTCACTTCAGAAATCTTTAACATTGGAAGCCAACACTACCCAATTCACATCCAGGTGGAAGGACAGCAGGAATAACGCTTTAACACATTGTTTTCGTTTGCCCCTCAGTTAAAGCTGGAGCCTAAGCCAATCAGACCCTAAGCCCAACCACAACACAGCCTCGTCTCTACTGAGAAATTAGAAACTAGAGCCAGCACTGCACCTTTAGCTCAACTTCCACATTTCGTCTGTGTTTCCCTCTCATTCCTATTTGGAAATTGGTTATAAAATACAAATGGCAGCAATCAGTCCCCAAGGTGGCATCGTGCCTGGCTTGCCCGCAGCGTGCTGGTGGGTGAGATAAAAGGAGGTGGTAGTGCACTGTTAATGCATTTACCTTTAAATGCTACCACTGCAAGCCAGTATATTCAATAGTTTCCAGTTAGTCCCTCATGATCATTTGTCCACATCACAATAAAACCACCAAACAGCTTGCTTGCCTGTCTCTGCCCAAGAGAGGCCCTGGTACTAAAACAGCAGGGAGGCTGCAGGTAAAGTACCCAAATAAATTAGCAGAGCAGTATGTCCAGCGTGCTTGCATATCTGTGTTGTGCCAAGATCTAGTCTTTGGCATAGTTTTCCATCCAATCCATCATGTCAGATACCAGGGATAGGGTAAAGAGGGGAAAGACAGGCAGGGAACTTGAAAAGGAAACTGAGAGTAGAAAAACTAAAAGATGGATACTGTCATAACCATTGCAAGACATAAACCAGTCTTTTATTGTGACTGCTTGCCATCCTGAAAGCGATATGGCTAGTAATAAAACAGCAAACCCAGAAGTGTGATTCCTAAGCTGAGGGCAATTTAAAAAGCTTGGTTTGAAAGAATAATTACTGAATGTTAATTCACTCAAGATAGTCCAAGTCATAATGTAAAAATAGCATAACAATCCCTCACAAACGGTTTTGATGATACAGCTGCAAAGAACAAATTGCTAAGCAACTCAATTTTTCTACAAATTTGATACAATTTTAAATAGCTGCTACATTTCCATTTTCTAAGTTTATTTGCTGAAAAATGACGCCCATTGAGTAAAGAAAGCTCTCTCCTTGGCAGCTTTTAAAGTTGATATTCAAAGCTGAACTTTAACCTGAGGGAAATAACTATTTCATTGACGCCAGGGCAGTGGGGAGGGAAGGAAGGACTGAAAAGAGGGGGAATATTTAAGAGGAATAGCATCATGCAAACTCAAACTTCAGTATTTTCACACAGATTTAGATGGAAAACATTCAGCAGTTTTACCCAGTCCTAGTTCTGTCCATAATTCAATCAGTCTTGTGTTGTGATAATCCCTTCTCCTTTCACTGAAAGAAGAGGCACTTAATCACTTAGTGCAGATAGATTGCTAGGAGGTTTAATTAAAACAACTTATTTTAAGTGATCTTAAACAAGAGGTAAATGTATTTATTGTTCTAACATTTGGAGTGGTATAGGATAGAGTGGAGGAATAACAACTTCTCTTGGTACTTGGTATCGGATTGCTCCTTTTATGAGCCATACGGTAGTGATTAGGAGGCTTAGTACCTAAAAGTTTGCATACAGCACCAAAGTACACTGTTAGGATTTTTTTCATGTTTTTAAGGTTCTGCTCACCAAAATCAATGCAGAAGACAGCAGTAGGTTGCATGTGATAATGTTTATGACCAAAGTTGTTAGTAGTGCAATGTTGCTTCTTTGCAGGGAGCTTCCTCTTCCTGCTCTTGCAGAGGAAGGTGTGCGCACATCTGTGTGTGGCAAAGCCGTGTGTGTGCTCATCAATGTCTTTCTAGACTGATGCCTGAAATAATACCCATACATCTAAACACTTCTTGTTGCCAAGGGAATTCTGACCCATCTCCAAAAGTTGCAACTGATCTGAATTTGAATTTCAATAACAATCTGAGTTTAAATGTCTGCATCGGAACCCCCTCTCTTTTCCACATTTGCATTCTGATCTGGGCTTGAACTTGCAAACCCTGATTTCAGTCTTTGGCATTTGTTGCACTGAATTATGCAAACACATGTACAAAAGCAACCTGGATTTCCAGTTGTTATTCATGAGTTCATTCACAGGCAGGTAGAGAATGTAATGGGTCATTTTTCTGTTAAACCACAAAAAAGCAGAACTCTCAACTAGCAGCAATGTCAAGAGATGCAAAGAAATAAGATGGTCTCAATTATACTCAGTTATATATGTACAAGATGATTCTTTTTCTAGATGAGATTTCTAGGCAAAGATATGGTGCTTTCTTAACTTAAGTCCACTTATTGCATGTATTTCAGTACTATGCCTTGAGTGTTTAAGGGATGTATTTATGTTGGGGAATGAATGAAAGAGTATCTACATCTTTCTCCTTGGGAGAATTTCAGCTGAGATGGCTGGATGAAATCTAGGTCTCAAAACAGCCCCTTGAAAAACTGCCACTAATTTCATTGTGACTAGAATTTCATCTTATTCACTTCTCTGGATGCTTCAGTTATCACCAGTTCTGCTGTGATAATCCTTGAATGAATGGAGGAACTCAAATTTGTAGCATTTAATAGTTACAGCAACACAGTGGCTGAAACTAGATTCAGTGTCTGAGTCAGTTGAGCTTGAATTTAAACACTTAAAAACTGTGTGTTTTGAATTGGGGCCAAGTCTTGTTCATGCTGAAATTATATGACACAAGCCGTGCTAATGTGTCAGCTCCAGCTACGTGCTCAAATGCAGTGTAGCATAAAGAAAGCCTGGACTTGCACTAGACCTTAGCCCAAGCTCAGTCACACACATGCCTGGGGCTTGAGTCCTCGTGGCAAGTACCCTGTGGTCAGCACTGGGAAAAGGAGTTGGCTATGGGGCTGTGACACCATATGGGGCAGGGTCAGCAGGGCACGTAAGGCCATGCTGATCCCATTGCCAGGATGTCTGCAGGAGCTTCAGTAAGGACCCTCCATCCAGCCCTGCTCCACCAGGATGCCTATATCCAGGCCTTTCTCTAACTGGCTCCCTCCTCCCAAAAGCAGCAGGAGCCTACGGCACATACCTCTGCTCAGAGGGCAACCTGGTGCCATCCCAAGGAGACCTGAGTGGGAAGAGCAGCTTTAAACAATCTCCGAAACAGTTATTGCCATTTTGACATTATTCTGAGATAAAAGGGCCACTTCAGACCTGGGAAGTTAAAGGTTTGTATTAAAAATCGACTGTCTGCCTTGAAAATTATGGAGCTTGACAGATGGAGGATGAAAGGCTGCAACAGAAGAAAAACACAGGCCACCACCCTTGACACCGCTGACCACCCCGTTGCCGACAGCTTCTTCCCACAGCTTCGCTCTCTAAAGCGCTTCCCGCTTTAAGGAAATGTATCAGAACACAGGAGTTTATCTGCCCTGACCTCTACCCCCAAACTGAACCCTCTTTCATGTTAATTCTCTTCACAAAACCCACGGCATGTAAGGTCCCTGCAGTGCTTTGGCTTATTTGGTTCTCATTATTTGTTGTTGTTGGTCGTGGATGTTGCTGTTATCTTATAGCAGATGAAGAACTAACCAGGAAATTCTTGAAGTATATTAAATATGATGGTTGGTTTGCTGCTTTCAATGGATTTAAGGTGAAGAGCAAGCCACGTGCTGTTACTGGAGAAGCTTTTAAGAAATAAGAACAGATGAGAATTTTATTTCTAATGGTTTCAAATCAAGACAAAAGAACAAACTTCAGTGATAGGAAGATGGACAGTATTCTTCTGCTAAAAGCATATATTTGGGTTCCTCATTTAGGTGGTGCCATTCCACTTCATAGCTTAACAGTTCAGAAACACAATATTTCTGGCCAGATTCGCTGGCATAAATAATACAAATCAAAATGTGTCTATTTATAATTCAGTTTAGGTTCCCCAAAACAAGGCAGACATTAGGGAAATGAGCTAAAATGAGGGAAATACTATATTCACACAGCCAGTAATATGTGGAATAATTTTTTCCAGCAGACCACAAAGGCTCTGAGGCCGAACTATTTTAGCCAATTTCCATTCTTTTACTGAACAAAATAATGTTCCGAACAACACCCCAAAACTTTACAAGGGAACTTAAGAAGGGCACTGTGGTGTAATTTTAAATTCATGTAGCAGTTCTCCTGATTAAATAAGTGAGGTCACAGCACAGCTGAGGAAAATTCATTCTTAAATATGAATGAATGCTTACAAGACTTCTTTTTCTTCCCTTTTCCCCAGAGTTGAATTTCTGCAGATGATTCTCTTCTGTTGCTGACGCTTAGAAGATACAATTCTGGGAGTGGGGGAGGGACCCTCACACTGAACAGGAAGAGCTGAAGTAATAATTAAGATACCAGATTGCAGCACAAGAAAGGAGAACGTAATTCCCGGCTTTGCTCTAGTTTTCTGTGTGACCCAGAGCTACTCCTCAAAGGGACTGGGAGCAGTAGCTGGCACCATGGGAAGAACCCACAAGCAGGGCGACCTGCACAGCACCTGGGCTGAATTAAGCATCTCAGTGTTCATGAAATAGCTGGGAGGCCACTGGCTGATGTGATATGCTGGACAGGGAAGCATTTTAAACCCTTTTTTTTTTTTTTTGCATGGAGGGGTCTAGAAATCTCAATTCAAGCTGCATTGAGCAGATGTCAGATCAGGATGTTTGCCCAAAACCCTCTCCCAAATATATACAGCTACATTTCTTCCTATCAAAAACCAAAACAAACAAAGCATAAAGCAAGCAATAACAGAAAACAGAGCAGAGTTTACTCTCACAGTCCAGTTAGATTATACGGCTGAGCTAATCTAAAGCATCCCTGCTGCCAAAAGGGAACAATTCTTCTTTCTCTCCTTCTTCCTTCCCTCCTTCTTCCTCCAGTCTCTCCACTCTGCTGCTTGTGGCAGTTCTAGAGCTCATCTGAGTGGACAGTAAGAGACTCCATCCACTAACCCAGTGAAAACCTGATCCATCAAAATATAGCTTTCTGCAAGATTACTGAATTAAATTGCCCCAGCAGGTGGGCAGATGAAAGCAGAACCTGCCCAAGACAAGGTCTAGGGTGAGTGCTGGAGAAGGAGGGAGCACTTGGCCATCGAAGAAGGTAATTTGTGATACAGGATGTCCAACATAGATTTTATTCACACCTTTAGCTCAAGTTTGTTCAAAGCCAGGCATGTGTATATTGGAGCAAGGGTCCTAAGCTTCTATTTTTGCTGAACTTTGCTCAATATCCAGTGCCAACACATCACTGTCTCTCTACAACTACTCCATCCTGACCAAGGCAGAAGTTGCCACATTGCATGTGGGAACATTAGTGATTACAACTGCAGCAGACAGCAAAAAATGGGTACCAGGGGCAGATCTAGTGATCACTGGCACTGTGAGCTCAGAGCCCATTCCCATCTCATGACACAGTGTGATGGTATAGATTTTAACAAGACCTGATGGAGAAGCTGAGGAAATGTCTCCTATCACAGATATGTCCAAATTGATGTTCAAAATCATCTTGAATCTTTCTCAGTCTGCTCTGGGTTGGAGACATAGCTTCTATATTTTATCCAAACGTTGTTTCTTTTCCAGTCCTCGGTGGAGGGATGGAATTCCAGTCTTCTCCCCCTTTAAATTAATGCCATCACCACAAGGGTACATACTGTTATTTGAAACACATCTCCTACTTCCGAGGTTAAAAATCAACTCAAGGGAGGGGTTTGTACACAGAAATATAGGCCTTTAGGGAGTATAAGTCAGACTGCAGCTGAATAGGGATCTGGGAAGCTACAGTTTCAACCTGTGGAGGGAACAAAACATTTAGACACCTGGGCTGCCCACCCTGTCAAACCACCACTTTGTTACACAACACAAGAGAAATCTGAGTCCTTTGTTTCTCAAAGTAATTACTGTCATTGTGATTTTACTCTGTAAAAGGAGACAGTGATACAGGAATGATGGTCTACACATGCAAAAGGATATTTTTTCTATAAAGAAGCTACATAAAAACTTATCACTGTTCAGCACAACATGTTATTTGAACACAGGACCACCAGGATGATGGGGCTGTTTTTCTTCTCCATTCATCCATTTTTAAATCCATTATTTACTATAAAATGAACAGATGCTATTAACACTTCAATGGATTTGTGCTGAAACTGTGATTCATTCTTAGCAGCAAGTTAATATAAACACATGAAATTGCCTTCAATCTGCTTTCCAAGCCCTAAGAGGACTCATCGAGGAAAAAAGATATTTTTGCAAAAAATCATTCTGGTTGCATACTCATAATAATTCTCTAATTTAAACATGGATGCCTAATGTCCTTTTTGCTGTGGGATAAAGGGCTGTAAACATTGGACTGAATCATGGTGATATTTAGAGTGGCATAGGTGCGAAGTAATTACACCAGGTAGGAATGAAGATGAAATCCTTCATTAACTGAAGCCTCGAGGAGGTAGTTATTTTTATATCTATATTCAGAGAAGTAAACCGAATCATAAGCTTAGCCTAAGTTTGTGGGTGTCATAAATGACAAGAAATACACTAAATCCCAGACACCAGACAATTTTACAGCCAGCAATTTGTAAACTGTAAATAACATAGGAAAAAGATGTAGGAGCTGGTATTCAGATAGGCACTGGAAGAAGCTGATCTTTTCTAAACTGTTTCAACTTTTGTAACCATTGTAATTTTTAATTAAATCTCTGTAAGGCATCCTTACAGGAGACAGGTAGTTTTATTTGTGGTAAAAGTCTGAGATCACCCTGCCAAGTTTGCTTAATCCCTATTCTGCAAAGTTTCCTAAATGGCCTTGGTCAAGTCAGTTTATCAGCCAGATCCCTACCTGTGAAAAAGAGTCTGAAAACATCATTTACTCTCTCTGTTGCACCATTTAGATTATTTATGCATTTTTCAAGGTAAGAAAACATCTACCACATGGCAGTAAGCACCAAAGAGCCCTCTCTAACTGCAGTGTCTAGGTTTTTCTATGATACAAATAACTGTGACTTAAAATAATAGTTTTGGGGCAATTCTAATTATTCCGACACAGCATATTATCAAAGTAGAGACAGATAGCAATTACTGTGTCAAAAAATGCAGATGAATGAAAAGGCATTTTTCTGGTGTATATATTCAACAAGATGTTCTTTGAGGATGTCTTCCTCAGAGCTCTGCTCTATACTGGGGTCAAAACCAAAAGAAAAAGATTCTAAACTTGTTGATAGCCTGGTGGCTGAGGCATTCATCTGTAATCCTGGAAAACAAGGGAAGACTTGAGTTTGGATCAACCATCCCACAAGTAACTGGTGCAACTGATACCAGACCCTTTTTCAGCATTTTATTGTCTTTTGCAATGAAAAAAACCCCAAACATCTCAATTTTGTCCTGCTAATGGACATAATATTTTTTTTAAGCTTTAAAATTTTGTCAGGATGGATAAAACACCTCCTCTCATCTCCTAATTACAACTACAACTCGCTGACAGAGTCCAAGTCTAAAATCCCTTGTGTTTGTGTCTGGCCACTGGAAATATCACAGGTATGAAAAAATTTCATGCAATTATGTGATTCAAGGCACTTCCCAGACTTTTGCTCTTTTCTCTTAATTGTCAGGTTCTGTTCAAATACATGAAATCTGTAGCTCTTTCCTTTGTCTGAATAGCTTTCTCAATCCCTATACAACTTAATATTCTGTTGCCCTATTAAGCTAGCCATGCAGAAAACGGTTTCTAGCCAAATAATAGGAATAGCAAACGTATGAACTCTATACCTCAATGAGGTGTTAACTTCAAAGCCTTGTTATTTGGGAGTTGGGGCCATTTAAATACTGACATTATTAGGCAAGGAAGTCTAAGAAACAAGCACTCAGTGGGAGTCAAAGATCTTTTTAAAAAGCATTTTCTTTATGCTCATCACACCCCAATTCATTTAGGATGGGCTCCTGTTCTATGCCTACACGTTTCCTAATTAAGACTTCTTTCCTTGCCACAATGTTTAGGTTAGAAGGAATCTGAGGCTCTCCGTGTACCCCCTTCATGATTGGCGTATTTTTTTTCTTTCCCTTCTCCCATCTCCTTGGTTGTAATTACATTACAGTGGCTTATCTCTCCATCAAAGGATGGGTAAGTGGTCCCTTTATAAAACTGCTCTGAGCAGCTGTTGGCCAGTCAGGGAACACTGAGGCCCGACCAGAGCTACGCTCTCCCCAAAGGGCTTATCTATATTGTGCCACATTGAATGCAGTGTGAATCGGTGTAGACAAGAACAAACAGCATTCAGCACATGTCAGCTAAGTGCAGTTTTAACCTGGCCTCATCAGTGTTTAATCATGATTAGCTGACACGCACGGTTTATTGTGGTCTTCACCCGCCAACATATTGTGACCAGTATTACGTCAATTGCTTAGAACAAAATTACATTCAGACATGATTAAATCCTGCTATTTGTATAACTTTATAGAGGAGCAGCAACACAAATCTGTCTTTTTGAGACCTAGGCAGCAAAGGTTCACATCTAGTTTTGAGTTTGATTCTTGTCACAGAATGAGGTGAAGTGTGCAGACTATCTACTGACAGGGCAACAGGAAGGCACGACTGTTGCACGTGTAGGTATCTCAGAGTAGCTGTAAACTGGGTTGGAGAGCTGAAAGCGATGAGGTCAGAGTGCCACAGGCTTCAGCTGTCAAACAGGCAAATATTTGTTCATGATTTCAGGTAAGTAATACTGTTTGTAGCTTACCCAAAGCCCAAGGTGTTGAAGCTTTCCTGCTACCAAAAGCCAAGCTCGCTAAAGCAGTGCACGTTGCAATGACACATCTGACTGCAGCTTAGGTATATCTTAGGAAAGAAGGTGCCAACTGAGGCCCTGCCACAAACTGTTCGAAGTCCTGCTAAGAGGAAAAAGTGGTGTTTATATTCTAAATAATATATAGAATCACAAAATTACCCAAGTTGGAAGGGACCCAAAAGGATCATCAAGTCCAACCCCTATCCCTACACAGGACACTCCCAGCATTCACACCATGTGATGGAGGGCATTGTCCAAATGCTTCTTGAATGCTGGCAGACTCGGTGTCACGACTACTATCAAATAATACTCCTTCACTCCTTAAACATTTAAATAAGGCCTGTACAGACACAGAGAATGAGCCCTGCATTTGCAGCAGTAGTTCCACACGGGCTCCTTAACAGGTCTCATTGGAGCTGCCCATTCATGTGCATGAGCTCGGCTTCGTATTTTCCCTGTCGAAGTACAATTCCAGCTTCAGTTCCAAAAGTAATATACTTTTGGCTAAAAACACTCTGCTGATACTAATGCACTCAAATCCTTTCTGTATGCTCAGCATCTTTCTATAACTGAATACCCACGTCCAACTCATCAACAGTAACTTTTTTTTTTTACTTCTTTTAGTTCTTTTTAGAAATCAGGCATGTGTATGGCACCAGGTGAATGACAGAAATCATGACTTGTATCTGTCTGGCCCTAATCACTTGCAGGGATTTAATAGAGGCAACTGTGGTAGGCAGTTGCTAGGTTTTGAGCTGAAGTCAGAAGCCCCATTCTATTCCTAAACCCTATAACAACATAGCCAATGTATGTATTATCCATTTGAGAAAGAAAATGTCCTATGGGCCCTTCTATATCTGCTAAGCTTGCACATTATGGGGTCGATGGAAGATCAGCTCTTCTAGTGGTGCCCGCTCCTCCTAATACAAAGACATGTGGTTTGGGAACAAAAGGCATTATTCAGTGACTGGAAGCAGAACACTGGCATCTATGTTTTATGGACTATTTGAAGCTTGAGATTTTTAGGGGTCAGCAGCCTCCCCAGCCTTTGTGTTCATTTTGCCAGCACCCTTTGGGCAGGACAGCTACAACAGGAACGGTCTCTTTGAAACCTGGGGATCCTCGGGCTCCCAGAACTGACAGTTACTGTCTGCAGGGAAATTCTAAGTTACGTACATAAGAGACTACATCTGCTGTGAAATATATTCACTGTAAGCACATGAACCACACTGAGGCAATGTCTAAAAGCTACAATATTTTCAACCAAAACACCACGAATCAGTCATCTGCTCTTTACATTTTTTCCTTTCTAGCACAGCAGATTGCTAAAATATTCATGCGTACATTTTCTTTCATAATCTTCCTCTTCCTTCCAGCCTGAATCTGAGGAGCAGGAATATGTAATATGCAAACCCAGAAATATTTGTTATATTTGGATGTCTGACTATAGCTCCCAGTTGTGGTATCACTGGATGATTCCAGGCAAAGAGAAGAAAGTTGCTCACCGAATTAAAAATCTGGCACCAATTCTCCTTTTGCTTATTTTGGTATAAAGCAGGGTTTTCTCTGCTCTAGTAAGTGGAGTTGTACCAAGGGGGTAAATTAGAGGAGGGGCAACTCTTCTCTATGTAATCAACAGCAGTAAGAAAACAGAACCCTGTGGGAGGTGAATACGAGTTGGGTAATTTGAGAAAAATAAAATCACCTACAGGAATAAAATGAAGCTATTTTGTGAAAAATAGATAAGACCAAAACTCTCCTTACTTGGTCTAGGACTACCAGGTCTAAAGTCTGCTGAATTCAACAAAGAAATTCCTATTACCACTTTCATTGAGCTTTTGAATCACTGGGTAAGAGGCCTAAAGAGGTTTTCCTGCTAAGGTTCCGAGCAGCTTCATCCTCCTCTGTCATTGCCTTTCCCGCACCCAGTGGTGGGCAGGATCCCTGGAATCTTGCATGGATAAGGTGCCCAATGCACCAACTGTTTTGAAAAGTAGACAGTAGGAAAAGAGCCACAAGATGAACTAAAAAAAAAACCACAGAATCAGGAAACAGCATTATCAATTTAACAAAAAGAATGTTGGGGGAAAACAAATACGGGAAGCAGAAAAAGCAATGGGCAAATCAATTGGTATGAGCCACAGATATAGCTGGAATTTGAAGCAAAGCAACTCCAGAGTGAAAAAGTGAGCCTGCATTTCAATTATTAAAATTATATCTGCTCCGTATTTTGGTACTAAATGCTTCAATATTATATTATAAGAGGTCTTGGCCTGCATCCTTTAGATTGGGGTTATGCTCACATTACTGTTCTAGGTATAAGTCAACTTATCAAGTGCTTTAACAGAAATTTTAAAATCAGTAAAAGTATATTTTTTCTAAATATCTGAATTATTTCTGGCAAGAGTTATTCCAAGTAGGTTCACAGCTAGAGTAGAGTGGGTAGTGAAGCTGATCATTAAGTATCATCAAAAGAAGGTTTTCTGGATTTAAAAGTTCTGGTTTGATTATTCCCATTTTACAGAGGCAAAGGGAGTTCTGCCATAAATGGAGCCTCCAAGAAAGTCATAGCCAACATACTACTGCCTTTTTTGTACTTCCTCCCAAAAGATGTGGTTATTTAAACAGTCAGTTAGATTTTGCCTGCATTCCTGTTAGCTCTACTTCTAAAATACATCTGCCTCTGCAGTCAGGGCATGCATCCCCTCCAGTGCTGTGATGAATACATTTACAACAGCATACTGGTTATGCACAGGAGAACTTATTTTAATAAGAGGCACCTTTTCAGTGTTAAAATTGCTTCTAAACTGAGAGCTGTGTTAGCCTGCTTTGAAATTGCAGAGCTAACTGAAAGAGTCAAATCAGTGCAAAAAAAATGAAGGCAGGCTGGGTCTTCGTTCTAGGAGACTGTCTCGTCCTGGTTTTAACTGAGGTTTACTCTTGCTGAGTCCTATCCCCAACAGTGCCTCCTGTTGTTAAGGACTGCACTGAACTGCACTATCAGCAAACCTTCAAGCCTTACAAAGAAAGAGAGAACATGAATTAGCTGAAATAAAAGACCTTGGCCAGATTGCTTTGTTGGATAAAGCACCTTTGTTGTAAGTATGTGGGAAAGGAGAGTCCAACCACAGCTCATCCAGATTCCTTAGACACACACGCCCAGTGATATGTATTTGTGAATATTTTCCACATTTATATCTGCTAACCAAAGTAACCAGTTTTTACTTGTTTAATTACTGTTGAAGAAAGAGGAACTGTCAGTGCTTTAAGAGTTATGCCAAAGCACAGGGTGGGTTCTCTCTGATTCATATGCTGCATGGCTACAGAAACCAAGACCCAGCATCAGGAATGCCAAGCAGTTAAAAAAAGAAGCAAAAGCAGCCGTCCAACTCTACAACATATTTTTAATCTAACTCTCTCGTTAAATTAATGTCATTCCTAACTTTCCCAGCAATTTAGCAGTGTATCAGCCTTTTTTTGTCAAAATGCAAGGGAAAGGGAAGACCTTTGGGGGGTAGAAGAATGGCACCTAACAGACTGTGTGATGCTAATGAAGTTTTATTCTTCTTATTTTCCAAATGAATGAAAGTCATCCCAGCATTGACTCTCTCTCTTTAACTTCATTGGTACACAATGTTACAACAGGAAGCAGATTAAATAAGTACATGTGATTGTTTGGAAATAGGAAGAACCCTTTCTGCCTTCCGCAGGGAAAGGCATGAAGATGATCAATAAACCTTCCTGAAAATCACCACCACCACGAAAAAACCCAAAGCCACCAAACCCTCATAGTCCACAAAATTACTAATAAACTTGGCAGAATTTGGTCTTTCCTTTCCCACTGAAGACATAAACTCATGGAAGAGTAAGACGAGGATGCCAGTTGTCTAGTCTATATATCCAAAATCTGGTCCTAAATCTCACAGGAAGAGTGGGAGATGACATACAATAAGAAGAAAAAATTGGGGTATTATTCCATGGACATTTGAGTGGATTAGTACTAGAGTGGAAAATATGCTCTAATAAAGCTTCATAACATTATTACCATAATGACATCTGCATCTGGCTCTGTGAGTGCATATATCACATTATAAGAAGATACATGGGGAAGCAGACAATTCTACATGCAAATGAATGTAGCATTTAGCATTTAGTTGAATTTGGATGGTGATCCTGAACACTTCCAGAGGCCTGAAAATTCTGCCCATATGTATAATTCCCATGCTTGTTATCTCTGTCTATTATTAGACTATGCCATTTAACCACTTTACTCATTTTTTCCATCTGCAATATGCAGAGTAATATTTATCCTTCTTGCAGAAAAGTTTTGGGATTAGAGAGATGACAGAGCTGCCTCTTGTCACGGTCCGAATGGGAACATACTAGACATGCATAAAACAAGGTCAAGATTGTGATGTAGGGTGGTCACTGCTTCGTGCACTTTGGAATGAAGGTCTGGCTGGTGGGCAGGAAAGGAGAGACACTTCTCCTGGGACCTACTTAAAGTACCTGTCTAAACCTAGAGATTTCACATCTAGAACCACACATTTGATACCCCTTTACAAAGCCTCCTGCAATTTACTCGTCACAAAATCCAAGACAGGTAAATTAACATAATTACAACCATCTCACACTTGGTAAAACTGGCACACAGCAAAGAAGTACCTCATTGTCACCACTAGCCTTACAGTTCAGACTTTTCTGATTGGTGAAGCACTCGTCCAAAAACACTGACTCAAGCTGTATTTTGCTAGTGTAGGATTCAACCCAGTACCCTGAGATTAGCCAAGTGTCCCTGAGGTTATTCTGGGGTATATCAGGAATTGTTTTATTTGTTTGAGTGAAATTACACTGCTGAAATGGTGTTAAAGAGAGAAGGGTTTAGTTTTACAAATCCTGCACCTTGCAAGCTCAAGTAGACAGTCTAGACAGTGTATTTTATGCTGTGCTGACATGTATATAGAGTAACAGTTGAAGCAAGAAGCTTCATACCCATGATGCAAGGAGGAACAAGAAGGGTAGTGTTTGGGTATGTTTGTTATGTCCTCAGACGATATTGGTGGTGCCAGGATGAGTTTCCCAGGGCCAGGTTCTAAACACAGTTGTGCCCTTGTGAATTTAAAGTGGCTCCCTTGGAGCCAATTACCCCATGCTTTCCCTTTACCTGTGCAATTTAAGCTGAAATGTAGTTGCCACGCTTGTGTTCACAACTGGTAAGTAAATGTTTGTATTCAATTTAATCTGATTATTAGTATTTCTATGGCAATTGTTGATGTTAGGGGCTACATTACTTACCACCCAGAAAACAAGTGATGTTTATTGATAGACCCACAGCCGAGGAGCTGGGGAATACACAGCAACAAGTGAAGGCACAGGGAAGTGGAACAAGTTTTGAAAGTGATTTTTGCTTAATAACAGTTCCTACCCTGTGTAGAAACTGCACTGTCAGTGGGGAGGAAAGATTAGGTAATTTTCATCACCAGAAAGGTCATCCCAGAGAAAACTGCTGACTAGGGAACTACTGAGGAATATCCAGTGCTTTTTCTGCCCTCAGCATATCAGGTTTTGAAGGTTTTGTGCAAGGCTTAAAACGATTTCCAGTGCTAAACGTAAACAAGACTTTCAGATAGTCCTGTGATGTCGGGATGTAAAGACCAAATGAGATCCATTTACACAGCAAAATGAATATTTAAATAAAAAGCAGCCACCATCAAAAATGTTTTTTAAAATGCTGTTTTGGTTAACGCAACATACTGTATTTCTGCCAACAAAGGCAGTTTCTGATCAGGACATGCCGTGTTTTCCTCTGGAGTTTTGCAGGCAGGGTGGTCTTCCATGAGGGACAGGAAAGGGCTTAGTTAACATTACACATCTTTCATATATGCAGGCTGGTAAATGTAAGGCATTACAGCTGTGCAGTTTGTCACCAAAACCTAAGCTGAAAGGAGTCTAAATACATGAGACTGACAAGAATATGACCTAGCCACTCTCAACACCTTTTATTCTCCCCCTTTATAATAAAGCAACTTCTCTTGTATTTGTGCAGCCAGAACTACTTGGACCTTAGAGACAGTGGTCAGACGGTAAAGGCAGGAAAAAAAGGGATAGTACAAAAAATACCATAGCGAGAGATTTATTATTTTCCCATAGACTACAAAAGAAGACTGCAGCCCCATTATGCTACATTGTGTTTATTTTGATAGGGAAAAGCTTTGGCACTGGAAAGGCTGCACTTCGTATCACAAAGGACACAATCCATTTTGGAGGCAGGGGCTGCTCTGAAGACCTCAGCTTCCCCTTTCCTTACAGATGAAATCAGCTATATGTGCAGGAGAGGAGTCGTTGGGAAACCAAGTTGACTTCACTGGGACAACATATTGCTTCTATTTAAGAAAGCATCCTCGATCAGTGCATGTTTAAATCCAGTGAGACCTGAGCACATGCTTAAAGTTAAACATATGCTGAAACCTTTTCCTGAAACAGATACATGTGAGGAAACACAGTTGGAATATGGCATTCATTCTCTGGTTCCTCCCCTCTTTTCCTACTAGAATTTCTAGAGTTTGAAATGCAAAGAATCCATCTAAGTTAATGAGGAGATGTTTATGTAATTATATGTGTATAGCAGCCACAAAGAACCCATGTTCATTTCATAAATACCAGAGGTACAATATTCACCTTCCAGATTAAACAATTTATGAAGGCTTGTTTTTATATTGACTAATCTTTAAAAAATCTGAAAATTGGAAATCGTGTGTCTCTGAGAGGCGAAGCAAGGTAATTGAGCCATAACACCTCACAGTTACTAATTCCAAGAAAACAGTTATTACATCTTTCATCCAAATTTACATTAATATTAATAGCAGTGTTTTCCACCCTGTGTAAAGCAAGAAGAAACATGGATTTAAGACCATGGAACAAGGCATGGATATAAAACCTTTATGCCAATAAGACCATTCTCCTTTACTTCTGCAATTAAGGCTAAAAAGGCTCAGGAAACCTGTTTATCAGATTTCTTGAGTTCCAAAGGTTTTAGCTGTAAAAATTCAGCTCATGCAAAAAAGGAATCACTCAGGAAAAGACGCCATCATTTTTATGCATCTAGGCCAAAGAATTTCCAGCGAAATAAATGGGATTGAAAGTCAAGTCCATTCAGTACACATGGAACTGAAAGAATGTTGCACGCAATTTTGAAGCATTTTCGTACTCACTTATTCCCAAGATCCGACACAGTTAATACAACCACTTCAATTTTCAAGCAGTGGCAGGATCACACCTTGCAGTGCTGCTCCAGAAGCACGTGCCTTTTCAGCTCTAGCTAAGATGGAATTTCTATAAAGCGAGATCAGCGTATGGCCCAGCACCTCCAAGAGCAGAGCTGGACACAGTGTTCAGGCCATAGCTAATCCTGGTTAAGAGTTTGTGACCCTTCACATTCTTGCAGAAATTGTGTCACCATCCCTCTTCCCTTCCACTTTCTCAGATTTGCCACATTTTTTGGCAGAATCTCCTTCCAGCTGGGGGGGGTAAAGGAATAAATGAAGAGAAGTGATTGGGATAGACTGGAAGAGCGACCTGAACGAGCAGCAGCTGAGGCAGCACATCCAACCACACTGAACCTGAGCAGCAGTGCTGGAGTCACACATCAGCTGGTGAGCTTGTGTAAGTAGCTGTCTGTGATCCAGCTGAGTGCATTCACAAAGAAAACTACTTTCCCCATCCATTACTGCAGTCAGTATCTATGAGGAGGAGGAACATACAGACCCCATCACAAACCAGGACAATTCTGTTTAAGGCTCAGGCAGCCCTGCAATCTGTAGTCACAAATACATCAAGAATAAGGATTTATAGTTTGTATGCAAACACTAGGACAATCGATAGAGTTATAAAACCAAGTGTTCAGAAGTTCTACTATGATTTTGCTCACCTGCAAACCTTAATTTAATCCCTTCATGACAGCCTTTGAAAAATGGTCAAATGTCACTGTTCTCTACCCCAGCCCCGTTCACCCCATCTCCGTGAAGCTACATACCAGGCTTATGTCATGATGACCTCCAAAACCCATGCTTAGACCTTTGCACCTCAGGCCCACTCTTTCAAATTTGTGACCTCATTTATCTGCTGGGTTTATATGCTGCATGCAGGACAGAAAAAGCCCCAAATCTTGTTACCGCACAAGAGTAATCTGGTTTTAGATCTTGACTTTATAAGGCATATATATATTTATACCAGATAGCCTACTTGACACCACTAACCATGAAAGTCTTTCTTGAATTTCTTTCTAAAACATCTAAATTACTGTCTATTGTACCAAGGAATTGATTCGCAAACTCTAAAATGAAACAATTCAATAGCCTATGTTCCAAAAACCTTTGGTGATAGTAGCTTTGGGATATTAAAGAAATGGACCACAGCTACAAGCTGCTTATCTTTCAGAGTTTTAATATTGCACTCACACAACACAAAGACACTAAAAAAACCAATAAGTTCATTAACATTTCCTGGAGGAATCGTTCCAAACCGCTCAGAAAATGTCTTGATTTTAGGATACTCATTCAAAACATAAGGTAGAGAATATGAAGAGCTATTATAGTGTTGAATTGCTCTAAATCACTTTCAAACAGTAGGGGAGTGCAGTACTTTCAGATGCAACGGATGTAAACACAGCCTTTAGTGAGACCAGAGAAATTTCATTTAGTAAAATCAGCATCCTTGCAGTTCCCATCTTTTTGCTTCACCTCATTCAGACTATTCAAACTCAGAGAAGAGAGAGTAAACACAAAAGGCAGAAAAGAACACCAAAGGGGAAAAATTATGGCTGGAAATTGTAAGGCCTCTACAAGTCCTAGTAACCAGATATTTGTGATAGCTGAGTAGGCACTCAGAGGAAGAGTAAAGCCACACTTAACAAAAGGTAATACAAAAAGGCCAAGGTAAGAGATGAATAGCAAACTAAAACACAGGTCTTGTTTTCAAGAAATGCAGAACTTGACTTTGAGAATGAAAATGCAGGGGCTAATTCTTCATTAAGTGCCCTAATGAAGAATTGGGAAGTCCTGATTCTGCAAAGACTGATGCACATGCTTAATGTTACACCGTTGAATAGCTCTTCCCTTTCAAATTCCTTGCAGGAATAAAACAGAGGATAAAACACCACCTAAGTCAGGAGTGAGTGAAGCCAACCAAAAATGCATTGCAATTTTCTTCTTTCATATATCCTTGTTTTTCTCATGGTACTTAATAAACCAGTAACTTTTGAGGTACATGCATCTTATTCCCATATTTCATAAACCATAGATATTTATCATATGATGTTTTGTTGATTTTTTCATAGGGTTAGTTCAGAAAAATAAACTTGAAACACAGTTTCTATGATAAAATTTTCCCCTCTGGACAGTATATTTAAAGGAACAAAATAATAAAGAGGTCTGCTTCTCCAATTTGCTAAGACTGTTGTCATTACTAAATAAGCCAACTAACTGCATGCTGAAAAACACTCTTAAAAAGAAGATGTCCAGATGCTAATATCTCCCTACTCTTTAGTGGGAATGGGTAATGTTAATGTTCTGTTACACTAACTGACCAGAAACAGCATTGTAGATTGATAAAACCAATCCAAACTGATCTGACTTTGTTCTCCCCCTTTTTTTTTCTAAAGGGTGGAATTGTTTTTCTGCTTTTTTCCTGACTCATGAAAGACACCAGACAGTGATGTGGATGATGTGGTGAGAGCTCTGAAAGAAAAAACCCTGCTTAAGTCAAGGAATAGGGGAAGTGGTCACTCTGCGAGGTCATTTTCCTGTGAGACTCTGTGACAGCTGGAGAAAATTAACCAAAATATCTGCATTCCAGAGAAGTACAAAAAGAAGAAAGAAAGGGAGGGGAGGGGTCAAATGTCTTGCAGAAACCTGTAGGAACGGCAATGGTATTCTCTATATGGGCTCACTCAATCTGGTTTCCTGACAAAATTCTACAAAAATAGGAGATTTTTAAAGTCTCAGAGGGTAATCAGGCAGCCAGCTCCCTTAAAAGTCAGCAGGACATTCATTAAATTTGAACAGATTAGTTGTATTGAATCTTTTCTCTGATGCTGGCATAGGGACCACACAGAAATCCTATTCCTACTGTTTTATTACCATTTAAAGCTTTACAGATCCGTCACGCTTCCAAAGTGGAAGAACTAGGAAGACAGCAATAATATCAAGGTAATCAGAGAGATTTTTTGGTTTCCATGTTTACAGTTGCCAGAGAAATAACCAGTGAATGACAAATTTGCTGAATCCCTGACATTATTTTGCAATAAAATAAAACCAAAATTTTTCAAATATTTTCAAAATTGATTTGTTTTGTCTTAAAAAAAATCCCACAGGTTTTCCTGTCAGGTGAATTTATTTCTCCCTGGGCAGAACCAAACCTGAACTTTAAAATCCAAATCACGTCAAAATTAGTGTATTTTTGTGAATCATTTTTTTTACTCCATTATGGGTGAATATTAATTGAAATCATACCTTCCTCCTTCAGAACACTTACATTCCCATGGGTCTTCTGATCATTTTGACAACTCTGCAAAAGAAAATACAGAAAACAAGGTTTTTTTGAGATGAAGATGCCTGCTGTTGTCATTTCAAACAACGACAAGACAAACTATTTCACGTGAAAGGGATTCTGAGGTACAAAACTCTGCACAAATCTATCTGCAGATCCATGCTCAGGAACTCCTTCAGCACGACTAAGACAGAAGGATGGAGGCAGGACATTTTTAGATGACTCTCAGAAGTAGAGATGCACATTAAAGGGACTCAAAACCAGAATTTAGAGTTTTTTTCAATCTTCCAGACGTTGCAGTTGAGGTAAAGATTTTAAAACAGCACAGCTACTGTTTGGGCAACTAAATGAGAGCCAGGTTTGCAGACTAGTCAACACCCATGACCTCCCACTTCAAGATATAGAGCCAGATTTCCTTCTGAAAACCCATCTACCCCTGTAGCTTTGTTGGAAAGCTGAGCTTTTCCAAAAGTCGTGTGCTAAAATGGGAAGTCTTTCTAAAAATGCTGAAAAAAACAGAAAGACAGACAAATGCTATAAGCAATTTAAGACATCACAATCCTGTTCCAGATTGTCTGCAAGTGGAGAAGCAACTACTTCGTGCCTGCAAGAAAGCTATGTATTGTGATGTGATCTGGACATTCCTCGTACATATTCATTACGTCAAGTGAAAAATAGCACAGCTTTAAATTAACAGCACCATCCTTGGAGAAAATTGCAGAAGATTTCATGTGTTCTCCACATCCTAACTCAGCAACGTTATATTATCTCCATTGCATAATATCATCACTGTCTATTCCTCATAGCTTGACCATTTTGTTCTAGGTCTCTGTCCACAGTTAGTACAACGTTGTTTACTCCTCATTTAAACTAATTTTCTCAGTCAATTTATCTATTTTGTGGAGTGAAAAGAAAATAGTAGCTGATTAGGGAAGACAGATTTGTTTATTTTTTGTTCTAGAAATTTATTTTGACTCTCATTCTCTCCTTTCCTTTTTCCCTCTGCTAATAAATAGCTGTAAAGGAAATAAGAGAGTTCCAAACAGAGAAAAAACAAAAGGATGATGAAATTTACATTGCTAACCTCATTTAAAGTTAACCTCATGCTGTTTTGCTTTGGAATCTGATATAAATATTACTCAGGTATCTCAAAAAAACCCAGATATTTAAAGAACAGGTAATAGTTTAAAAAAAAAAAAAGCCTAAAATCACATCTAAACCGAAAGTTAACCATTTAAAATTCCATTAACTGTAAAGCCTGTTGCATTGACTTCCTTTTTTGAAGGAAGTATTTCATTCTTTTACTTCTGTATTATTTTCTAAGTGGACCAGAAGCAGAAGTTTGAAATGTCATGTGAAGCCTTGTTCTCATAAGAACTTGCTTGAATTTTACCTCCATGAGATTCAGAGAACTTCAGATAATCTATTTAGCTTGCTATCTGAACCAAAATGCTGAACTTCTTTTGAGAACTACTCATAACTCTACCTTTACCAGAAACCTTTTTTTTTAATCCATTGCTGCCTCTATCAGAAAACCTCACCCCACAGTGGGGATTTTCTTGACCTGGCCATGACTATGCTCATTCCTGACACGAGAGTGCCAAGTTAGCCAGAGTAGCTTTCCTGGGTGCTCTACCCACTGACTGCTGTTCATAAGGAAGGAAAAAGAAAACAATTCATGAGAAGTTTACTATATGCTTGTCATATATCTATCTCAGTATTTTAACTGTGGTTAAGTTGATTAATTTTTTAAAAGGTAATATTGAATATATCTATTGACATCCTATTATCTGTGGTTGTTTGTATATGAAGGACAAATCCTTTCCTCCAACCAAAGCCAAAATGGTCTTGTACAGGCAAGTTACAAACTGTTTGAGAACGATGGATTTCTCAGCACAGGCTGCTGAGCCATTCTACATCTATGACTGCACTTCAGGTAAGGTTTGCAGCAATGTCATCTTAGTAACATTTTACTTTTGGTTTTTTTTTACTACTAGAAGGAGAAAGACATGACTTAATGTTATAAGAAGATATTCAGCCTGACTTTGAGACTGCTAATGAAGAAAGTAATGTAAGGAGCTGGACAATATGACCTCTTAAACACAATTCAAGGAGACGTTTTCGAATTAGCCAGTTTTAATTACAAGAAAATGTATGCAAAACCCCTTCACATCCTTTTAGTAAAGTGTGTGATCTCTTCATGCTAGATATTTGAAGGTATAAAGTTATATGAGATTATAAAAAAACCTCACAGAACAAATCACTAACCAGTTTCCCTTTCTTCACCGAATTCTCTATTTGAAAATGTGTTAAAATTTTTGCAAATGAAAATAATTTGTAGAGAATCAGTAATCAATATATATACCAAAATTGATAACACAGTGTTCTGCTCAGGAAAAAAAGCATGTTTTATGATTCAAATGCATATATTAATAATCAAATATATCAGTCTGAGAACATGTATTTGGTAGTATCACAGAAACTAGCACTGTAGCTGTATGAATCTGTGAACTGTACTGAATGCAGCATAGTCAAAAACTGAAACAAACATATCATTAAAGTTACCAACGTTTGTCGTGCTGTGTGATGTTCTGGTATTTACTTTCAAGTAAGAGCTTTCCTCATCATAAACATGTTTCTCCTGCATTTATCATTTAAAGAAGGGATAACAATAATTTGAATTATTTTCTGCTACTAGGAAGGTGAGTAGTTTATAACTATTTTCATTCCACGCACCCATCTCCACTCCTTTGAATAGAAAGTAGTCTTAAAATGTTACCATTAGCAATTTACACCCACTTGCCGACCAAAAATGACTTTCAAGGTCCAAGGCAATGGATTGTAAAACTGCTGACTTCACTGCTGGAGCACTAAAGAAGAGAAGAAACTGGATGAGACAGAGCAAGTCCTAAATGCCTTCCATAATTAACAAACATGGCAAGACAAGTTATGAAAAACAAAGGAAGACTGGACAGATTTATGCTTGAAGTCTGGTACTTTTGAAAGTCTGTCCAACTACAAAAGTCTCTTTTGATCTATATTAATTGAAGGCACTAAAATTCAATCACACATTTATGGCCACATGTTTAAAACTGACTCCTAATCTTGCATCTGTAACCCACTGGTCAAACTGGAATGCCTTCCTTCTGTGTCCAGCTTACAAAGGATACAAGTCTAATGACATTCGTCTTCAGTTCCAACTGTGGAGTTTCATAGTTGTGGCATCAGAAGTCCCTAAATTCAATCCTAAGAAATATCCACAATGATAATCATCACATTTCTCTGACAGTTCCAGACAACAACCACTTGTGGAAATGATAAGCCATCTGCAGACAAAGGGGCTTGTCCTGGTTTGGTTTCTTAAGGCAATAAGAAAACATGATTCACCTCGATATGACACGCTGCTTTGTGAGCTGATCTGAGATGGAGACAGCGGCGTCTCTGCCTTTTTGTTAGAAGGTAGGAGAGCAACGGAAAGAAGTTTGCAGTTTGAAGTGGCAGATGGTCAGCAAAATCAAACCACCATGCATGTGGCTGCAAAGGGGTATGGTAAGACTCTCTTTTAACCAGGTATGGGAAAGAAGAAGAAGAAGGAAGTCAAGGAGCCACATTTCTTCCCAAGGTTGCTCTTAGTTTAAGACAGCAGCATAAACGTTGTATGCTACTAGACAACAGGACTCCATCCAATACACAGGAACTAGCAAACCAGAGAACTGCTTGCCTAGATCCACTGCTCTGCACCAACAGTGCCTGTAGGAGCAACACTCAAGCCCAGCTTTGAATCCTTTCACAAGTCAAGCCACTTCTGTATGTTATATTCAAGATTTATGGACCTCTACCTTTTTAGTTCCACTCTGAAACACTGAAAGATAAAAAAAATCTGATTGAATATTTCATTAAATTATATGTGAGGAAGAGATCTGCTAAATGGCTTGCACTGTTGTGCTATCTTGACTAACACTTTGTGTGACATGTATAAGGAAGACCAGATATGTGCACCCATTAAATTTAAGGATATTTTTGCCCGAGGACAGCTTATAAAACACGTTAACATGAATCGTGTCTGAGCTGATGAGGAAAAAAGAAAACCCTAAATCCAGACCTTCAATATTTTACTGGTGTTTCTGAACTTTTATTAGCTGTACTTGCTTCCATAAAATCAATTTAATAAGGGGAGCAATGTTTTGGTAATGCATCAAAAGCAGTTCTTCTCTTCAAAGGGCATCTTTTTCACTCAATCTCTTCTCTAAAGACAGTGACATTAGTTTTGTAAATTAATAAACAGGCCAGCATCTGAGGACTGCATGAAGCCTCCATCACCCCTTATTGTGCTTTCTCTTCTGACCCCACTTTCCAGTGCAGGGCCCTCATCTCAAAAACAATACCCTGAAAGCCTGTGTGGCACTCTGGGATCACACTTGAAAAGGCCTTTGGCTGAGGCTGGCTTTCAAGAAGGGGGGACAATTGGCAAGAGGCCTGTGGCTATTCATGCAGAACAGGCAGTGAAAAATGCCTGAAGTCAGTTTCAGGGGTGGGCAATGCCCAAAAAAGAAAGCCCACATAACATGAATGGCTGCTGCTAGGAGACTAAAACCAAAGGCATGCTACTAGCAGGCCTCCATGTGCCGACATCAATGGGTTCATCCTATCCCTATTAGGGGCCTAAAATGATGGAGAAACATGAGAAGGGACTATAAGCAGGAAAGGAAAATAATACCAAAGTACATAACGGTCAATGCTTATATTGTTATACTAAACACTCAGGAGAAGGAAATAATATTTTCTATGTTTAGTACCTTTTCTGCTAACAATAGTTGCATTGGTTACGAAACTCTAATAAGCAAAATAGTTATGCTACGTTTTTCTTGGGGAAGGAAAACTATGCACTTTGATAATTAGTTATTTTTCATGCACGTAATTAAGTGTGATCATAAAAACATATTGGAAAAGCCAAGCCTGAGTTAGAGTTGCTCTAGACCTGATGCTGGATCAGCTCCAGCCCCCTGGATATGCATGGACAAGTCCAGTTCGGTTCCAAACCCAGTACTGGTCAGAGGGAAAGAGGAGGTCTACGTGTTTTCTAAAGGCAGCCAATATAGCTCACCACAAAAGCATTTCAGTGACGTACAAATGACCCAAACCTCAACTGTTCTTAGGGTTAGTAAGCCTGAGGGGTGCTCTCTGTGATGCAGATCCTGTGCAGTGAAAGGCCTCTGAGTCTCAAAAATTAACTGTGAAGAGTTTATCCCCCTTTAAAGTCACCAGATAGCTATGTTTTTTTTCTTTTATATTATACAGTGAAAAAATTATCATATTCTCCTACTAATATTTCACAATGGAAAGCCCTAGCATGGACTGATGGACTCTTTTGAAGAGACTGTCATTACTCTCACACTTAATTTCAGCAGCATTCTGAAACGACACACCTGTTCCTTTAGAAAAATCCTTCCCTAAAATCCTTTCCACTTCAGTACAGATGTTGGCTCTTAGCTAGCAAAAACCTTGAAAAAAATGAATTACAATGTCTAGTCATGTTTGGACTTATTTCTAGGCATGATCTCAGCTCTTAAAAAATGATCATATTATTTAGTTTATGAGTAATAACGTCTAACTAAAAAAGGTACAAAATACAATATGATACTATAATCAAGTGATTTATTTCAAGCAGTGATGTTTATTGTTCTGTGTGGAAGTTCAAGAAACGTTGCCTTCTTGCTTTTTTCAGTTATCTGTTCCTCATGTCTTAATTTCCAGTCATTTCTGAGTTTGATAACAACCATTTTCTTTTCCACACTCAGAGGTAACTCAGTACTTCTGCTGAAAAGAAAGTGAGACTCTCCTTACTGTTGTGCTCAGCTCTACACAAGGTGCAGGAAGAAAGTAGCAGCTACATACCAAAAGTGGTCAGAAAGTGGAGAGCAGTGGGAAGTACCTTCCAGTTTCCCTCTCATTTAGTTGCTGGTTAGGGTACATAACTGGGTGAGCAAGTGCTGGATCTGGTGCTCCACTGAAGACAACCTCCAGTGGGAGTCAGGAAAGTGAATGCTACAGAGGCAAAGGTGCCAGGATCTACTGATACTTGAGGGAAGACTTTAATGTAACAATTTAATGCTACGTTTTTCTGTTCAATTCCATTAAAATTTTTGAATTTGTGATGGAATAAATCTTACTCCCCTGTGTGATCTTAGCAATTGCATGTGTTTCTATTATATTTAAAATTAGCCTGTAAATTTCTAGTTCTAGCAGAAAATCTGTACTTGTTGTGTATCTCCTAGTTTATAGACCATAACCAATTGCAAACATCAAAGCAGTCAGGCAAAGTTGCAAGAATACTGAAAATTTTTTGATTTTATAATTAAACAAGTGGACACGGGTAAGGTTAAATGCACTGGACTACTGCTCTGCCCAAGAAAATGTGTGTTTTATGTGGTTGTGATTCCTGTAGCCTCTCAATGCTGAATATTTGAGACGTGATATTAATTCATTCAGAGGGAGGGAAGCAAGCAGAGAGTTTTAGGATGTGTGGGTATGTCTGACTCTCTAAATCAGGAATCTGAAAACTCTATCCTAGGTTTCCCTCAAGGCATTTGCTTCTCTTTCTCTCTTCTTCATGGCTGAACAAATCATTTCCCCTCCGTAAAATGATACGTGCTTGCAGCAGTTAGAATATTTGTAAAGCACAGAATTTCGAGAGATTTGTTTTCTTTTGAATGTGAAGCATCATGTGAAGAAAAAGCAGAGTCAAAAGCCAGGAGATGCAGCCCTGTCACATGGGTGAACAGTAAATTGTCTACATTTCTAAGGCTGTTTTTTTGTGAAGTCAATATAAAGCTATATACACACCACCATGTGACAGGATAGATTAACTCTTTAGATTAGTCTTTCTCTCTCTAGGGACTAAACTCATATTAGGTACCACAAGCAGGTACTTGATATCATCTGAGACGAATCTAGACTACGATGTTAGACTGAATCCATCCCACTCCAAATAGTAGGAATTTCACTGTCTAGGATTTGAGTTTAGCTTGCATAGTGCTCTGAATATCCTTACAGCATATGTTTTGTAAGGGGTGTTTACACCGTTTCTCTTATTTATTCTTATTAACATGCTGAAAGCAACACATTCAACGCACATCAGAGTTAACGATAGAAAAATATTTCCATGTTTAAGGTTTTTAGGATTTTTCAAAGGATTTTAAATATAATCTGGGTCAACTGAAGGAGGATCTTCCTGGTTTTGGGAGCTGTGGAAACAGCCTTCCAAAACCTGAAGAAATATGCCTTTTTAAAAATTGTGAGATCTGAAAGGAGAGAAGTGGGTGGTCTTCGCCCTTCAGAAGGTCTCTGATCCTCTGACCTATTAGACCATTAGTTCACCTCACCCAACTGATCATTATTCAAGTCTAAGAGTACAAAGAAAAGGTGGTAATAAAAATAAATTATTAAACAAAAGGAATAGAAGCAAGCAGTTGAAGGTTTTTCTCCTCCTGTGAAATCTGAACAGTGTATAGGCTATTCCATTCTATCTATTCAGCCAAGAGAGCTACTTGATTTTGCCAAGAAAAAGTAAGATTAAACTGCTATGGGTACCAAATGGGTACCCAACTATAGTCATATGGTGAGTTACTGGCATTTAAAGTGTGTGTACAGTCTTAACCCAGATGCTCATCTGTTTGATGTTATCCATTGTTTTCTGCTTAGGCCAAGGGATTTTGCACACCGAAGCCGCAATTCCTAACTAATAATTATTTAACTGCAAATACCAAGATTGTTGGAAGGCAGCGGAAATCACACATGGATCCCCTGGATGGTCTACAGGGGCTGCTCTTGCATGCGTCTTCCAGTTTCAACTTCCCATAGAACAAATTGTAGTTCTCAGACTTTTGGCCAAGGGTCTGCAAGACAGAGTCTCATATAACTTGCTGTTTCCTTGCCATTGAAAACATTGAGGGAAAGCAATACATCGCACTGTGTCTCACTTATCATCAAGTTGGGCCCCCTTGGATTTTTTTTTCTTTTTTTTTTTATTCCAAAGAGCATTCTCTAAACATCTCATAACAGCAACCAGAGCCAGACAGCATGTGGAAAATGAGAATATCCTCATAACACATAAACCATTAGACAGCGCTTGCTCTCTATTTGAAAACCAGAAAAAAAGATGATTTTTCAGTCAAATAGCAAACATTCAAGTGAAGTCTTTCTTGGGGTTTTGAGGGTAGGGAAAGATTCCCAAGCCTGATTAGAAAGCATAGCTACTAAGGAAAAAATATAGCTGAAGCATTGGACTGGAGATGCTGCCCGTGTCTTTATACCCTTTTCATGCTCTTGGGTAGTTCACTTAAATCTCTCTGCTAATCCTCCTTGTTCCTCCGTGCAGAATGAATATAATAATGTTCTTGTCTCTTTTTGTTTGCTTTTTACGCACTCAGTGAGAAAGTATGTCTTAATATGCGTTTGCAACGCACTTTGCACTAAAATACCTTTAGAAACTACTAAAATGCAAAGCATAAGTATTGCATATTCTCACAAACAATCCTTTTCCCCGCTTTCAACCCCATTCTAAGCTCCTTATTTTAATAGCTGGTATTTTGCCAGTTACCAGAGAAGGGGGCTAATCTCTCTGGTGGTCAGTGTGAGCAGCTGAGTTTGTGTTAGTGGTGCCCACTGAATAAGCAGCCTTCTCCAGTAGCTCCATGCAGGTTGCACAACAGACATAGATCTGTGTATGACACCAGTTCAGTCACAGAAAAGATGCAGTATGAATGCTGAGCTATAGTGTTGGCTCTAGTAATGCTAGCAATGGACTGTATTTCACCTAACCTATCATTAAGAACACATCTAAATTGCCTGCATCTTTATTTTATAACCACAGCTGCACAGTAGCTTTATTTAAAAGATGCATACATGAAATGCCAACCCCTGGCTGTTTTCTCCTCCCCTTTGGATTGAAACAACATCACATGTTTCTCTGACTGTAACCATAGTATTCACCACATTTCCTAGGTTGTTTGGTCATTTCTTGGAGAGTCTCACTGCTATCAACTTTTTTTTTTATAGCTGGCTACAGGCCTGGAAAAAAAACTGAGTTAAGCTTCACACCACGACAAAATATTACAAAAAATAAGCTGAGAGTTGTCTGCCCACTGAATCTATTCCAGTGGTCCATTACTTCAATTAAATGTGCTGAGTTGATGTCACTGGAAGTGTTCCCTCAGCAATGAAAAGGCTGGACTTAGTTACTAAGTGCTTAGACTCTAACTGTCTGCTGAATGAAAAATCAGTGCTATGAGAACTGAGAACTCAAATTAGTGGAATAAAAGTTATCACCCGGGGAAGAAACAGTGATAAAAGTGTAGATAAACCTACATTTTGGGACATATTTTGAAAATGAATTTGATAAATGGCCATATAGAGAGGATCAGAATACAGTGGCAGCACACTGGTAGTGGTTAAAACCAGACTTGAGGTACAGTTTGCTAATTATTGCTAAACACTAGTACCATTCTTCCCCAAACTAGACATTCTTAACTGTTCTCTTGTGCGGGGATGATTCTTTTTGCTGAAATCTGAAAATAGTAAGCACTTGCCTAAATTTAAGACATGTAAATGAAGCAACAAAATTAAGGGGACAGTTCAAAAGCCTGAAGAAAATATTATTAAATTACATCCTGAATCCTGAGTCTTGGACAGGAGAACTGGGTCCTAAACCCAAAGAAGAGGTTAGTCCTTTCTCTTTTCCTTTCAGCATACAACAGGGGATTCCCTGCCCATCCTTTCCCTGGGTAAGTGCCAGTCACCCTGCTGGCAAGAGGAGACACAAACACCTGTGAGCCAGATCCATCCAGGTCTGCTCCGACCTCTTGCAGGTTTGATTTCAGATAACTGCTCGACATGGCTGTGGAGAAGCACTCAAGAGATTCCATAACACAAGAAAGCTTTCCAAAACAAATCTTCTCACTTCTTGTCTCTTTTGCTGCTGTTCATTTTTTCCCACTTCCCTTTGTGTAATTTTAAAGGCTGATAAAACTACTGCTTTTCTACCTGAAGCTGTGATATCATAGCAATAGCAGTTTTTTTATTAGCTGAGCTGACATTTGAAGTCAGAAGGAATTCACATCCCTTTCTCTAAAGAGGAAACTCTCATTCACCTGCTTTTATAGGATTTTTATTGTGTTGTACAATAAATCTACTTAAGACCTACCCTCGAATGACTGGTTTCCCGTAACAGGAAAAACTGTTACCCCAGCATAACACATTCAAAACATAAAATCAGAATTTTTTTTTCCTCTGAAGGTAATACAGTCCTCCTTACTTTCCACTCATGTAAAGCTGATTACTGAATTTTGCTAGATATCAGTCCAGGGAACATTTCATATTTATCAGCTGCTACTTGCATTTTTAGCATTTTAATACATTAAAATATTTCAAATTTTATATAACTCATACATTACTCACGATCTGTTTTATTTATGGCCATTTATTTTTATCCCTGTAGAGTGAAAATATCAATTACTCAAAATCAACAAAATCTAAATGTTAGGGTCACAACACGACAGTTTGCCTTCCCAACATGTTTACCTACTTAAAATAAAACTAATCACACATCCCTTTTTTGTGATTATTTTTGTGTTGAGACAGGTTTTGACTGGTCCATCCCCTGGCCACTAGATAGGACCAACTCTTTCTAAACACCAGCAGAGATGGATGGCACATTCTCTAGTATGTGGAAGCTTGCCTTTAGTAACAGTGATCAAAAAAATATTGCCACAAGACTGGTTAACTCTGCAGCCTGGGTCAGTCCCCGTGACTGCATCCATAATTCACCTCATCCAACTCAGCCATTCCCCTGTTTTAAGTTTTCTCTGGCATTATTCTAGTTCTGTTGTTGATGTATAAATAGCTGCAAGTGAGAAAGAAAATTGGATTTGCACGTAAACTTTCATGCAATTGCTTCAAATTTATGGACACGCTCTATTTATTATGAGGTAGGAGGAACAGCTTAAACGTTTTGCGCAAGTTCAACAGTCATGCCTACCGCAAGAGATTAAATATACAGGCAGACAATGATGTTCTCCACAACACAGGAGGCACGTATTTAATACAGTACCTGTTTAAAATGGAATTAGCTGTATTTTAGATTTTCATTGTCCTGTAATGGAAAATTCAAATAAAGAAGGTGGGAAGTCAGGGGGTGATGCTTGTACTTGCCCCACAGGTGTATGCAGCCAACTTAATACCCAACCTTTACTTTTTCAAATAGAGCTGTGTTTAGTTTTTGTAGAAAGCAGATAACACACTAGAACAAATTGCCATACACAATTGCATACACTAGCAAATTCATATAAGGTTATAACCTACAAAAGAACAAAATGCTTAAGATAGATGTAGCAGAGCACTGCATGCTGAAATGGATCAACTCATGTTGGAAGAAAAGCAAACAGCATTTTTTTGAGTAGGTAAGACATTCTCTCTAGTTACCTGAAGCAACTTGTTCTAGACAGCACACTCAATGGACGCTTGCCTTTGTACCAAAATGCTTATTTCCAGAAGACATGGAGAGGTGATCACCAAGGCAACACACTAGCTAAGATGCAGAAAAACAGATTTATGCTAAAAGCAAAAAAGACAAAGTGGAAATAAAAGTGTTAAAAAGGAAACTAATAATCTTGGAGAAGTAAGAAAGCATCTGCATTTCCCATAAGCGTAATTCTTAAGAAGTTAGAATTACAAGACATGGTTATTTTTTACCTTTTCTATTTTTATTAAAGATAGGTCAAGCTGAGAATGCCCATGTTTAGTGAAGAACTTGGTAGGCAGTCACTTTCTAACCTCACATAAATTTGATTTCTCAGTACCAGAACTGGGGCAAATTTTCCTCTGATGTAATACTTCATGTCAAGAAAGTTCGTTCATATTAGAGGGCTTACAGAGGACATCATCAAAGCCTTTAATCATTGATTTCTATTGGAAAAAGAACAACATGTCTGCAAGGGTACAATGAATTTTGATAAGATGTCCGCGCTGGCATTTGGGAAAAAACAGATATGTTACTCTGATCTTGGCAACACACCCAGACTTTAAACTAGTCTTGGTTTATCTCAGAATCCCCTTTACTGAAAACTGGCTGAATCCAGAAGCAAGGCACTGGGCAAGGCCTTGTGGACAGGTGAGCAAAGGCCAAGCAACCAAAGGAGTACTCTCAGGCTAACCACAATATAGAGAGAGACTCTCTGCTAGGCAGTGGCAAACCATATATAGCAATGTTCTCAGGTTCTGGAAAGCAAACCAGACATAGTCCAAATGCTGTGGAACAAATTCGGGCCTGGAGAGTCCAGACTGAATGAAACAGAGCTCAGTGCAAACATAGTCCAAAGGCAGTGGAAAGCAAACTCAGGCAAATAAACTCCAGGTTCTGTGAAACAGAGCACAGATAGACACACTCCAAGCACAAGTAGAAAACAAAAAGGAGACAAATATGGTCTAAACTTAATGAAGCAGATAAATGAAACAGTAGCTGTCCCGCTCACCAAGAAAAAACTAAGCAACTTACTCCAAAACCACCAAGCTGGACCAACCCTGCTCCTTTCACAGGCAACCATCAGTGTTACCTTCCCTTCTCATATCCTTCCTGCCATCCACTTACATTCAGAGTTGTAGACTTATTCTTCATTCTTCAATAATCCACAGTAACTTCTGAGGATCAAATCTTTCAGATTTTTGCATTCTTTCAGCAAAACGTAAAGACTTTAGGTGTTTCAAGGCAACATTAAAATGGATTCAGGAGGCCTTAATATAAATATATAGTTTCTTATTGCACATGTTGCTTTAGAGGGAATGAAATGGAGACAACAGACTAGAGTGAAATCAGCATATATAAAAATCAATGAAGAGGAGAGAAAAAGGGAAACTAAAAGCATCAAATATGAAGATAATTCCATAGATAAGTAAGATAAAATGAAGTGTTCAAGAATCTGAGAAATCTTCCAATGACTAAAGTTTTTTGAAGAAGATAATACTGTTAGTGATGCAGACAAGATAAACATGTACTAAATATACCTATCCCATACTGGAATAAAAAACTTGAGGATGACAAAGTACTTCCCAACCTGTTAGCAATTGTACAGGAAGGTAAAGAGCATCAATTACTGACAAGTACTTTAAACCTGGCTGTCCCTAGATTTGGCCCCAAGTAGTCCTAAAGACTTGTTTGAAGAAAATCTCTGGCATGTTTTTAATGTATCTCGGAAGATCAGGAAAAGTCCTGTGAAATTCAGAAGTGCTACATTGAAAAAGGACAGGCAGGGTGAGATGGGCAGCACCAGGTCAGTGAGGTTGACCTCAATCTTGGGTAAAATAACAAATCAGTTGATGGAGGAGTCAACTAAGAAGGAAATTAGGAAAAAGGAATTCATGTCATTCAATGTATTTGAGAAGAAATAGGTCCTATTAGACAAACCTGATTTCATTCTCATTGGAAATTACTAGCAATTCTGTAGAAGTAATATATAGTACAACACTGGTTAAAAACAGTGCCACACAGTGACAATAATGCACATGTTAAAAGCATTAATAATGGGCTTGATACTTCTTTTTTTTAAACCCATCAATGGGGAATAACAACTGACCCGATGGCATTTTAGGGGATTCCCTCATGGCCAAACATTTTCAATGTTTTTATCAATGTATTGAAATAAATTTTTATATTTGCTAAAACCAAACCAAAACAGATCCAGCCACCTTAGATCTCCAAGAAATGCTAGCAGAATAAGTGAATGTAAAAAATAGAACATTTAGACTGAAAATTTTGGAGCAGGGTTAACTATGGCCCATTTGACCAAATAAAATGTTATCTCTATATGAATTAAATAAGAGACAGAGGTAAAAAACAATGACCTATAATGTGGAAAGTAATGCTGCTGAGAAGAAGTTAGAACTTCAAGGTACAGGTAACTCCATAGGCAAGACTGAAATGCTGAAACAGAAAGGACTAATGATAATCAAGAGAAGCTTAAGGAGGCAAAGCAGAATGGCTGTAGCCCTTAGTAGGTAACAGGAAACACTGCAAGACAGCATCATTAATGTGCTGAGGGAACAGTTCAGCTGTCCATAGAGGGTCCATGAACTCCTACTAGTTACACCGGGCATGTGTACCTACAGCATACAATGGGCTGTTACCTGCTGTTGTTCAGCTGCTGCCTCCCAAAGCAGGCTGAAAACTCTGGGAAGGGAAAACCAGTAAGTGTTTGGGGACCTGAACCCCTACTCAAATCCCTCTCCAAGCCAACCCTTCTTATGAACTAGAACCATTTGTATGACAACTAGATAGGTCTTGCATGTTGCCTTGCTCACAATCCTTTGCCTGATGGATACAAGTACGATGTGCCAGTAAAAACATCAATCATTTTACATGAAACTCAATTACCAGCGTCATCTACCAACTTATTATACTTTCAGGAGTTTCCTCCCATGCTTACTTTGCCAGTTTCCACTAGATGCAGAATAACTTAGTTGCTCTGAAATAGCAGAGTAAATGTAATCTATCCTGAGGGATTTATTTTACACTTCACCTACTACAGCAAAGAAATACAAAGCCAAAGGAACTAAAAACCGTGAATACTCCCCAAAATAATAATTAAAAAAGCCCCAACTTTTTAATGGTTTTCTATTCGATTCGGTATTAGCTAGATATCATTTTCCTTACTCCAGGAGAAGGTGTTTGACTAGAAACTTGAAATTAAATTTAATTTCTACTTGTATGTTATTTTTACCACATTGGTGTTATTACTTGCAGCCTATTTCCAGGGACATTTCCCTACGACCCCTTTTATTTTCTTTGCAAGTACCATGTGCTCTGTAGCAGAGCTTGGTTCATATTCTACACACAAGTTGAAAGGCAAACTGAAAAAAAATGCCGTTGTGTCTATTAATTTACAGTTGTAATTATAACGCAAGTCATAAAATACTTGATAATTTGTGAGAAACCAGGTCCTCAGCTGACAGAAATTAGGACAGCTCCACTGTTGAGCTATGCCAACTACATGCATTGAAGGACCAACCCATCAATGGAAATTAAAAGACATTGCTGCTTGGTTTTCTACTAATAATCAACTAGCTTTGGTTTTGTCTTAAAATAATAATTAGTTAACATATTATTTTATTTCCCTTAATTGAAAAAAATACAATAGAAAAAGAAATCCAGCAGCTAATAGCAGAGCTACTAAAATAAATATAATACTCAAGCTCTGTTAACCGAATATCTTTACATTCACTGACAGGTATTCCCCTTTCTTTTCCCTGCATAGACTCAGAACGGCTGAATGATCTAGAGAATGGAAAATGCATTAAATAATCACTCATAAAAACTTGGAAAGGTATGTATAGTTTTGTATGATCTGAAAGCATGAATTGTATTGAAAAGAAAGAAAAGTAATTACTACCTTCCTCCTTATAGCAAAAGGGTGTCTTAGACACTAATGTGTAAGTAATAGTTACATTAATGCAATGGATGCATCAATGAAAGTTCTAGGTATGTTTGTGCCTATGTATTCAAGTATCCCATACAATTACCAACAGATACCCTGCCCTGATTACTGAGGCATATATTGCTCCCAGCCTTATATTCTCAGAAAATAAAGTGAAAGAAAAAAATCTCATGACTTATTTATGCTCATTTGTCCCACAACCTTTTGTGTTCGATCTTTGCTTCATATTTATGAACTATAATTATAAAAAACTTTTTTAAGGAAATGCTTGGAGTTTCATCAGTAAGTTAGAGGATATGAGCATAGGCATAATTTCCAGAAAAGTCCATCATGGAAAGCCTTAAGCAATCTCTATGATCCGATGCTGAAGGGTGGCTACACTCTGTCAAAAGTGTTTTGCCCTTGCTACCTAGTGAATGGTGACAGAGAAACCAGAAGGAAAACATGTTCTCCGCCTCCCATCCTCTTTTTAAAGAAACAGATCTCAGGGCTCAAACTTACCAAGCACAGAAATTACCAAGGACAGAAATTCAGAAAGGCAGGTAAAAGATGAGATCTTTCACAGCCTTTCTTACGACGGGGTTTCCTCACTAAGATTTATGTGTCAGGAAGAAAAGGATAAAGTCATGATTTTCCTGTTAAGACTGTTTTATGAGGCCAAAAAATGGAGGCAGGGCCTCCTGTCCATGATTAGAACATTGACTAAGAGAAAAGAGGCCTATCATCTGCTCATGTTCAGTGACTTCTCGTCTAACAACTGTTCATTATAAACTGTGGGAAAAGTCACCAGTGCAGGAATGCAGGAATTAGAAACCAGGATGTCTCTGTATCTGCCAGCTGAGGACACCAATTTGTCATTTGTACACTTTCTCTCAGCCTTTCGAGTCCAGCAAATTCATAAGACTTTTCTACAAGGTAGAATGGCTTCTACAGGAGGGATGAAAAGTGCTCCCTGGTCCAAGTATGGTTTAGTGGTTAGGGGATCCTCAGGGCACTTGGGCCATATGGGCCTGAAACCCAGCCAAGAGAACATGGAATGGGCTATTCATATTCTGAGGTTGTGAACACTGCATAAAAGGGTTTGGCAATATTTTCTTGGCTATACTTGAAAAGAGAGGAATGATCTCCATTATAGTTTCCAAGAAAATGACATAAGTATCTTATTCCAGGAAAGGTTTCAGGGAAATACCTCGCTGCAGCTCACAGTTAGGCACTTAGGCTCAGGAGAAGGAGCTGTAGAATTGAAGTCATTTCCTACCGACCAGGAAAGGAGTCTCCCTGCTCAGGGCGCTTACAACCGTGAGGCCCAGTCTGAGGCAGTTGACTTTCCTCATATGTTTTATAAGGAGGAGAGATGCCTAATTCAGGGTTCTGGATTACACACTCGAGACTAGATGCGTAAAAGCTGCAGTAGAATAAAATGAACCAATATGCACCAAAATCTGAAAGACCTGTCTCTGAGGAGGAAGACATCCAGACATAAAAGGGGCCAAAGATGGACTGTATTCAGTGACACATTGTCCACCAAGTGTCCACCATTGTCCACTGTAACACCAGCACAAGTGTAATTTAGTGCACAACCTGAGATGAGCAAAGGGTGCTGGATTGTTGGAGAGAGCTCAGAAATGCAATACATGTACGTATGTACACATAGGCAGACATGTCAAAGGAATCCTACACTCCATTCCCATGGGGCATATTATCACCATCTGGGAGATGATTGATATTTATTTGTCTAGCTTATGCACACACACCAGTGCTGCCTTTTAGATGAAGTCTCTCAGGTTAAATAGTAAAAGGAACAGTAAGACAACCTGCTGACAACTCCAGCTCAGACTAAACAAAACAGCTAGGAATCTTGCAACTTAGAAGTAACTCAAAACAGTTATTCACGCATACATTTTCACTTCAGTGATAAAATGGCATATTTCTCCATTTATATACTACTTAACTTCTTAAGAGATGTGGACTGTATTTTCATTACGTAGCCTTAAATCACATCAGGCAAATAGAAAAACCTCGTACATTGTCTGGGAAAAAGAAGGGTCAAACTGAGCCCCTTTTTTGACTTTCATGGTTTTTATTCCACTTAAATCAAATAAGTTTGGCCCACAAAATTTTGCAGCAGCTGTGAGGTTCTGCAGTTAGTTTATATAAGCTTTACTGAGTTTATGCTTGGAGAGTGCTGAGTGGTTACGGGGATACTACACGCTAAACTCTTGCCTCTTTTGGGAAAAAGTGTATTAAGTTGTCATTTTTGTGTGCATAAATAGGAAATGTTGAATCAACTTCTGACTTTCTAGACATCTCATTTGTTTTTCAGCTGCATTTTTCTTGAGGTCTGATAATTTACTTAGTAACTTTGCAGGAGGAAAGCCACTGAAATGCCATTCTGCTCATTTACTTGGGAGCACAGCTGATAGAAGGTACAGATGGGTGCAAAGTTTTGTGGGAATCTACTCCTCTTCTGCTTGCTGAGAGCATGTAAAATGTTGCTTATCAGAAACTGGACTAAAATTACAAAATAAAATTATGTCTTCGGCTTATTAACCTCTACTTCCAAAAAAATCACAAAGCAAGGTATGACAATACTTTGTTTCCTAATGTCTTTGTGGTATTTATTTCTGCAGTTATCCTAAAACCTGTCTCAATCCTGAATTCCAGATGCTGACCAAGAAGGGTCACATATTGGAAAAGTACCTTGATTGCACTAAGAAATGCTAGTCCATTGCCATTAGTAAATGTTTACCATTTTTAGACAACAAATTACACTCCATCAGCTAAACCTTTGGACAAAGATAGTGGGACAGCTACTCTGTTGCCTATGACAACATGGTGTAGTCTTCTAATCACAAACATCTACTGAAATCTCAATCAAAATCAGATGCTTAATTTCGTGCATCTCCCTTGTCCTTGTGTGGTGCAAATGACTAAACAGTGCACAAGGCATCAGACAGTTGTATTGGTGAGTGAAATGCTCAATTTTATGCTGCAGTAACTCCAGCTTTTTCAGCTGAGTTGCACTTGAATGAAGCTGGACTAACAGACTGGTGAGGCAGACCCAATGTGTCTACAGTACTTTGTAGCTATGATTACGGATTAAAAAATCTGCTTCAAGTAAAAGATGTTTTGATTACGTATGTCAGCATGTGAAACCACCCTTTTTTTCTTATAGGTGGTGATTATTTCATTCTTGAAGGTTGCTCTGTTATGCATCTATCCCAATACATTTAAATATTAGCAATGACTCATGGACCACTAACAACTACAGAATCCCAGATGATGAAAAGTTGGAAATATATATTTTTACCAATCCTTTTTGTGGTTGGTATCTTCAATAATGCCAAATGATTTACCAGCATCTCTTAAGAGTAAAGCAATAAAGACTCCCATCTGTTAGAGGGCTGATCCAACTTGTTCTCAACTTTTTTGAGTCAGTTTATTATCATCTGGGAGTAGTTCTCAGTCTGGTGGTTCTTCTTTTATTTTCTTATTTTTTTCTTCTGTTTTGGGAGGAGAGCATGAAAAGAACGTCATGAACAAGAATGGGGTCTAAGGGCTTGTTGCATTTCTTAATGTAGGAATAGATCTTTCAAGAGTAGTCATGATATGAATAAAGCAAAGGCTAAAACACTTATTTAGCTTAAATGTATTTTCCTAAAATTATAACAGCCTGGGAAAAATGGGAAAATATGAAAGCTGTATGTAGAAGATTTAAACTGAATCAGAATCTAGCCTTTATTGCCAAGTCGTTCACCTTCCGCTTTTATTTTCACAAGACCATACAATCTTCAAACCTTCAACCCCTATTCCTTATCTCTTTGAAGTTTTTGTCAGCTGCATCCTTTCTTTCACACTTGCCATTTCAAAGCTATATTAACATACATTCAAACTAGTGTCCTGGCCTGTTCGACTGGTGAATATTCAACTGCAGCAAGCAAAGATTTCACTCCCGAAGACCAAACACTTAAAAACAAGGCTGGTTCTCTCACTCCCAGCTTCAGTTTGCATCATAGCAGCAAGCTATTTCAACTGACAGAATCAAACCATAATCTACCAAACCACAAACACACTGCGTCTTATTCAGACTGAAATGAGAGGCTTATTTCCTTTTGACAGTTCAGTTAACAGGTGGGAAAAATTACAGTGTCCTTCTGAGCATTTTGGTTTGGGCTAATTATTACATAGTGTCTCTGCTCTTAGAGCTTTTGTAAACACTTTCAACTGGACTCACACTTTCTTTTATTAACCTATGAAGAACATAGGCTTTACATGCAAAACAGAAGACTTGAATTACAGTGCATGGAGAAATGTTCTATTTTACCCACTTTCCATTTATGTTGGTCCTGGGCAACTCTGGAGATTTAAGGCTAAAAGCCACTGCAGAGTCTATGCATTGGGGCATGGACTGGTCTTAATGCACATAGCCAGCAAATTGCACCCTCCTGAGAGAAGAATCTCCACATGCAAACAGCGTAAATGTGTTTCTTGTGCCTGAGTTTTGCTTCCTTTTTGTAAAAGCAACTTAAAATTAAATTTACAACTAGAATAAAGGACAGAAACCACTAATTTTCCTTGATATGGGTCGGTTGATATAGGGTGAGAATCTAGCTAACAGAATTATTCACTTGATTTAGTACTTATTCATTATTAAAATGATGCTCTCTGTCTTACCACTACTACTCTGGTTTCTGATTATTCCGTTCTCATCAAAATGTTGTTATGTATTTCCATAAGCAAACACAAAGCATGCAAGTACACAAATGCACACAAGCGTAAAACTTCACTTTTGCACTCAAAACAACCTTAATTTAAAGATTTGAATCTTTCTTCCTACAGCACTGATTTTCCTCATCTTCCCAATACTCAGTCTGTGCTCTTTTCTCTGTTTGATCCAAATCTCAGTCCTTATCCTTAATTGCTTGGTGTATTTCTGACTCAAAACTTGTAAGCTGATGAGCTATAAAAACCACCCAGTGCCTTACAGAAGGTGTGTTTGGGAGGCTGCCAGGTCAGTTCTTTACACTGTAAAGACCTTGGGGTTGGGGCCAGATCTCCGTTTATGTTTGTGAATAATCAAACACATGTACGGCACTCTGGGTCTGATCCTGTATATCATAACATCACTGATGTGGGACCAGATGCTATATGAACAAATGGGAATCTGTTGCATTCATATAGTGCCTTTTTTTCCAAGGAACTCAAAGCACTTTACAATCTTTAAGCCTCACCACATGCCTGTGGGGTACAGCAGGGTAAGTAGGCCTGTAGCATTCTTTATAGAGCCAAGTACATTTATTCAAATGTAGCTGAATAATAATAATGCAACCATGACCTTCCATGACACTTACGTTCCTCAGGAACAATGAAACTGTCAGCCACAAGGGTGAGACTCATGAGTCTGGGTGACAAAACTTTTTCGGCAGCTGGCCCACGACTGTAGAACTCACTTCCGTAATGGATTAGGATGACCACGAACTCCACCGCCTCCAATGCAAAATGCAAAACTTACTTCTTCAATTTAGTTTTCCCACCCTATCAACAAATAAGAAAAACAACCTTGATGGAAAACAAGAACCCTTCTATAGGGTTTTGTGAGTCATACTACAGATTCTAACAAACAATCACTGCTCCACTACAGGATCTGTTAAGCATGCTTCAAAAAAAACCCTTTTTCAAAGATTTCATTCTTAAATAGCTTCTGCAGATTTTTAATTAATTTAAGTGGAGCATGATTGTATCCTCAAATTTACTTTTACAGAATTACCCTTGCAGAGCTGAAGTGGTGGCAAAGAATTAAACTTAATTTCTTCAAAATAAGTTTTTCTACACTGTTATGAACCTGTGCGTACTGAAATGCAACATACTTGTTTCCAACCCAATAATGGAAGTAGAGGGGACATTTAACAAAGACCACTCCCTTCAGGAACAGGGAAACAAATGAAAAATAGCCGCAGGAAATTTTTGGAAGTTAAGACAACTCCTCTGGGAGTAGTATGAACTTTGAAAATCTGGCAATCAGAGGCACAATTATGTATGAAAATAAATCTATGCAATATTGATTAACATTGGCACTTCAGGTAACACTCTCATCCCATGTATTGGAATGACATCCCACCATATAATTCCTTCAAACTGGCCACATCTCAGAGCTGGATGTTAAAATAAAAGTTGCACTTAATGTACCAACCACTGTGTAATATGTAACACTGCTTTGCTTTCCAACTGGTGTACAGTCTTCCAGAGACAACTTAGTATTAAACCAAGCAGAAACCACTACCATTCCTCACACAAATCTCTTTGTCATCCACTCTAGTTTTGCTAAGATGCCATTTTCCCCCCTTGTTTCCCAGTCTCCTTACTCTTTAGCAAGCTCTCCTCCATCCCCTTATGTTCCCCCTGTGCATATAGTAAGGCTGGAGTTGCCACAGTCTCCTTAATGTCTAATCCTTTAACACTGGGAGAGCATTGTATTGCAGCTCTAATGCAAGGATGAATTCTGGAATGTGGAGCCTGGAGAGAGGCTTATAGAATAAAAAAGAAAGAAAAAGGGAAGAGGAAAAAGGAATTGAGAAGAGAAAGAAGTCAAAACCACACATGGGACAGAAGGAAAAAAAGGGGATTAGGTGACAATATCCGACTGCACTGAAGGGTCAGGAGAATTAAGCTTCAGAGCAGCTTGCTCAATGTGTGCTGGGATAAAAAGACTCTGATATGAATGGAGGTGGTTCAAGTGCAGGCACATTGTGGAATGCAATAGGAGTCTGCTAGGGAACATTTAAGAGAGTTGTGCACCACTTTCATGTAGCAAATAATATATATTGTTTGCTGGGCAAAGATCTGAGCCTCCCTGTCACTTTTACAAGGTTGTTACAGAGGAACTAGAAATGCAAGAATGGAATGAAATGGAGCAGCGTTACATTAAATGAAATAACAAATCAAATAAACAATCTGAGCATGTTCTTCTAAGATTTATTACTGCATATGATGTTTACATTGAACATAAACTTAAAGCAACAGATCCGTCTCCAAAGAAATTCAGCACACTTGACATCAATGGAGTTAGATCTGTATTTAACAAATACTTCAGGGTCTGATTTTTAATACCTAGTTGCATTGTATGCACAACTGAGTGCATAATCTTTCCTCAGACCAGCTTTACATACAGTTATTCATCTTTCTAAGCCATATAGGTGCTGTATCTTTAAGGACACTGAGTCATTATGATTTTCATATACAACAAGAATGCTTCTATGCAACTCATTTGTTTAGCTGAGAAATTCCCTATACATTAACTTCCCATATATTTATTCACTTACTGCAGAAAAAAATTTAAACAGTCTAAAAATGACAGTGTGGCTACTTCATAAAAAAAAACAGCTCTCTATATCTTCTTGCAACAAAGACACTGGAAGTTAAAATAGCTGGAATCTGAGAAAATGCCCTCTGTTCTTCTCACATGCATTTTGCCTCAACATGGCATCCTAATATAAGATGAAATAACAGCCTCATCTCAATCTGGCATGACTATCCGTCTATGAAGCAGAGAGAAAACTGAGAAACATGAGAGATGGAAGAAACAAGTCATGAATAATAAAAGAAAGTGATTCTTAACTATGTAAAGAGAATTCATTCAAGTCAACCATCTGGCACAGGACACATCCTGCAGAGAGAGCAGCCATGGAAAAATGACAAAGTCGGTTCAGTTCGTATTTCCTAAGAAGACACCACAGGAGACAAAGTTAGAGTGAAGTGCCACATCCAAGTGGCTGATACTAAAAAACATTTGATATTGGTATGAAACACATCAGTCCCCAGTGCCTGCTTTGAACAGATCTAAAGAATTCAGGTCCTTTAGAAGTAAACAAAAGTGTTTTCTGCTCTCTTGTAATACTGTCGCCTTCCTTCGCTGCAGAGAGGTTTGGGGAACCTCACACAAGTAACCCTGTAGGTGGCTGTGTATGTGACTTACATGCACTCTGTTTTGTTTTTAGAATAGAAGGGAGAACATAACTCATACCAAAACAAAACAAAACCTGACCCCAAAACACACCACCCCTACAGAAAAAAAACATAAAATCTTGCTTGGACTGGAGTGAGTAGGACATGTTTCCTTCCTCCTCACTAGTGGTAACACCTATGACCTGACCCAAGACTTGACCTGGAAGCTGAGAAAAGAAGAAAAAAGACAGTTTTCAGGGTTCATGACAGCATCTTTAGAAAGATGTATGCCTGTGCGTAGGCATTCTGGAAGTACAGTGTCATTTCTTCCCTGGAGACACCGATGTGAAAGTGTCGTCAATGTATATTTTCAACTATTACTTTCCTCTGACAGAGGATAGAAAAAATGCTTTCAGTGTATTCAATGGCAATATTTTTATTGACTTCAGTGAAACTGGAGTTTTACTTCAAGGTTGTAAATATATCACAAGAGTTCATGGTCACATCAGCAATTCCTCCCCCACCATCCATATCCTTAAAAATACATATATTTCCTTCATTTCCTGCATCCTCTTTGAGCTGCAGTTGCTCTTTGTCCCGTTGTAGTACAAACCAGCTGACAGCTAGGCCCCAGAGCCTTGAAATCAAAACAACAGCAACACATCATGTAGTCTGCTGTCTGCAGGGTATGTCTGACTAAGCCGAGAGTGATGTAGGAACTGAAGAATCCACTGCCTCGTGCAAGCGGGTAGCGTGGCCGGGCATGGTCTCTGCGCAGCTACGTAATGATCTCTCTCTGTGTATGTACACAGACACAAACTATCCTGCCCGAACGGAGCCAAAACATTCATCTCAAATAATACAAGAATCCCCAAGAAAAACAAAGACATCATTCTGCATGTTTTTTTCCCCTTTCCTTCACAAGCCCCTCCCAAAGAGATAGCTATCTTTTAGCTAGCTTTTTGCATCACGCATACTCCTGCCCACATCCCCTCTCCACCTCCTTTTCCTCCTCAAACGCACATACTTTGTTAACAATAAAAAATAGGGAGAAGAAGGGGTAAGAAAGAGAAAGATCTCCTTTAAAAAAAAACACTAACAATAAAGGGCAGGATTACTCATCCTCATTTAAAGACACATTAGAGGTAGAAGAAGCTGTGAAGGAATAAAAGAAATCACTTTCTTTTCTACCCTAACAACTTTGGGCTTCCTGCACCAGATTAGCACAAAATTGTAGTCTTTACAGCTTAAACAACACAGAACTGTTCCACCAAACCTCCCAAATGCTGCTTCCTCAAAGGGGCCAAGGTGGTCAGTTGAGTTGAACCAAGACATGAGGAAGCCACGAAGGGATGACCACAGTGAAAAGCAGTCTCTACAAAGGCAGGACCTCTAGGAAGCAGTGTCTCTCTCTTCTCACTGGCCACTTGCTAACATGGTGCATCATTTTTCCACCCCTGTTTCTGCTCTGGGCCTAGAACAAACAGTCAAATCTTAAATAACTTTTGTCTGACTTGTCTTTGAACTAAACCCAAATGAAATCTGTAAGAGTTCAAATAAAGTTTAGGTAGAATTTTTGCTTTCATTTTCAGTCAACCTCAATGCCAGTCAGAGTGAAAAGTAGCAAAAGACGTAAAGAGAAGACTAATTTTATATCACTGTTATCAGAAGGAAGATACTCTTGGAATCTCAACAAGCAGCTCATTATTAGTCACCCGAGCCCATTCCGCAAGTGAGAGAGTGCCTGGGTAGTCCAAATAAGGTTTGACAATACATAGACTGTTGTGTTTGTGTCTAAGCCATAGTAATTCATGTAGTCTAGACATAACACTTTAAAAACTTTCACCAGGGAAGGTTTCCCTCAGTAGGTAAGGAATAATGTAAAAATATCAAACTATTTTGAGATGTTATAAAACATAACATGGTTTTGCCCCACATAAATGACAACCCATCCCTAGGAATCATCTCATCTTTCTGAGAAAAAAAAGGCATATGAAAAATAGAAGACAACTGCTGATCAAAAAATTTGCCTCTTGTCAGGTAGAGGTAGGTAGGGATTATTTTTGATGAAGAACCATTGGTGGCTTTGGCTACAATGCTCAGTGGTTATTTGCTGTTTGCATTTTTCCGAAACAGTTATCGTTAATTCAGGCCTCTTAATCATAGCCAGCAAGAGAGAAAGCAGCATGGTGCTCAGTCGATTTGTGGTGCATCTACCAGCAAGCTGATTACATTTGTTTCCTTTTCAGTGGTACATACCTCTTCCTGTGACAGCATGACAGGTTTTTTTTTCTATATTGCCCTAGAGCACATGAAAGCAATGTGCACTCTTAGTACCCTCAAATCGAATTAAGACTATAATTTAAGTGGAGAACGTGTCATCTTGGCAGCTAAATGTTAAGCCTTATTTTGAAAATGAGGATTTGGTCCAGAGGTTAAAAAATCTCTTTCCTTACAAACTCAGGGGATGAAATTCAGGGCAGACCCCTAAATGCATTCTGCTTTTCTGTCTGGTCCTGTACATCCCACAGGTAACCCAGCCACTGGCAATGGCACCTGTGAGAATCACAAGCCTGTACTCACTCCTCCAACAGCCCTTGCCCAAGTGAATGCCTGGAATCAGACCAACTATTGTTTCCTTCACATTCAGCACCACTGCTGAAGCATGAAGGAAACTCCCACCCTCGTCCTCCCCTCCTCACCCTCTTTCCCCTCCCCCTCGACCCACACACGGAGATGTGAGAAAGGAAGCAGATCAAATGAAAGCAGTGAGAAATTATGTTTCTCCATTTCGCTTCACACTGCCATCTATCTCTCACTGCAGCACCAGCAAAGGGAAAGGCTTGGGCTTCGTGGCTTATAACTGATGGTGATCTGCAACACGCTCAGATCTCTCGGTATTTTTCCACATTTGAGCACCCAGGAATTAGAAAAATGAAAGATGAAAGTCCCGGTTCATGCATAACTTTGTGAATACTCCCCACCAAGGGCAGGATCATGCCCCACCTCCTTTAGTGCACAACACATTTTCAAAAGGCATTGCTGGACTTAATCTTCCAAAAGCCTATCATGAATTTCAAGTTCAAGAGTGCTTTTGTACCTACAATCACAGGTGTAAAAGAAGAGCAATATTCACAGTCAGTTGATAGAAAATTCCTAAAGAACATGCCTACAAATATCTAAAACAACACCGTTTTTTTTTGAAAATTTTAGTCCAGTCAGTATCTTGTTTTAATAGCATTGTTTTGGACCATCAGTTAATTGGATTGTATCACTCACATGACAATTGCACTTACATTTGAATAATTAAAATAAAAGTGATTTATAAATAGAATCCTAATCAATGTGCTCTGTAGTGCCATGCAGACAGCTTTGGAAAAAGACATATATCATTCATCACTCAGGTCTAATTTTTCTATAGGCTTCGTACATCCCTTACCAAAACTGTGTTGTAGTAGAGGTATAAATAAGAGAAGGCAAAAGTTGTGTTACATGGACAGAAACTGGAAGAGTAAATAAACAAAGGAATCAAATAGCTTCAGATGACACCCAGTGAAAGATCAGTGCTCTGTTCTTCTTTTTTCCTGAATGTAATGTGAAGTTGTAGGGAAGACAGAGTCAGGCTCTCCTCAGGGGTGCCCAGGGTTAAATGAGAGGCAGTGGGCATAAGCTGCAATATGGGAAATTTAGACAAGATAAAAGAAATTTTTTTTTTCCCAGAAGGGTGGTCGAACACTAGAACAGGAGGCCAGAGAGGCTGACAGCTCTCTACCCTGGGATTAAAAGCTCAAGAAGCCTCTGAGCATCTTGTTTAACTGGACCTTCTCTGAACAGCAGAGTGGGATTAGACAACCAGAAGCTCCTTCCAAGTGACATCCTCTGTCACCCTCAGAATCTATTGCTGAAGGCTTACATTAGCCACTGGTAAATTAACTGCACATGAAATTTTCTTCAAATTGCAAATGGTGAAGAAAAGTTAATGAATTAATGATGTATTTTTTATAGACAATAAATAATAATGAATGAAAGTGTAATAAAATATTGTGGAATTTGCAAAGGATTCATTTGCTTTTAACTCTTGCACATAACCACACTACTGATGTGCTTCTAACCTCTGCTACTTAGGTTTTGCATGTTCCTAGCATCTACTGAGATACCTGCTTATAAAGTTCACTGTGACAGTTTTAGTCATTTTCATCTTTGTAACAGAAGAAGGTTTGTTAGGGGTTTGTTGTATTTTTTATCCACAGCATAACCCAAAATGAACCTCAGATCAAAGCCACTCCATTCTATTCTGAATACTATGCCTTTCTCTGCAGTGTCTGAGAGCCTTCCAGTAAAATATTACACAATGTGATTAACAACTGTTACGTGTTGTTTGTTTCTCATAATCTCCCCAGGGATAAACTCCATCTAAGTATTTCACAGGTGGGAGTTCTTGTTTGGTTTTGTTTTGAAATATATGAGAATCATCTGGCAAATGAATATTGCCAGGTCATTTTCATTAAGTACAAGATTGATCCTGAACACTCTTCCGTGTTACTGTTTCACAGGAAGATAAGAAGATAAGATACGTGTTATTTAATACAAAATTTGAGGAAGAATTGGCATGACGAGGTTTAACTGGCAGCTCACAAAGAAATTAAGTCTGTGATTCAATACACCCAGAGGCTTTGATACCACAATGTACTGAGCATCTTTTGACTGGTACTACATCTCCTCACCTCTCATTGGCCCAAGAAGTGTCAAGGTGATTGTAAAGCAAATCAGTAATTCATAGGATTTGACTTACGGAGGGAACAGGTCATACTAGGGTGAAGTCAGCAGGTGGACTAGGTTGGAACATCTCCCAAGAATAGACCTTCCCTCATTCCCAAAGAAAACGTGACCACCAGCAAACTTCATTCTAAGCAAAACCTGCTAAATGTGCTAATTTTACCCAAAAAGCACCATCTCAAAACAACAAGCAATGCTTACTCCCTCTGTATTAAAGGTATGTGACTTAGATGAGGTAAAAATAACATGATGGCTTCTGCTTATGGAAAATTTGAGTCAGATATGCTCGTTAAATCAGGAAAGAAAATTGGCAGAATAAACAAAAACATCAATTCAGGCATTTTCAGTGGTTTTAATATATATTTTTCTTAATTTTGGCATATACCCTCTGTCATCTCCCCACCATCTTCTCTTCATAGCCCTAAGGGCCATTAATCCAGCTTTGAAGGTAGCACTCTCTTTCACAACCTGAACAACTGCCTCAACATGTCTGAATAAATAGTGCTTTTATTTTTAAAAAAGGAAAAATATAGTATTCCACACTAGGTTGAATCATTCATTCCCGCTAATTTAATAATTTACATAGAATATATCATGTATAAAACCCCAAAATCGAGCACTACAAAAGACTGGGAGCTCTCCTCATTTCACAGATGGAAGAAACAGGAGGTGATGCTAAAGGATACTTTTTCAACATGGTTAGTGCAAAAATTCCCAGCAGAAAACAACTGGGACTCCCATGCCTGCATCTCTCTGGAACTTCTTTTATACATTTAGACTGAAAGGAAAATAATCCTGTACACTAGAGTGACACAGAGTTACCAGAAGTAGCCCAGCTAATTCCTGTAAGATGCAAGAAGAAAAAACTAATCACAGTAATCTGAAGAGTTGCTCTGCTCCAGCAAGGTAATTTTTGCTCATGAAATTTGTGGTGCATTTACAGACTTGTGCAGAGAGACTGAGTTTCGAGACTCCAACCTGGTGCTGCAAGGCAGGAAAAGTCAATCAGGGCAGAGGCAGTGTTAGCCCCAAGATCTTCTGGGTTATGCCCAACTTTTTGAGTCATATTGCCTAATACAAAGCTGTGAAATAAGATTAATAGGCCTGGTTGAAGTTTTATATCTTTGGATGAAACCCAGTTTTAAATGTATAAATTCAAATATCAAGTTCACATTTAACGAAATCAGGGACTTGCTTTTCCTGCAGCGTTTACAACAAATATCACTGCTGACAAACTGTGGGTTTGGAGAGTAAATGTACATCATTTTTGCCGGATACTGTCATCTCAGCATGAAAGATGTATGTTGTCCTCTTACCACATTGTCTAACTCCCATACTACCTGCAAATGATAGAAAAAGGTTTTGAAGTAGGAAAACCAACTCTCTGATGTACAGGCTGGAATGACTAAATTATTCAAACTACTGATAAAAAAAACCTGACACCTCAACGTAAATATTACTGAAATGATCTTGTCATCCATACATAAATAAATTTAGAAACACTTGAAGTTCCATTAGTAGTGGCCCCAATGAGCCTGTATTTGTCATAACAAGATGGCAACAGTTTGAAATAAACACAGATTTATTTATTAGAATTGTATCAGAACTATTTTTCCCAGATATGAGAGAAACCAAGGTAGTGATTTCATTCATTATTTACGTTTCAAACTACAAAATTCCCTCAAACTTGAGTAGCTCTGGTTCCAAGTAATTTTTTCCTTAATGTATTTGTCCAAAATCTACTTTTTAATTTTTCTACAGTTCGCTGAATGGATTACAATTTGTTTTTATACCCTAACAGAAGTATTTGATGCTCTGTCAAAGTAAATCAATCTTCCTTCTGTCCTTAGATAACTAATGATGCCATCAATAAAAGATCTCATCATAAACAAATGTTCTGCACAAAATGGTGAGCATAATGGTATGACCCCTCAGGATGCAGGGCACGTCATTTTGAATTTATTTAATCTCTGGGAGCCCTGTACAGAGATAACTTTGAGTCTTTGCAGTCTCGAGCAAAACAAGATCATAGTGCCCCACACAGTCAGAAACAGAAGAGCCTGCACCTGCAAGAGCCCCTTCTTCACATGGTTGTTTGATGGGGCTGCTTGTTTCAGTGTTTCCTTACCACAACACTGGCCCTGAGGTGGCAATTCCCTCTCTTTGGGAGCTGAGCCAGGGAAGAGTTCAGTTGGTCTTGCCTTGTACTTCTGACATCTTCAGAGCTCTCTTTTCCCTTTATGTTCCCAAGACTCAGAGAATACACCACTTGCTGAACTACATATCAGGGTTTGTATTTAATAAAGCACTGAAATTCCACCAGACTGTTGCAAAGGCTTTTTTTTCAAAGCTGATCACAGAGAACAGAGTTTGGTTTTCAATGGATCGTTTTACACTTAAGGAAAACCAAAGTGCTTTAGCGTGTGACAGTTCATATCCTGGCACACACAATGACTGAGAAGGTAAGAAGAATGATCAGCAGAAATGCAGCAGTGGACAAGGACTTTTATTTGACATCAACTACCTACATGTTGAAGCATTAGCAAAAGATGCTCCAAAGAAGTAAAAGTCTAAGTAGGAACACAAAGAGAAAAAAACATCCGTGTAAATAAAGAGAAGAAATTCTGCTTTGGACAAGAAACAAACACCCCAAGCCTTCAGAATTTGTTGGTTTGTTTGTTTGTTTGTTTCTTATTTTGGCCAAGAAAATTCATTCTTTGGTTAAATTTTAAAGTAAAAGATAAAGCTGTGTAGATTTCATGGCATTTTTTATGAAAATATCAGTCAAAAACCTTATTTTCCACTCAGAATCAATTCTGACCACCATTTGTGTGCTACTAGGAAATTTAAAGGAAGATTTGGGCTCCTGGTACATATTTGCATTCCAGATGAAACAGTATGAAAATACAAAAGATAATGAGTGGGAAGAAGGACTTTTATGTTATGCCAAGAGGGAAGAGAACATTAAGTCATGCAGGGTCTCGAAAGTAAACGACTAGGTTGAAGGTAGAGCCTCTGAAGGGCTCTAAGACAGTAGCCGTGGGCAGACTAGTGAGTTAAGCTTATGATATTAGAGTAAGAACTATGCATACTATTGAAGGAACCAAGAAATTCAGTACTCAAAGACTAAAGAGAGAAGGTACAATAGTCAGAACATGAGCAGATAATAGTCTCCCTTTCAAAAGAGCTCTGTACAGAGAGGGAAAAAGCACAATATTTTAGGTCTATTTTTTAAAACTATCCTTAAGTTCAATTTTTCTGTCATCAAAAGCAAGAAAAACAGAAGATTTATTTTAAGGAAGAACAGGAAGATCACTTGAAAATGCAAGATATATTGAACATTGAGTGTACTGATAACAGTATAATCAGAGAGTTCTTTTGCAGTTAATTCCTGATGAGAGACCAGCATGTGAAAAATATATCTGGTATGTATCCCCAAAGGAGAAGAAGAGGATGATTCCTCAAGGCTCTTCATTTCCATAGAAACTCAGAGTAAAACTGTGAGAACTTTTAAGTTTGCGTTTTAAAAAGAAATTTCCCATATTTTTAGTAGCTTAGTAGTAACTGAGGTTCAGAAGTGCAATGTGTCTTTCTAACCTCCATACAGCACTGCAGCAGGGAGATGGACTAGACCACAGGCGTTCTGGCTCCCAGCTGTGATTACTAATTATCAGCAATTTACAGGCCTAACCTATTCAGGCTGATGAGGGCTTTCTGCACCATGGACTCTGGTCGGATCTGGCTCATAGAGCCCAGCTAGCGAGACTTTAATCGCATAAGCATTTGCAAACACCACTATTATGCAGTGAAGCATTATGAAAGTTAGAAATAGTACAAAGAGAAATGCAAGATACAGAATCTGAAAACCTGTGTCTCACAGACTTCCACATACCTTCTCCTGGATATAAAACTTAAGAACCAAAACAGTTCAGGGTCAAATGTTTCAGGTTGACCTCTAAAGCAGTGCCCCTTTTGAACACTTTTCCTTCTCCCTGCTACAAAGGTTAAAGAGTAGGAAATGCCCATTATTGTTTGACCTTGTGTCACAGAGACATTTTAAGGCCCAAATGTGTAGTTATTTTTAGTTCATGCTATTATTTTGAAGCCAGGCACAAGCGAACAAAATCAGCAAACTTCACAAAGAGCGACAATGTAAAATGGTGTCCCAGCATTATCTTCCCTTTCAGCTTGACAGGAATATTTGTCTTGATACTAAGAGTTAGTCCTATGTTTCCTCAAGGAATGTTGAATAACTTCCGCTCACGTTACACAAGCGCCTGTCCCTGTATCATTTTCCTGTGTGGCCACTTGGCTGCAATGCACACAAAGGCTTTGTAATCCTCAGTTCTATTATTGTTTCCTAAGGATGCATCCTGCCTGAAAAACAGCAAAGGAAGGGAAACAGTACCTAGCATTATTTCCTAATTAAACTGTTTGCATCATTCAAAGTCCATGATGAGTTCCTTCCTTTTCTCTCCTTCCCTTCTTGTTTACTAAAATCAGGAGATACAAAAAGACAGCAGGAGAGAGGCGTAGTGAATCAGATCCTAATCTCTAACACAAAAGGTAATGGAGCTTTTCCAGATTTTTACCAGCATCCTGAGGATCAAATTCTCATCAATTTGCCACTCTAATCTTGCTGAGGACAATATTCTGCGCAGACATATAAGCTTCACTAGAATAATTTACATTCTGGAGTTTTGTAACTGGAGAGATAAGAAACCTATTTGTAGTGGTTGGGACAGCTTGGAACAAGCCTTCGTTCTGGATGCAAGCTTTCCATATATTCAAAATTGTTTGTTTATATTCGTGTCTGTGTTTGCAGAGATGGGATAGAGCCACGAGGATCATATTCAGATCTGAATTCAAAACTGAGCTTACCCAGTGTTTGGGGATGTTTGATCCAGTGTCTAGGTTTGGGCCCACCTCGTTTGGCCCACCTCCAATCAACAGGTCAGCCTTGATAAACAATAGCTCCTTTTGGCTTCATAATCTATGCATCTGAGAATATGGGATTCCATATCTACCAGACACTCAATAAACACTAACTGCTGAATACTGACACCAGCCCTGAATAGTCACTCTTATATGTAAGGTCTACCACTCCCCACTTCAAAAATAGCAATATGAAGAGGCAGAGACAAGAAACAATACTCTGAGGTTGCAGAGCAACTCAGCAGCACTAAGGAGAAGCCTGGGATTCCTGGTTTTTCATCCTGGGCTTTGACTGCTGGACTAGAAATAGAAACTGATGCGAAACCAAGTAACTGTACAAAATAAACCCCTTCCAGAGGACTCCAGGTAAGTCTCCTTTAGACTTAAAATTGGAAGAAATCCGGTGCATCAATTATTTACAGAGGTGTTTCTCCAAAATCTCAAGTTTTGACCTACACTACTTCCAGAAATTAGCTCTTGCTGACAAAATCTATTAGAGCTTATTTTATTTATCAATATCATTTACTCAGTGAATGTGTTATGGTAAGGCCAGAGAGAATTATTCCAAATAAATGCAAAAAATAACTCTGGGAAATACAGAGTAGGAAGATTCCAACAGGAACTCTGTTAATAATACAAGAGCATGCTACAGTGAAAGTCTATACAGGCAGCTCAGGTACAAAAAGCCATCTAGACTTTGCACTGGAGCTGACATTTCTCCCTGCAATCATGATGTCACTAGTGAAAGGAGCATTTCAAAACAGAAACGTGTTACAGGTTTACACCAAGTAACCAACTACCACACCAGCAGCCGCAGCAAACACAGATAAACGAGATGAGTCAGATGGAGATGATGCCAGACTGACCGCAGCTTGGAGGATTTTCAGCTGTTACTAATCCACCTGTCAAATGACCTCTCCGCTCCCTTCAGCCGGAATAGTCCTCTTAGGTTTGGCGGAGTTGTTCCTCATTCACATTTGCCCAGCTGAGTGCAGGATAAGGCTTTTATCTTCGCAAGCATCATTTATAACACAACAAAGAGGTGATTGCATTAAGAATGGGTCAGAATACTGAGTGTCTCTGTGGAGAGAGAGAGGTTATATACAAATTCTGCTGTGTTTGCTCCTGTCTGAGTCTGAAATACTCCAACTTTGCCCCTACAGCTAGCTAGAATTTTAGCTGGATGTTTTCCTTCTCCTCTGTACCTGTTGACTTAACAGTTCTTTACAATGATGAGATGAAATCTCTTTCACGCAAATTTATTGTTCTATGAAGTGCAAATTTATTGTTCTATGAAGTGCAAATATTTCAACCTTGTATATTTACATTCATAACCGCTACTGGCTGGGAAAAATCTACCACTTTTCCAACATGGCCAATGGCCATATATTGTAGAATTGCTAATTTTATAAAGCTATGCTTCAGACACCTCTCAATGTGAAGGCTGGGACAGAAAGTGGAATTTCTGTAGCCTCAGTGTATGCAAGTTGTTAACCTTGGGTAGAATGTTTCTAGGATGAAAAATTCAATCATGTGAAATTATGAACTGTAAAATTTAAGAGGCTGTACTGCAAAGATGCACAATAAAGACCTGTTTCCATGATTCTCACAATGTTCACTGTGTATGCTTTGTCATGTTTTAAGAGTTCCCTGACAGGCTGGGAGTTTAGAGCTGCTTCTGGGACCACTATGCAAAAGCTGTGAACAAGTCAGAAACTGTGGCAAGAATTACTCTCATTCCTCAGCAAAAAAAATGTCAATTGTTTTTAAATTGACAGCCAGCTCAAGTTGATCAGTAACTGGTACTCTAAGCCTTGCAACAGTTCTCAGCAGGAAGCACCTTAGAGGTCATAACTCTTTGCACAGTGTGTGAAGTCAGTACTCAGGGGAGATTAGTTTTCTAGTGATGTCTAGGCCTGTGGAAGGCAGAAAACCAGCTGTAAGTCCATTACTAAACATACAGAAGTTAGGAACAGCAGTTCAGTGTGAAAGTAAGAGCTCTCTCCAAGAAAAAAAGTCATTGGAAAGGACTCCACTGATTCCTATGGGGTTTTTGGGTTACGTCTCAAGATAACTCAGGCTGCCATGTTATGACTATGGAAGAGTTCCAGACACCTACATTCCTTCTAATAAGCATTCCCCAGCTCAGATTTAGGAACATGGGTACTCTAGAAGACACTGAAAGCCAGCCTAAAATATTACTAATATCTGTATACATGCATAGCTATATAGAGATATAGGCACACATATATACACAATCCCACTAGATGGCTAATAGGAGAAGTTATAAAGCGATATCAAAAGCTTTGTTATTTGGTTGCAGACATAAAAGCAGGGAGAGGGCGGTGCTAGAGCGTCAACAATAACTGTTGCAGCTGCAAGAAGTTATAAAAAATATCTCCATCTAATAGTCCCAATTCCAGCAAAAATTTCCTCCTTTTTTTTTTCTTTCTAGTTGTCTTTACCACTTGCTGGTTGTTGGCAAAGCTAGTAGACATTTACAAAAATGAAGGGAAAAAACCAACAACAACAACAAAAAACAAAACCACACTCATCCCAAATTCTTCAGACTAATTTAGAGCCTGATCTAAAGCCCATTGAAGTCAATGGGAAGACTCCCCGGAGAGAGGATGAGAGAGAGGACAAACCACACGTGACAGATGTTAGTCATGTTGCTTAAGTCACTACTGGGAAGCACTCCAATACTACAGCAGAAAACAAGGTATGAGAAATGATCTGGAGTAGGAATTGTACAATAAGAAATGTTCTGTTAGGCCCAACGCTGTGGTGGGAGACCAAAGGGAGAGCAGCAAAAAAATGATTTCACAGCTGAAGAATCGATGAGTGTGAAAATAAACAAAAGAACTATGTTGCAGTTTTTTGAAGAAAGAAAGTATATTGCAGTTAGTAGCAGCAAGCTTTCCACGGGCTTGGTCAAAAGCAAGACACGGGAGATCTGTGTCATTCAGGTTCAAAGTCCCAATAAGATGCAAAACAAAGTTTTTGCTGGTCACTAAACGTCCAGAGGCATTTTTGGTAAAGAAAGTTAAGAGCAAGAGATAACTCATGTATTTACAATTTTGCATTTTGTTGTTCATACCTTAAGCATCACAAACCAGCTAAAGCCACTACATTACTACAGAGATAAATGAATTTTGATAGAAGTTCGCTACACTTCCTTGTCACATCAATACTGAAAAATATTGAGTTGCAATAGCAGAATGTCTGAGCTTCCCAAAGATTAAAACTGTTGCCTGTTTCACTGTTGAAAGAATAGCACCACTGCAATAATCAATTATCATTAAATCAGAACAACATCAGAAAATGTACAGTATCATGGACAGTGAAAACAATAAGGGAAAAGTAGTCTGTGTAATGCTACTTAAAAATCTACAAAAATATATCTAGAAAGCTGTCTTAAATAATCTCTTCTCAAATGAAGTACGTTGTGCTGCCACTGAAAAGCATTTAAAAATGAGCTGACAGCTAAATAGCAAGTTTCTTTACATGAACAAAAATAGAACCACGTGGATTAACAGAGAGAAAGAACAAGAAATCCCAGGAAGAGCCCTGGCTGAGGTGAGCTGGTCTGTAGTGATTACCTGTTACTGGTTGCACCAATGGCAACTGAAAAATACCATTCTGACCCTGCAGACCACAAAGCAAAGGCCTCACTGGCCTTTCAGGCAAGGTAATTGGCTCATCTTTGCCCTACACTGACATGGGCACACTATTTCTGCCTAGCTCAGGCATCACTGAACACCACTTCATGCCAGTCAGGAAGATATCCTCACTCATCTGGGAGTCCTGATGGTCAAGAAGCTCAATATGAGCTAACAATGTGTTGGTGCTGCAAGTGAGGCCGACAGCATGCTGGGTTGCATCAACAAGGGCATTACCAGCAAAGATGAAGAAGTCATTATCCCACTTTACTCAGTGCTTATCAGGCCACACCTGGAATACTGTGTTCAGTTTTGATGTGCACTATGCAAAAAAGATGTGGGCAGGCTGAAAAGGGTCCAGAAAAGAATCAGTAATATGTCCTTACTAAAACAGAAGTGCACAGCCAGACATTAGGTTAAAGCCTTGGGTCTCCCTTACTGTCTGTCTCAACAGTTTTATTCTGGTGCATCAAGCAAAAACACTATGAGAGGCCAAAAACTGTTTTATACCTCAGACATGCATTTTAGCTGCACTTGAGAGCATACTCAGGTCAGAACCTACACAGTGTCCTATGGATTGAATGCACAGGTGCTATAGTATGTTATTTTCTCATTTTATCAACCCTCTGAGCTAAAGTCTTATTACCTCAGCATGCTGAGGTTTTACACTGGCATCAGTAGGCATGGGTATCAGCAGAGACAACAAATATTGCAGCTCCCGGTTTTATGACAGAGAGGAGAACAAGTCCTATGAGAAACAGCTGAGAGAACTGGGGTTGTTTAGCTTGGAGAAGAGGAGGCTGAGGAGAGACCTCATCGCTGTCTACGGCTGTCTGAAAGAAGGCTGTGGCAGAGCGAGTGTTGATCTCTCAAGTGACAGGTGGTAGGATAAGGGGAAATGGCCACAAGTTGTGTCAGGGGAGGTTCAAACTGGATATTGGGAAGAATTTCTTTACTGAAAGGGTGGTCAGGCACTGGAACATCTGCCCAGTGAGGTGGCTGAGTCACCATCCCTGGAGGTGTTTAAAAAACAGAGGTAGATGAGTTTTTGAGGGACATGGTTTAGCAGATGATGCGTGCAATTGGACTCGATGATCTCAAAGGTCTTTTCCAACCGGAAGATTCTATGATTCTATGACCATATCATGCCCACACACAAGGAACCTTCACCTCCAACACAGCCCACCTATGGCATTCACTGACCTAGCTGGCCCACCCTCACCAGGTATCAGGTGGTCACAGCTTCTTCAGGAACACCTACTCACCGCTTGGGTCACTGCCTCCACGGCGCCAGTTGTGGGAATTAACCACTACAGGCAGGAGCAGCTTTGTGCCACAGGGTGTCTGTCACACAATGACTTCCAATAACTGTGTGGAAACACTTACCCTGTAGCTTTATAAGCAACTTGACACAGGAATGGAGAAGCTGCCTTCATCTACCATCTGGAAACGGTTTGCGTACCACCAATGGTATGCATATCACAGTTTGGGAATCCCTGTTTTCTACCAAGAGCCTTACTAAGGGTTTCTCAGGCTGCCATACAGCTGCTGTAAAGGCTCTTTACCCTGCTTTGTACCAAGAGATGATGAAGACCCTTCAGAGCAGCTGCGTAACTGTCTGTGAAACCACATATCTCATGAATAACAATTTTATCCTGCTTTAAACTCCATTGGATAGAAGGCTGATCTAATCAATTTATATCTGAGTAAGAGAAAAGACAAAAGGATTCCAAGCCTCTTCTCATCTCACTAAAGCAAGGAAAATAATTTCATCCGAGGCATACTGGAGAAGAAATCCATTAAGAGTTATAAAGGAGAGCTGAATGTTATTGGTACATCCAAACAGCTACAAATGCCTTTAATTCTACTCCTGTTATTTCAGACAAAAACACAGGGTTTTTTTACCAACATGTTATTAGGGTATCCCTTAATTGTTACTTTCTTAACACAACTATTTTGCATAAAATTCAAAACTAATAAAACAAATGCATTTAATTTTTTAGTAACAATCACAATGTAGTCCGTTTGTATCAATTTCTCTGCAACGTGTCTGTTTGCTTCCTACTTACAAATATTATATAAAGCAAATGTGGAGCCCATAATTTATAGCAAATCAATTCCTTTTGATATTAACTTTTGACTAACTTGGACAGGTAAAAGGGACTTGAGGACCAGGATTTAAACTGAAAGGAGAGCTACAGGAAACAGTTGATTCATGTAGGAAACTGTATGTCAAGCGAGCTATGAGGGACAACAGGGTATGCATTGTTGTCAGGATTGTATGTCCTGGGTGCACTGAGAAACATGAGGCTTGAGGGGAAGTGTCCTCAGCTACCCAAAGGCTGTCGTTATGGAGTTAATAGTGCTTCGCCTGGAGTGGTCCTTTTAATAAATTTTATTTGCAAGTGAAAGAAAAATACCATAAAACCAACAAGTTCTTGTTCTTGCATTCCATTTTTATTCAATATTTCCTTTCAATTGGGATTTTGCCCATATTGAATTCTTTTTAATTAACATTTTTTAATTATTGCATCGTTTTTATTCACATGTAAGTATTTCTACTTATATTAGAGTAGGATTTAAAAAAAGGATGGATTAAGGGCCTCCAAGGTATGCAAAGTTCTAAAATAAAATAAAGGTGAATAACAATCTTACATTTGAAGAATGTGCAGGATGGGTTTCTTATGAAAATGTAACCAGTATGCACATTACTATATAGGAAATGGAAGGGTATTTTCATTCAGCGCAACTGGTCTTTCAGACCTTACTCATATGCACTGTCCCTAGTAAACAGCCCAGGAATGAGGCAATTAAACTCCTGATATTTTCTGACTTTCCACCACTGTCTTCATCTTCACCCAGCTGGTCATCCTCTGACTTTCATATTCATTGGTGTTAAAGAATCACATGCAAATGTGAGAAAATAACTCTTGTCAGTCAGATAGAAAAAAAAAGACCCAGTCATTTACTACTATTCATCTTAGCTTTAAAATGATTTTTTTAGAAAAATATCTATATTTAGCAAAGTGTCAGGAAAGAAAACACGTGGCTTGTGAATAGAAATGCAGGTCTCTAAACTAAGTATAAACACCGGTTTTGAACATCTGCATGTATTATTAGACAAAGTCTGCTTGTTTACATGGGCTTCTGGATCAGGTGGTGAATTGAAGAGTATATTTTTAGGGTTAGCAGGTTCTAAACTTGAATACTTTGGGACTTATGTGCTTTTAATTAACCTATTTAGCTACTGGGTTTTGCTAATATGTATATGAGGGTGGTGCACAACATTTTTAAACAAATTCAAACTAGCTAAGGTAATTGTACGTCTAATGTCTTACCCTTGTTATGTTGCAACTATTTATGATACATATCATCCTAGTTTTCAGCTCACGTTTTAAATTATTTGTTTGCCTATATTTCAAAAGTATGAAGCTGTTTCACTGGAGAGAAGCCATGTATAGTATTCAGAGTTTTATGTGAAGGCTATTGAAATAAAAAAAAATAAATTTATTCCTTTCAATGGATTTCACATTGTGTTTTTTAAATCTGACAGAAGATGCTATGAGTCCTTGATTTTCTGCTCCTTTACCTTGCTCTTTGTAGCCTGCAGCAGGTCACTGTAATGCTCATTGCCATTAATCTGTCTCAGGCAGATGTACAGGGACTGCCTGTTTTAAAGGTTTTGGCTCCCTGGTAAAAAGGTACTCAATGATGGATCCAAGCATAAAAAGTGACAGTGCAAATAAAACACTAAGAAAAGTAGAAGAGTTGTTAACATAGAGTTTGATGTGCCAAAACATCACCTTTTCAAGGCAACTTGAATTATATCTACTCCATAGATTTATAACTTTATGTTTTCACTATACATACTTCATAAAAGTTAATGGTGAGTAAACTGACACGAATAAAGTATGTAAGAACCCAAGGCAGTTCACCAAATCCGACCACAAGTAAAGGCTTTTTTTTTTTAAAAAAAAAAAGATGTTCATGAAAGTTTTGTATTTTTCATTGTATCCTGTTTGTACTGGGCTCCCTTTAGAAGGAGCAGAGCCAAGATACTATGAGAAAGGCTGTTCTTGTTCTATTTCCAGCCCAGCTAGAAGCAGGAAGTACTATAAATCTCGCAAGAAAGTCTGTTCTGCCAGCAGGGCTGATTCTGAAGTTAACCCAAGTTGTGTCATAGCCTTCAACAAGGATCCAGTCAGGTTGAATCATGGCATTTATAGAAACCAAGGAGTTTCTGAGGAGTCCTGCATAAAGATCAGAAAAGTATCTGAGCACTGATCATAGGTCCCCAAATTGCAATCACCGGGATGTGTGCAAAAAAAGGCACGTGGTCAGTACAAGCGACACTGAAATCCAGTTTATGATCCAGTCTGAAGGAGGGAGTCAGAAGCAAAGCACGAGGGAATTCAGAGAGGAATGACATAATTTGAATAAAACTTCTCAGGTCTGAGTCCTTTTTAGTGGAAAATGTATTTAGGATAGAACTTTGGATAGTTTTTGTTTCTTTGCCAGTTATTTTTAAAAGTCTACCCTGATGAAGGGATCAGTTGTACAATATACAAGATTGTTCATCTGCATCAATCCAAGGTCTGAACCTCTCAGAGAGACATATAGATTGTTCCCCACTATGTAGTTTGTTTACCACATATTGTTCCACCAAGGATCAAACTGAAGAGCAATAAGGCCCTTCGTGGTGGAATAAAGTTTTGCTTCCAGAAATGTATACTCATTTTGGACAATCAAGCCTTCTTCTCATGGCTTTGTTGTTATTACACATATTAACTGCAGTCTGTTTGACTGGCTATGTGAATATATATTACTTGGAAGCATATTCTCAGTCAATGCAATGAAAATTTGCAATGTGTTAACACAGGATGAACAATTCAAGTATCGTTTACACAGTTCTCAGTTCAGATTAAACAGAAATGAAAGAAAACCAATACAGTAAATCAATGCAGCTTTTGGCTGAAAATGAACATAAGGTCACGCTGGCAGGACCTCAGGGTAGAAATAAGCAGCAAATTGTTTCTCTGGCCTTGAAAACATCATCAAAACCCCATTAAGGAAATACTCCAGTAATCTCTGAACAGTTCTGCACAAACACACCACTGCCCCCCTCAAAACAGAAAATTACCATCCCTGCCACATCTACCTCCAAACAACAACATATCAAGAGAAAAAATAATCATATAATCATAATTACTCCATGGTTGGATGTCATTCTAAACTGTAAGACACTGAGGTTCAAGTAGCTAATCTACCATTTTCTTCTTGATTCTCCCTCCCTCTCTGAAATACAAAACGCAGCAGTATTCTGGGAAGAGGAAAACTTTTCTTTATTCACCTATCAGAAAATTACATTCTTATGTTGCAAAATTTCTCCTGCTTTAAACATCAGAATTTGTACATTCCCACAACTCCACCAAAGAGTACTGGGTTTAGCATGATTATGTCACGGAATTTCTAGGCAGATCTAATCATAAGGAATTTTGATGCATATGATCCAGACCCTTCTGAATTCCCCAGAGGTAAAACAATGAAACATCTCAGACTGTCAGGATTTCCCTACATTCACTGTGACAAATGTATTTGTAGAAAACTGAGCACTCTACACACTGTCTGTTATGTCTATATTAATAAACTAAATAACACCAGAGCACAGGCACAAAGTGTTTGGATGGTTGTCCACGCTGTTGTTAACCTACTCAGAAACACGGTTTTGGCTCTTGCCAACTACTGTTCTCCCAGATTTGCTTAAACATGATCTGAGAAATAGCAAAGGTCACCAATTGTTTCCACCAGGCACAGTAGCCAAGGTATCTTGGGAGGGGAGAAGGGTGAGTTTAGTTATATGGACAAGTCATGCCATGTTCTTTGATCTCCAGGCTAAAGAGTCATCCATGGCTCATTGTGACAGGCTACCCTGGCAATCTGAACCGAGAAGAAAACTGCACACTTCACTGTCTCTCTGTGATTCTCCTGTGTCTTCTTTCGCATGTGTTGGTGGGACTTCTGGAATGACTTTGGCAGATCCCAGTTTAAAGAGCACTGGAAGTAGCCCATTTTTTTTTTTTTAATGGAATACATGAATCATCAAGAGTTCTAATGTAAATCTAGACCAGGCAGTGGGACAAGAGGATAATTCCAGAACTTTGACATTCAATTTTTGATTCAGAAGACAATACATTGTCTTTCACTAATATTTTATATCCAAGACTCCAAAGGACTTTTAAATTCTGAAGCCAGAAAACACCTGTGACATGGTTTTGTCCATATCATTATTCACATTCTACAAAGAGGAAAATTGGGTCCCGACTGGTGAAATACTTTCCAAACTTTTTCAGCACGTAATGGCATTGCTGAAAACAGGATGTATGAGTCACAGATCTTAGATTTCTTTTAAACTATGTAATAGAAAGAGATGCTTATTTGAATTTAATATAACCATAGGTTGATGCCGCAGAATGGCATGTACTTACTAAAGTTACCTGAGCTAGGGGTGGCTGAGACTGATATGTTGACACAACACATCGTAGTACCAGACTGGAGAACTAGCCCTGCTCTGATGGCAAAGCAGCTGCAACAGCACACCTGGGCCATAAACTCTACCTCTCAACACTAGACAGCAGGGGGCAAAAACGCTAGATACTTCAGCTCACAAGGTCACTAGGCCAAAGTCTTTTTATGGATTTAGCCCTCAAAACAGGATTTAATAGCAAGCAGTAAATAAGGCCTTGGGCCACACATGGAACAATGAAGATAAAACAAACTACTGAATGGCTGCTCATTAAGAGTGCTCTGAACATCCTGTGCACAGAGGTAGAGAGCTCTGCGGAAAAAATAGTATGTGAAGAGATAATTAAAAAATGAATCATAATGAATTACACAGGCAACATTAATTAGGGCATTTCCTAACTTTTCCATGCCTTTATTTGTGACATCAAAATGTTCTTTCAATGTCACTTTTGTGTGCACAGTATAGAGCTACGCTCAGTTATGCTCTAAAGGCCTTTGCAATATTTGTGTTGCAAAGTCACAACAGGTTTTCCTTAGAGGTCTTTTCTCTACAAGTAATTTGGTTCTTTTCTTATCCGCATGGATGAGACCCTATAACCTTTAAAAATAATTGCTTTGGTTACTCAAGAACAAGAGCATATTCATGCTCTGTGTCTTTAAGAACTGTCAGAAGGAAAAGACAGAACAGCAGAAATACTAGTTGTACAACTCAGCTCCTAAAGCTACGACAGCTTATAACCATACCGGATTCCAGTGCATCCGTGGGAAAGTATTTATTTTACCTGTAGGTATAATTGTAAGCAATAAAAACAGTTCAAACCTTGCCAGAAAGGGTGTGAATTTCTAAAAAGAAGGAAAACTTTGAATTCCAATACTTGAGCAAACAAGTTAGTATAAAAGAAAAAAAAAGTAAATGAAACAGCGTTGCCAAAACAATGAGGTTAAGATTTGCCAACAGCTAGATTGCACTTTCACTTACTGCAAAAAAGACTGAGTTCTGAGCATGTTTCCTTTTGAATCCTATCATTTAGTGTGTAGAGTGAAAAGTATGTGTAGAGAGGATAAAAAATAGCAGCAGAAGCTTTGAAAACCAAAACATCCCCCACGTCTACTCTCTTGGAAACCATTTCACCAATATGGCAATAAGAAAAAAAGTACGTCCTGCCAGCTTAAAAAATATTGCCTCCCTGAAACCAGCTGCAGAGAGGAGGTAGGAAAAGAGAAGGAAGCTCCCCCAAAACACACTATTACAAACATACTCTACCATCTTTTGGTCTATGTTGCCAACTAATGGCTACAGTTTGTGTCTGAGACACAAATGCTGGAAGAGATGCTTGTCTTACAGCCAATTGAGTTTGATTCCATTCTTATTCTGGCATCCCCAGGTTGTCATGTCATGTAAAGCTTCAGTGTGTATCACAAAATGAATGATGACTTTGACTTCCTTTGCTCATCACTTGAATGTATATCAATATATTTTTAACAAAATATCACCAGACAAAGGTTTCCATCGGCAAGATCTTGGGTTTCCCCATGCACTACAAAACCAACCTTCATGACAAGTCTCATTTCCAGCCCTGAATGAAACCAGAACATGCATAAAAGACAAACTAGGTGGGGGAATGAAGTTAATCAACTTCAGAAGCCTGTTTTATAGAATGGCTTAGGTCAGGTGTTACTTCAACAAAGCATGTTCAACTAAGCACTGGCATCATGGCTGGATAGGGAATTAGAATACCTAAAACTGTTATTTATTTCTACTTGCCAAATGTTCAGCCTTCAACTGTACACTGATACCTTCTTGATCAGGTCTGTACACCCCTGTACTCACTTTCACCTCCCTTCAGCTGTGCTTAGTTTTTTCAGATGGAATGGGCTTCTGCTTTCATAATCCGCTAAATTTCTTCTATCCTTTAACAAAATCTGGTTTCCAGCTATTTCTCAGTTCTACTTGGACAGCCTTTTAGACAATATTGGAAATCCCAGAAATACTGCCTCTTTCCTACTGAGTCTCTGCATTGTTGTACATGCACCTGCTTCTTTCTGCTGTGCACCTAGACAAATGCAAGGTTTCTCTTTTGTGCCAGTTAGCCCCTTAAATATGAAGGCAGAAAATTGTGCTGGTTTAGCCCAGAAGGTCTGGCAATGGTGGAACTCATAATGGTAGCTATAATGATGTCTAGCCAAACAGTTCCTGTCATTAGATTTGGCCACATTTGAAAGGTATCATGCAGCAACCTCTCTATAAAATTCATCATATAAGGGAAAAACAGCTGAACTTTAAAAATGAGGTGCATTCATACTTGGCAACACTGGTTTTCTGATTGTTTTCTAATGGCAAAGACTAAACAAGATGGTTGTGGCAGTGCAAAGGAGACAACTGAAACTGAAGGCCACAACAAAAAACCTATAGACAACTCCACAATAAAGACAATTTCCATGCAAACCGCAACTGTTGAGTTTCAAGCCTTTCAGCTGTCTATCTGCTTAAAAGCTTTTTATTCAGCAAACAATTTACTTTGTAACAACCTTAGGCCTGGAAAATTTTTGCCCAAAACATGGTTCTTTCACAGAATCAGAAATTAGCTGATGACTTAATAGCAACACTGACTACTAAGCATTATAATAAGGAAGTATTTTATGTACTTGTCTTGCATTCTGCCAAAGACAGACGCAAGACTTGAGCTATTCTTGTATCATACATATGGATCAGAAGTTTGCTGGTAAGATTCCCAAATGGTGGTGTTCTCTTGCCTTTTTGAAAACCTAAAAAGCATCAGAAGAGCTAACAACCAAAACTAGTGGTTAGTGTTTGTGATAAAAATAACTAAATGAAATTTAGTTTGGAAGCTGTGGCTTACACACCCAGGGAAAGACAGTTTGAGAGATGTTTAGGGATGAGAAGCAAAGCAATGTATGAATAACAGCCAACACTGAAAGTCCACATTTCTTTTCAGCATATCTGGGGACTTACTGCTGCAGAAATAATGGGTGGAAACAAAGGAAGATGCAACCATTCCCACAATAATACTTTGAGGTGTGGAAAAAATACAAGTGCCCTCTGAATTTTTGTTTCAGAAGTCCTGCGCCAATCACATGACACTCCACTATATTAGTTCTCCAGATATGACTGGTAAGAATATCTACACTAAATTTGGGACATGGAGGAGCAACCAGGTAAGAACAATACCTCAAAGTTTCAGATACCAAGGGTTAAAATATCTTGGCAAAACCTTAACTATAGCAGATAGGTACGTAAGGACTGAAGAATGGTCATCTGGCTCAGCATCCTGTCCTCAACAATGGCAATAAGTAGACCTCATGTGTAAGTTAAGAATAGAGACGAACTTATATGATACTTTGAGTATTTTCCCAGTCTAATTATTTTAAGCTCAAATACTTCCTGTGCTTGGTGTGGTCATTTAGTAACCATCAATAGAGCTGTCCCTTCCAGGTATTTGCCCTGTCTCCCCTTAAAGTCATGCAGATGTTTTTTGGCACCCAAAACATCTGTTGGCAGGAAGTCTACTTCCACAAGTCTACTTTTCTTTGTTTAGAAAATGATTCCTGCTAACACCATTTGGCAGCCCCTAGTTCTTGTAGTGTAAAAACAGCAATCAGTATTCACCCACTCATGCCACTCCTGATTTGTAGACTTCTTTTAGATCCCATCTTGGTCACTTATGTTCTGAACTGAAGAAGCCTGGACAGTTCAGTCACTACTTGCTCAGACCTTTGGTCACTCTTGCTGCCATTTTCTGGGGGTTGGGTTTGTTTCTTGCTTTTGCAGGATTGGCACTGCACATGGTATTCAAGCTCTGGGTGAGGTATGGGTTTGTAGAACGACATAGCAGGAACTTTTCAACACTTTAGGGCAAGAGCCCACACTGTTCAGGACAAGAAGCAAGAAGAAACTTCTCACTGGAACTTCTGAAACTTCAGGAGAAAGAAAAGGGTACAATTATCTCTGTAATAGTGGCTATAGAGCTATCTGTTCATACTGTAATGATTTGAACCTCAGTTGAGCAACAGCCTGAATATTAACCCATAAAATTACAAAATACATTATGAATCTTTGGTGAACAAATCCAAACCGCTGATTTATTCAAATATGTAACCTACTGACAGCTGATACATTATTCAATCTATAGAAAATTGCCACTTGCCTACAGGTATTTTGCAGCAGCAGTGCTCACACTTTTCTATTACTTAGAAACTTCCAGAAAGTAAAAGAAGTCGCAATATATGCACAGATGTGATACCCATCATGTTCACCCTTATAAATAAATGTCTTTCTCTGGGATTCAAGCTCACTTTTGCATTTGTACCTACTCTTACCCCCACAACCGACAACAATACCTAAAGTTTGAAATTTCCACTGACCTTCCTCACCCCTTGACTACAATTTTGCTTTTTTGCTTGGCAGTTTTTAATTCAGGTCTGATGAACTCAGTATCAGAAAGCCCAAAGAAGAACTCAGTAACCAGACTTAAGTTTGTGAAAGGCTTTTTATGCACTTGGAAGTGTCCCATGATCTTATAACTTTTCTGCAGAATGGTTGCTTACAATTATTTTCATCATCTTTAAGTGCATTTACATTACAGTGCAGAAAAAATTGGCACATATGAACAGCAGATTGTCTGTGGTTTTGATTAGTACAGCACCAATATATCCTTTGTTTTTCAGTCCTGGGCTAAGAGAAACATCTTCCACAGAGACAAATCACCACAATGATTAATCGTGAAGCATCCCATATGGATAGTGATATCCCACATGCTTTAAATGAGGCTGGGTGGGAAAAACCTTTGCTTCACTCATCTCTCAACACAACAAATTGCTGGAAGGTACCCACAGGTTCATTCCCCTATGACTACAACCACACTGAAGAATTGATTGAGACCAGGTAAACGGCAGAAACCTTTGCTGGTCCAGTACTAATCATTTAGTGGGGTTGTTTTTTAAATTAGTTTTTCCATATGGAAAGCCCTAAATGCGGTTATACCCACACAGAACTATTTTTGCCAAAGTAGCTGAGTTCAGTGATGGACCTGATGTAAGCCACACCATTTAAAAGTAGTTTTCAATAGTATAAACTGCACTTTCATTGTAAGAGCTTAGCGTGCGACAACAAGCTTTGGCTGTGCTTCACACAAATAAGTTCAGCGTTCTGTGGAGTGCTTCAGTGTGGAACCTTCCACTGATACAACCGAACCACACTTGAGTGTGCATGAATGCTTTCACCACATACTCTAGTAGTCTGAAGCACAGTTATACTGATCCATAATGCAAGGTACTGAGCACAAGACACTAGCCAAAATCAGCTCTAAATAAATAGCCACAACTTGATTGACATAACAGAGGTCTATTTGCTTATGCTATTACCAGATTGGCCCTCTCCACTTATTTGACTTAAAATCAGAAAATAGATTTTGAGTCCCATTTCCATTTTCCAAATGGAAATACAAGGTAATTCTTCCTATCTATATGCATTAATTAAAATACCAGAAGTACAGCACAGTATTTTGTTATAACTGTACCTCAGTCTGTGGTATAGGTTCAGTTTTGACTTATAATTTCCCTCTCCAACACGTGTTTACTAACCCACTTAATTTAAATCAATTATTGATGACAAACTGCTTAATTGGTCAGTGACTTTCACAACATTTCTTTCATCTTCTGACTTATGATGGTTTTAATGTTGTTCCACAGCTAAGCCTCTGCCATCACAGCATATGATAAAACCACTATGTTTCTGAGCTTCAACAGGCAGAGCAATAGGAGCTGGGATCTTAGACACTTTGTACCCCTTACCAAAGCCTTCTGAAATAAAGCTGGCTCCTGGGATAGCTTCTTTTGCTATTTGTTTTTTTGTGATTCAAGAAAAGTATCAGCGGACCAAGGTCTAACTATTTGTTGGACATCGAGACGCAAATTTTGGTAAAAATTAATCTGTACCTTAATGTCCCTCCAGGATTAGAGACAATTAGTTTATAGTATTATGACATTGGCTCTTGGGACATTTCAAGTCGTGACTCTCTTAACCCAAAGATTTCATCAGTTTCTGGCAGTTCAGTACTTGCAAGGTACCAGAAACACTAAGAAACAAAAAACCTAAATGTAATCTTTTCCTTTTTCTGTAAGATTCCTGTTGCAGTGTGCTTTACATTCAAAGAGACAGGTAGAAAGACAGGCAGATAAGATTATTTCAATAAGGAACTTCAAATGATCCACTCTTTCAGTGCCTCATCTATTAAAATGACAAGAGGTTCCCAGCAGCACAAAATAGCCTCACTCCAGAACACTGTGTTAAACTAGATGTAATGAATTTCTCAGTGTTGGTCACCTGCATCTGGATAACTGGGATCAAAATTCTTAAGATGGGTGTCAGATGAATATCTGGATAACTGGGATCAAAATTCTTAAGATGGGTGTCAGATGAATATCAGTGGGTTTGAATGGAGATTTTTGCAAAATGAGATATATTTATTCTGTGATATCTGTATATTTTCTTTTCATTTAGAAATAAAAATACAGCAGGTATACAATTGCCAGCTTAGACTTTCTGGTATTGATGAAAACATACAATTTGCCCTTTTCTAGAATTTATAAAGGTTAGTTTCTTCTAATTTTTTAAAAGGTAACCAGGTCGTTACCTAGTTTGTGGGGTAGATATTAAGCTACATGAGTATAATTCAAGAGTCACCCCCCTAACTTCACTGGAATATTTGTCAATTCATTATGTCAACTGAGAGAATGAGCAAAGCATTAAATATATATATATGTTATTCAGAGGCTTCACAGAGTCCCTGAACCAAAATAATCAGGCAAATCTTTACCAAGTTAGGTCTAAGGAGAGCCAAGTGGACCACATTTCTTTACACAGTTTTCTTCACACTGTTCCATTTTTCGGTCTTGAGCTAATGGTGCTTTACTATGAATAAATATGCAAAGTGGGACCAGTTGAATTAAATCCAAAAAGCTTAGACACAAAGAAATTCTGCTGTGAGCCAGTACATTGCAGCTGCTGAGGCATGAGCTAGAAGACAGCAATACTTGCCTAGTTCGCTGGAATACTCTGGTGTGGGGCCCGTTATAAACCAATATAAGATTAAAGGAAAAGAAAACCAAACCTTAACATAAATCCATCTGAAAGCAAACTTATCAATGCTGTCAAGACAGTGATTTACACTAACACTCAATTTTAGAGATTAAAACACTCCATCTGAGCAACAAAAAACTAACTTATTGTTAACAATTTTCTCTTCCATTATTTAAAGCAGAAGCATTCACGTAATTCAAAAGCATATCAAGCATGCTATTTTTTTAATCACTGCAAACAGCAAAAACAGGACTTTGAACCATATTTAAACCACAGTGGGGATTTTACCACTGCTCATTGAAAGCAACAATCAAACCCACACAGTAAAATTCTAACATATCTGTTATTTGTTTTGCATTAACTGAAGCTTCGTGCAGATACGGCTCTGAAAGACGGTGCCAGTGAACAGCATTTAAATCTTTTTACACAACATGGAAGTCTGTCTGCATCACTGACTGTATCTTCAATTTATCACTTTCATTCATGCTTAAACTCCTCTCTCTTCCCACCCCCATAGTGGATTTCAGCTCTGCACAGCAATTTCTCTCTATCTGTGCACAGGTAGCAGCTTCTGGCAGACAACAGTTAATCTAAGACTTAAAACAAAATCACCACCAAGTATTATTGATATTATTAATAATTAGTATGTCAAAGAGAAAGCTACTTTTGTCTGAAAAAGAAATCACACCTTCTATCTTAATTATTTTGCCTATGCTCTTCCTGCTGCTTAAAGACTATCAGAAAAAGTAAGAAGTCTTATAAAGTATTAAGTAGAGTTTCTGAATTACTACATTCCTTGAGATATCAGGAGAGACTCGGAAAGGCTGCATTCTTATTTCTGGAGTCTGAGTGCAAAGCACCACGTAATTTTGCCAGTGGAGTTAACATCTGGAGACTGAAACTTCATAAGCATTGAAGGAAAATTCCTAGCACAGTGATCAATTAGATCCTCAATTGCGATTGGTATCAGATTGTCTGGCACTGAATCTTTTGCCAAGGCATTGGAAAAAAATGGCCAACTATAGCATTAGTGTTGCTCCTTTTACTGTACACGTCCCAACTCACCTGTATGCAGAAAGCAGGAGCTACCTAACTAGTTGGGTCTGCGAAGGATAAAGGACTGAGAGACACTTACAGATCAGAAGGAAGAACTGTGACCCTCCATCCTGATGTCCTATATAAGCAAAGCTATAGAGCTTAACCCACTGATTTTTGCAGTGGAAAAAATTGCTTTTCCCTGTTATCTGGGAAAATATAATCAGGCCCTGTGTTAATAATACAATAATCATATTATTATTAATTAATGCTACTGATTAGCTAATTGAAGGCAGCTTTGCATGTCTGTACCAACCAAAAATCTAGCAAACTCTATTTTCTTTCAAAATAACTTAACCCTCATGTCACTGGAGTATTGGAGCCTTAGGACAGATAGGTAATTACTGGTAGCACCACACCAACTGAGATCAGGGCAGTGGATCCGGCAGTTGTTGGGGAGCTATCATTTTCCATGCCACCAGCACACACAGGACCACCAAGGAAGTGTAGATAAACACAGTAGGAAGCAGAGAAACGTGCTGGAAACTAGGCCTGAACTTTGCATCTAGCAGTTCCAAATAAGATGTTGTTTAGGTATAACAAGACACAGTTATACACAGAAAATATGCATCGTAATGATTGCAGACAGGATCTGAATGTTTTTTCTTCTGGAAGATACCAAAACTCATTAAATACAAAGAGATATCCTGTAGACCACAACAACTAAACCATAGTTCAAATTCAGGTGTGATGCAGATCTCACTGTGAGGTGTATGGCTTTATGTAACCTTGCAATTTCAGTTGTTTATATTTTTGTTTTGCTCTTTTGTTAAAACCATCATTGTTTGCAACACGCACTACAAAATGTGCTCCAGTCAAATTTTGGGTAGGAGAAGAGTTCTTTCCAATTTCCTGCCCTTCTTTCCGAGTTTCTCTCTGCCACAGCCTTGTTTACCCTGATGCCCTTTGCTTTTCCTCCTGGCGTTGTCAGTCTGAATGTTTAACCTCCCTGTTATGGACAGAATGTTATTATAAACTTTCTTATTTAATAGAATAAAAAATGGATTTAAACAAAAAACTCACCAATATTAGTAAAGGCATTAAATATACTCCAAGTCTCAACAGGATGGACAGCTAGTACAAGCAAGTAACTGAGAAAAACACATGCCTTGTCAAACAAGCTCAGTCTATCTGGTAGAATGACATTAGCCTGCTCACAATTATCCTACACACACAGCTTAATCTACTGCAAGTCAAGTGACAGAGAGAAAAAGGGCTGACCTTTGAGCTTTGTAGCAGTTACAAATAGTAAGGATGAGCTACAGAATAACTTCATTTGGTCCAGATAATTACATATGGTCCTCTTAACAGGAAGACCTACCTTATTCTAGGAAGGAAAATTGAAGTCTGGTAGCTGAAATTTAATGGAAAACTGAAGACCACTCACTGGGAGTGTCAGATATCACTTTGCCGGAAACACAAAAACATATCAATCACACCATTGTGAATGCCACCAACTCTTCCCTCTAGTACACAGCTAAAAGCAGAAAAGAGAGAGAGAAACCAAAGAAATCAAGGCTGTTAATACCCTGAAGATGATTTCTCATGTGTTTATAAGCTTTTCATTATCTGAATCTGAAGTCCTGTCTTTTCAACAGGTGATTCCCAGGAGAAGGCAGGGTTTCATTATAGAAGAAGGATGTCCACACACACGGAATTTCCCTCCTGATGTTTAAACTCTTTCTACTAAAAGTGATTTGCAAGACTAACCAAGTCCCTTAACACATAGTATTTTCCTAAATGAAAAATGGAGTGATCTCCCATAACCACTGTTTTTGCCCCTGAATTCCTGGAAGACATTTTCATGTTGCCTCCCAGCAACTTAAACCGGACTTCCCATCTAGCGTGACCTTTTGTACAGTGGCAAAAGGTAATGTTGAGGGGAAAACTGGAAGCTAATGGCCCCCACATGACTGAAATCGGGGAAATCACCTATCATTGCAGAGATTATATCTTCAGTGAAAATCTCTAAAGGTGGCAACGTCTTTGTGAAACCACCCTTATAGCTTGTAGTCTCTGTAGAATCTTCGTTACTTTGGTCTTCAGAGTCTATAAATTAACAAATCACCCAGGTGGGCAGCACAAATTAAACAGTGTTGAAAACAACTATGGTATGGAAGAGGAAGGGATAACAGAGACCACCCTCCTGGTGACTCTCTTGTTGAAAGAAGAGAAAAGAGCAGTGCTAAGAACCAGAACCACTAAATTAATGTGAGAATTCAGTTAAACCTAAAGAATATGAAAATGTCATCCTGGGAAAGATGTAAGACACAAACAGGAGGCCATCAGCCTCAGGGAACCTGGGAATTCCCATCACTCAAACATTTGATATTTGCAAAGCCTATGGAAGCAGCTGCATAGTGAATGATATCTATGCCTTGGCAAGCAGCTAGCCCACCACTCATTATCACTGGTGGGTTTAAAGGCAAGTGGACATACTCTTCCACCAAATCTTTGTTCTCACACATCATGCTTTTATTTTTCCATTGGAATTTTATTTCAAATTAATAACAGAAATAGTGAGAATAAACATCAATAAGTGTAAGGTAGGGAAATGATTTACTGTTTGTGGCATTAATTCTTTCACTAATAAACCGTAACTGCAAAATCAGTAACTCTTAATAGCAAAATTATGTTCCTACCTGTTACTTTTTGCCATTCACATGACCTTTAGTCATTGGAACTGGAATTGACTTGTGTGGGTGTAGTTTGGTATGAGAATTGAAGGCTCTCATAATTCTCAAACACACCTACATTGATGTAAGAGCTGCTTAGTATTTCAATGGAAAAAAGAAAAGATAAGTAAATCTTGATAAAGTAAATAACACTCAAGCTTTAGAGATCATTTCCTGAATAAACGGAGCAAACTAGGTCGGGGGGTGGGAGAGAAGACTGAAAACATATTTGCTATCAGGATTTCAGAAAACAACTGAAAAATATGCACAAGTTGACGACATTTGATATTTAATATGAATATTTAGGATGCTGTCATGTTAGACATATACATCAGCTGATGAGTCCTGTCGTGACCTGTGATAGCGCTTGGAGCTGATCATGGAAATAGTCAAATTCTTGCATTCTGTTTCAGTACTTGATGTAAACTGGATTAAGATATGATATTCTTTTCCTCAACATTCTCAAAAGTCTCACTATCTCTAATCACCCCCACAACTACATTTTGCATTTATCATCAGGTAGTGGTGCAATTTTTTAAGCTTTCCTTCATGAGGCTTGCTCGTTATCACAAGCTTAGAGCATGCACTTAGACTGCTGATGAAGAAAAAGCCTCCCAGGCAAATCCAAGTTAGCACACAGGCTCTGGAGCATTTCTTCATCCATATAATTTCCTCATTAAGAGGGACAGTTTAATATGTGCCTTTGAGCCAGGTTCAGAACAGTTTCTTTTTTTTAATGTATGTTCATTTGTTAAAACTAACCTCACAAAGATAATGCTATGGCAGAGGGCTCCTCTGACACCTATTGCAATGAAGGAAACCCTACTAGTTTTTCCCATGCAAGACTGGAAATAACTTCTCTGCATAAAATTTGTTTTGTTTTGGCAGTGAAATCTGAAGAAAAGGAAAAGAAAAAGGAAAAAAAGAAAAAAGAAGAAAAAGGAAAAAAAAAAAGGATAAAGGAGCTAGTCCAAAATCAAGTTTATCTAAATGACATTTTCTTCTCATTCCTGCCATTGAAATGAAGATCTTCTCACCCTAGCCACATACAAGCTTAAAACAGTTTGAAAACAAAAATAATACTTTTTTGCTTTATCCTCAAGTGCTTGTGTACCACAATAGGTTTTTGAGATGAGAGATGATCAAGAAGATCCTCAGATGAGCTGCTACTTGTTTATTGGATGGGAGACACAAATTTGAGCCTCTCTTGTGTGTGAAGGTTTTAACTCACACTTCCCACCTGAATAACCTGAGTTACACGAGTTACTTTAACCTGTCTAAGACAGAGTAAACCATGATACCAGTGACAGGTTCAAATTTCTGATCTGAATTTGGGAAATTACAGCATCCTTGTCAAAAATAATTTCCTCTTTTGACATTTCTGCAGTCCGTCCATCCCAGAATAAGAGTTCAGGAACTTTCCTAACTATAAGGAATCAAACAGGCAAGCATCTGAATTAACTCTATGTTTCCCGCTGAGCACTCCAGTAACAAATGTGAGTTGGACCTGAGTGTTTCAGTAACTGACACCAGGCAAGCGAGTCCAACATTGTTAAAAGAAGATAAAAACAGATATCAAATCATGATTCAGAGCATGGGCGTATGAGTAAATCATCCTGAGGGTGTGAATTTATTTACAAGTTGGCTTCTTAGCAGCAAGTTAATGCTGTGTCTGGACCCACAGAGTCACGGTTTTGGATGTCCTTCCATACCACTGCAGAGCTGGGGAGAAGAATCATAGAAATGTTTGGTTGAAAAAGACCTCTGAGATCATTAAGTCCAACCATACCTGTCCACTACTAAAACAGATCCTTGAGCACCTCGTCTGCCCATCTTTTAAACACCTCCAGAGATGGTGACTCAGCCACCTCCCTGGGCAGCCTCTGCCAGGGCCTGAGAACCCTTTTGGTGAAGAAGTATCTCCTGATGTCTAATCTAAAACTCCCCTGGTGCAACTTGAGGCCATAAGTAGTGCCCATTTGGCTTCCTCATCACTTCAGTCAACCCAAGCGCTGGCTCAGAGGCCAGACTGACAAGGAGGGATTAGAGAATCACAACTACCTTCTTAATGAGATTCCATTTCCCTAATACAATGACTTGTTTTAATCCCTAGTCCTGCAACCTTTCGAAGAATCCTCAGAACAGAAGAGGCTAGGTCAAATAAAGAGAACAAATCATAACTAGACATCTGAACAAGCTGGGCATCTAAATTTCATTTCCAAAAGCCAGTTAGATTGTAACTGAAGTGAACAGTCTGAAAAAGGAACTTTTCAGTCTGAAAAATCAATTGTTGCCAGCAGAGAGAAGCATAAAATGTACCTAATGCTACCTCAAGTCGATGCCAGTCTTTCCATTATTCCTTTACAGAGGCACCCTTTTCCCAAAATGAACTCAGACCACTTTGGTTACGTGGCTGAAAGACCACTTTTCATCCATATTTTTGAAAACTTTTGCTTTTGTATTTATAATGTAAACTTCTTAACAACGTTCACTAAATCACCACATTCTTCTCTGTGCATGAGCAAAATAGCCCTTATTATTTACACTTTCTTTATGGTCTTTAGTGCTTGAGCATCCCCTTTAAGACTTCAACATCCAGCAATGAATGTGTGAAGCAAAACATTCAATGTTTTACATTTGTCCTATATAGAGTTTGATTTCCCTCAGCTTTAAGGAGGACTCTGTCATAATATTACATGCAAGAGGAAAATAGCATTTATCAGCACAATTAGATATTTTTGGAACGCAGTCATATTTTTCCATATTAGAGTTCATTCCAAAGCACGGTATATTCTTAATAGAGAGGATGATCCCCTGTATAATCATTTTGGGATGAGAGATGTGTTTATGAATCAGTATATTGGCTACACTTCTTGCTACCAACACTGGATTTGGAAAAAGGGATCTTAGTAGCAGAGTGAATACACAGCAGTTTACTCCCAGAGACCTCGGTTTAAATTTTTACTTGATAACAAGGCAAAATAAATGCAACAGCCTCTATCCTAGTCAGTACAAGTTATTTATCATCACCGACCCATCAAAACTTTAGCACAGCAGCCAGCACTCATCTGGCAGGGAAAGCCTTAGTCTAGAATAACTGGAGACTTGCCTGACAGCAAGAGAAGCACTTACGTTGTCTCTCTGTTAGAGCGTGGTTTATTTTTCAGAGCATCGATATCATTGATGATATTAACAAAACAAAGCATATAAAAAGTGGTAAAAGTTGGAATCGTTAAAATAAACCTGTCTGGAAAGAAAAGCTGATGTTTTGGACGCTGTGGAGATATTCTTGCTGTGATTTATGCCAATAGTCCCCTTTGGACAGGGCTCTGAGACAGGACTTCACCCTCCTCATACTCTGCCATCTCCATGCCTAACCAGAAGAGATGGTGCAGGGATTCAAGGATCTCTCTGCATCTTTGGAAGTGACACCTCCTAGGGAGACTCACCCATAAAGGAGTTATGAGATGAGACACAGCAGAACTTTTAACTCTTTTACAGCGCTGCAGTGGTTGAATGCAGCACATTCAATACTTCCATTTTGAGAATTCTGTTTTTCAACAAAATTATAAATGCTTTTCTCTTTGAAAGAATTCCTTTTTCCAAAGCCTGGCAAAAGAAATAATTCCAAGGAAAGAATATTCAATTTGGTTTAATCGCTTGCACTTTCCACCACATCTCACCAAATGGAAAAGCACCAACAACTCTCCTTGTCACATCTAGGACAACTCTCAACAGCCAGTTATCCACAGGGACAACTCTAACACAAACCCTGATCCTAGCCCTAATTCTAATGGTTCCCCACAGGCAGTTGTTCCCGCAGAGAGCTGTCCCTATGGATAGTTGTCCCTTCCCATTCCTTGTCAGTTCCTTTTCAATCCATCACTGGTGCTGCAAAATCAGATCCTAAGGAGAATTACTTTTATGAGTCAATGACTAAATGCTTTCATGAGATATTTCCCCAATCTTATATTAAAAGTGTAACGTGTGACTGGCAACACTAAGACAAGAACTCTTATTATTGTCCTCAGGTTGGGCACTATTCTGGCAGCTGCAAAATAGAATTGACCAAACCATGATCTTCAGTAACTATAAGCAATAAGCATTATCTCTACTGAAAACATAGTGTTGTTCTGCAAGTTTATTAATGAGCAGATTTTTTCACTTATTTTTTCGGTAGAATTACTATTTCGACTGTCCAGGCTTCAGACAAGTGAAAGGGAATTTATAGGCATACAAAGCAGGAAAAAACAATCTGACTTCATGTGCTGGTCACTGGGGTTTTGTTGAATGTGTGTAGCCAAATAGTTTCAGAAAAGCTGGAAATCACTGTTTTCACCTTCTTCGCTTGGATAGCTATCAAATATTTTTTATTTTTAGCATCAAAGAAGCTGAAAGGGCATTGTTAGAAAGAATGGGCTCTCTCTCTTAGCTCATGTAATAAAGTTCAGGGAGGGGGCTTAACTTCAGAGACTGTTCTGAAAAAATATTTTTTTATTCCAATACCAGCTCAGCAAACTTAAAGTGTTTATTCTGTTCCTCAAGGCTTCCGGTCTTAATTGTACAACATATTTTTACATATGAAATTTGGCTCCTCTGGATGTAATCACAGGACGATATTGATAGCGTCTTTTAAGAACACAACAACCACTCTGGGTCAGACCAGAGCTGTAAGTAGCCCTATAACCTATCCCCAGTAGTTGTCATTAGAGGATGCTTAGCAAATGAGTATAAAAACAAAGACATGTAGAAAATTGCTCCCACCCGCCCGAGTTTCCTCTCAATTTCTGGAAATTAATGATGCAGAGACTTCCTGAATCAGATGCTACTCTGGATTACTGTGTTCACTAGCTATCTTATGCCATTGCATTACTGACAAGCAAGGCTATGATTGTTGCTTACTTGGTGTTCTGTGCAGCCTCTTTGATTCTGCCCTCCTTACCACCTCTCCAGCTTATTTCTTGAATCATGTGTTGACATCTGATGCAATAAAAAAAAGGATACTTCAGAGATAGTGATCTCCGAAGAGCAGATTAACTGCATGATTTTTATAAAGTTATTTGCAGAAATCCATTACAAGTGATTTATTCTTTTATAGCACCGGCTAGAAATAATATATCCACACGCTTGTAAAGGCATTGGATCAGGAAAAAAGACATCTTGGCCAAGACCTCAAAATTACAAACAAAACCCAGAATCTTCAGTCTCTACATATGCACTTTACAGATTCTACAGGATTTTGTGTCCAAATAAATTCTTGCACCTGATGATAATGAAATACAACGACTCAGGAAACCCTGTACTTCTCATACCCCCAGCATAGCCTGCACCACTCAACATAGTCTCATTTGTACCTGGTTGGAGAATTCCTCTGTCTTCTTTCACAACAGAATTTGTGAAAGTATCCCCTACAATCAGCTCTTGTGCTTCTGCAAGACCTCCAACTAAAAGCTGAAAGGTGGCAGTGCCAACTGTCAGACATACTCCTGCGCTTTACACTTCTCTGCCTTCTCACAACTAGTCTCATAAAATAAAGAACAATTCAGCTTTGGCCCAGTTTCACAAACACCAAACGAAAGACTACCTTGGAAGCAGAAGTCTTAGCAACAGTTAGCATTTACATTACTAACCTTCAGATGGTACAAACATTAATTAATTATCTCAGTGGGCAAAATTCAGCCCAAATAAAAGTGTTTACTTTCACGGATATTTGCCAGTGAGAAATTCAGCCTATAATTTTTTCCTCTCTCCTTTGGCAATCCTGCTTACTCCTACGCTTGGAGCAGTGTTTATTTCCCACTCTGTCAGTGGCTTACCTGTTGGCAGAAGCAAATTTCTTAATGTGCCTGAAGGTTGCATTGAGCCAAATCCTGACCTCCATAGCAGCCATGTAGCCTCAGAGACTTCCTGGGAATAACCAGTTGCATGTGTTTGGCCCACTGTGAACCAAAGGGAAGAATGAAGCTACTAGGAACACATGAATAAACTTCTTCCAGCTTGCTCAGTTCTACCTTAAAGTTCTGCAATTCCTAATCAACATTTCTCTGGAAGTGAAATACAAACAACAATTTTGCCTCATTTCTTCCTTTTCAGCAGCTCAATCTTTTTAAATGTCACAGACAGATCAATGTCACTCATACAAGAAATTTTAAAGTAGAAAATCCTTTCTTTTATTGCTCATACCTGCAGCAAATATAAACCATTGTAAATGAAACCTAATTTGCTAACATGCAGTGCTAATTTGATTACTCTAGATAAAGGTCTTAGTGGGACCAATTGGCGCTTGCTGCAGTGTGAAACTAGAAGGATAATTTGCTAAGAGAAAAGTACAAGCTCTCTTTGGCACTCTGAAACGCGTTCAGTTGGTTTTGTGCTTTTGCATTTGAGTGAGTACTCCAGCACAAATTGGGCACAATTAGTAGCACGTTTAAAAAAATACAGCTCAGTTCTAGTGCTAATTTGTCCTTGCAATAACACCAATTTCCCCTGTATTTACACTCAGTAAGCGTACAGAGGCTAACACAGAGGAAAGCTTTGGACAATTCGCATTTGTATAGCGCAGAGCAAATAATTCATTGTGCCCCATGTGAAATGAGTCGAATATCTCAGCCCACTTTCCAGAGAACATGTGTCTACATCACAAAATCTGCCACCACAAGTTGGCACTAATTGGCAGGCTCAGCAAAGTGGCAAAGGAATGAATGGCCCCTGGATACCGAACTAACATTTTTCCCCTACAGGTGGTCTTTTCAAGTCGGAATTGAGACGTACATTGTTTAGGCAAGGTGAAGTTTGTACTGCTGGTACATGTTTTGTTGATTCATAGAAGATTTCAGTTTATAGCGAGCGTTTTCGTGAGCATTACATTCACACTATTAAAAAAAAAACAAACAAAAACCTTAAATTGTATTTAAAAAAAAAACAACAAAAAAAATTCCAGCTGTCCCTATTTTTTCCCCCACTTCGCCCTCTCAAAATCCTTAGTATGTTCAAAGGCACAACAAAATCTTTTCAGTTCTCTTCAGCATATATTGAGGAAACAGCTCTCTTAGATCTGATACCAAACCAAAAGATTAGGATGCCAGCTGCTTTTATCAGAGACCTGACTCTACAGACTTCATTCAGAGCTAGCCCTGTTTGTGCCATTTTCTAAACCTTGTTCAAAAACCACTGACACCAGTGGGAAGTCCCCAAAACTCCAGTAAGCTTTAAGAAAAGTCCTTTGGTGAGAGGAGAGTTAAGGAGTTCATTCTGCATTGTACTGTCACAGAAAAAAAATCAGAGTTACTCTGATTATGGAGTATCATTATATTTACTGGGAAAAGAAACTGGATACTAAAGAGGCTCTTCAGAATGACTGAAAATTAAAGCCGGATAAAGCAAAAGCAGAAATAAGTTATGTATTTTTCCTATTTTAACAATAGCAATCAACTAATGAAACAGACATCCGAAGAAAATATATAAGACCCTGAATGTTGACACCTTCAGCTCAAGATAAAATACTTGTCCAGAAGATGAGATTCAGTTGTCCTCACCGACTCACCAAACTGTTCCGATATTTATTATACGAGCTCAAACTAGATGATCTAGTTTAATTAGCTATCCTACACTTATTTCATGTAATTTCAGACATGATTTCAAAAATCTCCACATTGTTTGCAGTACAATAAGTTGATTGGTTTTATTTTCTATCATACCCCTTTCTGAGACTTCCAGTTGCTGCCTCCTTGATTATATTTTTTTTGGCAGGGACTTCTCTCCATTTTCAGAGGTTTCTAAATGTGAACAAACACTGCACAGCAGAGGGAATGGTGTGTGTGGTAATTGCTAAAATGCAACAAATTTTCACCAAACCATGAAGCAGCACTTAGTATTCAAGGGAAGAGGGGATTCATTCTCCCTTTCTTATTCAGCCACCGGCCCTCTTATTGTGACAGGTAATAAGCACAAATCAGTGGTCATGTGTTTTGGTCAGAGCAAGCAAGTTTGTCAGAAACTGGACTAAAACCATCTATCTCATTTCACATAGTCTGGGACACAGTCGATGGACACAGAATTCAGTGCTAGTGGCTCAGCCATCAGTAGGTGTAAAACCAAACTCTCATCTTGCACTGATGGAAGAAACAGAATGTTTCTCCTGTTCCTTTGGGAAGGGACCTTTTCCTGCCACTATTCACAAGCACATAAAGCCCCCTGAGCTCTGCCAGTCCTCCTGCATTCATTCATTCAAACTGAGCAGGAGTCAGGATTACCAACCTACAAACTGTAGCAGATAAAATCCTGCACAGTGCTGGCTCTGAAGAAGGCAAGCTTCTGAATTGTGACTATCTTCATCCCTCTTGCAGTTTACCCACTCAAATATTTGAATACACCAGTCCTTTTGCTGATACATCCTTCAAGTTAACTTAAAACCAGAAGTCAAAGGAGACTTTATCATACTGTTATGAATAATCACAGTCTAACAGAAAAGGTATTTCTGGGCTTCTCTTGAAGAGTAGCTTTTCAGATTATCCAAAAAGAATTTTAGGCTACTTGGCCTTTTTGTAGGATGTAAAAGGGGACTTATTTATAGGATAAGTAGGCAATACAAGAACTGTAAAGAGATGCAATTTGGCATCATCAAAAATTGCCCCAGAAGTACTGCAACTCTCTCATATGGTTTCACTCAGGTTTTTGTATCTCAGATAAGTAGAGAGAAAAGAAAACAATACTTGGCTGTTAGCAAGTGCAACACACACCATAAGCAAGCTGCTTTGTGGCCCTGACAATCTCTGTTCTACACATGCCAGGTCAGCTCATTTAAACTAAGTCAGCTACTGCACCATTCACAGCTTCATGGCACAATACTACTGAGATCCACTGTTAATGGTTAAAGTCTTGTACCATTCATCACTGAGCCTAGTCTTTAGGGTATTAGCCATGATCTCTGTACACACTGGAGGAAAACCGATACCAGTAGGACAGGTGAACAGATCCAGCAAGAGGAGGATTGATCTCGCTCTAAGGACTGCTGCCAGAGCATCAGTAACTACAGTTTTCACTGTGAATCAAGTTCAAAGCCAAAATATCATTCTCTCACCCACCAATGACTCAAAACAATACCCTGTCCTTTGACACTTTGTGACTGATCCCATATCCCCACAGCCTCACTCCTTTTCATCCCACTTCATCTCTGTCCCCTAGGTACAGAAACAGAAGAATCCCCTGCAGAGAGAAGATAGTTATCCTGATGAAAACACTCGGTATTTGGCACACTCGCTGTTTGCACCATGCTTTGAAGAAGCACAGCACTACATACTCTGAGTGCTAAGTATTTCTATTATTATTGCTCTTGAGCCAAATTCCCAAGGACCCTGGTTCGTCAATTAATTCAGTTATTGAGACTCTAACCTCTGGTTGTCCTCAGGCTGCTATGAGAGGAGCATTAAAAGGAGAAATCAAAACACACACAACCTTGGAGAGAGAACAAAGTCTAAGAGTGGAGTGGGAGATCCGAGTAACTGAAGCTGGGGAGGTCCAGCTTTGTGGTGTTGCAGGGCTGTTCCAGCTGCTACCATGCACCAGCTTCTCCTACCTGCCAAATTAATCTCCCTCCTTTTTGATGTTTAATTCCAAAGAGCTATGAAGAACAGTCATTGAATCTATGCTATGTTTTGTAATGAGTCAGTCCAGTCTGTGCTCTTCTCCTAGACCCTATTTGTCTTCTAAACAAGCCACATACTAGACATGGTAGCAGACTCTATTGCCTGATGTGAGCGCTGAAATCAGAGCTTTGCTCACTCTACCACTTGTATTTGTTTTATACTATTTGGAAAAAAATTCACTAAAGGTTTTGGATAGGAGGTCAGCCAGTTAGCAGCATTTATTTATTTCCGTCCTGTGGGACGGCCTGGGCGAATGAGACAGTCACAGTAGGGATGAACTGGCTGGTATGGGCAACCAAGTTGCTTTTGCTGCTTCTACTTATTTTATGCCAAACAAATTAAGCCTCTGCAGTTTTATATTTTACAGCATGAAAGGAATATTGTTGACAGTTTCTTGATAATAATGGAAATCCCTTTATTAAAACAAAAATAAAAATAAACTAACAGTGAGCTAAAATAAAAAGACAGGTTTTAAGATTACAGATAATCCCTGCTGTCATAGCTGTGGCTGATTTTCATTAGAAAGAAACAAAATGACAGTAAAAGCTGAAATTCAAAAGTACAGAATCCTCCCTCATTGCATGTCAAATCGTAGGTGTTTGGTATGGTGAAGATATAGTGCCATAAATCAAAGCTAATTCCCCTAGCCAGATGGTTCAAATTTGTGTACTAAGTTTTAGGCAGTAACAGAGCACAACAGTCTGTTGTCTTTCCACAGGAGGGTTCTCAGTTTTGAGCACCTAATTAGTCTAAAATTAATGAGGCCTGATCTGAACATTTTTACACACTGAAATGAATGTGAGCAGAAGCAGGCTAAAATCTCTGACTTAGAGCAGTGATGGCACTGAAAACAGGCAGGAGGAAACTGTAGGAGGGAACAGTACAAACAAGAGCCAGGCAGGTTAAGAGAAAGAAATAGGAAAAGAAGAAATCTTTGGAGAAGAGAAACTGTCCATCTTCAAAGTTTATTTGAGAAGCTGCTGCATCAAAAGATTGTTACAAACTTCATCCAGTTGGCTGGAATAAATATTTTACAGGTGGCACACTTTATGTGATGCTTATGTTTAACTGAGTTTCCTGCTACAGCAGTCCTTCAGAGACTTAAGGACTGGGACACCCTCATTTGTGGATCCTAAAGGAACTTAAATAGCAAACATTTTGCCCTGCTAAGAAGCTGACAGTTTTTCTCAACAGCAGTATTCTCTGGAACCTTGCTGGTAAAAGTGCTGACATCAAACCCATTAGGCAGCAGAATTTCTGGACTGAGTTGATGACACAGATACTAAGTTCCACTTCATTTCCACTTCCTTCAGGCATCCAAGACTTCTTTGCTGATTGGAGCCTTAGCTATTTAATAGGCCACGAGTCAAAAAAAGGTTCTGTTAAATGCAGTAGGGTTTTTTGATTCTTTTTTCCTCCAGAGAGCAAGCTTCATACAAGCAGATGTGCTTGGCACTTTGGCAATACTGGGTTCCAGGGCACTGCAATACTGTTTAATCCCATTAGTAATGCTTATTTTAGAATCTGCTTGCTCTTAAAGACATGATAGTGATCTTAATTATTGTCTCCAACGTGTATTTGCCTGAAATAATTATTATATTTCATTCCTATACAGACAATGAGATAAAACTCTAATTTTGTTTTATTGGCCTTTCTATCCATCAAGAAATGAGTTCCTTGTGAGAGCTTTGAAGTAGTCCCCTTCATGGATTAAACCCCTTGAAAGTACAAGAACAGAAGGGTGGGGTGTGAGGGAATTGAAATAATTTACATCCCAGCAGACATGTAATGGGAAGCAACAATGCAACCAGACCTACATGATGGTTGAGAGGAAAACGTTGAGACATGCTATTCAGCATGTAAAAAAAAAAAATCTGTTTAGCTGCAGCTTTTAGCTCAGGAGACAGCCAAGGGCTGCAGTAAGTCAGAGGAAATAAGTAGCAATAAGGAGCTTCCCTAATCATATTTAAAATAAAATTTAAAAAAGCTTTACTGGATAAAAGAACATCAGATGCTTCTCTGTCATTTGTCTAACTGTCAGATCACCTTAGCCTCACAATATCAGCAACAATATTATATTGGACTAGGTAGCACAAACCCCTTCTAATCAGTGTTAGGTCTACTCACTCCAGATCTTCCTCAAATATGAAAAGCATTATGCTCTTAATCTTGTTACAAACAAATTTCAACCACGTTTTTCTCAAAAGACAGATCTGTAAACTTGACAACTGAGGCTGGTTTATGTATACGTACAGCCCAATTTGCTTTTTTAAAATTTTAAACATGATAGAAAAGAAAATCTATCCATCAAAGGGAAAGCTTTGAACACAAGAATTACATAAGCTGTGATCACAATAGCAAGGCTCAGTGTACAGTTGTGTGCAAGGATGGATCCCACGCAACCCTTGGAGCTGTCTCCTGGGATAGAAGGAACAGTTTGGGCTAGTCTTGTAACATCTTCCAGAAAGCTAGTGCTTTCCCACGGAAAGCAATGGTATCTTAAATTTTTAGGATCTTGATTGTAATGGGTGCTCGGCATCCTGCCCTGGAGCAAACAGAACAATTACACATGCTCTGAACTTGAAGTGTATGAGCAACTCAGTCTAAAATTTAATCATGTCTTAGAGACTGACTGGATCCAAACGTGCTGAGGCCCCTGCTGATCGGAAGCTATATATTTGAGATACTTTTAAATATAGATTAACACATCTTCAGAGAAAGAAAGTTAAGAAAAAGCAAGTAAAGAACTTGTCTAAAGTTTTAACTATGTTCAGAATGTAAGCTTTCCAGCGCTGTGGGCCGTGTGTAGCACATATAGCATATAAACCCCTCTTATCCACCTGCCCATCATGGAAGCAGATATAAAACACTTCTCTATGCTGCATGCTTAAATTCTGAGTGTCTAATATGCACATAAGCAGCTGTCATTTTTTTGGAGGCACAGAGGTAGAGACACAAAGATTGTGCATTACCTCTTCCCCCCACACACACAGACGTTTGCTCTTTCTGCCTTCTGGCCTTAATAATTCTAAAATAAAGATCTCTCTGTCTGACAGCAAGCGGCTGCTCTTTTTAGTGAGCCTTCCCACTGTACTGCTGCCTTGACACTACTGTGCTGTAAGAAAAGTATATTCACTTCTTCCAAATACAACCTAGAAAGGCCAAACAGTGGGAAACCTCCTACTTGGTATCATGCCAAAGAAAGCTTGAAGCGAAAAATGGCAGTGTACAGACAATTGTACAGATGGTGTTGGTCAGAAAAATACTATATATGATTAGATTATCAAAAGAAATGCAATACAAATGGTAATCACATGTATGTCACTGCTGCTAAATATAAATGTGTCAGAGGCCTCCCATATGGAGAGAGTCCAGCTGATATTTCTAAGATTTTGTGCTTCAGCTGTTGATTGAAAAGTTTCAGTCCAGCTTAAAAGGTATGTGCTGACACCTTCATTGTACTTTGTGTGAGGAAAGGCTCATATCCTCCATAAAAATAACCTTAATCTTTGCAGACAGCAGGCAGTTCAGGGTTCTACACCCCACAGGTTTTACAGCTGTATGCTATGCTTTCTATATGATCGCTCACTTGCCCTGGGAATGTCTCTAAGCTTGCACTTTGCGTATCCTAAACTTGCTCAGCGCCAGCTCAGAGCAAGAGGAACATATGGTCCTATGAAACTATCTGATTTTTAAAAAACAAGAGATATGCTGATAGTAACTTCCTCTTCGCTGATTAATACTCTTTAAAATTCTCAGCAGTGTTTAACCATGTGATAAAAAGCACCATTTCTGTTGCTGTAGAATACCAAGCAGCACACTTGTCTTACAGCTCTGCACCATGGACGGGAGGCGACATCCTTTATAATATCAGTGCATAAGAAATTACTCCATCGCATTTAGAGATAAATCCCCAGCCCTGTTCAGGTGATACAGTCCACAGGGGCACGCTGGCTGGCTGCTGGGGTTGTGCCAGGCAACCACCACAGGCTGTGACTTCCTATAGAAGGAATTGTGTCGTTCTGTTAGGAAGTAACAAGTTGTGCAAAATCACGTTATATAACAATTTCAGAAGAAGGGCTAGTGTTGTAAAATTAATCAAACAATAGGTGAAAAGAAGTAGAATTACATCAGTCAAATTTCATATTTCTCTGTGATTACTGCTGGCAGTAGGCTTGCAGATAAAAGAAACTTTTGCCTTTACTAATCTTAAGCAGCTTTAAATTTTACAAAATAAGGGATCCTATCATTACATCAGAACCAGGAAATAAAACTTAGAAGCAGCCATGGGACCAGACCTGCTGTCTTCCCTCCCTCAAATGATTGTCCTCACCACTAATTGATGAGGCAAGGGCTCTGACAGATGTCAGCTATAAAAATAAGCTTAGCTCCAGAGTTAAAAGACACTACTCCCCTCTGCTGTTGGATCTCCACCTGCGCCATGTTCCCATCCTCTGGGCAGAGCCAGGAGAACTGAACCTGCACTGGCACTTCAGCCAGAGCCATTGACAGCTTTGCACCTTTCCCAGGCTGTTGATACAGGGAGCAGGTGCAGATGCACATCTGGTCTGCTCTCCTGCACAGGCAGGGGGAAAATCTGCCATGCTTTAGTTATGATGGAAGATGGAAAAACTGACACCTTAAACATCCCGGTAGAATTAATATAGGACTTTCTTGATATAGGCGATGTCGCTTTTGTGTGCAAATTTTCATGTTATCTCACGGGAGGTGAAGAGTCTTTCTGACTCACAGCCAGACATTCAAATGACAAATGCAAAAGCTGGTTGTCCACCTTATTCATTATCAGGAAAAAACTGAGCTGGAGTGAACACCACCTGGTGTGGCAGTACTGGATTTACAGTAGTTAAGGCCCAGTTAAGCAAATGCTAATAGAAACTGTTGCAAACTGCTCACATTATACTAAGTTTGAAACTTAGGAAACCCCCAGCTAAGTCAAATGCATTGTCAGTGATTTCCCTCATAAACCATCTGGTTCAGCCTGGGGAAATCCTATATTGTGCCTGTACAAACACTTAAGGAGCAAACAGAAATGTTTGAGTCCTTCCTTCCCTCTCCCCATCCCACAGGAGCAGAAAAGGGAGTGGAAATGGAGTCCACACTTTTATTTCTGTGCCGTTACATAATTGCATCGTGCCTTTGCAGAGTTCCTCCCGCTTTCAGCGTGATCAAAACCATTTGTAGGCTGGGAAACTGAGACAGAGAAAAGGTATGTGCCTTGCTCAAGGCTACGCAGCAAACCAGTGGCGGAGGCGGGAGGAGAACCTACAGGTCCCAACAGAGCCGCTGCTGAACCCTTACAAGGTTCCACATTCCTGCCATTCCTTGTACATTCTTCTTAAAACCTGAAATGCTGCTGCATCACGGGCTGACCATCCTACTCAATACACCACCTGCTTCCAAATGATCGCTTAGCCATCCAGGGCACACAGACAGACACTGTAGCTATTGCTTGCCTTTGTTTCAAGATGATTTAAGATTTGTGGAAATCACACTCATTACACCAGGCATATTCACTGACCAGTGGTTTTTCTTTTTGGTAGCCTTCCCTAACCACAGGCCTCATTTAAGCGTCATCGTCTGAGCCTCCTATTCTTTTAAAATTCTGCAGTAGATTCCATTTACTAATACTAACAGGAAATCCCATGAATCTGCCTCATGCCCTTTCACTGACTTCACAAATCCAATTGATACAGATAGAGCCAATTTCTGAAACTGCAGCTGTCCACACTTACAAAGCTCTGACTGTTAGATAAGAAAGTGCCAGCTGGAACAAGAAGTTTCTCCTACTACTAGATGCCACACTCTTAGCCAAGCGGGCAGCTGTCAGCTTGGGTGGCAGCAAAGCTGCATAAATGGGAAACCCTTAGATCCAGTCCCTCATGCTCACCCTAAAGTGACTGATAAGTCCCACCACAAGAAAAATAGGAAAAGCCCAGTCCCAGAAGAATGTGATTGCACATTTCCAAGTTTCCGACTCCCTCTCCATACCATTCTGCCCTCCTACACCACAGGATCTGCAGCCCTAGGAAGGTGCAGTACTGGGATCTAAAAGCTATGCTGGACTGCCTTCTGATCCAAGAAGGGCCATGGTCTCAGCTTCACTGGAAGAGGAGCTAAAGGTCTCTTCATGTCTGAGCAGGGCTTGGCTCTTCATGAAGTTAACGCATGGTTTTATGATGAATTTCATTGCTGGGTTTAGATCTCACATGAGTTTTAATCTGCATATGATTACAGATCCCAAGACATTTTAATAAACAGATGCTAGGCACCAAACTGGGAGGGGGGGAATGGGCACAGTGGCTGGCTCCACCACCCTCAATGTGTCAGAGTTAAAAGGGGAATGTGGATCATCTCCCATTCTGTGGGATCAGCAGAAAGTAGCCTGCTCTGGCCCAGCTTCCCCATGCCAGGAAGCAGTGAAGGAAAGCAAGCCAAAGGCTTACACTGCCTTCCTGAGAGCTCTCCTGAGCGAGGGCTATTGAGGCATCACCCCCATCTCAAGGTTGTACGTAACATCAGGGTATAATTAGATGTGTATTTTCACCTGATACTAATAGAATCATGTGCTATACACGGAAAGCAGATTTCAGAGAAGTGAAAAAAGCATTCAGTTTCAGCAGAGGTGGACCTAATCCTCTATCCAACACAATTACCCCATGATGAGGTTCTGCTATGTTCCACCAAGTCTTCCCACAGGCTGTGACTGTTGGGCACCTGGCTGAGTATCAGGAAAAGAATTTAACAGTCATTTGTGAATCCCTGCTTCACTTACCCTTGGTCCAGCGTGGGAATAAGCATAAAAAGTAGGAAAAAATGCCATTGATGTTACTTGACAGATTTTACCGGTGGCTTTCTAATGGACTCCTGTTTTAAAACCAATGGCACATCATGGCACGCTGCTCTTCTTTGGGGGAAAGAAGGACTCAGCTGGTTTGAGGCACCACAGTGAGGTGACACACTTAGGTCCTATTTGCCTGGACTTCACTGCTGCACTGCTTTTTCCCACTGCTCCACTCTAGCAAATAGGATAAACATGACAGTGAAAGAGGCTTTCCAGCTCTTCAGATGAATTTTCCATACAGCCACTAAAAGAAAAATGAGCTCTGGAAACAAGTTTCTCTGGAACTCCCTTCCTTACATTGGAGATGTTATTTATTGATTAATTTCTGAGGTTACTGAATGTCATTTGATTGAAAGGAGATAAGAAATACTGAAAATATTTTACAAGACTGTACATCTTCAGTGAACCTTTAGAGGTTGCAAACAACATTTTACTTCTCTGAAGTAACACAGCTGCCTCTTGGAAAATGATTATATGCCCAACCACTCAGTTTTACAGTTTTCCTATTTCTGAATTCTTCATCTACTTTTCTGGAGATATCTCAATGCCAATCTCTCTCCTCCCTCATCCTCACATCAACTACTGAGAGAGAATTTTTAAAAGGGTTTTGAAGTCTTACCTTTTGCAGGCAGTCTTCCTTGAGAATTTTAACCTTTGTAAACTTTCTTCTAAGAAAGGACCTTTCCCAAAGCATCTTTACTTAGTAAATAGCATTGGTTGAATACTTCCACAGAAATGGACGTAAATTCTTGGGTGACTTAGGATAAGTTGGGAAGATAGACAGTCAGAAATATACGTATCGTTAGGTTTCAGAGATCTTAAGCCCCTAAGAAAAGCAGGCAGCTCATATATAAGATTCTACAGCCCAGATTTCATAAAAGCACCAAATAATCAAAAAAATACATATGTGAAAAATAGTTCTCCACTTAAGAAAACTTGTTTAAAAATGGAGAAAAAGGAAATGCCACATAAATACATTTGTGAAGATATCGTGGCACCCGTAATTGTATATTCTTTTGCTCTTTATCCTCACACATAGCTATGATTTCCTGAATGGGAAAAAAAGCTAATAGAAAAATAAATGGATAAATAAATAATTAGAAATTTAAGTACAAGAAATTAATACAACACTCAGGGTTTTTTTAATGGGAACTTTATATATGGATCCATTCAAGTTATGTGTATGGAAAGTAGACTGTGGCTTTATGGGCTTCTTAATATAAATATCTCTGACATAAAAATTACTCTTCTAGAAGGCTTTGTGGAAGGATCAGTAAAAAGCTCCTTGTATGCAGACCTATGTAAACTGTTTAACAACTAGGGAGAAAGTTTTCAGATACAACCTTTCTTCTCCACATCCCCCACCCTATCCCTTGCAGACTTCTGTCTTGTTTTGTAAAACTGATTTGCTGTGTTGTTTCAGAAGGGGCAGCTGAGCAATCCGTTTCACTGCCTCTCTTTCCCATGGAATAAATCCCCCCCAGCCCTCCTGCTGCATCCTGACAGAGATTGCAGGCCTTTCTTCACTGAATTCTTTCAATAATGCTGTAATTGCAACATTAGGAGAAACAATTAGGACTAAAGGGAGTTGCTTCTGTATGCCAGCTCTGCTTAATAACTTAATTAAATAAACAGAAATATAACTATAATGTAAATATTTCCTTTCTTTAATTCCTAGGCATCCTGAGAGAATGTTGCTGAATTGATCTAAAATTATTGAAAGCCTTTTCAGCTCCTCCACACTTAAAAACAATTTAACCGCCTTCCCATGCCTATCCACTTATAATATTCCACTTTTAAGGCTTCAGAACCATCTATCAAAGAAAAATGCATCCTCAGAAATGAATACCTCAGATAGTCAAAAGTGTTTATAATTGAAAAGGAACCATGAGGAGTAAATTGCTCTGTAATTTATAACTGCAGATTTCCTTCCTCAAATTATTTTCATTCAGCAGTTTTCTCTGAGCACTTTTACAGTTTCAAATGTTTTTGAAAAAATGCAAGAGACACTCAGATCATATTGTCTTCTGGCACGTACACAGCCACTCAGAGGCGATGACCCTATCCTATGGCTTTACATTGAATAAACTCTAATGGCTTCAATACACTGACTCATGATTTGCATTGGTTCAGCTGAGACCAGGCTTAAACTTATCATCAAAAGATTATTCTCCCTCTGTTTCGCTGGGGAATTTTCTTTGGATTCACCATGGCAAAATTCTGAAAACAACCTGTTACTCCTGTTCAGAAAGAATACTAAAAATTTACTCAGTGACAGTGGTGTAATCCTGAAATACCATGATGCATGATACTACCCCAGATCAAGCATTACGAAGAAATCTTTCTAAACTAGCAAGGTTAGCAATAACAAAAGTTTCCTTCAAATTAGGTAAAAAGAAAATCCTACTGCTGGCTAGGTATGACTCCTGGTTACAGTGATTTTAGCTTTGTTCTTTATCTGTCAGAACAGAACTGCTAAAAGTAGAAGCCATGGTGTAAACATACAAACCCGTCTAAAGTCAATTCCTAATCAGATTGAGTTTCTTGAGGATTCTTCATGTAGAAGCCTTCAAGAGCTCCAGGACCTAAGCAAGAGACTCGAAAATACGCAGACAACAAATACGCAGCAAGTTGCAGTTGCAATTATTATGGCCAAACCAGATTTTCTGCCAATATGATCCTTCTTGGTTTCAATGATCTTAAATGTCCACATTTGGCCTAGTGACCTCCTACATCAACTCAACAAGCACACTCTAACACACCATGGCAGCAAACGGTTATGACATTAACTATGTTCATCAGCTGCAAAATGCAAGATGCAAGTGTGCATTACGTGTTTAGGAAGAAGCACAGAAGGTGACTTCATGCTGTGCTTTGGAAGGAGGATGTAAAAGAGTTCTGGCAACTAATGCTGATGGAAGGACAAGCTATGCTCCAAGAAAGGAAAGAAGATCATATGTTACTGCTGAAGTTCACATACCTGTTTGATAAAGCTGAAGCAACCGCTTTCCTCTAACAGCAGTTGCCACACACAAGAACACACACACGAGAGCTCTCAGCTCGCAAACACTCCAACGACAGCTCCCCCTCAGTGTTTCTGTAAGAGGCTAGGGGTTGTCTCTTGGTCACACAGCCTGTCAGCTTTCACAGAACACAAAACTTTCTTTTTACAATCAGTTCGCAGCATACCCTTGTTTATCCTTACTATTGTTCTTTTCCCGTAGTGCCCAAATTGTCATTCAGAGCCCCGACTCTCATATGCCAACTGCAGTACAAACACACAGGGAGTCATGACCTGTGCAAGAAATCTGCCTTCTTGCTTCTACTGTGTTCTGTGTGGAGGCACCTCAGCCCCAGCTGAAGTCCAGAGGGCTCTACACAGAGGCGAGCTGCAGGTTTGAGGTTAATTAAAGATTGCAGACACATCAATAGGGGGTGCAGAAGAAAAGAAACAAAACTGTTGATACAGACTAGTGGTATGCATTACTTAATGGTTTCAAACTGGTTTAAGATCAAAAGAAAAAAAAAATCACAGAAAACATGCTTATTCACAATTCCCTGTTGCTTTAACGTTCTCCTCGTCTTCAGAAATAGTGACCCTGGGCTTACTGCCATTGTTTCTTGCATCTTTGCCCTCTTCAGACCTATTCTTGTTTCTACTTAATGCTCTTTAATTCCTTAAAAATTAAAGTTTATATTTATATATATAGTTATACACGCATATTCCACTCAATTTCCTCAGGATATGACTCTTCCACGCTGCATAAACTTCCTTCCCTGGACTTCTCTAGCTCCATCATTCTTTTTGCTACTGTCCAGGGTGCAGCTGTCAGGGGCAGGAAGCCCCAGACTCTCCTGCTCATACACAGATTGATCAAGGTCAGGAAAAGGGTAGCCATTACCTGCTGCCTCCTACCCTGCTTCCCACCCTCTCAAACATTGCACGTCAAAACAAACGAATCCCCAAATAGCCTGGTGAGCTTTTAAATGCAGAAACCAATGAAACAGTTGATGTAGTAAGGTAGAATCAATCTCTGGCAAAGACATCAGGTTATGGCCCTCTTGGATATGGCAAAAGGCTGAGTAATGGGCAGAGGAAACTCAGGTGATCACTCATAACAAATAAAAACTGCACTGAGTAATCATGGTCAAGGCTTCAGAGGATAAAATGGATGTGCCTGCACATTGCAGCTGTTATGCCATTTGAAATAATGGATTAAAAACGAGTCAAGAAAGAACTTATCTACATTATATATACAATCTGTTCAGCTCTCCTGATTTCCAAAGACTCAAACCCACATACCTAAATTAAAATAATTTTTTTTTCCTTAATCAATTTTTCTTTTACGTGGAATAGAGGACTAGAGAATGACTGTAACAGGTGCCATAGAAAACTTAAAGAAGATGACGTTATGTGTGTTCTCATTCATTCCGTCAACATATGCACAAGAGAAAAAAAACATCATGGTTGTTGATGTTCTTTCTCAAGTTTCTAAATGTTGAATTTTGGAGCCCTCACAAACTAAGATTAGGAGAATTCATGTTGAAATGCTAACAGAAAGAAGGAAATCTTATGAAAAGATTAGGAGAAAAAGGATAGCTGTACTGACTGCAGAGAGACTGAGGGATGGTGAGCTGCACGAAATTCAAAAGAATCATCTTAAATCTAAGTGCTCATCAAAATGTTTCACATAAATGAATCGTCATGGTTTCTGATGGGTGAAAAATTGCCATTCAGTAGAACCATGTTTGAACTGTAATGAACTTTCCCACACTGAAGAAAATGCTTACATCCTGCCTGGCCAGTTCTAGAGGAAGAAGTCAGCTACAACATTTGGATGTAGAACCAAAATTCAGGGCTTCTCTGATCCAAGCCATTCATTGAAACCCATTTCTTTAGATACATCTTTACTCTCACGTCACAAGACAACATCAATAAGCTTTACCAAAGACAGACTCTTCAAGGTGTCTTCGACTTTCCATTGATTTCAGATGTAATCAATGTGCCTTAGAAATTCTGCACCTCACAGGATTCGACCCAGCTTGAGCAGACAGCATTAAAAAAATAAACCAAATCTGTAATTTCTATTAAATTGTAATTAACTGCATTTCTTTTTATGATCTCAAAACTAAGAAGCATGAAATCCTGTCATTGGAGCAATAGGGAATTATTATAGCACAAAAGTGTTAAAAGTGAAAATGTCCTCTATTTTCCTTTGATGTTGAAAGAAGAATAATTAATTCAAAGACATGCAAAAATTAGTGGAATTTAAAATACCAAACAAATGTAGTCTAGTATTGTCAGATACAGTGTGCCTTTTATAAGACATTTCCTAGCTTGCCCAACCACAATGGAGCCCCCACAGCTTTTTCAGATCTACTCTCCAGGGTAGTTAGATTATCCTACGGTACAGCAGAATAATTAAATCATACTAATTAAAAAGGATGTGACTTAAAGGGCTCTTTTCTAAAGAATTGCTTTCTGTCAACTGGCTCACACTAAGCCACATAGAACATAGAAGTAATATTGCATCTCAAAAAAAAAAAAGGAGGGATAGGACTTTAGGATGAGATTGTATCTTAAACATTATTCCACTACCAAAAAAACATCTGAATAGGACAAATGTGTGATTCTTGTTTGGACATAAGGTCAGTCACACAATTATGAGACTGCTGCCCTATAATTAGCTGAAGTCTCCAGCAAACTAACCTACTCTTTAAGACTACATCAACCCCCTGAGCTGATACCTCTTCAGCAGTTCCACAGTGCATCAACAACTGGCCATTTGATTGCCCAGGGGCTGCACTAGACCTTTCACTTCACTCCCAGTGGATGTCCAGCTTGCAAACACTAGGGCATTGTATAATTTATAATTTGTAGTAAGTGTATGATTGGCATTAGAAGAATGAAAATACTTAAACTAGCACCCATTATTTCCCAGCACATTGCACGTTCTATTTTTTACCCTGTGTATCTGTCTATACCTGCAGCCTTGCAATGATAACTGCTGAAAGGACAAGGTCTGAATGAACTACTTCAATCACTGTTTAGCAGTAGGACATGAAGCTTAGCTCAGGCTAACCCATACATATATTCTTACTTCCCAGAAGAGTTTTTGGATCCTGTTGTGTTCCACATGCTCCAATGACTGTAGCTTGGACTTGCCTCCTTTATCTCCTTATACAACAGCATCAGTATCCTTTAAAAGTTTGCTTTCTTTTCAGTTTAGGTCTGCAGGTGACATGGCTGCACTTAGAAATCAGCTGATTGACCAAAGTCATCCAAGCACCATTAACAGAGGGCTTGTCATTTGAGATCAGATATTGCTGCTGATTCTGAGGATCATCTGATTCCCTCCAGGAGGCTTCTGCACTATTCCATAATTAAGTTTTCCGGGCCTCACTAAATAGGACAGCATGACTAGGATGAAGGAAACACACAGCATATGTATTGTGAAAATATTAAACCACAGCAGATTGCTCTCTAACATATAGCCATGTATAAAGGACATCAATCATATTAAACATTAATTTGCTCTTATAACAATTTTTTTGAGGAACTTTCATGTTCATGTCTCTTTGGTTAACACATATCTTACTACTTTATTCATCTGATATTCATTACGGTAGGCCACCATTATTGTATTTATAGTCACTCAGGTTACATCTACAGTTGTCCTCTAAACAGCACCAGGACTCCCTCACTGGCCTTTACATCAACCAGCATGATTTGGTCATCTCATACTACTAAAACTTTTTAGTCTCCAACACAGGCCAGCCACTTCCACTTGCCTGCTAGGAATAACTCATGGATCTTCATACCTCTCAGGTTTGCTAAGAAATTGTCTAGAGCACAACTTGCTCCAAACCATACCAGGGGCCATTCCAACAATGTAATACCACAGGAAAACGGGAATATTGACCTGTGCTGTGCTATTACCTAGCAGGCATAATCTCTGTGGCACATTCTTTCCTTAGAAAATGTTTATTATTTATTCACCCAAATTGTTCCATTAAAGAAAACACACAGGGAAAATGTCAGTAAAAATTACTTGCATCAGCATTTTGGGTGTTGTATTCATATTTGCATTAGAATTCAAGTTCAAGTCTGAGGTGTGTTTTTGAAGGAACATTCTCATTCAAATGACCCCAGTTAACACATTCCCATCACACATCAAACCAAGAACGTGGACTCATTTCCTTTCACCCAAAACAAAACTGGAACACTACTAATGCTCTCCAACCAATAGTAGACATTCAGCCCACAAAACTGGTTCCACCCATAGCCAGTCCAAAGTCAAACGCCTGCAATGCAGGCAGCTTGGTCCTCAGTACCAGCTGTTTTGCTCTGTAGACCTGCACCCGTCACATTGCACTACATGCTAACATGGACATAGCCTTCATTTGCAGGTCTCTTGCATTAAAGCCTGTGTAGTCATTGCTCTCCAACTCCATGGACATCTCCCCAGTGAGAACACTGAAACTGCACAAATCATAGAATTATAGAATCTTCTGGTTGGAAAAGACCTTTGAGATTATCGAGTCCAACTGCACCCATCATTCACTAAACCATGTCACTCAAAAACTCATCTATCCATTTTTTAAACACCTCCAGGGATGGTGACTCAGCCACTCCCTGGGCAGCCTCTGCCAGTACCTGACCACCCTTTCAGTAAATAAATTCTTCCCAATATCCAGTCTGAACCTCCTCTGTCTCAACCTATGGCCATTTCCCCTTGTCCCATCACCTGTCACTTGAGAGAAGAGATCAACACTTGCTCTGCCACAGCCCTCTTCCAGGCAGCCGTAGACAGCGATGAGGTCTCCCCTCAGCCTCCTCTTCACCAAGCTAAACAACCCCAGTTCCCTCTACCGTTCCTCACAGGGCTTATTCTCCAGCCCCTTCCCCAGCCTCGTCGCCCTTCTCTGGACGCACTCCAGCACCTCAATGTCCTTCTTGGAGTGAGTACTGAGCACAGTACTCGAGGTGTGGCCTCACCAGCGCCAAGTACAGGGGCACAATCACCTCCCTTGTCCTGCTGGTCACACTGTTTCTTATACAGGCCAAGATGCCATTGGCCTTCTTGGTCACCTAGGCACACTTCTGGCTCATATTCAGCCAGTTGTCAACCAACACCCTCAGGTCCTTCTCCTCCAGGCAGCTCTCCAGCCATTCTTCCCAAGTCTGTAATAAGTGGATGAGACTAAGAGCTGTAAGTCATTTAGTCACTTTAAGGAAGTGAAGGACAGCTTGGATGAGGGTTGTAGTGCCCTCTAGTTTGACTCCCTCTTCAGAACATAGGAGGTCCAATTCCCCCATCACTACAACTGGTTCCACACAGAACTAAAAGTTTAATGCCAGTGTTCAGCATAATTTTCTCCTGATTGTAAATTGAAGAGTTTCACTGTTATCAGAGATAATTGCCACTCAAGCTACAAAACTGTATTTTGGCTTGTAAAGTATAAAAGACGACTTGCAAACAGCATATAAATAAGGACTGGACCCTACAAATGCATAAAGTGTTACCTATTATATTGTATATAATAGCCATTTTTTTCAGGGAAGGGGAAGCGAGGGGTTGTAAGTATGCTTGACACTTCCAAGTCTATGCCTTAAATTGACTTTAGATTTCTTTGATTCCTATAGTACATATTTTCAGAATTTTTGGATCTGATTCAGCTTGTTCCACTGAATAAAACAGTTTCACTTCTCTAAGACCAAAGGAACACAGTGGTGAATCAGGCCCTTTATTTGACTCCAATGGCTCACTATCAGGCCTACTGCAAACTACCTATTGAAAGCATGACAGCAAGCACTATGCTCTATAGTAAGCATTTGGAGTATCATGCTCTGGGTATAGGCTATATGAAGAGGTCTTTTGTTCGGGAAAGCAAACTATACGCTGTTTAGTAAGCCACACTCCAAATATAGTATCGATAAAACACAGCTAAAATCAACTATTGCCTCAACAGGCATTCACAGATTTTGTCTGAATTAAGCACGCTTGAATCTTTGGGCTACAATGCATTCACTCAGTTCTTTCACAGGCAGCTCGTGCAGAAAGAGTAGACTAGGACTGGGTATCAGGCAATGCACAAGGACTTGAGGCTCCAAGTGGGGAAGAAAAAAAATAGAAAAAAACAAAATAAAAATAAACCATATGGAATCCACACTCAGATGCCTTTAAAACAACCACAAACATTCTTGCTGCCTCAAGCTGCAAATGTCGTGAAACAATTACTGGGCTGGGGACTTCAAAGGTTCACTGAGAGCAGCAGTTTTATTTTTCAATCAAACACAGGAATTGGGCTTTTTTTTTTCTCCCTCCCGCTCTTGCTTTCTCCTTTTTTTTTTTCTGAATGAAACAGCACTCAGGCTTCCTGATTTCAAAAACCTTGTTCCACTTCGCTTGACCACTCCATAACCTTAAGAGAAGCTCAAAAACTTCAAAACGAAACTGTGAGTCATACAGAATGAAAAAGCCATTCTTATATTTCATTAATGTTGAAAACTGCTGTATTCCTTGTTTGTAAAATATACTTGAATGAGCTTTCAGGTCTTGCATCTGAATGCCGGGTAAAGCTTCAACTTCCATAAACTCCTATTTACCTAATCATTGAGTCTAGAAGGTGACTGGCAGTTATTTGCAGGGGTTTGCAGATTCGTAACGCACCATGCACAGAAACAACTGGACTCTTTGCCACTGGCAAGTCTATTTAAACTTCTTTTGCAGCAAATTCTTCTTGGTGCAGTTACTCTCACCTAGAGTATTGGCTCATTGGTGGGAGTAGCTGTTCTTAACACCATGTTTTCTGATGGGGCATGTTTGGGAAAACAGATGTAGAGCAAATAGTTCAAATTCTGCAGCACACCTCTCTGCAACTGGGAGAATCCAGGAGGCTCCTGGAGGCTGGATTCCAAAGGGTTAAGTTGGCACTGACCCCTTTGTACAGAGTCATGCACACAAAAATCATGCAGAAATAACATGCTGCCCCCTTTGAAGAGAACTGAGTCAGATTGTTAAAAATGAAACTGACTCATTGTAGAAACAGTGGTCACTGGAATGGCATCTCCACAACTGCTGCGGTAAGAGAGGAAGCTGCCTGACCGCAACTGCCTTTGTGCTTATTCTAGCTGTTTAAGTTCTAAAAACCACAAAACCCCATCTGAAATTCCACTGTATAGCAAGGTTTGTGTAATGAGGTTACAATTCATAATAGGATCATTGAAAACTGAAACAAGCAGCATTAATATGTGGACTGCCTGCAACGTGCTAGCAGCAGTGTGATGATGTCATTTTTAATTAAAACTCTGTCTCTGTTTGATTCGCTAAAAAAGTGCAAATCAGGGAATATGCGCGGATCCCATCCATAGGGAAAGACTGTCAAGCAGCATAGTGGTATCACAGAGCACCCTGCGAGCCATATGGCATGGCTTTAATGGAACTAATTCCCACGTACTCTGCTTGTGTCACGCGTATCAGGATTCTGCTCCCACACTGAAAAGGCATTAGTCAGAAACAGGGGGAGGGGAGGCGCAGTGATAACGCAGTGATACCCAGCATCGTGTCCCTATCGTGCGGCAGATGATAAACGTGGCTGCAGCAGCACTGAGATCAAGTTGAAATAGGCTGCAGGTACGTGCAAAAGGAGAGATTCTCCAGTCGTGTAAGTCAGCATAACTCCTTTGGAGGCAACAATTTACAGCAAGCTAGTCTAAGCCTTTTGAGAGATGGGATTAGGCAGCCCTGTGAATTATTAATTCAAAGTGACTGATACTTGTGGAGCTATTTACTCATCCAGTATTGCATCCACATAAAAGACCAAGTGACATGGAAAGCATGGAATACTAGTCCACAAATATCTTACCTTTTAAAATCAGATGATGCCAAGTATTCAGCACTGTTGGTTCATTTTCAGCTACTTATGCTTTCCTTAAATTAAGATCGACTCTTGACTGCAGCAAAATCAGTGTAAATACCTGTGAGTTTCAGTGGCTGTTAGTGATATACTGCATCTCACAAAGATGGGCAAAGGCCCCAGTCAGCCCATCTTTGGTTCTCTGAGCTGCCTTCTTGACCAGAGAGAAATTCATCTTACTCAACTAGATAAGAATTAAAAGATGTTAGTGGTTATGAAGCATGTCACAATGCAGGTGAAGCAGTAGAAGAAAGATGACCAAGACAAAGTTTATGCTTTAATTATCTGACACTTCCATGTCCTACAGATATTTCAGTGTTAACTTTGCCATTTATTTAGATTTTCTTTTTATTTTTCCACTCTAAATTACTGAGTTCGGGTCCAGTCACAAAGACTACTACATGAACGACCCTTAGGCCAAGCTGATCTACAGACTTGAATGAAACCGAGAAGTTTTATGCTTCCTTTGTAACATTTCAGTGTATATTTTTATATAGGGATATCTGTGGACCTCTGAAAAACATTATGTTGATTATGATCAAAAAACAAACTTGAGAATCATTAGTGTAAGGTTTTGACATTAGGTCTTAGTTTTATAGAAATCTGTCCTCACTTAGAATATGTGTTGCCATTAATATCAGGGATACTTAGCTAAGAACTTCATTTGGACTAGTAATTTTATTTCAGCCAGTACTTTAAGCCTCCCCACTAGTCCTTCAAAAAATGGAAGAATGGAGAAGTCTTTATCCTGTCCCAGGTATCTGCAGGTCTGAAAAAAATCTGCTTTTCTTCCTGTTAAAAACTAGGAAGATCAGCTTTAGACTAACCAGGAAGTGCTCAGGTGTTTCAGTGCTAAGCACCTGGAACAAGTACCATCGAAGTACCATCCTACAGGATTCATTTTTGTGAGACAGAAACAAACAGGACACGTCTCTTGCTGAGGCAGCTACTCTTTTAAAACCCTCTGTGTGTGCATGTGGCTGCAAGCACACACATATGTGTGAAAGTGCACATAACCAACTTTCGAAGTCAGTGGGAGGGAAAAATTACCATAGGATTGGGTTCCACATGTTTAGTTTTCACAGAGACTTAGAATGAAACATGCTACAGCAGACCTAAGATAGTAGAGTTCAAATTCTAATTGACCTCAACGACTTTAAGTCTAGTGAATGCTGTACTCCATATATAAGGTTTAAATTACACTTGTAGAATGTTATTTGAAGATACAGCATTTCCTTCTCGGACCATGATGAGCAAATTCAAGGTCAGACAAATCAAGTGAGGAAGAACAAGTTGCAGTGTAAAGGGCTTGTAGGGTCACACAGAATTTTGCTATTCAACTCAAGAAACTTGACTATTTGTCAGGGAATACAAAAAGAAAAAGCCTATTTTCATATGCTAATAAAAGACAATTCCATACATTCATTACTGAAAAGCCAAAATTTATCAACTAAAAAAAAAATCTTTCCATCCAATAAAGACATATCATTATTCCTACAAACTTTACCCACTGAACTAGAGACAGATAAGCAATGAAGAAGAGCTTTCAAATTTGTTCTCTTGTATGGAATAATATTGGTTGGAAAATAAAATGTAAAGCTGTTCTTAGTGAATGTTAATCTATAAATAAAACACTGGATATCCTTAACATCAGTATAAATTTTCCCACCCTGTTCAATCTCGCCTTACCTTGGAGGCATATTAAGAAATGAAACTGCTAGGATGTTTCTGCACGATACCCTTTTTGTCTGTTTCACAGCTAGAAAGTGAAAGGCTCAGCAGGTTAAATACCAGCAGAGTAAAGTATTTTATTCAGATATCAGTTGCAAAGATCGGGGGAGGTGGGGGAACGCGGTGAGGCCTTTCAGCCTACAGTGCCATGGGAGAAGAAAAACGAGACAGCAGAAGTGTGTGGTAACACAAAAAGAATGTTATCTCAGCGGAGGGGAAAATACTTTCAAATGCATAATTGCAAACACATACCCTCAGCAGCTAACCCAGAGCCCTCTCTGACTGCAAAGCTAAGAGTTTGGAAAGTGGCCAAAGTATCAGTTTTATTTGAGAGATCAAAGTGATGAAAGAGAGAGAAAGAATAGCATCAAATATGATTGATAAAAAGCATTGCTTTCTTTGATTGGTCTCTGCACCCCCTCCTTTTTCCACCTCATTCTTCTCCCAAGTTCACGGAGAAGAATGTCAGATCTGTGGTACATCCAGTAACACATGTTTGTGTGTGAGATGTGCCTATAGGAAAACACCTGCTTACTACACATACCTGCTTAAACTCATTATGGCTACAAGACTCCTACTTGCTGCAGGTAACTGCTTTTAGCTACAACACAATTATTTGTGACACTTCACAGCTTGCAAATACAGGTTTTGTTTCACCTTATAACTTTTGGTTGCTTTGCACAATCTTCCTCGCGCTGCTGGGCATCTCTATGATTATCCCCTCGGATTTAAAGGGACTCTGACCTGTGCGAGTTGGTTCTCATTATTTCTGGTCCATAATTATCTTACAGCCTGCCTTTATTGTGCTCACCATCTTAATACAAACATACTGAGGAAGATAAAAGGTTTATGATGGTAACACAGTTGAGTTTATGGTTCCTTTCACACAGTTAAGGGAGTATGTTGCCTTAAGCATAGACAACCAGGGTGAAGATCTTAGAATTAAAGGGCACTTTCACATGTGATGAATCCAAACCTCACAGGAATCATAGCTGACGGGAAGGTGTAAGGCTATGCTTAGGCCCATAGATTTAACAATACCATACAGGCCAGGACCTGTAAATTATGTACCCAGTCACTTCATACGTGCATGTGTTGCAAAATCAGTTCTTTGCATCAGGACTTTGCAGGCTATCGAGATGACATTTACTAGAACAACTTACATGAGCAAGAGTTTATTATGGACTAAAAGATAGATCACGCCACCGGAATTCCGAGAAAGAAGCCTGTGGAGATTACTGTGAGTAATGAAATGGGAGGGAAAAATTGACAAAAGGTATTGGTTCCAAGCAGTATTAAGAGAAATTTTACGTAGAAGGGACAAAGAGGTTGTGAGCCATGATAGGCAGCAGCAGAAAGGTGGAAAGAGGAGAATAAGACTACACAAAGCATAGAAATTTTTGAATATTTTGAATATTTGAAAGGCAATTAGAAATGACCGTAACTAGACCAAGACATTGTAGGTCTTCCTGCAGTGAGGATGTTTAAAAACCCCACAGTAATTCTAGAGGGACACACAACCATTACGATTAAATTGGCCATAAAATCAGACCAAGAAGATACAAGAGACCAGGTAGGATATGCTCAGGTAATAAATATTTTAGCAACAATGAAAGGTTGGTTTGTTTATTTGTTTTTCACTGAAGGAAAAATGTTCCATAATAGTGGATTTGATAAACTCAGTCTAAAGATGTGGATGCGAGTCTGGTTCATTAATCATTCAGCCATCTAGCTAATCCTGCATCCTGTACCTCAAAGTCTGCAATAATCGAATGCTGTCTTGGTGAGCTTGAGCCATGGGGCAAACAGCAGATCAGAGAGTGCAAGGTCACACTGTATAACTCTGCAAGGAAAACGGGGGACGGAAGCATAAGGACATGTGGGATGATTGGAGTCACAAGATAAACCCGTAGTTGGAGTGGAAAACACTAGAAGGCTGATGAAGAGTAGGACATGGACAAGAGGGCAGGGAAACCGTAAGAACAGAGTTATCTTACATGCAGTTGGGACAGATGCAGAGGCTGAGATAAAAGGGAAGGGGCAGGTAGACCATGAAGATGGACAAGATAAAATTTAAAAATAACTCCAGTACAGATTGTGTCATTATTGTAACTTTTAATTTTTTAAAAAACTACATATCACCATGACAGGGCCCAGTCAGGTGTATTGTGAAAGGAGAAGGCTGTACAATAGTTCAGACCACACTAGGTATTAACTTGACAGACGACTAAACTCTTCCTTTCTTCTTTTGCCCACTCCATTAAATTCCCCCCCCCCCCCCCCCCCCAATCCATCTATCCACCTGTATGGATGTGTACAGAGATTTGTAAGCAAGTTGATGAGTCAAGTGTCTCCCAAGATGAAAGGATGCAGAAAAACATGTAGGTAAATGCGATGGAGCCATCACTTTTGGGACAGATCCAGCCAATTTCACTGTTTCTTCTCTTGGTCCCTGTGGTGTTTACATAACATCTTTTTATTTCCAAGCACTAATTAGCCCCTACAACACCCCATGAGATAACCGAGCAATTAGTATTACCCCATTTAATGTGGAAGAAAATCGAGACTAATGGATTGAACAATTTAACTACACCACAGGGAGAGCTAATTCCCAAAGCAGGGATTTAGACAAGATGAGTTCTTAGCAGTGTTCTCTAACCATGGTAATTGATAATATTGCTGTTCCAAGCTGAGTACTTCAAGGCAAGATAGGTAACTCACAACATTTTAAGGCTGTACCAATTCTTCACTCATTTTACACCCAGAATGAATCATTAATCAGAATGAATTACTATTAATGAGAATGAATTATTGGCACAACTGAAAACTGTACAACTCTCAGCGTCTTTGTCAGTAGCCCATTACTCTGTTTTCTGAAAAGCAGGCTCAAACTGCAAAAAAAACTATGAACTAAATTTAAAATGAATAGAACAGAAAGAAACAAATGGGCAGTGGACAGAAAGTACAACAAAACGTACGAGGAAACAAGCAAGGATCACACCGAAACCCAGCAAGGAAGACTAAGTTATTTCAGAAACTGAGAATAAATGGACAAAAAACATAAGGAACCAATGTGAGAGAAACCACACAATGAAGAGCAAACCAAGGCTGTGAGCTACAGGAAAATCCAAGCTAATTCAGAACATAACATATGTACACTTAATAGCTCCAAATCTTTGAGACAGTAGGATACCACATGCCCTTATCTCCCTTGAGAGGTAGTTAACCTACTGGTTTCAAAGTCTAGCAACTGAAGTTACCAGGCAATAATGCAGTACTGCCTGCAAAGAACATAGCAGTATGTGCTACTCACTACCACAAAGTTTTAGCCTAACAAACAAGTGCTGTACCCAAGGAGGTATGTAGAGAAGTCAAATCAGCAAGAACTATGTAATTACAGCTAGACTGCAACCACCTACTTGATTTGAATCCCTGTGCTATCCACCAGGTTTTGATCAAGAGGGTGATGTCTGGCATTTTCACAGAACTTTGATTATAATCACTACTCTTTTTTTATACCCTTCTTACTCCATAAGAACTGTGGTGAAAATGAGGTAATTATGAAAGGCAGTTGCAATCAGAACATGGAATGTTTTAGATCCCCGTACCCTATCCAAGTCAACCTGTAAGTGACCGTTTTCCACCTGTGCATCCTAACTTGTGTGACAAGAAATAGACAAAGGGTCTTTAATCCACTTTGCATTGCTCATGTGAATAGTCTTCACACATTACTTCAAAACAGAGGCAAAGTTACAACAAAAAGCTTTTGATTAAGACCAGGTACCTGGTAATCTTTCACTTCTCTCTCATCTGTGCAAGAAACCTAGGCAGCAGAATGTGGAGTACAGTTTGGCAGTGGTACATTTTGGGTTTTTTTGTGTGTGTGGGGTTGTTGCTATGAAGAAATAGTGACTGGCGGGCAGTTGCTGAAAACAGGTAAATCTTTACACGGCTCCTCAGAGGCTTCAGAGAAAACTAAGAGATGTTACGGTTGAATTAAACATAAATGTTCAGTTTGCTTTTTAAAAGGAATGACTCATTATTTTGCCTGGCAGTTATTTCAGTGGCAAAGCAACGTGCTTTCTAATACCAAAAAAAAAAAACCAAACCAAAAGGAATGGCACATGTAATACGATGATGATTCAGCAGAGCCTCGTGGTGTGGGCTGTCAGCTAAATATCCTGTGAGATGCTTTGTTGGCTAAACCTAAAATTATGATGGTAGGAAGATAAATGGTACTCACGCTGTTTCTGGAAGATTTTTCTGTCTCTTATTTGGATGATATGCACATGATCACAGGTTGGTAACTGCCCATGAAACACATGCTGGTGAACTCTGAAATTTATCATTTTCTCTGAGAGGAAAAAAAGTCACCCATTAGTTTTATAAATACAACCAGGAAGAAGCTTTGCGCACTTAAAAGAAAGCAGCAACAGCCTCTGCACCTCAGAGATTAATTCTGGATGACGTTTCAGGTACATAAGGTCCAGTAAAGTTGATCCCAACCTAAAGACCACAAGATCATTTACTCCTTGAACAATACTCAGGGAAACTGAAACACAAACCTTATCTCATTTCAAAAAGGGCTTGAAAGGCTGGGACTAAACAGCAGAGGCTGTAACAGCCCTAAAATTCAGGGTGCGCACTGTTGAGGTTTCTTTTTCAGAACTGAACCCTCAATTAAGACAAATATATTATTATTAGAACTAGTTTTAGGAACTTACTGAATAACTACTTATGCAAAGCTCTTCTATATTTTTCACCCTCTTTTGACACATTAGTAACACTATTACAATTTACAAATTGTCACAAGAGGAAAAGTTCATTTCAGATGGATTGCAGATTTTCATTTACTTAAGAAGTGAACATAATTTGGAACTGTCATTTCAACTAATTCAAAGTGGAAGCAAAGGATAAAGAAGATGGAACTTTAGTGATAGTTCTTGCAACAGACTTTAATAAGGGCAAAGTTTAGCTTGCTAATTACATATCTTTCTCTCCACTTTTTCACTTCTCCTTCCTCATTGACCTTAACTTTTAAAAGCCAATTGCTAATAATTGCTCCCCTCAATAGCTCCTTAAAGTTTATGGATAGAAGCCACAGGTGCAAACATTCATTCAGGCAGCTACATCAGACAGTGGCAGCTGATAAATTGGTATAAATTATCATCTACTCAGAAAAAGATCATAGAAAAACAATTTACAATTGTTTGCAACTTACAGTTCCTCCATGACTGTGTAGCTCCCCAGATACTTTGCCTATACGAGGCGTGCTAAGAGTCTAGAGAAAAGTGCCCTAATGTTGACTGAAAATTCTGAAAGGTTTTCGCTGGGAAGTCAGCTTCACGGGGGTTTATTTTCACAAGAAATGTATGGGCTTTTGGGCCATCCCTTTTAAAAACACTCAGGAACTCCAGAATTTACAAAAATTTCCACAACTTGTTCCCTCTGCAACAGCTCCAGCCTTTTGGAGCCATTAACATTTCAGATTACTCCCATTACTTTAAAATACCGTCACGCGAATTAGCACACTGAGATGGGAATCACTTTACTGACATTTTAGATGTGTTTTCCTAGCACAGCCATAGTTGCAATTCAAGTCTTCAAGTGCTTGTCAGTTTGACAAGAAAAAATAAAATAAATAAAATAAATCTGAGTAGCTTCACAGCGATCTCCTTTACAAACACCCAAAGGTGTTTGAGACATCTTCCCAAGTGAAAAGGAGTTCCTTCAGATAAACAGTCTGTGAAGAGGAAAGAACAAGTATCTTGGGCAGAAAGAGAACTAAACTACATTTAGCTGAGATGAAACAAATGTGTCCTGTGAAACAGGAAGAAAAGGGGAGGGGGGCAGTGGAGAGGGCAGCAGACAGCTCTGACTTGCTCGCTCTTTCCAGGCTTTGTATTTATTTCTGTCATGGATCTGAAAAGGCAGGCAGCAGACTTTGTAGAAGGGCCTTATGAAATGGGGTAAATAATGGACCCCAGATGCCCTTGTTTCCTTCATTATTCAGTCCAGGCCTTCAAAGCTGTTTTGCAGTGTGAGGTATCAGAGGGTGGTAGAGTGTTCTGTTAACAAGATTTCAATGAGCTTTGGAAGCAGGTCCAGGGAAGCTGCTGGAAATATTTCAGACATACAGTACCTTTGTGCTTTTCTGACCTGAATGTAGTGAGAAAACACGGGACAGAGGATGCCTTGATTTTTAAGAAAATATCATCTAAACAACAAGAGCAACATTTTATACGTATGTGATTCTATTAACCCAACATTCTCAAAATGTCTAAAGCATTCAAAGCAGTATAGTCAGGCTCAAACTGAAGAAGAGACAATTTAGAAGATGCATTAAAAAAGCACAGTGAGCAACTGGTCAGCCAGGGCCATGAAACCAGGCATTCTCTTGCTTTCCCCTACTCCTTCCCATGCCATGAGACAGCAGTGCCTGCTCACTTAGCAACAAAATACGGACAGAACCCATTTCACTTTTGCTTTGAGACCCACTCTAGACATTTCTCTGTGCATATTCCCAAGATTCCTCATGATTTGTCATCAACAAAGAGCCATGTGTTCCCAATTGACATATTCAAACACTTTCCATTTTGGGTAGGTTTAGCATTTCCTGGCAATTCAGCCTCCATGGATCACATCCACTGCTAATAACTACATATCTTTCTCTCTGCTTTTGCACTTTTCCTTCCTCACTGACCTTAACTTTTAAAAGCCAAACTATGCCTTGGAAACCTTTTTTTTTTTTTAAAAAAAAAAAAAAACAGAAATGATTCCTGGTTATTCCAAGTTGCCATTCTTTTAGCTTTTGCTTTCTTCATTGTTGACACCAGCCGCTCTGTATTTACTCTAGCAACATTACATCCTGTACGTGGGGATGGCTCTGTACACTCAGATGTTTCCGAGTCACTTAGGACATAAGGATGTATTGTGCACTGCATCCTTTCTGTTACCCTGGTTTATACTTTGAGTGTGCAATCTTATCTTAAAAAAACACAATGGCACCACCTAAAGGACATATTACGTATATAGGAAAACTTAGCTGAATTTACAGCAACTCTCTCTAGTCTATCATGTGCCTGTGGGCGCATGTACATCCATGTGCTTTTGACAACACTCAGCCCTGCAGTGGCAACTTTCATTTTCTCAGGAATCAGCACAGCACAAAGCTTATTCATGATTATAAAATCATGCATACAGAAAAAGACATCCATATTTTTATAGCTTCTCTGGTAAGACTGTAACGGAAAAGACAACTGTTAAAGCAGCTGCCTTTTTCTCTGCACTCAAAATGAATGTAACAGGCATGCCTAATATAAAAATTTGAGCAGTTTTAAGGAAGATTAAATATAGGAAGAAACACTCTTGCCAACAGAATGGTAAGACAATATAATCCATATAAATCTCTGACAAAAAATGCATGTGAGAATACAAGAAATTGAAAGAAAAAAAAAGGATACCGTTGTATCTAGGTAATACATCAGCGCATGTACTACTATATACATTATGCAATGGTCTTAAGTTCCCAGAATAGGGGGGGAGCTTTTAAGAACAAGTTTAACTTGTTGTTCATTCTCAGCATCGGTCATAGCTTTCATGGTTCACTCTTAGAGATCATTTTTGTGAAAATATGAAGTGCTTTCACAGCTGAGGACAGGTGTAACAAAGGCTCTTCCTAACAAATATTTGAGGGTTTGATCACTTGGAATGCACATCTTTCCAGAAGAAAAACTCAATCAACTTCAAAGATAATACAAGCAGGAATCTACTAGTGGTTACAGTTCCAAGTTATATATTCGACTGACTTGTTCCATTGTAATGGCAGAAGTAAGAAGAAAAATCTGATCCTTTGAAAGAGTCTTTGTTTATAAATATACCAGAGAAAGCCTGAGTTACACATGGCAACTCATTTTCAAATGCTTATGATAGTGGCCATGTAACATTGTTCTATGCTTTGGTTTTAAAACTGGAAGACTAAGACACAATCAATTGCCCAACAAAAGGCTTTAAAGTTATTTTGAGGGCTATGGACTCAGATGTTGTTAATGGGTTCTGGAGACTTTCACTTGACAATCTAAAGTCATTACCATACAATACATGTGCAAAGCCGTTTAATTGCTTTAATTTGGTTGCTAGTTAGTGATATTGCATGAGAATAACAGCTTCTTCATAGCTGGGGAGAGAGGCCAAAGGCTGATTGGGCATGAAGAACAAAGTACTTCCTACCCTCCAGGTCAGGATGCAAGCATATTGGCAGAATTGGGCGGGGAACTGCAGGCTGTAATCACCTAGTCAGTTTGTAAATAGGAGACTTTGGTCTCCCAGGGAGCAAAGTGAGAAGAAAATATATTTCAAGGTTTGTATTTTAAACGCTGGGGTTTTTTTTTCAGAATAAAATGAAAGCAGAGCATTTCAAAATATTTAATATGCCAGTTGTGCGAGAAGCATGTGCCAACATTAAATATAGTTGTAAGGGGCCAGATATTCAGAAGAACTCAATTGCCTATGTGCATCTTCAAATCAGATGACTGGATTTCCTGAAGCGCTAGGCCTCCAGCAGAAGTTTTGATTATTTTGGCATTTCCTTTAGGAGTTGAACTGGAAGTCAACAACAACCGCCGAGTGCTCAGCTACCTGAAAAGCCTGGCCTGGAGATTAGCATCTATGCAAAGCTTAGCACGCTCAGTGTCTCACAATTTACAGTATTAATTACTTTAGTCTAGCAATAGCTTTTTGGAAGCTGGCCACTAGTTCTCCCACTTTGTATATCAAAAAACAAGGGCAAAAGTACCTGTTCTAACACTAATTCTAGAGTAAAAGCTATCACACTAATTCTAGAGTAAAAGCTATCACACTAATTCTAGAGTAAAAGCTATCACACTAATTCTAGAGTAAAAGCTATCACACTAATTCTAGAGTAAAAGCTATCACACTAATTCTAGAGTAAAAGCTATCACACTAATTCTAGAGTAAAAGCTATCACACTAATTCTAGAGTAAAAGCTATCACACTAATTCTAGAGTAAAAGCTATCACACTAATTCTAGAGTAAAAGCTATCACACTAATTCTAGAGTAAAAGCTATCACACTAATTCTAGAGTAAAAGCTATCACACTAATTCTAGAGTAAAAGCTATCACACTAATTCTAGAGTAAAAGCTATCACACTAATTCTAGAGTAAAAGCTATCACACTAATTCTAGAGTAAAAGCTATCACACTAATTCTAGAGTAAAAGCTATCACAAATCCAGATTTCCCTGGTCTCCTATATTTCCATTAAAAAATAGAGTAGAAAGGTGAGCATGTGGAAGATGGCAACAACTTCAAGGCCCCAGGTGAGACTGAAGGCTCATATAATAGAGGCACATAGAAACAAGAAAGACTTGTTGTTCCATACATGAATTTGAAGCTTCATACTTATTTTCAAGGAGACTCCATGTTATTATCTTTTGCCTATGTAAGTATTCTGATCCTTCAGTACATCCTTTACCTGAAGGGGAACTTGACATTACTAATGGAAAAAGCTGATGAAAGTTTCCTGAAGGGTGTGATAAATTGTGTGAAGGATGTGATGGGTGATGAACCTACCAACTGGTGGGGAAACAGAAGGCAATTGTGCTGTAGTGTATGTTTTTTTGGAAGGTGTTAAAAGGAAAAAGTTAAACCTTCTAAAACTTCAGCTATTCACTGCCACAGCCCATAAAAAGAATTCCTGCTACATCCCTCAAACACTGTTTTTGTAATGCTAAAGGATAGTCTATCAACTTACAAAAACTTTTAAAGGGGACCATAAAGCCATTCCTTTAATTTCAACTAGAAATGAGGCAGAGTCCACCAAAAAAATTGGTTACTTTAAAACACAGGGATTTCTGCCAGCCTTGAGTAGAATGAGCATTTTTGTGCCAATGCATTATGTACTCATTTCTGAACACTGGTTATAAAAGCCCATCAACTAAAGTTACCTTGTGAGGAATTTAGCTCAACATAGGTTGAGTCCCTTATGCAAGTCATCACCCTAGTGATGACTTTAACTCTTTCCATAATTATCAACTAAGCATCAGTTACAATGCCAATCCTAGCAGTTTTTCAAAAGACCATAACCTGCAAAAGTTCATAGAATTTTAACTGAGTAAAGACCCGAGGATTTAGTTTTCAAGTGATGTCTCAAAGTGCAAGATACGCAAAACTGACACTGCAACATTCAGTGGAAAAGTGGAGAGGGCTACAAAGAAATAATGATTAAAATTAATGGCTCTAGTCACTGAGATCAATTGTTCAGAGAAAAGCCTTGAAAAATGTTTATTCTCCCAGATTAGATGGAATTCTAAACAGTGTTTATTGGAGAGAAGAGATAGAGCGTGCAATGTCTTATTCTTGCTTCCTGTATTCTGTATTCTCTTAAAAGTGTTAAGTAGCAAGGCTGTTGGGATTATGGTGCCGAGGGAATTCTTGCCACTTTCCTTCTCTCTCTCTATTTAAACATGACAACTCTTGGCAGGCCTCGGTCACATTGTTTGTGTAGCCAGGACAAGAGGGTGGAATTCTGGAACACGTTCCAGTCCACATTCCAGATTTTCCTATAAACTAGCCTCTTATTTTAAACACACGCTGCTGTGAATTACCTTTGTGTTGCTATGCCATTTGAAAATCTATTTCAAACACTCTTTGTAAATTAAAATCTGATTCAGCTTTAATTCCAATCAAAGTATTTCTTCATGGTAAATAATCTACTAAAAGACAGTGTTTGATTTTGCAAGGAAAATAATTAAAGGTGGGGGGGAGGTGAAAGAGAGAGGAGAAATGGCTCAAAGTCAGCCAGGGAGTACAAAATCTTTCACTCTAAATTAACAATTTAATAATTCCATATGTTGATTGTATAGTAATTTCTACATCTGGATTTCTCTCCTTGTACTGTCTAAAGATTTGCCTTCCCTATTGTGAGTGTAATTTGCATATCTACATTTTTTGCACCATCAACTAAGTAACAGCCAAAATTTCAGCAGCAATTTGCCTAACATTTGGGTATGATAACTTGCAGGTAAAGAAAAGTACAAAATGAGGATCAAACTAAGACAGTCAAAAATTCGGTCCCTGCTTTTTCGTGCGCAGCTGATGCTTGCACAAAGATCAACATTGCTCAATCTGGTGTGTGTACTTTCAGCTCAATAAGTGCTTTCATTCATCATTCACAACTTGCTTTATTATGAAAGCTGAACTATATCTTTAACACAAACCACACTTCCTTTGTCCTGAATGAAAGATCTGCCTGGGCACACTGGAGAACAGGCTTGTTTTTGATGCAATGTTATCACATGCAGAGAGGCCAATATCTTACATCTTAAACCCCACAGCAAAAACTACCTATGTAGAACAAACTTCCTATGTAGGACAAACTACCCAAGTAGAACATTTTTAATTAAATGATGGAGGTAAAGGAGCTCTTTCTCCTCCAGTGGCACAAGGTTTAACAATTCATTTGTCACAGAAATGTTTTTGCATCTTCTTTCACGAAGGTACTGATGTATATTAGAGCCTATACACCCTGCAGGCACAGCCCTCCTGGATACCATCTGCATACCTTATTAGAAACTCATTAACTGGCACTGTTCTAACTCCAGCTTTACACTTGATTTGCTATCTAACGCTTTGTTAGTTTCTGTGTCATTTTATTTTCCTTTGATTCACTGTTCTTTTAACAGTTTTTCAATCCTTAGATAGTATTTAGAAAGGGCATGGTGTTCAAATACTCCCTATGTATTCATGGGACAAAGTTAGAAATAACAACAAAATATGGATGTTATAAGGTACCACTTCATTTCCCTGTTAGCTTGTAATCACTACAGGTACAGAAGGGCAACAAAATGAGGCTGTCAGAAAGCAGAGTAGAACAGGAGAACAGGGAGGCTGGGAGGAAAGAAATAACAAAATTAAAAAGTTGGAAGACAAGGAAGAACCTAATTATGTTTGTCACAGCAAGCACCTTTTGTGAGTCTGAAGGCTGCCTAATGAAGCCAGAATAAGCTCAAGAAATGCCTGTACTGTCCATATGTAGTGCATGGATTTCATTCTACTGTATTTCAAAAGCCACTTCTGACAACTGAGATAAGATATGTCAACACTCTTTGCTTGTAGATTTTTTCCACTCTTTTAGCACATGAAATGCATTTTATATCTTAGCAAAATCTCTTCTTCTTCCCCTTCTGCAAAGATAGATACATTTTTCTGAAGTTTAGCTGGAAGTGGTATTAAACGAAAGGACTGTATCACGAGAGAGAAGAATGACTGGAGAGTCAAGCTTTGAGGGTCCATTCTCACCATGTGGCCAAAGGAGGCTGTTCTGGTTCAAGAACCAAAAAAAGGCAAGAGGCACTGAGGTATTCACTGCAAGCTGGTGCTGCTTGGTTACTGTCCATCCAAAGTACCCTCCTGTACAGTATCGTAGCGCGAGTGCTGAGCGACAGCCTGAGAAAACAAGTCGTGCATGGACAGCCCTACTGAATAATACCCACACGCTCCTCTTATCTCTTCTCCTCTGCTCACCTACTCTTGAGAAACCAGTAACATGCTCAGAGCTCTTAGAGGGAGAACAACAGCAAAAGAGTATTTGGATTTCAGGTGACCTGGACTCTCTCAGCTGACAATTAGCAGACAATACAGCAAACCTACCTTGTTAGCCAAGAGCAGCTTCATAGCCACTGGCTGACCCAGCCTATGCATATCCCACTCATTTCTCCAGAGGCAACTCCACATGGCTTGGGTAACTCCAGTATTAGCAAGATTGTGAGTGGAAGGCAGTCCTGGTGTAAGCACACACACTCGTTTCCAAGCACAGATTGAGAATAAACAGTTTCTGAAAATAAAAGAACAAAAAAGAATGTAATTTTAAGAAGTGATAAAACATCCTGTGAAAGAAAGCAATTGTAAGAGAAATCAGTATGGAAAACTTGGAACAATCTCTAGCTAACTGTGGCAGCCTAGAAAAGGAAACCAATAATCAAATAGGCAAGTTCACAGGATAAAGCCATTATTGATATGTCTTTTTTTATTTTTTTTCAACTGATAGCCAATAAATGGCTTTATAAAATCTTAAGCAATTAAGCACCTCCTTAGGGGTATCTTGGAAAATATCGAGCCACAAATAAAGCCCTGAATTCTGGTTATCCTCCTGACCAAGTCTAAATGTTTCACAGAATGTAAGATTTCTTTGAATCTTCAGCATTAAAAACACTCAGGAACTTATCCTTTAAAGGGTGACTGATTTCTGATCAGCTACAAATTTAATACACTTCTGTTAATAAAATCTCAGCATCTTCAGAAATGAACAGGATATACTATTTTCACTCAACACTCTTAACACCAGAAGTATCATTTGCCAGCTGTAGAAGATTAACAGTCCATCCCACGGGTCTTAAAACATTAAAACTGCTGGGGTTTTTTTATGTCCCCATAGCTGTATTGAAAGTGCAGCAGCACACTTCTAATAACAAAGTTCTATAAATGGAAAATGTATAAAGAACAAAGCAGCTATGAATATTCTACCTTTGGCATACAGGTATGATAATTTTCTCAATAAGACTAGAATTATAAAATTGGCAGCTCCTATAAACAAGCATTTATCTAGCAGGAATCTGTTTGTGTTGAATGGATAAGAATTTGTATTTAAATTTTCTGAATGTATATTTGTGTTTTGTCAGATGTTTGGCATCCATCTATAATTAAACTAATTTCTGTAGTCAAATGGCAAGAACTATCATGTTTAAAAGGATAGCAAAAGCTGTGAAAGATGCACGATTGCAGAGTTCATTAAAAAAGAATTTGAATCCTATGCAGAGCCCGTGCAAAGATTAATTTCAGTTATATGCCCAAAGGTTTCAGTCATATTCTACAGCATATTTACATCCAGTCCTTTGCAGTGCTGGTTTAAGACACCCAAAAACTTTCTCATTTTGACTTAAAGAGTTAATGTAGTGCTTTGAAAAATGGTGGAATAACCATCACTGGAAGATTTTAAAAGGAAAGGAAACAAACATCTGCCAGGAATGACAGAGGCATAATTGATCCTGACTTGGGGCACAGGGATGAATTAGAAGATCTTTTGAGGTTTCTTCAGTTCTATTTTTCTTCAATTTCAAGGTGTGGAGATGAGAAAAAGAAAGAATCACAGAAAATCTCTGAACAACAAGACGAAAAGTAATTATGCAATTGAAACCAAACTATTAACAGATTGCAACTTCCATGTTACATTTGGATTAGAGTTAGTAACATATAATAACACAGAATTACAGAAACAAGAGAAAGATTAAAAAAAGTGAGTGAAATCAGAATTTAGAAACTTGTTGTGGACCTGAAGGCAAATGTTTTTTTGCTCTACATCACCTCCCAGAAACCTGTGCACAGCTTAGCTTTGTTTTCAACATCCGCTTGAACACTCTCAGGCACGTCCAGCCTCAGGAAAAGGGAAAACAGGTCTTGCATTTTCTAGAAAACCCTTCAAAGTGGGCATAATCTCAGACAGAAATGATAGATTATATTCAAGTACAGGCCCAAGCATAAAAGCCATGTCTAAAAACCAAGGCTATACCACACACCAACCTGTTCCTCTTGCAGTGACTTGTGCCCCTGCATAGTTTCTCAATCACAGAGGAAAGTTATGAAAACTAAATTCTTAAACCTATTCAGCTCCCACACTTCCTTCTTCCCTGCAGAGGAAAAAGGGCAAAACCTCCTGCTTAGGACAGGCAAGCATGAAGCATTTTGTCTTGAGCTAATGTCTCAGGAATTGTTTCACATTTATTTTCCTTTATGAAATGATTTGATAAGATCCTTATGCTATTAACCTTTATTTCTTCCTGGGACTAGAAATTCTTTTCCTCTATCACTATTTACAGTCCAAATATATCTCAAGTGCTCCTAAATTGGGAAATTGCTCTGCTTGTAATTCAAATCAGCCAAGTTTTTGTTCTCTTCAGAGTAAGAAATTCAGCAGCCTGCCTTTGCTTATGCTGACATTACTGCATTCAGTGCTCAGCAGAGAGGCAGTTTTAAAATGAAATGTTTCTTATTCTTAGAATCAAGATCTTGCAGTGATTTGATGCTATTTTGAATCATGGAATCATTAAAGCTAGTAAAGATCATCAAGTCCAACCATCAGCCTGATACCACTGTGCCTACTAAACCATGTCATGAAGTGCCATATCTACATGTTTTTTGAGCACCTCCAGGGATGGAGACTCTGTCACATCCCTGGACAGCCTGTTCCAATGCTTGACCACTCTCTTGGTATAGAATTTTTTTTCTAATATCCAATCTAAAACTTCCCGGGAGAAGAAAAATAACAAGAGGGACATAAGAACCAAGCAAAAATACACATTAAACAGTCAAACTCATAAATGCAGCAAATGGAGTGTTACCATAGAGCACTGGGAATCTAAGATATTTTTTCCATCTATCCCATACTACATTCAGAGTTTGTATCAAGGGGATACAGAAGCTCAAGGGAACGTCCTTTAAAAATGACAGCAGATTCCGTTCCTGAATTGGCCACCAGATCCTTTGAGACAAATCATTTAATGTTATGATACATCAACATTTTGAAAACTCTTGTGCTTGTACTGCCTAAGTATGGCTGATCTGAAGGTGAAGACTGAAGAGTAAACTTGAACTACGCAATATCTGGTAGATATAGTTCCGTTGTGATGTAATTTTAGGAAATAATGGTTTTCTGCAGTCTTTGTATGTGTCATATTTATAGATTATAGAAAACTAATACAATCAAGGAATTAATACAATCAATGGAGTTTATGAAAACAAGGAATCTATTCAAGGCCTTATAAAAGTGGAGCTACAATGACACTGACTGAAATACAAGTACACACAACTAAGAAGGGCTCAAAGATGACTTTGAGATGTCCTGTTTAAATATATCCTATAGATCAACTTCACATTTCCCAAAAGACCATTAAAATAGCCAGGAGTGGTAATACTGTACAGAGATTTCTCAGTCAGATCCTTAATCTTCTGCCCTGAAGGTTTGCACTGAAAGTGATGAGGACGACATTGGCAGGGACTACGAATCACCCAGAGTTCATCTACCAAGAGCATCCTCTTACAGTTAAAAAGAACTCACACAGATGCTGTAGTGTACAGACCTTGGAAACTGAAGCACAAAAGTATTCTGCATGTGGTTTACCTATGCACTTTTCAACTATTCTTAACCATTATCACCTACTCGCTCTCCAATGACAAATAAATATAAACAGAAGTAAAAAAAACTTGCCAGCATTTTCTGTCATTTGAAACAGCTGCCACTATGATACCTCCATAAAAGAGAAAACTTAAAGGTAAAAAGAAAGGAAAAAAATCTATTAAGTGGTATTACTCAATAAATAAAGAAAAGCCAAGAACTAAGCATCCATACTGCACTGAATGTCTTTTCTATCTTCCTTTGTTTTAGCCTATCCCTACGGTTTTTACACATACTCTGTTTGCATAGAAAATAGGCACTGTGATTTTGGAAGAAGAAGGTCTAGGCCAAGTCATAATCTGACCAAAAAAGTGAAATTTGTAATGCAGTCATCTTCTCTCTGCACCTGCCTAGTGCCTAACAGGAAAATAGAGAGAGGGGACGTTGTATTAGTGGATATGTTATTATAGGAATCAAGGGCTGTGGCTAAAATTGTCCAGCAAACAGAACTCTAAACTGTAAACTGGTCAAATAAGAGGGGCTAATAAACCTTTTTTGTTGGATGTAAAGTGGAGACAAGTAGTTATTGGCTAGGTGCTCTGCACAGCTGTAAAGTGTGAGGGACTTGGAAGGCATTGTGACTTAGACACTAAGGGATTGAATGTGACTGCATAGTACTGAATAACTCGTTTGTCGTTCATGTGAATAAAATGTGGAAGTAGATCGATGCTTTTCTCCATAATATGGGTTCTCTACTAAGCACAGTAAATCTCGGTCTTACTACAATAGTGTGAGATCATTCATGCCATTAGTTTCAATGAGACTGACTCTATACTGCATGCAGTTTGCTGTTCTCTTTCCTCGGTATAACAAAGCCTGAGAGTGCCAGCTGCCTCTTGAGTCTTAAAAAGAAAGAAAGAGAGAGAGACTTTTATTTACCATGATTTTGATTGGTTAATTTCACTCTATTATTTTCTTGCTTCCTCCCATATGAAAAAATGCATTGTCGTTCAAACTAACACACAAAAGAAAGGCTGCTCAGTTAGCCTGCAAAACATAAATTACCACCTTGTAATGACACTTTGAACATGCAGCATAATAACACCATCAGCCTCAGTTTTTACTTCAAATATCACAGTTATTTTCCTTTTGCGGATGGGGCTACAATCACAATCCCATCTGCTGAGCTTTAGTTGAGCCACATGCACACGGTAATCGGGTTTTATGGGTGTAGTATTATAATTATTGTAGTACATGGTTGGCACATGAATGAAAGTCATAGTTCCGCCATCTATAGATAGGATGAAGTTATAAAGATAACATGCAACAGAGGAATTTTCAAACCATTTGAATGACCTTCTGGCTTTAGCGTTGTATAATTTAATATGGGCATGCTTTTGGTACTCCTATGGAAAAAGCTGCATCAGCACACTTACCGTGGACCCTCTTCCCTTCCCTGCAATGCTGTAGCTGGCATTCCAGCTTGCCCATTAGAATGTAGCTGCATACTAGAACTTTGCAAATAAGCTGCCAAGTTAGGATGCATCCTGTTAAAAAAAAAAAATACTAGTGGGATGGCTGTTGACATGGACGTAAAACCAAAGAGGAAAACAATTACAGCACCCATATGTGAATATATTTCAGAGACTGTACCATCACAAATCTGGTCTTAAAAGACATTCAAATTCAGAGGGCATATTCAAATGCATTGGTCCGTACACTTGTGTTTCAGATACTTTCAGAAAATGATTTTTGAGACCCTGCTCAGTCACATGAACAGAAAGTTGTCTGTTGTCTGATTACAAGCATATTTATTTTAAAAACAGCAAGGGGTGAGAAAAAATATTACAGAAAATCCAGAAAGTTTTACTTTGAGAAAAAAATGTGTTGCATCCCCACATTAGGACAGGCTGGTTATCCTTGAACAAATCTTAAAAATCTATCAATACCACAGATTATTCAGCTGTAAAACAAAGCTAAGAGAATACAGTTACTTCAGATGCAGAGATGAAGTAATTAATGTGCAGAAAATACTGTTTGTATTATATATTCTATGCATTATTATTATGGTGTCTGATGTCCTATAAGTACTACAGCAACACTGAGCAATTAACTGGCAATAATCTGACTATACAAAGTGCTTGGGAGTGAGCAACAACAATCCATCTGTTGAATTACCAGCAAAACAAAGCCAGCATTACATAAGACAACAGTAATACACAGGCTCATTAGGAACCCAGTTCCAGAGGTTTTCAGATGCAACATTACTGTGCTGTATAAATGCATATTAATAACAGCACACAGTTTAGCAGCTTGGCACACGCGTTAGTTTTGAAAATGCATATATTTTTCCAATAAATGGCCATGGCAGATTTCTCAAAACTGATATATCCTTCTCAATTTGAAAAAAAAAAAAAAAAGAATCAGCTGTTAAAAAAGAAAAATTGATATACACAATTACTTAGTATACTGGAACAACATCTCTTGGGTAAATACCACATGTTTTTTAAGTGTTCCAAAGTGAGTGTTCCAAAGTATGTATTTACCTGCTGGACCATAACAGCCCAGAAGAAGCCTGTCTAGTCTATGGGGTAATATCTGATAGATATTTTTACGATTCGTATGCATGCCACTAAGCATCCTAAATCACATAAAGAGTGTACATTTAAAGAGCCAAAATACAATTGTAGACAATCCAAAATATGCAATGAATCCACAATGCATAAGGAAGCTAGCTAGTTTAGGGTTTGAAAAATAAAAGCAAGGACAGGTAGATATTTTATAATCAGCTCCACTATAACATTTTGGCATTTTGAAAATAAAAATATAGTGTAATTTTGTACTGATGGCAGGGGCTCAGCTCCCAAATACATTTCAGTGTTTTCCAATAATGTCATGGTTTCTACTCATTTAATCCATTAGAAAGAGTGAAACTCAAAGGTAGTTTCAAACAACTTCACCTCTGTGGTCTTCTGCATCTATTCAATATAGCATTGATCTTATGTCACATGGGCCAACATCTTACATAACTCCATACAGCGTGCCCAAGAGATAAGGTATTAGGTGATTTCACCTCAGTACACACTAACAGCACAAGAATTGCCATGTTTCTAAATCCTCTTAAACAAGGATGAACTACTACTTTGTCAACTAACCCAGCTAGGCAGGGAAGGAAGAGGCCCTTGTAAGACACTTTTTCTTTTCTTCTCTGTGAGAAGGAGTTTAAAGGGAAGGGAACAACCATTATAATTCTTTACAATGCTTACATTTAGCACAGAAAGAGTTAATAGTTAAAAAAAAACCTTAAAAGGGTGTAACCTGTTCCTTTAATTATTGGCTTGTATCTTTGTGCTTCACACACTGTTGCACAGTTGTGTAAAAAAATGGTAGGTGAAAAAGAATCTGCGGGCTTTACTTTTTTAAATGGGAAGTAAAATCACTTAAGAAATTGTGAGTGTTAAGGATTTCATAAAAAGTCCTATAGGATGCACATCCTTCCACCTTTCAGGCAGTTATTTGTATCATACGCCCATGTGACTTTCAGGTAAACATACCATAGTCACTGCCATTAGCATCTCAAATTGTACTTGGAGTGCAAAATATTATCAGTACTTGCACACAAGGTACTACTATGTGTGCAATTCACTATATCTCTGCCAATCTGTGGCCTATGCTCCATTTAAGTTCCACTTAAATCCTGACTGAGAACCAAGAACAGGCTTTATGCCTTCTTTAAGATCTACTGGAAGCGTGAATTTTATCCAAAGAATACAAATATGCCATAGATTCAACCTTTTTACCATAACCCTAATAACCAGAAAGCTAAATGGGATTCATTGTGTATATAACAAAATAAACAACCAGTGAATGGGAACGACATTAACAGTGACAGGCTTTCTCTAATTTGTTTTCCTTAGGTAATGAGGACACTTTGCTACTATTACTAAAACCCCACTAGAGCTGTGAACACTTCCAGTTAAATGCAACTGTAGAAAACTAGCCACAAGAAATTTTTAACACATCAACACGACTCTCTTACCAGAGCTTCCCAGGCCAGAAACACAGAGAATTGGTTGACATTCAGTTTGAAAAGCCAGCCAACAGTCTCTGTACTTCAGCTCATGCTGCAGAACATCTTTTTATAGGTTTACAGGCTTAACTTCAGTTAACTAAAACTCAGTTAATGAAACTTCTACCTAAGTCTCTAACAGCCATTATCTTGAATTTCATCATCATTTTCATCACCATACATTAGGACTGGACATTATTTCTAAACTTCTGTGTTTCTCAGAAAGAACGAGTTACAAGAACAGCTGGTCATGAAGTCAAGACTTAGCACGTTGTATCAAAGAACTTTAAAAGAAACTCATTAATCTGAGGGGGGAAAGGTGCATAAAAGGCACATCTTAGGAAAAAAAAAAACTTTTCCAAATATTGAATTTTTAACAATATAATATCCCCAAATTTACACTGGAGAGCCAAACAGGTAACTACTTTTCCTTTAAAACAAACCACCAGTCACATAAGTTGTGTGTAATTATCAACAAGGAATGTAACTGGTGTGCCATTCCTGTTTTATTACCTTGCAAGGCAAATTTGGACTATTCAAAACTGAAGAAAATCCCTTCTACTACGCTCTGTTGTCATCAACTTTTGGCCTTCTAAATTGTAAACTCTTGAAGTAGGAGGTACGTTTTTCAAAGTATTCAGAATCTATCTACAGACATCGACACAATACTTGCAGTTATCATTTTAAGACTGAGAATTGAGAAACTCAAAGAGTAAATGATTATTCAAAAAATAACTGAATTTAAGGTATTTGTACTGTGCTATTTTACCTATTCTGTGCATTAGTTACCATCTATGCACATATATTTATACACAAGTAGCCAATTATCACCGTTTCCCTGCTTGTTGGATGTAAAAATATTTGGTTCCTTTTTCATTAACATATTATGCCCCCCATGCCCTTCTGTGTTTTGAGTCACATTTTTTAAAAGCTAACATCAAAATATTGACCTTTTTTTCTTTACAGATATATAACTGCAGTAAAATATTGACTATGTATAGCTCTTTCCTCTGGGTGCCCAAAGAGCAGCATGAATAAACTTCAGCTACTGCAGCAGAGTAGAAAAATGAATATGAATGTAAGGCTCCTTTATAACTGGAAATTATTACCTCTAGGATTCATTTAAATAGGTCCCTAAAGGCAATAGAGAGGCTGTTTCTATATGCATGGACTTCATTGGACAAAGGCTACCTGGGCTGACCATTTAGTACAGTCTGCCACGTATGACAAAGTTCTTCCACGTGGACACTAGGGAGAAGGGACATTTGCCAGTGGCATATATCAGGCTTAAGAAGTTGCAGTTGTTTTTCCTAGACATCCGTCCTGTCTCCAACAGGCGTTTGCAAGCAGACAGAGTGTCAAGGTTTTCATGCTGCTTTGAAAATAATAAATTAATGTAAACAAGACCGTGAGGTTCAGCATAGGAGAGTCCATATGCAAGTCTATATTCCTGGATCCTACTCCTGCTCCTCTGCAATCCAAATGCTAGCCAGACAGGTAGCAGGGAAATTATAAGTCACATCAGTTTTAGTCACAGATGTGTGTTAGTGAGACGGAAATAAGGGCAAAAGCTGATGTCTCAGTTCATAATTGCGATGGATTGTTGTACCCGGAGATTTCATTAACATAATACTTACAAAAAACAAGCAGAAATTGTTTTGACAATTAATACATTTAGATCACTAGGATTTCTTGGATAAATGTTAGATTTGGTTGAGTTTAGGCTATGGTGTTTAATTCATCTACCTTCTTCCTTCACAGAAATCTTCAAAATTCAACACCATAAGTGAAAAGCGGTAATCCTCTCAAGCTAGGAGAGCAAAACTTATCTGTCAATGGAAACTATATCACTCTACATGAACATAATTAGTCCGAGCGGGCTGATGCCATACGGTTTTTACACTGACAAAGACATTTTCTGAAGCTGTGGCACCAGTACAAATATCTCTGTTTATCAAGGAAAGCTACCAGCGGGTCCATTGCAGTTCAATCTTGTGAGCAGGTTTGCTCAAGACAGTGTCAGTAAAAGGTTCTACAACCTCATTACAGGTTTTCAGCCTTATTTTCTTAATAGAGCATATTGTCACTGCTCGCTCCAAATTCAGAATATTTTCCATCAGCCTTAGTTTACAGCACTTAAGTCTACAATCAAATGACAACTTAGATAATTTGTTCATCATCAGAAATTCTCCATGTTATTTTTTTTTTTTGTCCTAAGTAGGAAGCTGCTATGAAACAGCTGACATTTTAAAGTCCATTTTTTTTCCAATGTCACAGTCCATGAAATACGTTGTTTTCTCGCTTTGGAAGAAAGCGCTGTAAGGTCTCATTCTATTTTAATCATGACTCCTATCTAAATGCAAATTGTTACCCACATGAGATTCTTAATACAGACTAACAGCTATGAACAGATGAATGAATCTAAGAAATAACATGGAGGTTTACTTTAACATTATATTAATGTTAAATTCACTAATGTGCATGGGATATTTATCAGGAGAAAAGATAAAGACCATTAAAGAACATTCCAAATTAGTGTTTGAAATAGACTGGTTGATTTTCACTTTTTTGTTCTAAAAATTATTCTAAAGAAGTCTCCTCACAAGCCTCCTCCTACTAGTAAGATGACCAAATTAGCAACCTTTTACACTGAAAGAATATTTTCACTCAGGTGAGTACTTTAAGAACAAACTAACTACTGTCGCCTGATATCAAGTATTCTCACCACTTACCTATGCCATGCTTTTTTGCTTTTCTTTGTGCCTCAGCAAAATATAACAGAGACAATGGGGGGAAAAAGATGCAAATTTTTTGTGTGATTTCCCCTCACCATCCTTCCTGTCTTTCAGTAGCAGCCTCCATTGCTTATCTTAATCTACTCTAGTATGTGAGCTCATCCCAGAGACAGGTATGGAAGAAAGCAGCAGCTTACTTGTAATTCAACCAGCTGCCTGTAGCAAAACCATGTAGCTACATTTCGGAGAACAACCTGTTTTTATAGGAGGAGGCAGCAAGACTCACACACAGAGGGAGCAGGTGAGTAACTGTATGCTAAGATAACACTCTCTCCCCTCCTTGAGGTCTCAAATTGCTCTTGCTGTTTGAATGCATAGATTTGAATCTCACGCAGTTCTTCATTTTGAGCTGAGTCTGCCCTCAATGAGATGTAAGTCTAATAGACTTACTAACAGAATGCAATTATATAGCAGAATTGTTTCTTCAAGGCACATTTGTAAGTTCATATATGAGCAGGGAAACTACTGCCAAGACACTTTTCTTAAAGAGCAACAAATAAGTTCATCTGGTATAGCTGGCAAGAGTAATTGCCAGATATTATATCAATAAGAAATAATTTTTCACCATGAGATTTGCATGGACAATAGATCCTTTAATCTCTAAGCTGATGTCGAGATCTTGGTAGTTGGCATAGGTATTGAATGAATTATGTAAAGCAAGTTTGAAGGTTTAAGCCAGTTCCCATTGGCAATCACTTGTATTATCAGTGAAAGCAGCTTTTGGTATCAACCTGAACAAAAAGACCAAGATGATAATGATTGACCATTCTACTCACAGCATGCTGAACAACACTGGCAAATGCAAAACTAATAGCAACGCTGGCAAGGAAAGTGCACAGGACACCTACGGTGTTCATTTTTCTTGGTTAAAAAACATTTATTTATTCAGTACCTTCTATTGGAATTACATTATCCCATCTTAATTATCCTTTCAGTTTACATTTTGATTATTTTGTGGCTACAGGGCTGAAAAAGGAGGCAAGATCCATGCTATAGGGAACTTACATGTATAGTACAAGCCAGGAAAGGAATACAAGAAGGAAAAGCTAAGAAAGCAGTGCAATGTTTGATACAAGACAGGTTAGCCCCACAGGTTTAGACATTTTTTTTAGCTGTAGGTAAACAGCTCAGTACAGGAAACACCAAAGTTCACAATGGCACCAGTGCTTTTTCTAAAAAGCTTGCCCAAGTCCACGTGGGTGGGATATTAGCAGAGGAAACTGGAGTAGGAAACAGAGATGAACAAGGTTATTTAGGGTAAACAATAGGAAGAATCTGTTGAGCAACTCATCAAATGGTGGTGAATTCATTCCAGGACATCACCCATAATACAGGCATGAGAAGTCTACCAGGACAGTCAGAAAACAAATAGACAGCAAGTGCAAGGCAACAAACAACATCCCCACTAAACAGTCCATGATGTGCCCACAGGTCAAATACTGCAATTTTGGTTTCCCCATCTTATAAAACATAGAATGGAAAAAAAAAATAACAGTGGTTCTGATCTCTAATGACTGGCATTGAAAATGTGAACAGCAAAAAATTATTCCTTGGAGTTACCAACACAAGAACTAGGAACAACAAAGTACAACTACCATTATCAAAATCTGTGTACTTCACTAGGAGCACCTCTGCTCCAGCTCTGCACATCCACTTGTATGTCTTTAAACTCTGAAAATTAAAAATTTGAATTTCAACACCTTAAATATATGCTGCAGGTTTTCAATAGAGTAAGAATAAAGCTTGGAACTTCTTTAAGTCCTGGAAGTTTCAGCTACTGTGTCAATGTCTTTCTAGGAGGTAATATGGCAATTTGTCTTTAATTAAAAAAAAAAATTGAATTTTCACCACGCATTTACGCAATGAATGATGCTTCATGAAATGTTGGCATTTTGATATGGTCAATGACCCAATATAGAAATAAAACTAGTTCTATTCAAAGAAAATTTTACATTTGTTACTTTATTCTGGTCAAAAAAAGAACCAAAATATTTGTGTTTCAATTATCACATTCCACAAAAGACATTATTTTCACTGCATTGTAGCTTTACCAGTCAAACTCTTAATTTTCATTACTTCTTTTACTAAACAATGGAGTTGCTCAGTGTTTTCATCAGTTTTGCGATAAATACACTTACTTAGGTCTGAGGAAATCTTTCAAGTCTCTCCTCTAACACATCAGATCCTGCGTCTCAGTCAAATGTCTTCACTTCTTATGTTTTCCCATTGCAACTTTATTAGCAGCAATTGCAGTAGGTGCTCTACACATGTCCTGTAGCAAACCTCAACACCAAATGACATTTCATTGGTTGTACTTTTGAATGTTTAGAGCAATGACGATGCCACTTGAGACAAGAGTTTAGGAATTGCAGCTCCACAGGACTTCGAAAGTGAAGATGAAATAGTGAGAAGAAAACAAATTCCACTTATTCTATGATACTTACATACTTTAAAGATTATGCCATGGGCTAAAAGTCAGAGTTCACAGCTCCTTAAAGAGCTTCATTGCAAGAAGACACATATTCTTCCTTAAAAATCCACACTATTTCCTTGATAATTTATTATTTACAATGAAACAGACTTAAAAAGAAAGATCAAATGTGCCTAAATCCCAAATATCTCTATTTGGTGGTTACCTGCTCTACTAAAGATCAAACTCATTTCCCTCTGCCTGCTCAATTCCAGTGACTTGAACCATGGCTTCCCATTTGCCAAAAACATTTCCTAAACACTAACCATTGGTATTTGATTTCATTTATAAATGCATTTTTTGTTAGGCAAACGGATCACTGAATCTCTTCTACTGTGTCAGAGATAAAAATTGTTGACCCAAGTGCTGTGCATCCTAATACAATGAACTTCAGTGTTAATGAGACCAGGAAACTCTATGCATGTTCTGGATTATTGCAATTCCAGTTCAGCAGCTTCACATAGTTTCTCAGACTCAAACAACCAGATCCATTATGTAGCTCCATTCATAAAACCCTGCTGTACTTTATACTGGTCAATAACTTGAGGTCTAATGATAAGATACTGATCAAAAGAACTCTGGTCAGATCTGCCTGAGCAGTTTCTACGCTTGACAAAAAGGAAATGCAGGAGCCAAAGAAGTCCTTGCAGATGCCCCACCTATGGATAATAAAACCCTGTGAGGACTGGTAACCATTAGTTTAATAAGAAGCAAGAGAAACAATTGCTTTTGCTCCACCCCTGAACTACTGCATTACAATGCAGTTCTCAGTATCTGGACTGTTTCACAGATACGTTGTTTATTTATTTAGGTCATGATTAAAGCAAAGTATTCTATAAAACTCTAACAGTGGGTGAGAGGAGGCAGGCTCTTTACCTCACAGTAAGGATATCCTCAGAATAACTGAATATCCTTAATTGTGGAACAAACATTCACAGACATTCATTGTAAGGCTCCATTTTCTATTTTGGGCACAAGCTCCTATAGGGAAGATCAATATATTGCAAGCAAATTTTGAAGCATGGGCTTTAAACATAAGGAGATACGATTCCTTTAGACTTAACAAAACACACACACAAGCTGAGGCAAGACCAGAGCACACAAATACTTAAGGAAATGAGCATAATCAGCATACTATTCAAAAGACGACAAGTAGCTCACACTGTGCTATAGTCTCTGTTTCATGGAGTACCTCTTCCCTGGTAGTTCCACTGGGGTCTGACTGGAAGCAAGTCTCAGCCCTGGCTTGTGGAGCCGGGAGCCTGCCACAGCACTAAAGTTTGCAAGACTGATGAATTTAAACAGACTAGATCTTACTCTAAGCTTTTCTTCCTGTAGGCTATGAACAAAATTTTATCTGAGTTCCCACCACACCTCTGCCTCGGAATGGTTAGCTTCCCCTCAGGGTCATTTGATATCGAGTCCCTGCTTTATATATACAAACACCCACACCTTCATTATACTTCTGCTTTATTTTCCTCCTAGGCATGCAGTTCATTCCGTCCTAGTGATAAGGACAAGACATAAGGAGCTTCAATATGACTACAGAATTCAGACCAGGAGCAATGCAAAATCCAGTCATTAGCAGAAGTTTTGGATCACACAGCCACACAATTCCGTGGTAGCTCTGTAACTCCTCCCTACCCATGCACCCTCTCTTGGGCCATCCACATCTCATTAAACAGAGGCATCATAGCCTAGCTGTGTCTTTACCCAACTCAGGTGAATCTCTGCCCCCAAATAACCCTAACCTGTTCTTCCAAGCCTATTAGACAAAGTGTTATTATGTCTTCCACTCAACATAGTCAAATCTTTCGAAACAATGACAGATGAAATGGTTGTGCATTCCCAAAAGAAGATCAGTAGCTGTTAGGTTTACTTCTTTATTAAATCAGGTCAGATTAGCCCAAGTCAAGAACACTACTTTCAATACTGTAGAAAATTTTTCTTGCAAACTTCAAAGTGAAAAAACGCAGAACAGAATGATCTGTGGCAAGATAGTCCATGAAAAGCATGTGTTCAGTGACAGTAAGCCAAAAAGAACATGAATAGCAGCACAATCGACATGCTCTGTTTCAGTCACCTTAACCAACTTCAATACAAAAGACATGAATTGTGATCACTCAGGAACACATTTTCTTCCTGAGAATTTTGGCAGTTCTACTTAGAGGGTTCTTTTAGTGCATAGAAGAAGAAAAGGTGAATTTTCAAACAAACAGAGGTGCACTGTGCAGTCTGTCAAAGTTCAGTTGCTGGGATACAGCAACAGGAGGAAAGGTCATCACATGTATGACAGTTATGCAGAGATTCAAGACTTTAAATAGAAAAGAGTTTATGTAACCTTGGTGCCCAAGTGCTCCCTCTCGACAGTCCCACAGCCAAACCATCATGGTGCAATTATGAAAAGTCACCTGTTATTTTGAAGGGGTTCTTTTATTTGCATTGCAATTATATCAGCAGGCAAGGTGTAAGGTGTAGACATCAAGGGGATTTTTATGTTTTATAACATGAGATGTAATCACCAAATTTATTTTCATGGTACGGTTTGTACCATAGCAATAGTTTAGTCCTGGAAAAATTTCATTCTACCAAACACGTATACCAGTTAGAAGATTCTGTTGGGTTTCCACTGTGCCGTTTAGAAGACTGCATTGCTGGATTTTACAAGATTGAAATTTACCAAAAAATAAGGTGACAGCACTAATTAATTCATTTCACAATACTGTATAGTAATTCATTATATTTTACAGGGAGTTCTACTTTTTGTCAGCTAAAAATCAAGCTCTTCTTCCCATGAACCTGACATAACAGATGCCTAAAAAACCATCTACTACATTCAGACAGGAGTGCATATCTCCATGGTTTAAGTATTCACAAATTACCTTCAGGAAGTAAGCTCAGAATTTTCATTAAGAAGTACCCTATCAATATAATAAAATGAGATTAAATAATTGAGAAATTCACTCTAGAACCATAGAAAAGCAGAGTTTACACATCCACTTGAACTGAAATAATATATTTCACATGCTAGATTAATCCTTCAATCACCATTAAAGACTTTGTTGCTACACAAATGAATAAACAGACAGGTTTTACACTGACTATTAGGTTCAGTGCAATGGGTCTTTTCTCAGAGCTATTCACATACCCACTGCTCCAGTAAAATCATGAATGCACACCTGATAACTATCTACTACCCACCCAGAGCATAGTGGCTCTCAGTCATGCATAGTGTGTGCAAACATTGCTATGTATAGCACAGTCTGCAGCTAGGATTTTATGGTCTTTGTAGACAATATTCCATCCATAGCACTAAAGACATCACTTGAGAAAGACTGAACACGTGAAAGTATTTGCCAAAGCTGATATCCCCATATCAAATGCACTAAAAATAACAGGAGACCTGCTCTAAATTATGCCTATACACAGCATAATCCTCAGGTTGCCTAAAATTGCTGGCTTTGAATAACACATTACCTTGCTCATTCTGTGAGGATAGGTCTGTAAGAACTGGAACTGTAAAAATGATTAATTACCAGAACTTCAGCCCTTCCAAATAACCTCGTACAAGCCACCGATTTCAGCACCAAACCTTGAGTATGTTTCAGGATGGGGATGTATTCAACTTATTTTGGACCCAGTGCAGCTGTGTATCAAAATCTATAATCAAAATTAGATGGGATCATTATGATATAATGATATGACATATAATGGTCACTGCAGGGGGGCTGGACTAGAGGACCTGTAAACTTTCCAACCTGAACTATTCTATGACAGAGATTCAAGAAAATGGTTCCCGAAATACTGAATGTACTGATCACTGTGGCAAGACATCTAAAGAGAGTTTTTTCTGATGAAAACCGATTTCAAGCTCTTTGTGAGCACCTTCAGCTCTAGAATGAATTGGAAATCTTAAGAAGTTCTCTATGGCTGAAATATACAAGGATTTCACTGGAAGTAAAAGAGTTACGACAGACTTGCACAGCTCAGTTACATCAATGTATTTCTGGACATTAGCTTTTTCTCCAGAAAAGAAAAGGTTAAGGTAATCACATCAAAGTAGCTAAGAAGCAGTTTTATCCCTTTTAAAAGTTGCTGCAGTCTGGGGCAGGGAGGTAGGAAGGAAAGGGAGGAGAGAACACTGACAGTTTATCAGTTTCACCGGTCATCAAGAAACCAAACCTCAATCCACAGCAGCATGCATAAGAAAACACCTCTGACTTTATAGAGAAGAAAGCAATTGGTAACTACTGACTATAAAAAAAAAAGCTTGGCAAACCTAAGAACTGTCTTTACAGTATTCTTTGCATACCTTGCATTTGTTGAATACTTTCCAAAACTGAAGCTTTCCCATGGGAAGGCAAAGAAACAATAGCAATTTCTTCTGAATGAAGCTCTCCTAAAGCCAAAGAGTAAACATACAGTATGTGACCTGAAAGTTTACTTTTAATTGTACAAGTGGCTAATTACATAACTAATCAAAATACCTTCAAAAGCAATTCCTAAGGGAAGACTGGGGAAGGAGGAGGGGTGTAGGAAAAAAAATAAAAAGGACAGAAAAAAAGAAAACTGAAGCCCAGCAAAGAGAGATGGTGATTGGTGAAGAGTTGTACTGTATAAATGTGTATGTGTGTGCACATACATTCAAGTTTAATGATGTTTAAAGATTTATTGTTCTTCTGCAAAAGACTGTGTCACCCACAGGAAATCTGTATTCTACCTGGGACTTCAGTGCAGGTTAAAGAGATGGATCCGTATGTGACACAGCTCCTATTCCGAAAGGGAACACGAGTTGATGACGTGGCAGCCATGGAATGCAATTACTGCATGTCCTAGGCATACTTCTCAAGATCAAACAGTGAAACAGTTTGAGTTTCCAGACTGATTTTGAAAGGTGTTTGCAGAATTTCAATTCTCTTTTAAAAATTAGAGAGGTGAAGGAAAAACTGTTTCTTTCCTGGGGAAACATGAAAAGCTTGACATTTAGAGAAAGGTCTTTCAGCTCAGTGAGATGACGAGTAGTCACAGTTCACATGTGTCTTCCATGACTGTGTAACATGTGGAATTAACCTAGATGTAGACTTCCTTTCATATTAGCTTCTAAAGAAAACTAAAAGCAGGTTTAAACCTTATAAACCTTGGAATTCTGTCTTTTTTATGCTGAAAGGAATTTAAACTTTTGTGCTTAATCTATATAAGCATCCATTTATCTGACAGTTTAACAAAACTATCCATTCCTGTGCAAAAACGTTTTCAGACCCAGCTGTCCCAGTTTTGCCTGACATTGCTCTTCCGTGTGCTGAAGGCATATTAGCTTGGGTGTCCCCTGACCCCTGCTGGCAGGGCTGGCCCCGGGGTTTCTGCCTGCAGAAGGACATGGAGGGGAAAATACGCTTTAGGAATGCCAAGAGGAAGGTATAAGGAATTTAAAAACCAGACATGAAACGTTTTACAGGTAGAAAAGACTTCTCTGGAAACCATGGCAGGCTGAAGCCATAAAGGAGAGAAATCAGGAAACTATTTTGAAATTGGGATCCTCTTTCAAACCTTTTTAGATCAATGAGATTTATCTCAGGTTTATTTATCAGCTGCCAACATAGACAAATTCAGCTGTCTGAGACACAGTTCAAGGAACTCCATCCTGCTGTGGAAGAGGAGTTGACAGAAGCAGTGTTAGAAGCATGGTCACTGCTTGGTCATCTCTGAGAGCAGAAGATCACGGAGATCCAGCATCGGCCCTGGCTTGGCTCAGCCCAGCAGGTACTGAGGACAGCAGAGGGAGAAGACCTGGAGCTTGCCTCATGCTGCCTCATCACCCACTCCCAGGCTGAAGTGGCAATACTGTACATGGAGAGAGCTCTGTGAAAAACCTGGAGGATCTTAACTCCTCCTGGCTTAAAACGCAAGGACTGCTTCAGGTCAGGGAGAATAGTTATTGAAGGAATTCTGCTGGAAAGTATGCCAAATAAATTGGTCCAAAGATCCATCTGTCTCACAGTGTGGTATGGAAGGAGATCAGCACTAAACCAGAACAACTCACTCACAAACAGACCAACCTCCCCCTGCTGTGCCAATGGATGAAACACGAAGCTGTGGAGACAGAACCTCCTGAAGGCAGTTGTACAAAAGCAGTCCAGCAATTTCACATTACAACAGCTAAAATGAACCTCAAAGCAAATGTTATCTATAATGCTGACAGCAAGATGAAATTCATAGTTGAGGAAATTGTTTTCTGCATTTAGACAAATTTCCAAGGAACTACAGAGAATAAATTCAACCAGAGTTAGAGAATCTTCATTATAATGAAGTCAACAAATTTTCCACTTAGCATTAAAAAATATCCTGGTTTTGATCATTACATCTCCATAACTGCAAGCTGAACTCTAAAGAGACCAGCCTTAAATGAAATAAAACTGCTTGGGTTATTAAAATAAAATCTATGCTTTTTTATGGGACAGTTGTTTACTAAGGAGCAAGTGCATTTAAAATCCTAATTAATGCATTTCCCTTTCCAAATATAATTCTGTTTATTTCAGCAACTAGAGATGACCATATCATCTTTAGCTGGAAAATATACAGCTCTGAAAAAATGTGACAGGAAGCCTGGAGATGTACACTATAATTATGAAGAAAGTCTCGTTACTACCTCCAATACTATGTGCCAATATCAATAGTCCTAATGAAATGCATTTTCCCCATATGCTTCCACATGTGGAAAAAAAAATGTATGAGAAGCAGTTTGTGTCCCAAAAATCATTCTTCCCCCAGACCAAGTAGGTCTCTATTATATGTCTGTTAATATCAGTAAATCTTTGAACTCAGGGTTAACCACCAGACATTCCACATTTTGACATCATTCTGACTTTTGTCTCAACCATATTTCCCACTAGAAAAAAAATCATTTGGGAAATACATTTGTTGTCAAGACAGCTTTCAGTATTGAATGCCCAAACTGCAGAAGATCAGACTTTTCTGAAGTTCTCTTTTCTGTCCAATGGAAGAGGTTTCTTGCAACATCTCCAGATGCATCCTTTCCCAAATTGCTGCAATAGCTGTAGCTGTCCATATCCTACTGCATCTAAAATCTGTTCTCAGTCACGTCCTCTTCTGATGATGAAATAGACCTTGCTTCTCTGCTAGAATATAAATACTTTTTCACCTGCTGAATACCAGACTCTGAACAAATACAGTCTCCACACTGTAAATCAAATAAGGTGGACTACTTGCATGTGGAGAAGGCCTTTGGTAAAAGCCTGGGAAAATTCCCCTGGCTTTAATGGGCCTTGAACTTCACTGATTTTTGTTACTAGCATGGTTCTTGGTTCTTCTGAATTAAACAAGCCACTTAACCTCAGAAGTAATCAAGAGTTTTGAATATTTAACTCAGAAGATTTGCTTTCACAATTGTAACAGTATTGTGTGTGCGCCCACACATGTTTTACCTTTTGGAACCTATCCAGAAGAATGAAGAAGGTGAACATACTGAAAATGGAAACAGGGAACCATAAAAACACCCTGTCGACTACAGCCCTCTATACATCAACTTTTATCAAAGTGACCCACTGTGTGTTATTAGCCATGAGTCCGTATTATCCACATCCCCTTAACTGATTTTTTGGGGAACTATTATGCAATTAAAAGTATCTAATTCATTTTCCCTCTCAGCCTCTGAACTTATTGATGCGAGATAAACTTTATCACAATCCATGTTGACCTTCCTTTCTTTTGAACTCAGAAACATTTATTAACTTGTAAGTTATGTAGCAGTGGGATAACTTAAATAACACCCTTTTTGGTCCCCTGTTTCCTGCTGACTGGCTACTTCAGAAACTGTAACTCCTTAAAAAATTATCTCAGCCAAAGCAGGGAGAATTACAAGAGCTATAATTTGGCTTATTTCCCCCCCTTTTCAACTCATGGAAAAGGAGAATCTTACCAGACTAGTAAGAAAAAGGCAATTGATTTCTTCCATCCTGATCTTGGAATAAGCTGCCAGCTGCCCCCTGCCAATTGCCTTTAGCATCTAGTCAGAGTAAAAGTGAGAAACTGCAGCAGGGCTACCCACAAGTCAAAGAAATCAGCTTGCTGAAGTCATTATAGGCAGAACTTTAAGGAAATCTTCACATAAGTAAGGTACTATAGAATCAGAAAACAGTACAAAATCACAGTTCTAATGCACAAACAATAAAACCTTGTGTGGATAAGTTAAAGGTTTGTATATTGACAAAAGCAGAAGAAAGCATCCATATGCACAATCAGCATCAAGAGCTGTGCAGTCACATTGTGTTCCACTAATTCAGGCTCCAACACACAAAGTAATCGCTGGTATTTGTGAGTGCCATACTGACTACATTTTCTTCTTGCTTTGTCCCCCCTGACCCTTCTTTCCAGTAACCCTGTTAATATTTTTTCTACATACAGAATCACAGAAATATTTAGGTTGGGGGAGACCTCTAAGATCATCAAGTCTAACTGTTAAACTAACACTGCCAAGTCCACCACTAAGATCATGTCCCTGAGCACCTCACCCACATGTCTTTTAAATACCTCCAGGGATGGCCACTCAATCGCTTCCCTGGGAGTAAACTCATTTAGTGACGAGGTCCAGCTATTGGGTACCCACTTTTATTAGGTGCACACCAAAGGCCTGAGCTGCTGGATCTTCCCAGACAGCTCCACATTATCAAAGTCAGAGGGTAATTTACCTGCTGACCCATAGAAGGGCAGAGGGATTTATCACCCATTCTTGCAGTATGATCAAAAACTTCCCAGGATTCCCATTTTATGTCCTATTCAGAACCAGAGATTCCAATAGCACAACAGCCAAAGTCTGCAAGGAAACCTCAGTTCACATTGTTTTACTGAAGAACTGGTATGGCTGTTCACAGCATCATAGGTCCTTCAGCAATCTCTTGTGTTGGAATGGAATCAAGTTGATACAAGAGCTAAGGGTACTCAAGCACAAACAGCTGTAGCTGCCATTATAAAATGCTTCAGAAGATTTATGTGCAAGTTATCGATTCAGTAGTGTTACACTCAGGGTCACTATAAACTGTGTTACCATCTCTCACGGTGCCTGCTGCAAGTTTATTTTTAAAGAATTCTCTTTTCTTCTGCACTTCAGCCATTTCTACCCTTTCGCCTTTCAGTCCTGCCTGCTTTGAGTTCAAGAGATAATTTCTTGCTAAGAAATAAGGCTGGAATGAATAATGCTACTAGTGTTATTTATGTATGGATAATACATTCCATGAATGTTTTCACCAAAATGATTTCTAAATACTGGTTTGATATTCTCATTTCTCTAATGAGCAGTGTCTCATGTTCGCAACTAGAACATAAACCAGTGCAACGTGTACAGAAGCTTTTATAATGCCACATCACAGCTAAAAGGAATTAGTACAAACACATTCTTTTTTTGTGACTTTACATTTTTAGAGTTCAATGGCCCTTATTATATCTCAAAGCAAGATGAAACTTCTCATGATTAACCATGTGCATGATATGACAGCAGAATCAAAGAGAGGTCATTTATCTACAGCCAGTAGGTTCAGCACATCACTTTAATTACTATTTCTTCCACACCCCCTGCCCCCGAGGGTGGGTCAGGGCAGTGGGGTGATGATAGAGGTAAAGGAGAGGACAAATACTCTTGCCACAAAAGGTATTGGACCTTTTAAACTATTGCAAATATCCTCTCGGTGCAAGTATCAAGCCACCCACTTTGGTGTCCTTTGCTTCCCAGCTACAAAATACCAAATTTCAGAAGCAGATCTTCCATTGAATTCTTAATTTTACATATGCCCACAGAAGAGTACGTTAGGTAACTAACACATGGTAGGTTTGGGCTAGGATTTAGTGGAGTTTTCATATCTTTCTTCCAAATGATCATATATTATGCAATGATATAGATTTTGTAACTTAATCTTTCTGTCTTCATTTCCCCAGTTACATGATGGGCAAAATAAATTACATTTGCAGGGTCCTTTGAAGTATTTTAGTTCCTGTCTGACAGCATGCATATCATATAGTGTGAATACTAAGAATGTTTATTACAAAGCTATAAAAGAAGCAAAATAAAGAATTCACTGGTGTATTCACCAGCACAGCTATAGCACTCAACATCATCAGGGTAGTGAGGTTCCCATTCTGTTTTATTTTATGCAAATAAAAGATCTTTACTCTGAAGGGTTTCCCATCTTCAACCAAAACCATAGCCCCTTGGCTCAGTTTTCTTTACCAGATACACTTTTATATTTATATACTTTTCTATAACCATGTGTAGATTTAAAACAGAGTTTGTACCGGGCAACATTCTAGAATCCTTCCTCCTCTCAGAAGTTCCTGGGAAATTTGGTTCCTCCACTCAGCATCACTCAGATTATGAGCTTTTACTTGGATAGAAAGACATTTACTCCCCAGTGTCCAGTCCAACTAGCTAGTAGTTCCTCTGTATTCGTTACTGGTGACGAAAAGCCGTAACAGATAGCAATGAATATTCTACTTGTCAGCCTGAAGCGTAAAAGTCTAGAATAGATTTGGCATTAGGTATTATCTCCACTCTTGAACTCTGTACCAGGATTGGTATGTTTTGGCTGGGCAAAGTAATGAGCACCCTTCACTCTGTACTAATTTTTGACTGAAGTTAAGTTCACTTAAAATGATTTAATTTCAGGTAAAACCTTAGTGGCCCTTTTTCTTTCTTGAGTTACTTATCTCCTCTGTGCTAGCTCAAAGCCTTGTTGCATTCTCTTGCAATGTAGAAAAACTCAGCCTTCTACTGATAACATTCTGCAAGGCTTGTATACAAAAGTGTAATTTAATTCGATGCAATGGAAAGAGCTGCTTCTAGAGTCACAGACACACTACTAGAGCGGGGCTTTCCTGTTAGCTAGAATGTAAACCCCAAATATTAAACAGGCAGAGACTGCATCATCAACTCAAGCAGAAGGATTGTGAGGTGTTTTGTTTGCTCTGAAACTTGGAGAGACTGAGAAAGTACTTTATGCACGAGATATCACTCAATCAAATAACCTACAAGTTGCACATCTTTCTGACTGTCACAGTGTTCAGTTTGCTGAACGGCACCTGGTGTATTCGTACACAGGTGAAAGTCACTTCAAATATTTGATCTTGATTAGGTATTATTTTTCATATCACCATCTGCGCCAATATGACTCACCCATTCATAAAATGTATTCTCTTTGAGAAGGCAGGGGAGTTATTTGTGGATATATCAATCATTCCAGCTTTATGAATTAAGAGCTTCTTCACTTCTTATTGCCACGCAGGTGTTCAGGGTGTTAACCATTCAGACTCAAACATTTTCAAAATTATAAAAAGAGGTAAACCTGTAATTTTTAATGGAAGAATGTAACCAAGAGCTGCTGCTGAGTGACATGGACCAAAAATAAAAGTACAGATGACTAAGCACACACTTGCCAAACAACTTCTAAGACCAATTTAAGAGTCAAACACACCACTGCCAAAGCTTTGAACTAGAGGAAGCAGATGCTTTTGCTGCTGTGACATGCATTTCCACCCAGCAGGTAGACGGGATGAAATCCGGTCTCATCAGGTCACAAACAAGGATTCAGGGCTAACAGCAGATCGGGCTAAGCCAGCAATAACAACACTTTTACATATGATTTCCTGATACATGGAAGTTAGATATTTCCGCTATTTCATCTTCTATTTTTCTTAGAACAAACTGCTGAAAACTACATTGTAATGGAATGCAGGCATCTATTCTGATACACAATAGTTTATTGAAATAAACTGCACAGGAAACGTTCCTTCCCCTGTATATATGTATGATTAGCACCAAGTGAAGTGACCACTGCACATGCAGGCTAAGGCAGAGATACTTTGCTTAATAAAAGTAAAGGTGATGCAGGTGGGATATATTATCTTACCAGATAATATATATATTATCTGGTAAGATAATAATCCCTTCAAATTCCACTTAGAAGAGTTATTACTGTCAATATAATGAATTTGTTCGCTTTATTAACATCATCTATTTCCACAGAGCCAAATCTTTAAATATTTACTTGGCAAAAGCAAATGCCCCACCAAGGGCTGCGAAGTTCTGACTCAGTTGTGTGAATTAAATTTAAAATTTTTCTTTCTACCTTGAACAATTAGATTTGCTACAGCAGTAGGAAGAGATGGGAAATCCTGCTTGGGGAAAAAAAGAATACACTATCCACAAAATATCTCTTTCCTCAAGAAATTGTTCATCCTACAGTCAGTTTCCATTTCTCTAATTTTCTCCCCAGAGGTCCCTAATGTCAGCTACAAGCTGCTTCTGGTCACTTTCCCAAGGGAAGATTTTGCATGGCATTAATGGCTGGAAGGGCATGGACTGAAAACAGTGTCAAAATACATGGAATATAAGGCTATGACAGCAATGGTGTATTTTAAACTCAGGGTTCCCCTGGGTATTGCATCAGTAACTCAGCTGAGACACTGAACCAAGAGTTCTCACATTATTTAACTGTTTGTTATAAATCATCAAATAGTTGAAAAGAGAAGACACTTTGATTAAAGCTCCTCAGCAGTTAAACCCTAAAGCCAAGAACTCCCTCTATGAGCCCTCTGACCTCATGGATGCCTGCATTGGTGTTGATGCACTTGGAGGGGCGAGAAGTCAAGTAGAACAGTGCAAATGCAGTCCTATTGGAGAGAAACCATTGCCCTGCCCTACCTACAGGCAACCCCCATGAGCACCAGGCCCCACAGACACGGGGGAGCATCCAGCCCTGTCACCCCAATAAAGCCAGGCACAGCAATGGCAACTCCAGACTCTCTGCAGGTCAGGCCCAGGAAGGGGGTGGTTGGCTGTGGGGACACCATTCACTCTCCAAATAGCTGCTTCCCATCTTAGCTTTGAAAAAGGCAAGAACGCAGAATTTCCTGCACTACTTCAGAAACAGCTTGTGACCCAGTAGTGCCGCACACGCACTTCAGCAACTCCTGCTGCCACAGAAATATTAAGATCTTAATAGATCATCCTAAGATCACCTAGTCTTACCCCTGCAATCCCTTCATTCACTCCCCTGTGGAAATACCATGGACCCATGCATAGAGGACCCATTGATCAACCACACAAAATTACTAGCTACAAGTGGGGAGTTGGTGTGTTTTGTAAAAGTATCCATTTGCCAATGCAGAATCACTACCTGAAATACATTCACAGATTTCTTGTGCACATAAGTACACATCTTTTCTATATAAATTTAATCCAATACATCTAAAGCCACAGATGAATTAAAAACAACCCATTCCAGCACACAGAATTTCACCGGGATGTGGAGAGGAGGTCCTGTTTATTCAAGTGCACATATGAGATGTAGCTTAAAAGCAATTGAAAATGTGACAGACAGTCTGAGATGAGAACATTAGTCACCTGCAACAGACAGGCTGGGTTTAACTCAAATACTGGTTAGCATTTTAACAGCCCATAGCAGCAGAACAGTGACCAAGACCAACCCAAAATGCCCTGTTTGAAGGCATTCCATTTGCAAAGTGATGTGGGGCGCTTACAACCAGCAACAGGCATATAAATTACTACGAAAGTTGATTTTCTCTTGTATTTCCATCTGCCCCTTAACTATTGAGGGGTTTTCCAGCTTATGCATGAGCTAGAAAACACCACTCTATCTTAGATAATCTCTTTCTTATGATGGAGACCTGGTTTTCCTCAGCAACAGACAGTCCAAAATTTCAGTAGGAAAAATGGTGGCTGTTTCTTATTGTTAAACAATATATTGAGGACTTCTCAGTGTTCATGAAAATATTTTAACAGTCAAATTTACTGTCTGTTCTCAGACTCAGTGACACAGAAAGCGAAACGGATTATTTATTAATATCACATTTTCAAGAAATAATTTCATTACAGGGCTGCATTTTGTTAAGTGAAAATTCAATAAATTGTGGTTGTGCATTAATAAGATATTGAAAAGGAAATGAGAAGTATATTCAGTCAAGTTTTGTTTTCATGAAACCATAAGTATAGACAAGAGGGAACACAAATAGTGCACATTGGAAGCCTTCATTATTCAAGTTGCATGTAAGCACTCCTTTCATCAACAAAGACTAAAGAAAGGAGAATTATGCCACAGATCATTTTTATTTTTCTTCAAAATTAGATAGGTAAAGATAGCGGACAAGAATTTATTAATAAGTGAAAGGAGGCCTTAAAAATCTGAAGAAATAATAAACTGATCCGACCAGCTGTAACTACTCCAAGTTTTTCTGTCTCAATCCAAACACCTTCAGCACCGGTCCTCTAAAAAGACCTTTTCAATCTTTCCTTGCCTTTTACAATACACCAGTGTTGCTCAATTCATTTAAGGCTTAATTCATGAATAAGAAACCACATTTACTCCACACTCCTGCCTGGGATCTATCACACAGCTGGGATGAAAGGACCTTGATTCAGAAGTTGCCAGGAAGCTAGGTCACAGTGGTACAGGGTCAAAGTTTAGGCCAATACAATGAAGCCCACAAAAATTTGAGTAATATGCACTTCTCATCACAATACATGGGAACTCACACTTACTGAGTCCCACAAAATATTCCTTACAGATCCCCAAAGTCTCATTAAGGAGAGAATATGAACAGAGGCTGTGGGCATCAAGTATTTCTCACCCTTGGCTGAAACTGCTGGGATGGGGAAAAAAGGACATGGCAATTGTAGCAGGATGTAAAGCAGAGTACTGTCCATTTTCCAGTGCTACATGGCTGCTGACCAGGATAAATAATCATTTTCCTCATATGAATCTTAAGAAGCACTTCAGGGATCATCTGCATGTTGCCCAACATTTAGGGAGAGCGGAAAGGAAAGCACATTCCAGTCTTGGACAAGAAGGGGCTGTGAGCAGCTCCCAAAGCCCACTCATGATGCTCAGGAGCACTAAAAGCACCAGTGTGCCTGCCCCAGTGGGGCAGCATCTACCCTCAGCATGTAGTTCACATACAGCTTTACCTCCACAAGAAACATAAACATTCAGCAAAGAAGAAGAAAAAAAAAAAAAGAAATATATTAACTTTACAAAACATAAAGCATTGAAACAGAATGTTTGCATCTTACAGCATTTGCTATGAAATTCTCAACTGCCAAATGAAATGTATCAGTGCAAAAAATAGCAGAGAAATACCAAAAGATGCCATCATGTCCAGAACCGCAAGCATTTCCTTGTATTCACTGTCCCCATAGCTAGACAGGGAGGTTCCTCCACCCAGTGTGACTGCAACTTCCCTTATAGAACCACGGGTGCTCTGAGTAAAACATTGAATGTGGTTTTTAATGCTGATGATTCAGCTCAGAAGTGGCACAAACAGCCAGGCACACTGGAGCTTCGTTCTGCATTTGCAAGCAGCAGCCAGAGATGCTGGGAGCGTACCCTACAATTGTTAACCAAATGGAAAGATTCCCCTTCATTCATTTCAAGCTGAAGCCACTACACAAATCATCACCTTCTCTTGCCAAAGTAAGTTTCTGGACTGAGTGAGATGCAATTTGCAGCTGAATGGGAAACTTTTGGCTACAAATAGCTGAACACGATTCCAGCAGCAATAGGGCTCTCCCTACCTACACCTGCTGCTGCTGCTTTTGAAAGGCTGGGCTTGATGCTTCTGCAGAACTACATCCAGTGCAAATTCAAGACAAGAAAATGAAATCTTGCTGCTCCTTTGTCAAGGGAACAACTGGTGAGCATTGTTGATTGCAAAACTTATCAGCTCATCTAAGGGTACACCAGTTCCTGTTCAGTCTTTCCTCCTAATCCATGTCCCAGTCTTTTTACTTAGAAGTGTAAAAGCCTCATCCTGGCAAAACTCCAATTCTCTTTGCAGTTCTAGTACCTTTTCTTGTTTCCCCTTATGTTATTTTCTAGCTCCTCTTTAGGCTTTGTATCCAGCTGTCCCCAGACATTGCAATCCTCCTCCTCTCTTCAAGCCCATATCCATGAGTTGAGGTTTTTCCCCAAGACTTGAAAGGCATGATTCATTCACAGAATTGGAAGGGGGGGTATTCTTTCACATAAAGTCTGCAATCCTACCAAATTTTAGATACAAAATTCAATCCTAGCTTCTAGCATTAGCACAGAATTCACCAAAATAAGATGATCAGGGTATTTTTTGACATGGGCAACCAAAATGCCATTTTGTTCTCATTCTGAGAAGTATCTGGACTCTTAGCGTAACATGCCTGAAAATCAGCCTAAGGTTGCTACTCCAAACAGAAACCACAGGCAACACAAAAACATAGTGCTCTTTGCCCAGGCCAAAAAAATTGCAAATGAGCTAACAATAAAACAATCGATAACTACTCGCTTTGCTATAATCCAGGGTTTTCAAAATCCTCAAAGCAGTCAAGTTAAATTACATAATGCCCCTGGAATGGATCATACATCACAAATATTGTTGAAGAGTTTTTCAAAGGCATAAATGTTATCAGAGTAACCAGCCCCCAGTGAAATCCAGTGGAAAGGGAGTCTTGCACAGGAAAGAAGTGAGTACTACAAGCAGATGTTAAGTGAATTTATAAAAGCAGACTGAAGCCTTGAAATCCCTTACCTGAATGTCATTCACACCTCAACTTTAAATACATGTGCTATCACCCAAAATCCTGTTCCACACAGCACCTACCGAAGACTGAAACTGAAGACCTGAGTCCAGACATTGTCTTTTTTTGCCCATCTGGACTGAGAAGCTTACATTCAGTAGGTTTTCTCAGACTGTTCCTAATATGCACTGCAAGATCATATCTCATAAAATTCATTTGCAGTGGTTATCATTTAGTTTTAAAACTCCAGAAAAAGAAACTGCAGTACCTGGATACATTTCATAAATAAGCTTATTTGCTTCAATATTTATCTTAAAAGGTAAGAAGACAGAAGAAACCAAACAAGAAAATGAGAAGATAGAAGACAGCAGAAGACCTGAATTCCAATCTTTTACTTTATCTATTGGAAAAAAACTGAAACATTTCTGCCTAACTATAATCCTCGTTCTGGTTCTCCATTTAGCAGTCCATCCTAAACAGAAATTGCATGTTTCCACATTGTTTAGGCCTGCCCAGTCCCTGAGATAGTCCTTGAGTTTTGTCACCCTTTACAACAGCTGCTTTTTCTTAAGTTATCCAAAAGGTGAAAGGAGGAGACAGAGGGAGCGTGGAAACAGTGCTATTTAGAACTGTCTTTTGGCTTTGGCCAAATATCGTCCATGAGAGTAGGAAACGAGGAGATACGATGGGGTGAAGGTTCTTGACTGTTTACAATTAAACACCCAAACCACAAGATATTTATTATTTCATCTTTGACGTGCAAATTTTAGGAATCCAAAATAGAGGCTTCAAAGAGCTTTTTATATGTCATTGAATTATGGTTTAGAGTTTTGATCTAAAAAGAAAACTCATATTACTCTAAATGTATTTGGGCTCATGGTTCTATCTAAAATCATCTATTAAATTCTACAGAGTGTTTTAAAAGATGCCTTTTTTTTTAAATGGAAACACTCTTTCCATTCTATTGCATACATTTGTGTAATAGTTTTCATAAATTTTGCATATGCTCATTCTAATTTTTTTCAGAACACCCTTATGACTGCACCGAGCTCACACAGTACCTGGGACTCTCAGCACCCCTCCATGTTCTTCTGCAGTCATCTAAAAATCTCCTAGATTCCCACAGAGGGATAAAAAGGGCACTAACACATAAATGGGAGAATGGAACTACTTCCCATGGCTGAGCGCGCCATTACTGGTATGATTTATTTCTTCATTTCAACAAACAGCAACTTCTTACTGCAGCCAGAATTTGAAATAGTAAAAGGGGACTGAAGGACTTGCCCATTTCTAGGAACACTGAGTATTAGGTCTATTGAAAGCCTGAGAGAAGGTTCTGTGAGGAAGCTGCTTGGCAACAGCCTGCTGTATCAGTCATCGTAAACGCAGCTCTCCAGCTCCAAGCACTGCATTTGCACACGCACACACACATAAAATTAAATATGCCAAGAGAATACTGCGATACCATATAATACACACTGTAAATTTTAAATGTAATTGCTTCCTATAACCATGTTTGCCTTAACACTGTAAATACGGAAGGGTGTAACCCTTAAACAGGTCCTTATCAGTTAACTACATAGAAATAAGAAACAGTTGGTGAGTTTTTAAATGTATTGACTCAGCAGTTTACTACAAGAGATGTCTTGGCTGCACTGAAAGAGAAGACTGGGGGGGTAAAAGAGAAAGAGGTCTCAGCAGGCAGTTGGCTCTCACTTATGCCGTTTTTAAGACAAACATACCAATCTTAAATGTGTTGTGAGAAAAATTATTATAAATCTGCTTCCCTACTCTTTATGCTAAAATAGTGAATTATTTATGCAGTATCTGCTTTCCAGATTTCTGAATACCAGTGAAGTTTTTGCCAAAAAAATATAATATCTACACAAAAAAAAATCACAAACCACCATTGTTTTATACTGGCCAAAGCACAGGGTACACTGTAATAAAACACGGTTTATCCTCTGGTGTGCCTGATCTCAACAAAAATATATGCGAGCATTTCCAGTGAATTAAACAAGACCATTCACTTGACTAGTTGATCATGCAAGCTTGCAAGACTGGACCTTTAAATTTTGACAAAAGATTTAAATGAATATGCCATTTTACAAGGGAATCTGAATCAAATGGTGATTCATGGATCACAGTCAAGTGGAACATATGGTTCCAGCTACTCATAAGAATACGAAAAACAGTGCTTGTCCCTTTATATTCTGCAGTTTCATTGACACTGAGAAAATAGCAGAGTACTAAATCAAGTAGGAAAATGGCATTTTATTTACAGAAATTTATACTTTCATCTCCACTTTATCCTTGCCATTTTTTCTAAATTGCTGACATCAAAAAAAAAAAACACTCAATATTTAAGCTTATTTTCAATTGTTATTAGACTGTAGAGGTGAAGTCTTGGGCACCTTTCCTCTGGAAACACCTCTACTGTCCCAGAGCCTCTGGCAGCACATGCTTGACTGAGTCAAAAACGCCACAAATTATTCAACATCTTCCTTTCAGTGAAGTAGAGCCATTTATAGCAAAGGAGTTTGCCCTGGATTTGGCTGCAACTAACTACTCTGTTCTGCTAATATTTCTGTTATAAAATAAAAACTTGTACCACGCTTAATCAGGTGCCACCCTACAGCCTTCAGAGATGCTACGCTGTGGCTGAGTGAATGTGGCTATACACAGCATTTCTCCCTTTACTTCACAGCCATAACTACTGTTAGCCACAGTCTTACCCTTTAGCACCTAACTCTTTAAATTCTACCAAAGGCTTTTTCACATCTCTCTTACAATTCTTTTCTTTTTAGTGCTATCTGCCTATTTGCCTTTTCCCAAGTGAAATAGCTTTACTATTCATTTCTCTAAATTAACAGTATTTAGGAATATAATTCATAGATAATCTACAGAGACAGCTTATAATAATACATTACCATTAACTCTGCCTTCCATAACAAAGCGGTTTTAGTTGCGTTTCAACAGAGCTGTATAAAATCAATAGGTTCTACTCAAAGTTTTGTTACTCTAAGTGTTAAGGGATATTGGCCCAGCTCACACTGTTCCTAATCACCTCTAAAAAACACTAACTGAAGCCTTCCAAACCATTATCTAGGTTCAACTTCAGTCCACAGCCTTGAAGACGACTTGGCTCAAGGTAACGCACAAGTTATTCTATAGACTCCAGCACACGACCATATTTTGACTTAAATGGTTTACAAATTTTTAAGTATGACTTGAATTTCACATCCAAAATTGAACTAGAAACAGACATACTTCCCAGGATTTACAAACTGCAGCACTAGTAAAGTCAGAGAAAGGAAGCTACAGGAACCCGTACAGCAAATGAGGGAGATGGAAAACCAAGGCAGCAAGGAAGAACAGTAACACCATGACATAGTTAAAGAGAACAATTTGTACACTAAGTGTTTCTAGCTAGGAAGAAGGAAAGAATCTAGTGTGAAAATCTGAATTTAATACTTTTATCAACAGCAATGATGGGGAATATCTTACAAGGGTTTTGCAATATTGAACCGAACAGGTTTTAAAAGAAACAAATGAAACCCTGAGTCTGTAACCTATATAGATAAAGCCAGCCTTCCACTTCGTCACAATTTAATTAGAGCCTTTGAAGCCACGCACCTTTGATCTATGGCAAGTGATAAGTGTGTTATATTTTAAATGGACTATTACATGTTCCGTTTGACACAATGGTAGGTTTGAGCCAGAACAGTCCTGGTGTAATGAGGAAATAATCTGAATGGAACACCACAAAAAAGTAGAGGCATCTGCTCTGCTCCTTTCAAACATACAGCCAAACCCAGAGTACTTGTTAAAACAAAAAACTTTTCAATTTTGGGAAGGACAAATGAAATTCCTGTACAGGAACTAAATCTATCATCATAAGTACTTAATGCAGACCCTCATTTCAGTCAAAGGTGATACTGCTATCCGAAATTGAACTGCCTGATGTTTTTCTGAGCACATCAGATATCCCCGGCTCTAATAAGAACAGAAGTCAGACACTTCTGGTTCTCCAATTGGGAACTCAAACCCCTACCCTGGAGTAGTTTTGAATCCCTTAACTTATCATAAACCTTACCCAGAAATACTTCAGTGTTTAAGAAACAGGTTGGATCTAAATGTATTCTAAACTGTTCTCACAATATTTGTAAGGGTTATTTCCTACTTTAGACTCAGATCAATCAGGAGTTAATCTGTGTTTCTAGTTTTAAGGGAAAAAAATGTACTAACTGGGTAAACTCAAGGCAAGCATACTTCAAAATATTAAAATGTTAGGTGTACCAAGCTGAAAAAAAGATAAAATAGCTTTCTGTTCTTACACCTTAGGTCAGATTTTATGGCCCTCATAGAATCTCACCTATCAGTAAATATAACACTCTTGCACCTGCTGCTGTAAACTATTGTAAGCTGTTAAGTCCCCATGAGCTGTTTCCTAGCACCAGTACCTTTCTCTGCAATTCAACGCAGCACGTTTATCCACCCGAAAACTGAGAAACAGACTGTAAAGAAGTGATAATAAAAGCACATGTGTATGAAATAGTTGTCCACAATGACAGGCTAGTGGCATATATGTTAATAATACTGTACAAACAGCTACGCAAACCACAAAGCTGCTAAAATGGAAGGAGCAAACAAAAACCAGTATTTATCAATAGCCCAGTGAAAGGTATCAATTGCAAGGAACTGTGGGAATGTGAACCCAGTGTGCTTAATTCCAATATTTAAAATACTTGGGATGAATGCCAATTAGTTAGTTTGTGCGTTGGAGGGGGATAAAAAATACAACCAACCTTCCATCCTAATCATATTTCTCAGTGTTGTCACTGTTTAGAGGCTGACTGAAACACTCCCATTGTTGAGGAAGACTCCTTGTGGAACAAAGGAGCTGTACAAAACCTCTCTTCTCGCCTGTCTTTGGCCCTCTGCTTCCCATTTGATAGGGAGAGCAGTGGTTTTTTTTCCGGGTACGTTGTTCTCTCCTATTGTACGTGTCCTGCAGAATAAAACACCTTCTGAAAAAGCCATTGGTCTGTAATACGTAACTCCTGAAGCTGTCATATTAGAACACAGCAGCAATTTAATGATAAGAGTAAAGGTTGTAGTTTTATTTCTATGAATAGTTTTATTTAGCAAATGAATGTGATCCATAAAATGTAACCATCAAAATAAAAGTCATCTGAAAAAGTAGAATATGGAGTTAATATACTTATTTATACACCCACAAGCCATTGCCATTACTTATTCAGTAAAGTGGACTTTATAATCAGCACGTTGTGGACAGCTTTTAACTTAACTAGACACCTCAGATGCATGTTTTTTCCTTACTGAGAACAGCATCCAAAGTCATAGAATCAACCCAGTATTCTTTTCTTTGCTGCTGATTTATACTTAATTCTAGCCTCTATTTTTTTCTCAAGTTAACAGAATTTAACTAGTTTCTTTGTAATTAAATATTAAATATCTCCTAATAATTCAATTTAACAGTAATGTTCATATTTCTGGAAAAAAAACCCCACATATACCTCATCTAGGGCCCTAATCCCAAAGTCTTGATAGAGCAATAAAGGAAAAGCCTTGAGAACTGTAGAATCATAGAACTATTTAGGTAGGGAAAGACCTTCAAAATTTTCAAGTCCAATCATAATCCTAACACTGCCAAGTTCATCACTGAACTAAGACCCCAAGCAAACCATATCTCTGAGCAGAAGAACATTCACAACAGGATGATCATACTTCTTTCTAGACAGCCACATAAAGTTTAAGGGTTCAGGACTCCATTAGGAGTGAATGAGTTATTGACATGGGGTCTTTCAATAGGTACAAGGGAGAAAATAACAGCACATTTTCTCAACAGCACAGGTTCTGATAAAGTCAAACATACCACAAATCCTACAACAGCTGATCAACACTAAATACAAGCAACTAAAATATGCAACACAGAAGTGACCGTTTTCAGTTTGCCTCTACTCACAGTCCAAACACTGAGAACCTGGCAATTCATCTGGGTTTTTTTGCAGGTATATTGGTTGTAAAAGTCTGGAGATTATTACAATAAGACATGCCTTCAAACTATAAAACGTTAAGTAACAATTATTTAATTTTGTACCAGTAAAGATAATGCCCTTGTGGATTTTTTTTATTTTTTAAACACACTGCAATAACACAGAAACAGCTCTCAAAATTAATTCCTTTTTCTTCTCTCATGTCTCATATTTGTACATTTTTTACCACACAAGTTCTGAAACTCTTGCATAGTTCAGCAATGACTAGATTTCCACTAATGGGATTGGACACGTATTCCAGCCCTTTCATCAGCAATAAGGAAACTGAATGTTCTCTATTAATCAGCTCAGCACAGTCATTATTTAACCCACAGGCAGCAAAGTTTAAATTTTCAACCTTGAGAAGGCAGCAAGTTTTGTGAGCTGACCCTGCTGAAGGCAGGCAGAAATCAGAAAGACTCTTTGTAGACAAGAAATGGCAGACAAACTGAATCATCTAATGAGAAAAAAATTCAATAAATCTGACCTGCTACTGAAGCCACAAATAAGGAAAACTGCTAGACTACATCCTAAATTAGGGATATGGATAGACTACATCCTAAATTAGGGATATGGATAGACTACATCCTAAATTAGGGATATGGATAGACTACATCCTAAATTAGGGATATGGACTGCACAGCATTACTCAGGAGAGAGATAACATGAAAGGTTGTAACACATCTTTAAACAGCTCCAGGCTCAAGGAGTTAAACTATTACATCAACAGAGCAACAGTGCATCAGCTCCATCCCTTTTTTTGGGGCATGCTTCACCATCAATAGCAAGGATAGGCATTAAGAGTAACTGAAACAGCTCTGCATTGCAGGGATGTCCTTTTATTTTGGGCAATTCTTATACCAGGCAGTACCAAACATAAATGTGAGAAAGATTTATCAGCTCATCTCATGCTAGGTTGCAACGGAAGTGCTCTTTGAACAAATCTTCCTGATCTCTGCTACAGCACCTATCTGAAAGTTTTTAGTTGGAGGTATATATCCATCCACAGATATCATCATTCAGATACAGTATTTGACACCAAGCAATAAAACACGTGTTGCCAGAACAGCAAGAAAGACTGATCCAAGTATCTGCAATAGGATGTTCAAATTCTAATATGTTTGAATATACATTTTTTATTCCAGCTTCCATATTTTGCTATGAAGCAAAAACAGGCCATTGGTTTGTACAGTTGTGTTTGTAGCCTAACCAAAACTCAATAAGGAAGATGAAACCTATACCACGTAACACAAAATTAAAAGGGCTAAATTTGATAATGTGCAAAAGGTTGCATTTATTTTAAAATTAGAACTGCCCTACTTCTGCTTAAACAGAGCAGATGGTGCATAACACCTAGAAATACAAAGAAATCAACAAAGGCTGAAGGAGGAAGAATTCCAAATCAAATGTCAATGCATGTTTCCATAATCAAAGAAAGTGGCAGTGATAGTCAGGTTTGGCCCTACTGTCAAAAAAAAAAAAAAAAAAGACACAGTTGTTTAATCAGAACATTAACACAGACTCACAAAATAGTGAAACAAACTGGTTTTAATTCTTTATATGGTTAGATCTGTTATTATAAACCTCGTGCAATTACCTGGTTTTAGAGATTTGAATGTTACCAAATTAGAAGGAAAATTTTATATTTGAAGAATTGGACAGACTAGGAATTTATTGGGAAATGAAGTTTATATGTAAAGCCACTCTTGATTTGTACATTAGATGTGTTTCTTCTTGGTCAGCCACCACCAAATTTCATTTCAGACAAATCTCCTTTGAGTATCTCACTAACAAGTACCATTAAAATTAAACGTCAAAAGACCCCATACCGCTCTTTATAAAGTTTCAAAGGCACGAACCAAGACATGGAGCAACACGGAGGAGGCTGCAGTAGCCTCCAAAAGAGGCCAGGAGTGTGCCAGCTGCAACTCTAAGCATCCTGTCACCTGAGAGCACAAGTCATATTTCACTGTGCAGCAAAACCAGTTATTCAGGCTCTTAAGCAGAATAGTTTGTATATGAACAGGTTTTGTGAATATATGTCGTTTCTTATCTGTAAGTGAGGTTTAGCAGTATAAGACCAGGAATTCTCTACTCAAATTCAGGCTCAGTCAAAGCCTTGCCAAGCTACTTTTTGCTTCTTTTAAATACTATCATGAATACTCAGATTTTTATGTTACATTAGCCTCAGGTACACAGAAACATGAAAACTTTTGATATTGCTAAAAGCTAAGCATATTTTAAAATTATCAGAATGACAAAATGTAGATAAAGAAACACATACCTGTGCAGAAGCCACACGGATTCAGTCATATCCCAAAGCAATTCCATGATGTATGTAAAAATGGTGTAAATCATGTGCTCTTAGCATTACCTAAATTCAATAGTAATTCACTGAGCAAAGGAAATATTGTGCACTGAACTAGGAACAGCGTGACCAAATGCTGTTTGGGATCCATTTCACAGTTAGGAAAAGACCAGAAAAACAGCTTTTTCAAGCAGTACCAAAGACTGAACTAGATTTCCAGTATTCTCTCTCCTAAACCACAACTAGTACTCAGAAACTTTTACTTAGGCTATAACACCAGGCAAGAGTCCAGAGAGTTACCTCTCTCCTCCAGAACAGGCAACTCAACCTTCCTTTCATTCTATGCCTCTCCAGATAGGAGGCAATTAGGAACATACTTATTACCAATGATTGGAAATAATTACCAGGTGAGATTACTTTCTACAAAGAACTTGATTTCCTTAACGTGCTCAAATGCACCAGCACAAAAGGCTTGTAATTCAGCAGTTCCAGTGTTCTATCTGTAATGCAAATCAGTGCATAATATAATAACACTCAACTTACTCCTGTGCATTTTACTTATTTTGTTTGTTCCCCTTGAAGTGAATGCTCTCACTTTAATGCTAAAGCAGTCAAAACAATAAATGCTTCAAGTCAGCTTTTGAGAGAATGGGGCACCTCTCCTCAGAAATAGGGTGCCATATGGATTCCCTTCATGAATATGGGATTTCCTTTTAAAGTCACAGAATGCTTTCAGCATTTAATGGCTGGTGCTACCGCTGCTCAGGTTCCTTTTGTGGTTTGTATCCCAGGGACACAGAACTCTGTGCATTACCAGCTTTTTCCTTATTTTTCACCCCCCATTATCAATCTGGGTAAATAAGATGCACAGTACCCCCTAGTTAATAAACAAACTCTCACTTTGATTACACTTTCAGTTTCCAAGCCCAGAGCTGACTAACTACAAAGAATAAATGTGTTTGGGCTTTTGGTGCTGGCCTTGCAAGATTGTTCACAAATACATGATTCATATCCGATCCTGGACATTAACACTTTCCTTATGACTCATGCATATAGTTAAACAATAAAACAGAGCACTTATTGAAGTGTTGTTTAACATGCATGAAGCACCTATTATTAATATTTTTCAATTTAATTGTTTAACAATGTCAATCCTATTATTAGCTGCAAGGAGGAGATGTTTCCACTTCTGTCTTGAAATAAATGCATGCTTTTGAATTTACTCTGACTTATCTTTAGAATCTTTCATTGACAGCTCAGAAAATAAACAATAAGAAGCCATTGAGCAGTCTATGGAGCAGGGTACGTAGCTTACTATTGTATCCATAGTACATTATTAGCACTGATAGAAGCCAATTGCCTTGTATATCTCATTCTATAGAACACGATGTGTATAACATACTGATCAACACACCATTTCCTCACATTGTTTTCCTCTCCAAAGTGAAGGATAAAACAGAAAATATGGCCTTCCTCACACAATAGAGTCTTTAGGTCTTCTATCTAGTCCGTGCATGTTAGGATGTTCACTGTAATACAATTCCCGGATAAATTATAACTAATGACTGGCAAATCTGAAAACCATTAAGAGTTCAAGTTCAGCTAAAAAAAACCCTGAGGGATTATTTTTAAAAAGTTTTCCTTCACAGTTCAGTTTTCTTTTTAGGTTTGCTAAATCATCGCAATAGAGGTCTATTTGCAGTCTCACTGCAAAAAAAAACAGCTCCAGCTCAACACATGGGAATCATGGAAGTCCTAAGTGGAGTTTGCAGGAATTGTACTGTAACATAAATATAGATCCAGGTAAAATACAAGATTCTGATATCCAGTTTAATCCTACAGAATAGTTTCTGGTCTTGGGGCATGTATTCTGTTCTCTGGCCTTGAGGGTGTATTCTGTTACCTACATACAGCTTTCAAATCAGTTTTACAAATCTGCTCCTATCTTTATGCAAACTATTTCTAAACAACTGCAGAAGTAAGTGTTCTACTGCAGACAAAGCTTTCTAATTTGCTATATTGAGCTTTTCCAAAGGAAAATTCCTCTAGAATATAAGAGGAAATATACTGATAATACAGGAACATATTCTGCAGAGGTTTCTCTTGTCAGTAACCCATCAAATGATGAGTAAGAACCTTTTGGGCTTCATCCTAACCCCAAGGAAATTACTCACAAAATATCCACCCTACCGGTGCAAGGCCGGCCTTAAATTCAAAGGTTGGCTCTACCATGAAAATGTTTCTCTTCTAGCCACTAGTATTGTGTAATTTCTAAACACTGACAATTCATGTTCCTAACCAGTTGTGGAGCCGTGGTCTTGGACACGTTGCCTCAGAAGCTGACCTTGTAGAGGCAGGAACAATGATTTGCTGGTGTTGACAAAGCCTTTCTGCCGTGGCCGCTGCCCTCACATCTGTGAAGGCTGTTTCAGCATGGCTAAGCAAGGACAGAAAAGAAGGGGGAGTTACTCACAAGCAGACACAAGTACCAGTCATTGCTCCCACCGGGCTAATAATTCAATCCCATAAAACTACACTTTAGTTAAAATAACATTAACACTTCAGCTCTATTCCATTAGCAGAAAATAGAAAATACTACCATGTCAGGATGAAGTACCATCCCCAGTTTCCCTCGCAGGTTTTCAAAGATGTGAAGGGAAAGGAAATTGTGCCCATGCTTGATGTGTTTCCTGAGGGATCCAACCTGTTTCCATATCTGTGTGCCAGACACCTCCATGGCTATGGTGCCTGGGGGCTGCAATGCATTAATTGCTGCTTTTTTGTTAGAGCAACAGCTAACACCTCATCTCAGCCAGGGTCTGTAGGAACAGGCACCTCAGGCAGCACTTGTGAGATGGCATAATTTCATTTATCCTCTGTGCTACCAGACTTGGATGCAGCTGCCATCTTGAGGCAATGCCATATACTTCTTTGTCTTCTTCATCAGCTGGAAAGTCACCAGAGGGTACCTCAGCACTGGCTGGTGTTGAGTGTGGGGGTGAACTGGTGATACTGAGGCACTGGGGCCATGTGGGATGGTGGGCAGCGTGTTTGCTCAGCCCCATGGCTTCAAACAGGCCTCTGCACTACGTTAACAACAGGCACAAAGTTTTAACATGTGCCTCTATTCCACCGTGCCTTGCAAAACACAAACTAGTAGCAGGTTTCATCACGCAGCTCTTATCTCAGAACCAGATGACCAAAAAAACTGAAGGGAAATATGAGCGGGGGAAGCATTTCTTCATGTTTTTGTGTGCCGCTTGTTGCTAGGAAAAATATTTCCTTAGTATCTCTATGGGCTCTGCAAGTCAGCATTGGTGGAGCTCTGCTGCTTGCCAGAGAGTATAAAACAACAAATGTCAGGAAAAGAATAGGAAGAAGTAAAGCTTTAAGAATGTGCCCCATGATGAATGTCTGTCCCCTCAGTACTGTCCCTCACATGTCCGTAAAGAGATATATGCATCTTCTGTCTTTGCTGGAACAAATCTTGGGGGCTTCTTGCAGAGGTACTTTGTCTAAGATACAATTATTTTCTGTCAGGTTTTTTTTTCTGAAGCTTAAAAGCACTTATTTGTGTCAGGGCAGCACACTGTGGAGCAGAGAGCTTGTTTGCAGGATGCTGAGTGAAGGAGCCTGCATTTGAAACTGGCAAAAGGGTACAGGTAGGAAGAGACCGAGAGCGACGGAGGGGCAGAGCAGCCTGTTCCCAGGTCCCCCCCACCTCACTCCCCTTGTGCCACCAGCTGTCATAAACGGTACCAGATGCCCCAGAGAAGAAGGCTGAAAAAAACTTGAGTCTGGACACCCCTGTTCAGCTCTGAACCCTGACAGTCATTTCAACGTGAGTATCAAGGCCTTTTGTGTATCCATACGGCTGAGACTGGCAATGGAGTCACGGTGTTTCAGCCTATCTAAAGGCCAAAGGATAACTCATTCCCTGGGACAGTTATTCAACTGTGTTTCTGCTAGCAGTGGGGTCCAATGACAATGATGAAGGACTAGGGGGTGGAGAGTTTGAAGCTGGTTATGGCTGAATTCTCCTCATAGTGGCCACAGGATGATTCAGCGTATCTGTTTGGGCTAGACATTGAACCCCTGTTGAGCAGTTTACAGTCCTCACTGATGGTCTTCCAAGTTGTCCTGTGGCCGCTCACATTACTGACTGCTGTTTAAATTCTCACATGGTGCTCTTTGAATTTTCAGTTTTTCACAATAAAACGGTCTTCCCCGGTCTCTTTGCATTGTTTCATAAGCCATTTGTTTTTAAGTAAGACTCTTTTTTTCCCACAAAAAGAAAGAGCAAGATTTTGGCTGAATACAAATCCCATGCCCAAGAGTGTGCTGACATTTGTGCACAGAGATGTGCTTTCCAGTTTATTCTATTGTGCTTTACTTTTTTTTTAAAATAGTTCAGTGGAAACTTTCAATAGTTCCAGGCGAGTATCCTTTAACAACACCACCACAGAAATAGCCTGAAAAACCGGAAATACATCTCAGCATTGCCAGAGGAATTATGGGTTGATGGTTCCTTACATTTGCCTTTTTTTAATGTAAGTGATCTCAGAAAAAATTAATAAAGCCGTTTTATGGCTGATGAGCAGAGATTAAACTCAGGTCACCAGCAACAGCAGCTGTACTTTTCTCCACAAGACTATGTTATTGCAAGTGCAGGATTTCTGCTGTCGCCATCGCGTCTCTATTTAGAGCCCACCACTGGAGTTAGCACGTGGCTCCTGTTGCAGGAGGTACTGGTGCCCATTGAGGACCGTGGCCCAGTTTGTAGCAGTACCACTCCAGCTACAAATCCTTGTTGATGTCCTGGAGAGGCTGGGCACCCGGGAGATTTAAGAATCTGAATAATTCCATTCATTTAGACGTAAATTCCCACAGGCATACTAATTGCTAAGCTGTTACCTGACCAAACCGGGTTTGCCCCAGAACATCCCCTGAGGAAAGGCTGGAGCATTAATCCACGGCGCCATCTAGCTCCCACAAAAGGAATACTCTCCATAGCTCTCTCCCCACATCATTATGGCTCAACCCTTATCTAGTATTTCAGACAAGAAACACAGAAGATGATAACTAGGAGGAAGAAGAATGTTAGTACTCTCACTTCTTGATCTCCTGTGGGCCAAAAGAACTGGAGAATGGCAAGTCAACTCTTTGGATTTTCTTACTGCAGGATTAGCGAGTGGCTTGACCCAAATACGGACAGAAAACCGTGTATAAGGTTCCCTTGCCCTTACTTCCCCAAGATGCTGTTGCAGCTGTGGGCCATGACTCTGCAAAGGGCAATGGACAACACCAGCTCTTTCAGAGGAACGTGTGAGTAAGTTGACACTATGAAAGTAAAGACAAAAATCATTGAAAGAGGGCTTTGATTTCCACTAATTATATATAACACATGAGCATGTGTAATCTATTTTTTTTTTCCTAGTGATATCTACCTTGGCTAAGCCAAGCATTTTCCATCTAAAATACTACAAATGATTGGCAGATTTTAGATATGAGAATTCAGACTTAGTTCATATCAGGAAAGAAAATGAAAGCTGCTTATTTCTTCTGTCTAAACAGCCTACACTCGTCAGGCTCTCAGCCTTTGAGACTGTTTGCTAAATAGGAAGACCCCCATGGCTTTCACTAAAAATATAAGACATGGGGATCTGCTTGGAGCCCCATAGTAGAGAGAACGCAGGCTGAAATCAGACAAGCCAGGAAATGCTTGAAAGCAGTGAGACAACAACTGTATAACCACAGGTAATACGCAAGTGAAAGATCAAATTTAAAACTCCAGCTCAAGCCTGCAGGATATTTGCCAACCTGCAAGTTAGACTCCAGTGATGTATGGAATATATTTGCTCTGAGTCTATGTTCTGCAGTATGCCAGAAGCTTTTAAACCATCTTTACAAATATGTTCCCATCTTTTGCCAAGTGAATATACAGTCTTTTTCCCTCACGTTGGTATCTAAAGTTGTTCTTACTAACTTCATGATTTCTGAGGCTGTAATTATTCCTGAATATTCTGAAATACTTTTGTGGTGTACACCAAAATCAAATGTTTCCTTATTCTAACAAAACAAGCATCATTTCCATATTTGCATTGCACCTATGATTTACAAAAAGACCAAAAAAATTGCTTAAAAATGCTTCAGTGTTCAGTGGTATGTTAGCTCTGCAGATTGGCAGACTATTCTGCTCTATTGCATTTCTCTGCAATTAGCTGTTCCTCTGCTCTCCTCTGCCTCCACTCCATGTCTGGTGTGATCCCTTCTCTTCCCACGTAGCTGCCGTGTTTTTTTCTGTGTCTTCAATAGCAATGACCTTCGTAAGTCTGGCCTGTTCTTTCTGCTGTACCTTTTAATTTTATACACCATTCCTTTACATTTTCCTAGGTCTTGCAAGACATCTCCTTTTCTGCAATCGCTGCCCTGCAGACACAGACTTCCCTAGCTGCGGTTATTCCTCCACGGTTCAGTTCTATACCCAAAATGCAAATGTTCCTACACTCTATGCAGACCTCCTCAACCCGTGCTGCTCCAGGCTATGCTCAGACCACAAGGCAAGCAAGTGCTGCAGCACAGCTCCTGCAGTCCAAGAGGAAGGTGGCATTAGGTCCTCAGGGTACGCAATAGAGCCTGAATCTCCAAGTGCCTAAATAAAGACAGCCACTCTATCAGCAGCACATAACCCGAACGTTCCTCTGGTCTTCTTCCATGCCCTCACCTCATTATTCCTCAGCCTTCAGGTTACAAACCACCAGGCAGGGTGAAATGCAGGCCCTCCCCTCTGCCTTTAAGTTACAACATTTGATAACAGAGCTTAAGCCTGAAAGGAAGCGAAGCAAGGCTAGATGTTGCTCAACTGCAGGATATCGTTCCCTTGCAAAGTCCCACATCCAAGAAGAATGGATAGAAAGGTCCCCATAACTTCTGTTTATCACATTTAGTGAGGTCAAATACTGCTCTGGTGTTTGTCACTATTTAGGCTCTAGTGCTTGTTAAATATGAGTAAAGAGGACTCCTCTGTTTCCAGGCTTTTCAGCTGCACACAAAGTAAAAAGTAAAATTAAAACAATGACTTTTGCTAAAGAATGCAGGAAATGTTGTGATGTATTTTTATTGCAACCACTTGAAAGTGGAATTGCTGTGGAAATAAAACGACTCCAAATACACTGAACGTGCTGACTCAGTTGATCCAGAAGAAAAATTACAAGTCAGCAAGTTCAAGCAACAGCAGTACCAAGTGTACTGTATCTGTTGTACTGATGTAATGTGCATTGCGACATCGTGTTTCCCTGAATACTGCACTTATGAGTTTGATGAGACACAGCTTTTAGATGAGGCTTAGGAATTGCTGCAAATTACATAACAGACTTTTACTTTATAGCTTAGACTCTTAGATATTGGACCCACCCAGTTTCTTACAGAACAGGATATTTAAAGGGAGCAATTTCCTCTGACTTCCTTCTGGCCCTAATCTGAGCACTAATCAAACTTAAAATAAGCACAGATCTAGCCAGTTCTCCTAATGTATCCAGAATTATCATTATTACAGGATTTTTTATTCAAAACAGCTTATGCAAATCATTTTATATCGCCATACGAAAATGATTGAATAACTTTTTGCTATTTTTCAAACAATTCCTTTTTTTTTATTATCATCTTATAACCAAAATGCTAAGATAGAAGTGGGCACATCTTCAGCTTTAAGTTTTCCATTTAGTGCTGTAATTTCAAAGTGCCCACAAGAAATTATTAGCAGCTGATAAAAGTCTCTTAACAAAATGAGGATATATTCTAAGAGGGAAAGACACCACTTAGAAGCTAAAATTTTAAGCAATTAACTGAAGTGTGTACTTTATACCTATGTTAGGTGAGAGAACAGAGTGCGACATGCAGGAGGAATAGGTTATGAATCAAACTGGAAATGGGTTCGGGATTCTTTGTGCCAGTTGCTGTCACCCTAGGAAAACACAGGAAACAGCTGAGTTTGTAATTTTTAAGTGGTGAAAGTTAAGAACAGAGAGATAATTCAGGCATCTTAGTTAATGTGAAAGATACTCAGCACATGGAACTGTCTCTATAAAGGGCATCAAAAAAACAAGGCAGCAGATAAATGTGAATTACCTTCCAAGAGACAAGAAAGAGGTCTAAACAATAAATGGACAAGTAAAAATTAAACATAAAAAGGAAGTATAAAAAAAGCAAAAGTTTCTTCTGTTCTCTAGTTTATTTGCCACTCTTTTTCTTCCTTAGCTGTTTCTACTCATTGTATCTATTTTTCTCACAGATTGTATGAGAGGTGAAATTGTCTGATCTATGGAAAGACAATAGAAGAAAAGGCTACAAGACAATTGTGGAAAAACAGCACCTGCCTTAGTATTATAGTACATTTCTGCATCCCTGCAACTGCTGTTTGGAAGTTTAATGATCAGTAAGCGTGACACTGTATAATTGGTTTATGCCAAATATCAATATCAGCTATTTTTAAGTAAGGTAATCTTATTTAAAACGTCAGCTGTAAGGCTCATTTTCTCTTTTTCATATTATGTTTGGCAACTGTGAAATATGAAGTATCCAGAAACTAAACATAGAAACCCCTTTGGACTTTCCAACCCCCTGAGGCCCCTCACTTCCCTTTGTTCTGTCCTTCTGAAGTTCACACCTTGTTGCTTCGGCTGATGAAAATTGTGGAAGAGGACTGTATTCACCACTAGCAAAATCCCAAGAGTTCAAGGGGTTTTTGTGGTCTGATAAAGTTTGCCACTCTTGAAAATCTGGCCTTGCTTTTTACTGTTCTTTTCTAAGAGAATTATTTCCCTATAAATGTCAGAAAATCTTGATACCGCTCTGCTGCAAGAATAAGGCAAGAAGTAGTAATGTATTTTGAAAAAGCAGAAAACACACAAAATACCACCAGGATTAAAAGAAAGCTACAAAATCTCAGAGGCAACTTCTTAGAAAAGCTCTTCTTAAGCTAAAATAGTGCCTGTAGCCTTTGTTTTCCAGGAAAATTTCTGCGACCATGTAACCAGCAGAATGAAATAGCTTGGTTATTATCGTAGAAAGTGAGCTTTAATAATAGTGCTTATCCTCCCTGAAGAATATTTCTGGATGCTAGACACTAATACTTTGCTTTTCCATGGACAGTCGAGAACCAGACAAGGAGAGCCATGATTCTAACCAGCAAAACTGCACACTGAGTTGTTGCAATATATCACTCATGAGCAGCTGACAGACCAAATTTTATATGTGGAGGCTATGCAGCCACGCAATTGGACTTGGAACAGCTGTGGTCTCTGCAAAGGAAAAGGAATATTGACCAGAAAAATAAGATGAAACTCAGTAACAGAGTTCTCCAGCTCCAGCTATGATTTACATGCTGTTCTTTATATAGCTGGGCTAGTCATTCCACCCCATTTTTCCTTAAGAATACATCACCAAGCAAGTGGTTTTATGTAATGATAAAAGCTATTATTACCGATACAGTTATTTTATTTCATAAGTTCAGGAACAACTGTGTTCAAACTTGTTTTTCTTAAAATACTGAAAGCAAACTTGAAACGTCCCATACTTTTAATTCTTTGCATGACTGCAACCTTGTCTTCAAGCCTTGAAATACAAGGCAATTTAAGCTAGAAGTGGCTCCAAGAGAAAAATAAAGACTGAAACAAGAATACATTAATTCAAGTGACATTTAGGTCATTGCAGTCTTTGGTTCACTCAGAAGAAACCAATTTAAAGTCCAGGAAGGTAATAAAATTGAGTAGTAAAAGGCAGCTCCAAGCTAGCATGGTGAAAGGAAAGAGAGAAATCATTGCAGTAGAATCTTTCTTCCTTCTAATTTCAAGTAACAGGCAGAGGACAGTGAAGCTTGCAAAATGATTATTATTTATTTATTTATCATATAATAGGTACCTTGGTCTGGTATTGCAGTGTGGACACTTCACACGTTTTTTTACCCTTGTTTTTGTCCTTAAGTGGCCCAAGTGGAGCTATGTTCTCATAGTAAGGGATTACATTTAATTTACATAGACCACACCCTCAGGTCTGACACTCATTTTTGCAGGAAAAAAACAGCATCCTGTTAATTTGTGTTTTGTTTTATTTCTCTGTGACTTAATTTGCTTAGCTGGAGAGTGCTCACACATTCTGATATGGTACCTGCATGAATAGGAAGTAAGTAATGAAAGAATTCCTGTGGTTTGGGTCAGTAAATAAAAGAGAAATTCTTTCTGGTGGCTGTGGTTTCTGTGCTTAACAATGTGCTGTCCATCCTTGCTATTGCAGCTCTAGGTTAAGTCTTATATAAATGAAATCCTGTTTCTCAAAGGTAGACATAAATACTTCCACTTAGTTAAAGACTGTGAAGATGGTAGAACTCACAGAACATTTTGGCATATAATAGATCACGGATTTTGAGCTGCCCACTCAATTATTTCCAGTCCTGCTTTTGTACAATATTTACACCTATAACTGTCTTCACTCTTATATGGGTGGAAGCATCCAGAAACTCCTTTGAGCGTGGATTGTTCCTTGAGGGACCACTTTAGGGAACAGCAGAAGAATGTCAGCATCAGTGTGAAACAGTGATTTGCATTTTGCATTCCTGTAACTGAACCCTTGTCACTTGAATGTTTTTTTACTGATTGTTTCTTAAGAATGACCAGCCAATTTGATTTCCACTCTAGCTAATTATTATAATAATAATATTATATTTTATTCCAAATCATAGCTAAACATACAAACCTGTATTCCCTCTTTTTTCTTGAACCATCAACCAATCGTCAAACAAACAAGACACTGCAAATCTACTTAAAAAGTGTACAGGAAATACAAACTTTGAAAAAATCCTCTTACTGTGATGAATAAAAATTGTCTTCTCAGTTTTCTTTGTGTGAAAATTATAACACAAGGAAGACAGGACCACTATATTAAATAAAGTGTCTATGCAAACATTTTAAAAAATCTAATTTTGTGAAAATAGACACGAACTATTTGAAGAAAGTGAGAGCAAAAACCCAAAATGATTCTCAAGAAAATTTTAAATGTAACAGTTGAGGTTATATATGTGCAATGGAATTTCTTTGAGAATGGATATTTGTACCTGTATGATCCTTCATACAAGTACACCGAAGTGGAAAATGCAACTACTTGAAGGCATTCTGTGTCTAGGGGTACCATTGGAGAGAGAAACATTAATACAGTAATAACAGAATTTTTATAGATTTTCAGAGTTCAGGAGAGCTTTGGCAAGCTATCAAATATTACAAGACTTCAGTGTTCATAGTAGACACAGATTTTAATGTCCCTACGCTTGTGGCATAATAACAGCTGCAATTCCCACATCCTTACTTTATAAGGGATGAGGACATTAAAGTTTGGCTCAAAGGAATTAAACTCCATCATTTACAATCTTGGTGTTTAAAGTTAGCTTTCTTAATCCATCTTTAAGCATTTAAAAACCATAGGCTGCTTTTTAAATTGCTGAGACCCTATAACTCCCACTGACTCGGGCAGGATATGGATGGGCTAGACATTTGAAAGTGAATTTGATGAGGGTGCTCAGATATTGATCTAATTTTGAAGATGTTTACAAAATTCCTACTGGTTGATCTTTAGGTAACCAAACCAATAGAGAGAGGAAATCCACAGAAAAGAAAAAAATCACATCAAAAATGTTCAAAGCAAATCAAACAAAGGATGCACTATGCTGGGGGACATCAAGCCATGCACATTCTGCAAAAAATGCTTAGATAATAGACAATTCTGACAATTGAGACCTTGTTTTCAAAGTAAGAAAATTCAACTTGGATTTACGTTTTTGAATGGGTTGTTTTAATCTGAGAAGAGTCACTGAGAATACAAGACCTTTAATACTAGCCAACAGGTTTTAGTCATAGGTAAGATTTGCAACCAAGAGCACAGCATAAATAATAAAACTGTAAAATAACTAATCTGCAAAATACATACGTATGTGCTTAACACAAATTATGTGTAGTCCTACTTAAACAGTTTGGTAAGCTAGAACTTACTTCAAAAGAAAGTATGTTCAATGTTACTAAAGCTTCTCAGGAGGAAGACTAGAAAACAGGGAAGATACAAAGTCTTTCTGAAAGATGATATTTCATAATTCATCTTCTCAGTAAAGTCATTGTGACAATATAGAAGACTCAACCCATTGCAGTGGTTCCCAGGTGTTCCCATGTGCACTGTCTCTAGCTATTGAAAGTCGTATGACTGCACTTCAACACTTTCCTTACCTTTTGCAAAGGTGAATCCTTAAGTGTTACTCCCAGCTCTTTGCTTCAAAAAGAGCACAAGCATCATAAAATGTGGTTGCTTGTTTCAAATCTGGTTAAAATGTACACATCAGAACTGGAGGCAAGCAGACACTGCTAAATCTGAGGTCTAAATTCAGGAAGACATTTAAACTAAAGATGGTTTCAAGCATGCTAAGATTAAGCACATTCAGGACAGCAATACATGAATATATTTTATGAATAGCAACACAATTAGAAAAGCACTTTCTAAACTGAGAGGTCTGTTAATTGCTAACAATAGCACTGGACCTTTATCTCTCACATATTTATAATGTAACCCTTTTTCAGCTACTGTTGCCAGAAAGAGCTCAAAAAATTGGGAAAACAGATTAAAAGGAAATTATTCTCCTCACAGTGGGAATGCAGAAAGTCCTGTAACATCTCTGAAAGAGCTTCTAGTTTTAGCTGTCCATAATGTAAGAAGAACCTAACATCACTGACTTCAGGGCTACCTTAAATATCAATCGTATGAATTAAGTCTTATGTTAGGTATCAACAAACCTCAGAAGTTTCAGAATTCAGATCATATCAGATTTGGGTAGGAATTCAAACTATGTCACAACAAATCACCTCAAATCTCTCATTTACGAACCTGGAATTTCACTCTGTTAACAGTTCACAAGATCTAAAGAGCTCTTTTTCCAGCTCTTCCTAACCTAAGGTGGTGGGTGAAGAATAGAAGAGCAGATTTCCATCTATTCTAGTGGGAGACTGCATTGTTAACAAACAAGGATGTGCATCATACATGGCTTTTGGGCCTTGTTCTTGCAATTCCTTGAGAAATAAGCAGCTGTGAGCAGAAATCTGTTGCATACCAACACAAATCTGACAGTGTGCAGAACAGAGAAATACACCAGGCACTCCACACTGGGTGGAAGATTGCATCTGATCCATTGCCCATGTGGGAGAACATGGGTATGAGCCTATTCACCATGTTCAACCTTGTATTTATGAACACTCTTCATCAGCCCTCCAGAGGACTCAAACCCTCCACAGAGAAAGGCAGCAGCCCTGGCCCTGCCCTGCTTCACTTCTGTGTCCAAGAAGTGACCACACCTGTGTTAATGCCCTGTGGCTTTGTTAGGATTTTCAACACAGAAGGCCCAGAGTGAAGGAGTGGAGGGAGTCAGCTGTGTCATTTGGAAACTGTCTTCACATAACAAAGTGGGCAAGCTGGAAAACCTTTTGCAGGCTACTACTGCTAAACTGGGCTGGGAGAGTTTGACTCCATAGGACTGACCCGACCACTTGTTGGATCTTGGGAAAAAAAAGATCTATAAGTTGTAATCTACATTTAAGAGTTTTATCAGTGTAGGTATGATGTGATTTTTGGCAGGTGAAACTGCAACAATAAGATTTTTATGTACTTGGTGCACTGAAACTCTGTTGATGTTATCTAAGTGTTATCTGGTCCAAACACTTTTGCTTAAGGTATGATTTTGTTTCAAGGTCTTGCTGGTTTATAGCCACACTGGCAAACTTCAGAAAGTCAGCCTATACTGAGGCAGAACATTTGCTGCTTAGAAAAAAAAATTACATATAAAAATACTGTTGAGATGTTCTTACACAAACCTGTATGTTTTGGTCTGAAGAGGGGAAATTTACCTACCTGATCGTAAGCTAAATTTCTCCTCTCCTCTTAGTCCCAGCTGCCTTCTGCAGAAGCTCACCAGAAGAAGCTGCAGAGGAGGCAGACTAACAACATTTGTTTACTGTGGATCTCCCTTTGAAGAGCGAATACAACAACATAATTCTGCATGTCCGGAGGGTGGATTTCTTATCTCCCTGAAGGAGGAGGAGAACAATCACATATTTGATATGTTCAAACAAAAGCACACACAATTATAGGAAGTGAAATGTTTGCTAGAAGAAGGTAGTTTATACAAAATCCATTTTTATAACCTCATATATATATTTATTTCACGACAGCTTTCAAGAGCAATGTTCTCTAACTCTGCAGTATCTGCGTTTTGTGGTGGCACATGAAATATTTTCTATTTGATAATTGACACTGAACGAGAAACACTGCAGGAAACAGTCATTCCAAGAACTTTGCTCAGTGGCTACTTTCCTCCCCACCCACCTCACACTCCAAGGCAATGAGGTGTAAGCAAATCCACACAGGCAGCCTTCCCACCTGTAGGAACAGCAGTCAGAAACCTGTGGGCAGGAGAGGCACTCAGTTCCGTGTTAGCTCTGATAGAGACGCACTGTTCCAGGTCTCCAGGCCGTCTGTGACTGCCCCAAAGCAGGAAGGGTGCCCAGGAGAAAAAGTTACAGTTAGTTTGTTGTGCTGTGTTTTGAGCATAGAATCACAGAATCAGAGAATCACCCAAGTTGGAAGAGACCTGAAAGGATCATTGAGTCCAACTCCTATCCCCACACAGGACTCTCCCAACATTCACACCATGGAAAAAGGGTCAGGCTTGTGTGGCTGCAGGTATGGAAGAGGCATTGCTGACAAACAGGGTCTTATACACAGGATACTGCATTCCAAAGGCAGGGTTCTTTACCAATTCATCCACCTCTGAAAAGATATCCATGGAGACAGATGAGTTTGACATATAAGTGACATTCAGAATCTGTTCCAATGAGCAAATCACACCAAATAAAAACATACAGCAGCAAAATGCTAGGATTGCATGGGAGTGGTGATCTGAATGTGCTCAGATTACTGGGGAGACAGGAATTTCTTCCTGGTGCAAGAAAAGAGAAGGGAGATTTTTTTAGAAAGGCTTTTTGTCTAAATCTGTTTCCTTTCACCAAATATTAATTAGTTTGTAGTAAGGATTAAACCAATCTGTGTCTAACAAAGAATGTTTTTAATCTTATATTTGTTGGGGGTCTTTTAAACCAATTTTTGAGCATCTTGCTAGAAACGTCACTCTTTTATTTTTCTACAGAAACCTGAAAAAAAACATTACTAATCTGATCCAATTCTCTCTGAATTCTATCCAGGGGATCATCATCTGTAAAATTAGACCAATGCCTCTCACATGCTGTAGTGAAACTCAACCATATACATTATTATAATCTATAAAGTTTTTTGATAGCCTTAAAAAGAAAGCAGAGAAAATTAAAATAGTTCATATTCATGTATACATTGCGTATCAGGAAAATGTGAAGCAAGCAGTTAAAGTGGTTTCAGTTATCAGTGAAGAAGGAGAGCTGGTGTTTTCCTTGAAAGGCAGATGTAAAGTACAGGACATCAGCAAAGTTGCATCAGCACCCAAGGTGTCAAACATCAAAAAAAGAGATCAAAATGGAAATCTCAGACCACTATGCTTTCAGATGAGATTGTTGTTACTTGTCAATCCTGATCAGATCAGAGAAGAAAAAAGAATCTACAAAAACATTTGAAAATAATAAATTAAGTTTGGGCATAGGGTAAAAACAAGTAAGCAAACGTATGCAAAAGAAGCTTCTTTTCTTACTGTTCTCAGTTTTCCCCTTACTCCTGTACTGCCTTTTCCATCCTAAAGTACTATCACTTTTGTTTTATCCTTGTCACATTAGACACAGTCTTGACAGAGACTGCAAACTGTCCTCTTGCTGGACTTAGTGAGGGGTTGATATTCAGGGACCTACATGAGTCAGATACAAATAACTAGGTGAATTTATGTCCTCTTATTGTTAAGGGTGGTTATTGTAGACCAGACCTGAAGTGCTTTGGTGAGGCTGGATAGCATTTAGGTATCATAACAAGAGAATCAGTGTAAGAGGTACAGTACAAGATTCCAAATTTTTAGAGCAAACTACTCAACAGATATCTGTGTAAGTACAGTAGCTTAGAACTAAAACCATGAAAAGTAGATCCCTATATAATCTTTTATAGAAAAAAGTAATACATTACAATTGTTATCAAGTTCACTGGGAAATAAAAAATAAAGCTGTGACAAACTTTCTGTTGCCCACACCATTCAATAAATTTGTCAAGATCTTATATCATTTCTACATAATGATTCTGTTGGAAATCTTCATAAAATATATTGGATACTAATTGAAACATCATAATGAGAGAGCCTTTAGAGCCTTTGGAATCCGTTAAAGCTCTACATGGATAGCCTAAGGAAGATTTCCTTGGTATTATCTGTAGCTATTTTTTTTTTAAGGCAATCCTCTAGTCTGAAAATCCAGATTCCAAGGGGGAGTGAGAAAGGATTTCAGGATCAGATTTTAGTGTTTATATACGAAAGAATGCTAGTAAAATCAAAGAGATAGGCAGGAAACAGTGCATCTCAGTCCAGTGCATTTATACCACAGTTATAGTGGTATAAAGACACTTTAGGTGTACACAGATAAATGTACTCAAAAGGGAAACTAAGTTACAGAGAGCTTATTTGGAACTACATAACTTCAGATCTGCATTAATGCCATACCTGTGCTTAGCACTTCAAAAAAGAAAAGAGGTAGATGACTGCAGTTGTTCAGAGAACAGAGGAAGAATGTGTAGCCCAGACTTTGTTCAACCTTCACTACCACTGGTATTACTTACAGGGACTGGAGCCCTTTCAGACTGCACAACAGTCTGTCAACAAATTATCACTAAGACCTGATCATAGAATCATTTAGGTGTTCACAGAAGTGCGGCAAAAAAAAACCCCAACAAACCCTAGCTTAGAAACCAATATTTATTTTGCTGGAAAACTTCCATTTCGCTTTTTGATGTAATGTACAAGTGACTACTCTGGAAATGTAATGCTGAGGTTCAATCCTCCTACTGAGATAAAAGGCAAAATAGTCTTTGAGTTCCAGACATCTAAGTTATTTTTCTGAACTCATCAGAAGATTCAAAAAGTGAAAATATCTCTTGCATTTTAAGGCAAGAATATTCATTTTCTTCAAAGTCATGTACAAGTACCTGAAACAGCGATATCTTGCTTTAGTAATTTATGCAGGTTAGCTGGGAAGAGAGTGCACAGAAAAATATCTTCTGTCCTACACACTTAGGCTGATTCTTGTCCCTCAGCATATATAGATCCAAATAGTATTCTCACTTCCAAGTTTTCAAAGTTAATGATTTACTTGTGATTTCCTGTTAATATGAAAGATAGTGCTGCCTTTCCCAGAAAGGATGAAGAATTCTCTTCAGTTACCTTCTGTTATGTAACATTCTGCAATACCCTTCTGCAGGAAAATTTAACATCAACTTCTACAAGGTGTAACTCTGTGGAGTGTGGAAGAGAACGCAATCCAGTTAACTCACTCAGAGACTATATTCGCTCTGGTTTTTTCCTTCTTTACACTAGATTTCCATCAGCAGGAGCTTTGGCACTCAGAGGGCAGTTAGAATAAATTCAGGGACAGAAGTGTCATCTGGTTAACACTCTTAAGTAAAAGCAAAAACAGAGTCACAGACATGAAAGAGATCACAGATATCCTACTATTTATGATGTGATTGTAAAGCGTAAATTGTGCTGCAATCTTAAGGCAATACATGTTAATTACCCTCAGTAGATCTCAGATGTTATAAAAGTAATTGCTAAGATCTTTTTTGTATTGCTGATAACTATATCTGTTGCAACTTGGTTTGTTTGTTTTAAATTGCATTATTGTAAGAAATAGGACCCCTTGACAATATAGTTCTATAGAAATATTTTTCAAAAAAAAGTTTAAAACACAGAAACTTGTCCAATGGGCCCTTAGCTCTGTTCATCAAAAGAAGACAGCAATCTTGCTGGGGCAAAAGTCCACAAAAGTATGTGTTGGGTTTGACCCGGTGCTACCAGTGTCATGGAAAAGTTTATCCTGTAAGTCTCCGGGAGAGCAAGAACAATTCTGTAGTCTATCATCAAGAGCACTCTAAGGCTATAAAATGTATACAGACAAAAATTCAGCTGGGTTTTGAATATCTCCAAGGAGGGAGACTCCATAATCTCTTTGAGCGACCTGTGCTAGTGTGTGCCAGTTGGCTACATACATGTAAAAGTGGGGGTAATCACTTAAGAGAGATCCTGTATTATGGACAGGCAGCAATTCATGGTGGAACCCAGCTGTACTAACTTACATGACCCCCAGAATTAGTAAGTTACCCCAAAGCACATCCTGTTCCCCGTGTCCTTAGGAGTAGGTCAAAACTCCTCCCTTCCCTGCAGGAGATCTAGTCTGGGAGAGGTTAGACTCAGTTTGGCTCAGGTACAAAAGAAGTAACACTTTTTTCCTAATAAAACGAACAACTGAACATATGCAAAAACATACACAAATACAATAATCTTATCACACTTTTCACAAAGCACTTACAAAAGCTGGGCTCGAAGGCTTCACTGTTACGCAAATAATCGGCCAGGAATAATGAAAATGGAGGCTTTGGGAAACACGAGTTGTTTAGAAAGTAAAATGAAATATTAGTTTTAAAGGAAAATTCAATATTAATTGTTATCTATTACATAGCAAGTCATCCAGTGACTGGTACCCACCACATATCACATAATCCTACATTTAAGATGAATTTCCATTCTGTTATTGCTAGGTTTGGCCAGAGGTACTTTGTGTATACTCTGGATAACTTCTGAAAGAAATTCTTTTTTCGGTAACAGATAATTGCGACCTCATCGTATCCTACTTGCATGTGATTCAGAAGGACAGAAGTAATAGCAGAAAAGGCCTTATGAAATATTCTCCCCCTTAAGAAAAAAAAAGCAAGTGCTGATATTGAATTCATTGTTATATCCTAGTTGGACCTTCAAAAAAGGGCACAGAAGGAGTTATCATATATTTAATATTTCTCATTGAAGAACAAGAGGAAGTATACGAACTTTAGTTATATTACAAGCAGGAATGACACTCATTTATTCTATGCTTAAGTCTGTACTGCAACATCTTGCAGAGTAGAGAACTATTTGTTGGAAAAGGAGCAGATATGAAATGATCTTTGTCGTAGATAGAGCTACACAAACTCAAATCAACCACAGAAAAGATCTCTGCAATATCTGCTGAAGCAAGATGAGTTTGTGGCAGCTCGGACAGTTCTGAGAATATTTAGAGATCCAGTTTCAAACAGAACAATTTATGGGAATAAAGCAAATACCACGTATTTCCAGTACTGTCAGACAGAGAACCATAGCCAAGAGGCAGGATTCCCCAAACCTTTCTGTATAGTCGTGCTGCACAAGCCGTTCAGCTAACCAGAAAAGGACATTGCATTCTTCTTTGCACATGTAGTTAATTGTATGAATCTAAGGAGAGCATATTAATTTAAACAATGAAGTCACCCAATAAATCTTACAGTTGTCTAATTCTTCTAGGACTGGAGCTTCAGCCCATGCCTCTAAATAAATAAGGATGTTCATCATGAACTCCTGAGATCAGAGCCAATAATAGCCCTTCTATAGAGTGATTCCACTGATTGTAATCATGTTACTTTTAGCTTACTCTGGCATGAGCCGAATACTCATCCCATAGACTATATATAACCATTGAGGTGAATAACAGCCTGTGTATGGTCTCTTGCTGACCCCTATCCACTAATCATAGCTCCTCCTCTTCTGTCACTCAGTCCGAGTACGAAGGAAATTGTTTTTAACATATATATTTAAATAAAATTAGTTGCATTAATTAGTTCTTCTATCATGTTCACTTTCGTTCTTCTTGTTGTCCCTTTTCAGACAAGGATTGGCTGTAATGAACGTTGTGGTTTTAAGTGAATGAGCCCACATGAGCGCTTGGTCCTGTACTTTTTCTGTTCCTTAACAGCTGAGCCATTCAGTATGGCACTGCAGCACCCTCTGAATTCCTAAGAAAACCATGCGTCATCCCATTATCTCTCAAAGGAAGGCTGTACTGCTGCATATTACTGCCACCTAGTTTTCAATTTTTATTACTATTACCTAGGCATTTGCATTCTCCATGGTAAAACAAGTATACACATAAAAGAAGAAAAATTTCAGCCTAATCATATATGACACATACTCTGGGATGTTATTAAAAAGTGCAAAATGGTGCAGTGATTAACTCTTACTGAACAAATCTACACTCATCTACATGCAATCTTTAAATATATATTAAGGATGCATAATTACCAATGCCAAATACAAATGCACTGTGAAAAGTCAACTCAAGTTTGCCATGCAGGCTCAAAACAAGAGCTACATTTGCAGCATCATTGAAGTTTGTGGATGCACAGTTGAACTTTGCCAGCTGACACTGAATATAACAACTTTTAACATGGACATTTTTCATTGCAATTGACAAAGGAAACTTTAGGATTTAAGGTAGTTGTTGTACAAAAATCTTTCATAAAGGTCTTGCAACATAAGACTTCTCACAGAGGTACCATGTATTTTTCATTTTGAGATGTACAAAGAAATTTCTTATACTGGATAGTCTTAATTTAGACCAAGATATGAACTATAAACTCAGCAATAGAACAAAGATATGTGGAGAATGATTAAAGCAATTTTACAAACCTCATATAAATTCTATTTTGAGGTCTGAGAAAGGAACTGTTGAGATTCTCCATTCTGATGACCTCTTTGCTTTCATGCTGGTTCTGCGGTTTCTGACTCTGATGAGAAGTGCCTGTGGGAACCCGTGGAAGTTGGAGGTTAAATTCAGAACTCAGATGAGCAGCCCTTCTCAAGATGTGATGTAATTATATTGCCACAGGCAGGTTCCAGTTTTGAGAAGAAAAATGAATGCCCATAAATGAAATTTCTTGTAACTGTTAGAGCTGAGGTTCTGTTAAGCCAAGACAGAGCAACATGTTTTATAATTTATCCAGTGCAATTCTACTAAACTAGATGAGGAAAAATCTCCAGTGCAATTTAATTTTGTCCATTATTTTAACAAATAAAATGGCAAAAGTTAGGCAATTTCATTGCATTTGTGGGTAGAAATGACACCTAAAACCTGCTCAATAAATCTCATAAAGGAGCCTGAATTCTCCTTCATGGAAGTAAAATATTTGTGTAACGATTTTTCACGGCATCAAGAGCAAGTACTGATGTTTCTACTCTTTATTTTTACCAAAAGAGCTGCACAGACTGAAAGTAAAACAAGACATTTGTGAATTTCAGGCATGATGCAACCTGAAGAATTTTGCATGCAGGATGGATTGACAAGGCATGATTCTGAAACAGGCTTTTTAAGACAAAACTGAGACATCTGTATTAACATAGGTTGAGAGGCCACAGATGTCTCCAAACACTCTCCCTTTTTTTTAAAATTGTCATTGAATGAAGAAATTCTATTTGAACTCAGATCCTAGGCCCCAGGCTTGAAAACCACACCCCCCATCGTGCTCAGGTTAAGTTCATTCAAAGTATTTTATGCAGCTACAGTATGGATCCCACTCAGTTTTCTTTTTTCCCTAACAGGTTTGTTTCTGGTCATAAATTCTCAATCAGTGGGCAAGCCACATTGTACAATTTAGTAAATAGTGTAGTTAAAACATGTTTAAAGTCAAAAGAAAAAGGATCTGACAATGGAGCATTGTCCCCTTTTGCAGAACTGAAGTGTACCTTCTTTGATTCAGTAACCTTGCTGCACTTTGGTATGAAATTGCCCCCTTTTCCATCAAACTTGCATTTAAAGTGCCTCATTAGCATGTCTCACTGGATCAGCAACGATTCTGCTAACCCAACACTCGTTTCAGTCAAGCCACCATGGTTTTTCTATCTGTTGAACATCTAAAACTCCTTGACAAAGTTCCTTTTAAAATTTACTCCTTTTGTTTCTCCTTGGGTTTTCTGCAAAGATCTTCAAACTTCAATGTACTCTGAGATGACTCCTGAACAAAAATAATGTCTAGCCCAGCTAGTAAATCTAGCCTCCATTCAATGGGATTAAATAAGTGCTTCACGGCTATTGTAGAAGCCTCTAAAAAGGATCTTGCATCTTTAAGAGTTTCCTACAATAAATTAAACACATCTCACCCATTGTAAAAGAGAAAAAAAAAATAAATAAAAAGAGAGAGAGGCTTGATCTAGCCCAGGGTAGCCACTGTAGACCACAGTGATGTCATACTTCTAGTACCAAACACCAACAGATAGCAGAGCCTAAATTAACAGCAACAGGCAATGGAAGCAGAATATTATTTATTTAGGAATTGAGCCTTGGACTTCATGTCAGTGAAATATGGCCAGCAAAATAAAATAAATGTCTAACAGATTAAAATTCTGTAATCATATGTGTTACTGAAAGGGAACATAACAGGATTTTACCTTGAATGCAGTACCTTGGCCAGGAATATCCTGTTTCTTACTTAACATGGAAGATCTCAGGCTGAATGTTCAGACTTATTGTGGTATCTGAGCCCTACTTAAGTAAGTGATTGAAAAAAAATTGGTGCAAAAAAAGAGAAAAACCTGTGCAGGGAATTATATTTAAAAAGTACCTGAAATTACAATAGGGTAGGAAATAACAAAATGGTCATTTCTCTATGACAGCACAGTCCTCACCATCTAGATATTGACTCTTATTGCCACTGGAGGAGATGAGTGCACATGGGAGAGGAGCAGCTGGTTCAAGGCTGCCTCATCCCAACAGCATCTGTCAGTGTCCCTTCTCTCTTCCTTATTCTGCTAACAACAAGTAACTCTTCAGTTTTATCTGCACTGCCAGGAAGCCATGAGACAACCATATACCACAATCAGCAAGCACAGCTTCCTCAAAGGGATAGTTGGCATATAAAAATAACATTATCCTTCCAAAACAGGCAGCACAGAAAGCCACACCATTCATTCCAGACACCTGGGTCTGTGTTGTCGGGCACCCTGAAGAGGAGCTAGGAGTCTGGGGTTTGCTTCTAGGACCAAAAACAGCAACTGTAAGACTGCACTTTTTTTTTGTGCAGTCAGTCACTCCTCAGATCAGATTCCCTACCTATAGAGGGAAGAAATGTAACTCAACAAGTTGACAATTTTCCTCAACATCCCAAGGCTAATCAACCATGGAACATTAGCCGGATACTCTGTATCCCGAGTGTAAATGCAGTGTAAGTGGGGGAAGAACAGAGAGCAATTTCCTCAGTACCAGTGATTAAAGAAGACTGAAACAAAGTGCCTCGAGTTTGCTAGCCAAGAAAGTGGGGAAGCAGAGAAGGAAGTGCTTCTTGTATAAACCAAGCAAGAGAGAAGATTGCTATCTCTTCAACCCACTCCCTCGTGCTTTAACCCACCATAGTTTACTAATATTATTATCTAAGCATTAAGGTAAACTTGTTTTCCTTTGTGCTTTCCCTGATGCAAGTGGTGTGATGCTGTTGTCCCTGAGGTCTGTCAATGTTCCAGCTAAGCCGAAAGCAGAATCAGTCACGTTCAGTCTCTTTTCCTGTCCTTCAAGATGGACTGAGTTCACAGAGCTGAAAATTATGGCACAACTTTGTGACTCTTTCCTGTGCAGTCAATCCTGTGAGCCTCAGTCGTTGAGTGTCTCCCTTGCAGGGATCTTCTTCTGCAGAAGTCATTCAGAACTATAACTGGCATCAGTTTTCACAGCTTTATTGGAGATTTATTGGTATTTTCTGATAGTTCTTGCTGGTCTTTTCTCATACAAAAATGACCTGTTACAGTTTTCAAAACTTGAAGATAGTTCAAGCCTAGAAATGATTCACTATGTAATCTTGCTATTTCTAAGCTAGTATCATCCTTTATGAAGGTTTAACTTGCAAGTTTTGAACAACTTGTGTTTGCATATTCAATCAAATCTCAGCTGATGTACTTTGGTCCCAAGCAAACCAAACTGATCCAGTTCACAGGTGGTAAGCCTTTCTTTAGACCAAAAGCAGCTACAATTCAATATTTTTACAGTATTAGTTGAGAAATATTAAAACATTGCTATATACAATGTGCAATACTGAATATCGATATTAATTATTCTTAACTTCCAGTAGTAACAGGCATACAGCTTATCTGTATTTTGGTTTGATGTGTATTACAAATCTACAATGCAAAAAAACTGACTGAATATGTGAAATTCTGGTGGAATAGAGTTCCCAGGTAATTGCTAATGTTCAAGTGTAATTTAAGGAAAGTATTAAGTTGCCTCACATAACTCTATTCTAGCACTCTTATTCAAAAGAAGTCTCCATAAAATTAATTTAATGATAGATGGGGGAAAAAATTTCTTCTTAGTTCCTGAAAGCATTATTTATTTTAAAGCAGATTTAAAATCTCTCTTATACACCAGGATAAACAGACCAATGCCTTGTAGAAGTAGGACAGGGCTTTCAGAGTGAAGTCATCCAGGAGAAATCCTGCATGAATAACCTGACAGACATTCTGAAGGGGTGTCATCAGCCCTGCAGCAGAATTATACGGACAGTAAAATAATTCCTGGATTCATAAAGCCTTCAAATGTCCAAATTCAAAACCACCAGGCAGCTACTTGTGAAATCCCCAGAAGAGAGAAAATACGTGGAAAATTCATAAATTCATCACACAAGAAATAACTCTCTAGTTCTGCAACACCTTGTAGTCATCCACTGGCCAGGCTGCACCCATCCATCACCTCTCAATATTTTGCTGGAAGCTTTTTAAAGTAGGGAAAATTTTTCTCCACTATGATTTTAGGGCAATTAACACAAAGCAATCCCACCCATACCTATGATATTTGAGAAGCTGCAATGCTGTACCAAAAATTGTAACAACAGAGCTAAGTGTTGCTGTGTGTAATTATCAAAGCATTTTACTCATGGTTAAATGTCAGTTCTCTATGTTTCACAGAGTAGGAAGATGGGGAGAATGAAACGTGTCTGACCAAGTTTTAATTGCTGTATACATTAGTCAAAAACTCAGATTTGCAAGATGGGTGCTACCTACAAACAACGAAGAGAAGAAGTGTTTCCAAAGAATGATTCAAATTATCCAATAATGAATCATGACATTTTTGTAATTCAGATATTACTGATGCTTTGACAGTGACTCTGTCACCCTCCACCACTCACAGGGTCACAGTAGTAAACAACCAATCTAGACCAAAAGCTCTAAATTGCAGATCTCAAAATTGTGAAATAACACCACAAGCTACAGAGCCTCTTTCAAACACAGTGGGCTACTCCTCACCCTACTGTGCTCATGCACTTTCGACACAGACCTTGCATACCCTTCTGATGTAACCCTGCTCACAAGGTTAGCTGTCAGAAGTCGCATCCGCTCTACCTCACTCTGCAGGAAATAAAAACTGTATTTTCTTTGGTACTATCCTGACCTGAAGACAGGCACTGTTCCTTCTGGCAACCTCCTACAGCAATTACCAACAGAACAAAGTAATAGGAAATGGTTTGCCTTCTTTTTTTTTTTTTAATTCCACTGGGTATGTCAAGGACAAGCTTTCCTGCTCTTGCCTTTTTATAGCTGATAACTTTGTGGCCACAAATTCTACAAAAGAGAAGGAAATGTAAAGCTGTTCGCCAAAATAAGCGAGCATGAACAAAAAAAAGAAAAAGAGAGAGAGAAAAATAGTAAAATGGAAAGGAACTCATTGCCTTGAGACAGCACAAGGCTGAAGACACTGGAAAATTCACAAGCTTCCACTGTCCATCCTCTGGTGGCATTAAGGGTCAATACTGTGCACCATAGTAAATCAGTAAGTTCAAAGACCACAAGTTACAGCTGGAACAAAAGGGAAAAGTATCAAAACATGGGCAGTTGCTTTTGGTTTCAAAACTAAAAAAGCTGAATCAAATCTCAGTTTCATTCCTTTTGAATTTCTAAGCCTGCTTTCTTCCAGTCTCAGCCAGAAAATACTTCAAAGCACTTGTTAGAAAATCACAGCAGCCACTTAGAGAAGATGATCATTCAAAAAAACCCATCATTTTCATGACATTTTAACATGAAAGAGAAACTGTCTATCATGAGGGAGCTCAAGAAAACCAGATCAAGTGCAAATTAAAAGAAAACAGTCAGCTCTCAATTGTAACTTTTCTTCTTCTTTTCTGTGTGCAGGATACGACATTAATGAACTACAGCAAGTTATTCCTCTCTCAGCCTTAGAACAGGGTATCACATTTTCATCAAGGATATTTAACACGAATCTAAGTTTCTCAGAGTCTCACAGTGCGTAAAGTCCATAAATTTAGTCATACATATAAGACAGGCACATACAAAAATCATTTGATAAATTAGGGCTACACTTTCTTTCTACATTTTCTTTTCTATTGCTCCAACAAGCCATTACTTTTTTCTTACTTCAATCACTGTTCCCACATTCATAAGAGTAGTTGAGAAATAACAATTTTTGCTACAAAAGAATTTCTGTAGCAGTTAAGATGTGTGCGCATCTGAGTTGATCAGTCTTAAAATAATTGCTACAGAGTACTTAATCTCCATGTTTTCCATACTTCTTTTAATTCCAATTGCTAAATTACTCTTAAAAATTGATAAAAACTCCTTTGTACAGGGAAAAAAAAAGACTTTATATCATTTCCATAAAGCATTTGTAATAATTTAAGTGCTGTAGAAAAAAAAAAAGATGATTCAATTTTCCTTATTTCAAGCCCACTTTGGAAATTATACACCAGAAAGAACAGGAAATCCTGTTCCTGAAATGCAGATGTTACAGTGGTAGAATACAGCTCCTATAAACATAGGACACTCACCAACATTTTAAGACAAAATTAAAGATCAGAATGATCAAGTAAAATATACATTAGAAGAATTCATTAATCAAAATTAAGTTCACAAGTGATACACCAACTCCTGAAGAAAGAGATCATCAATACAGGTACTGAATGCAAAGTGTTTGTCTGGCTCTTAAACAGAAAAAGGAATGACTTTTTAATAGGAAACACAAATGTAAAGCTTAAGAGAAATAAAGTTCTTTCCCACTTTGAATTTGTCAGTTAATTATGAAGTCAACTAATAAGCAAGGAGGTATAACCTCTTGGTAGTGAAATATTAATTTTGATCTATATTATGCTTTATGACACCCTAATTCCACACTAGATATATGCACCAAATTAAAAAAAAATACCTCAGTTTTGTGTAGGTGAGAATTCTGGGCAGAGACCATTAAAACTATAGCCAAGCTTACTTAAAGTTAAACAAATATGATTCCATGGTCCAATGAAAAAAAAAGTATGTTGTAGCCTAAACTGTCTTCCCTGAAGAAGCAGGTTGATCAGGCAATGCCATCATCCAGATTGGGGTCATGGATTTGAAGCAGGCTGTACCAGATTGCTGGTGACCAAATGTTGTTCCCAACTGACAGTCCTACACTGATCTCCTTGAAAAAATTTGAAAGCCTCGCCTCTGTTTTCTTCCTAATGGACAGGTGTTCTCCCGACACAAAAAACCAACCCATCGTTACATTTGGAATCCTTATGGGTAGGCTCAAAGGAAGACAATGAGTGGAAATGACCATGGAAAGTTAATGACTCTTTTAGCCCCACAGATGGTCACTCTAACTCATAACTCTGGGAAATTGTCTAAAACTCTGTTATTCAATTAGAACCAAAAACCTAGAAAAATCTCAGTATGGTAATGAAGAGCAGATTTGAGTTTGCTATGTGATGAAGTGTAGGAAAAGGACAAAGACTTTTTATCTACCCAGGCAGGAAGAAAGCATTTTATTACACCATGGAGCAGGGATTTGTCACCCACCACTCCCATTTAGTATCAGATGAATTTTGAATTCATGTTTTATACATTTCACCATCAAAAAAAATCTTGTCACACTGGAAACTGCTCAGAGAAGTGCAATAAAAATAACAAGTAAGTTTGTTAAGAGAGGTCTCAATAACTAAATTTACATACTTTGATGCAGTAAATTCCTAATTATTCATATATTTGTGTTATTTCCGTATCATTTAAAACAGTCAGTTTTGTATCACATCTTCTGATACTCGAATAGTAAAATCGCTGAAGATACATAATTTAATGTACAGAACACAGATGAATAACATTCATGCATTAAATATTAAAATGACAATTAGGCAATTTGAAACTGCACTGATATCTCCCTTAGGAACAGGACACTAACCTTTCAGACAAACTCCTCAAAACCATGTTCATGATTAAACAGCCCAATCCCATATTAAAGAGAGACAAAAGAGCCCAGAATCATGCTTACAAAGAGTTTGCAGTGCTGGGTACTTGGCTATCATTGATTTCAGTGTGTTAAAAACCAGCAGTACAATGGTTATAGGCACTTGGATATCAGGAGAGTCCTAAGTCCTATTGCATTCAACAGGATCAAAGCACCTAACTTGTTTAGAGACTTCTGAAAACGCCAGTAAATGCCCAACAAGCATTTCTGAAATATAGTATTGGTACAGACTTGTATAGACAGGGAATGAAAAGCGTTTTGAGACCATATCTAACATATTTTATGCTGTGAGATCAAGACAGTTATGAAAATGCAATTAATTTTTATTACAGTACTCCAAACTTCTTAGAAATAGAAAACAGATACTTGCTGAGCTTGAAGTAAAATCGAACTAGTTAACTAGACACAGTAGAATTATTCCTATATGGTGGAGGTGAGCTGAAGAATAATCATGTTTAGTTGAGCAATTTTCAGAAGAAAGGATTAAACCAACTTCTCCTGGTGAATTTGAAAGATATCCCTGTTCATTACACTTCAGCCATATTCCTCTGAGGTGTGTTTCCATCTTTGTTGTTGAAGTATGCTTCCTGAGAGACAGATTTAAATTTAAACTCAATGCACTGAACACCCTTTTTAGTTTCCATGGTGTCATTGTTTTTGTTCTACATTTTAGGCTGCCTGACCTGAAATTAGCTATTTATCATTTGTCCAGTTCAGAAAAAGGAGTGACTGTACAATGGAAAATGTTGCTGAGGGTCTACTTCTGCTGCCAAGCTGTATCCAAAATCATTTCTTGATCAAGGTCCAGCCTATTTTATTTTTATCTTCTTCATAACAAAAGAGAAACAGCTTGGCAGGAGTCTACAAACTATTGGTGGAAAGGCAGAATAGCTACTGGGTACCAGAATATCCAGCAAGAAATACAAGAGTTCGCAGACATAATTATCATGACTACGTAAATAAAAATGTAACTTACATATAGCACTGCCACACCCTGATTGTTTTTTAAATCCATCTCCAAAGATTTGTCCATTTGTGTTTGGCTCAGCTGTGGACAAATAAGAAGCAAAAATCAATATTGTTCTTCTCTGGCAGAACGTAAAATTACAGGTGCCTCAGTTTACAGGTCACAGTAAGTGTCACAACCAGAAGGTGAAGGAGGAAGTTCTGAGTCACAGGAACCCAGTAACTGTTAAAACTGCCTGTCTTCTCTGAAGAAGTAGTATCCCAAAGGCAAAATTAAGAACATTTCCCTTGCTATTCATGAGGTCCAGACTTTTCCAGAGACTGAATAATCACAGAAAATGTCAAATGGTGATACACGCCCAGGAGCAACCTACTAGATGTGATTTACATCGTCACAGGTTGGACGTTTCCAGAGGTCAGTCCAAAAACACACAAGTATATTTTCCCTCACAAATCCAGGTTTGCTGCCTAGAATTTTGATTGACTTTCGACGGTACTGTGAGTTACTCCTCATAACTATCACAACGGTGATCTAAATCACCATCAATACCCTTTTGCACCTATTTGTTCTTTACTCAAATCAGGAAAATCAGAATAACTTCCCAATAGAGCAGGGGGAACAAAACAAACAAAAACCTCAACAATCAAGAGAGAGAGAATGTGACAATATTATCCAACTAAGATCCCTGAAGTTAAGGTGTTCTTAGCAGCAAATGTTTTTCTGACAGGTTCAAGAGGCCATAGACAATTTATTTTATTCAGTAATTATGCTTTTGGAGACTAAGAAAGAAAATGTTCTTTTAATATAACAACAGCTTAAGGTGTATAGTGTTTATTTTCTTATCATCACTTTGCACATTCCATATCAAGCCATATCTCCACTCCTCAAGATTTCCTCTCAAGGAGAATTACTCTGCTTTGACTTTCCCCACAATCCTAGATTACATACATTAGTTTCATTGTCAGTATTTAAATGGAAATTCTTACATTGACAGAGAAGCAGATATCTGACTCAGTCAGCAACGAATATTTAAGTGCCTTCACAAGCAAGAGTCAAAAAATTTACCTCAATATTTGTATCTCAAGACAAGACACCCACAGTTACATTCACACATATACACAATTTCTACATGTGTGAGTACAACACACACATCAGATTGCACAATCTTTGTCATTATGACTTCATTATGGTCTTTTACTCTCTTTTCTATATTACGTGAATTAATATATACTATTCTGTGCTTATTTGAGCACTTCACTTCCAGGACCACATGCCTTGAAGAACCACGGTTTCCAAAATAGCAGCTGAAAGAGATTAAAATCTTTCCCATCTCTACAAACTTCTGTGAGCTACTTTCCCAGCAAATCATGATATCCCAGTAAAAAACAGTGCACAAAACAGCATTTCAGGATCAATGAAAGTTTTGAGGTCTGGTATGGCACATTGTCTTTCAATTAGAAAAGCAAACTTCTAGTTTATTAGCCTCGTATATATAGGACAAGCACCTGACTTTATGTGGGTAGTAGATGTCACTGAAAATGCTTTAGAGTCAACTTCTACTTCAGTCATTCTTCACAGTCTGTTGAACAAGGCTGTTAAAGAAGGACCTGCTAGTTTGACAGGTAGAGTGACAGGAAGATACATAGATATCTAAAACAGTTCTCAAACATAACATGTTTGTAACATAAAATTAACATTAAAAAAAATATGGTAAGCTGAGGAACAGTATTGGGATTTTTGGAGTATCGTGAATAATGTATCTCATACATAAAGTCTTAACTTCAATCTGGTAAACTTTTTATATCACACAAAGCTTTGCAAGCCTTTGCACATGCATGTACACACACACAAAATATACAAAAGGGAGGTGTATAGAAAAAAAAATATAATTTCCCTTCAGAAACATATTTTCAGGAAAGATTTGTAGAAAGAACCAGAGCCCAAGCAAGGAACAGCAGATAGGGAAGAACAGTGTAATGCAAGAAAACCAAGAGCAGTTCATAATTAATTTGGAAGTGCACACAGTGAAGTAGGAGGAAGAACGTAGATGATGCCTACCCAGGTCACAGAAGAGTGCAGTGCAGTTTTCTGGAGGAGCCCACAAGTATCATCTAGCAAATCTGCTCATGCAGTGTCCCACTGGCACAAGAGCTACCTTTGTAATCATTCTCTGTAGGGTATTTCCACCACACTCCAGAGGAAAAACTTGTTCCCACCATCTTGAAATGAAATCAAGGAGGTTTAGTCAGTGTGAAAGATGTGGGGAGGAGTTCAAAATCACATTTAATCCTTGTTTTGTTAAGAAAAAATTTTGCATATTGAACAAATACTGTCACAAACAGACTACCTGTTCCTACTTCTCTACGATTGGAAAATCAAATTTGCATTTAACTCCATCAGTCACCAGTATTTAATGGGAATGACTATGATTTCTATGTCTAAAATACAGCATGAAAACTAGTCTCAAATGAGTGCTTTTGATAAAAACCAAACAAGCAGTTACCCACATTAAATAGATAATGGTCAAATACAGAAAATTGATTACAGGTTACAAGAAGTCCAGGTAGATACACTTCGTTTTTCACCCAACACCAACAGATCACAGTCTAAGAAGGAAGTATTTCATTTCTGCTGACTCAATTTATTAATTATAGTAAACATAAATATTTTGAGAACCAGCTAATTCATCTATTTTTGGCCTAGAAATAAGTAATTATTTAGTTTGTGACTAATCTCTATTGCAAATTTATGAGGGGCAAGGTCCATTTAGGACACATATGGTCTACTCTGAGGACCCAAGACTGTGCTAGAGGTATTTTTTTGCTTACAAAGAACAATTTACAACTATTACCCTTTTCCAACAAAAAAGGAATGGAAATAATTCAGGCCTCTAAAATCATATCTGATACTCTTTCTAATCCTAAACAGTCTTCAGATTTTTTCATATCTTCCCCATTTCCCTGTCACAACATAATGATCATTTCACATACAGAGATTCACAAATCACATGTGCACTGTGTCTCCTTCAAAACAGGGGAGAAACGAGAGGCAAACTTTACTTTCAGTTCTCATCAAGGTTCTGGTATTCAAGAAAATGCTTTAGTTTAAGCCTGAGATCACATGCATGGTGAGTACTGTGTGTACCATGTGGAGACAAAGGTTCAAGATCAATTTAAACTACAGTAAGAAAAAATTAAAGAGGTTCAACTACCTGCACTAAGTGAGAAGTCTTTCCATTACAGAAGTTCACACTGGTAATTTTACAGACCATATTAACCAAATAGTTTCCAGACACATGAATTTCATGATGCTTTCCAAGGATTCTGGGCATGGAAAAATATGTTCCATTTCGGAGTAAATTCTGCCTGAGCCACAGTGCTTATGGTAGCTGATGCTTTTTATGCATCTACATCTAGATCAAAGCTTCCATCTCCAATAAGTGTGACCATTGATATCAACAGAGGTGTTCCAAGCTACTCCAAAAGAAGTGTCTGAACATTCCCACAGGTGTTCAAACAGAGTAAACTATAATCTCATACAAAAAGAGTATAAAGAAAAAGTTAAGCCATAACCATACTGCAAAAAAAAAAAAACATTCAGCTCAGAAAAAATCCTCCCTTCATCAAAGGCAACTCCTCTGGCTTTCAGTATTAACTACAAGGTCAGCTTCAATAAGTTCCAAAGTACATATAAAAGAGCCAGAATTTTGCAAGACTTTTCTGGAAAGTAGAATGGTGCACCTGGACAATTCATGTATCAGACGTTCCCTGTTTGCACTGTCTATGATCTTGATAGCTTTGATTCACGTATCACAGGATTTGTACAAAATCCAGCTGTTGGAAGCATAATGAAATTTATACATTAAACCCATTTTATGTGTTAAAAGTATTCTCCAACAAAGTTATGGCAGCCCAGAAAAAAATGGACTGGCAGGAATTTGCCAACTGTATATTTTACTAAACATCAGGACTTTGTATGAATGTGTGACGTGTCGTAAGGCTCACCAATGCCAACACATCTGCAGTCAGGATAATATCCCCCTGTGCCCTCTGTCCTTGTTAGATATAGTTATAACACAGTTATAATAGTTATAATGAGCATATTCCAGACTTACCAACTGTATTAAGCCTTTATCCAGAATGCTTGGCAGGGATCAGAACATGATACTTGTTAGCTATTATTATTATGAATTATCCAACGCTGCTAAACAAATAAAAAGATTTGAGATAAAAATCCTGATTCTCATAAAGACTGGGATTGTTTCCTCTAGTTTTAACACAGTTGAGATTTCCCTTCTGAACCCAGTCTTAAAAAATAGAATCATCAAAATAAACAATAGGCAGCACAATGCTGTGAGGTTGAGAAAAGATAATAGCAAATCCAGAGACAGCTACATGGTTATGCAAACTTATTATGAAACATCGCTACATTTTTTCAAAGCAAATACAGTAATGATCCAAAACAAGACGAGTGGAATAAAGTGTCAGTGACTGTTTTATCCCATTTCATAAAAAGGACCACAAAGATTCACAGAGGTTTGCATTAATGTCTTGGTTTCAGGAAAATATGATTGGTTTGCAGCTGAAGAAGGAATTTAAGATGGAAATTCAGAAGCTGAACTCCTGAGAAGGAATTTAAAAAGGGTTAGGTAAGAATTCACTCTAGAGAGTGAATTTTGAAAATATAAACTTAACTAACTTTTGCCCAAGGTTAATTAGCAGGGCCATTTACCATCAGAGGCTTAACATTTTGAAGTGTTGAGCTCTGACTCCCAGACTCACATTCAGAACAGTAGATTTCAAGATGCTAGGTGCTCTCTAGGTGTTACGAAGATCATCTGACTGCCCTGGTTCTGCCCTTGTATAGCAAAGAGTAAACTGACTTCTGCACTGATAATTTTTGTTTTTCAAAGCAGAAAAGGAGAGGGAAGAATGCAGAGAAGCTTGGTGAGCATCACCAAACTCCAGCACAGAATTGTTCATCGAGATCTGAGTTTCCCTATTGTGGTTGCGCCAAGATTTATTAAAGCACAGCATGTGTTCACTTATTTCTATCCAAAATTAACTGAAAAGGCACTTTGCATCTGCCCTCAGGAATAAAAAAAAATGGTTCGCTTATTTGGCAAACATTGTTTAAAAATCTGTTTCTTTCAAGGTTTGTCTCTTTAGTTCTTTTTGTTTGTTTGATTGGGGTTTTGGGGGCTTTTTTGGTTTTGGACATGGGTGTGCAGTTTTCTTCCCCTCCTGCACCTCTCTTCCTCCATCTGTTGACCTCACTTTAGCACATAGTTTCCCACTTACTTTGCCAAAAATGTACAAAACTTGGGGCGTCTGCTCCGATTTCTTTGTGGCTCGTAACTGTATCATTAAACTAACATTTGCTCTGTTATAAAGAAGTCCCTGTAACTCTAATTAGGGTCTTCTGTTCCATTTGCCCTTGCGCAGTTGCAAGTGTGAAGTAATGCTTCCACATGGAAATGATAGGGAATGGTCTTTATTATGAACAAGCTGTGTGAAAAGCCAGAACCCTCAGTACTGACTTTCTCACAGTACCTAGAACTAAACTTTCTGCATCCAAGATGTTTTCCTTTGCAAAATAATCTTTTCCTTATCTTGCATTTCCACCAAAGCCACTTTCCCTCCCTCTACCAACCCCAAATTCTGCTATTCTCCAGACAAGCATCCTCCAAATCCTATCAGAGGCCCAGGAAAAAAAAGACCATTCCTTGAAAATTCAGTTTTCCAGCCATGGATATGGACCACACAGCAGCTCACCAGTCCCCTCATTTTCATTGTTAAGTCTGGGGCCTCTAACAACACTCTATTGCATAGATTAATATAACATAATATAATAATAAAAAAATAACAACAGCTGGATTCTCCTGAATAAGAAGCACTGTAATACAGATAGGCAATAATAATATTTACATAGGAAGAACTACTAACAGTTCAGGAAAAAAATTCCCTAAGCCCAAAAAGAAAATGATACTGAAATAAAGAAATTTCATTAACATCAGAATTTGAAATCATTTTACCTTATTAAAGTGATTCTTTATCGAATATAGTATGTATAGGTAGGCCCAGAGGATATAATATTTTCTGCAACTGCAGGTAACTCCCTGTTATTCCAGCAGTCACACACTACAGATTATGCAGTATTTCAGGAATCATTCTTTGATATCAGATCTAGTTATTCTTGTTGATTTGTATCTATCTCAGTCAACACATCTTTGAGAAGGAGCATTTACATGCTAGACAGTTTGACATAAGAATATGACAATTTTACCTTTTAAATGGAATGATGATAGTGGCGTTTTCTCTTCTACTCTGTGATCCCTTCTCATTACAACATCATTTCTTATTCACATGTTTTGTTTATATGCATTCAGAAGGTGTTACTTCTGTCCTTTGATAAAGTGACCATCATTACAAAGTGTTCCCTTCCATTGCCATGTATTTAAAGGATGATTTAACCCACATGACACACAGTCGGTTCAAAAAATAGAAGCCAAATCTCCCAGATCCTAATACTTTGTTTTGATCATAATATTGTCTTTCAGACTTGGCAGCTGAATTTTCCAAGTATTCCACCTGATTTCTTAAATGCGGTTTAAATCCAGAGGTATGTTCTCTGAAGAGCTTATACCTCAAAAGAATAAAAGACAGCATAACCAGAAGATCCATTTGTAAACATGCTGTGAAGGCAATGATTGACTACCAGCAATCTTGAAATATGCTTTTTTTTCACAGATAGGTTGAACATAGGAGAGAGAACATACCTGTGGCAAAATCAGGAAAAGTGTAAAATCCTGACTTTAAACCGATTGGTTCTTGATCAGAAAATATCTCTTTTTTTTGTTGTTTCTTATAGAAAAATAGTACTGAAATAATGAAGCATCTAGAAATCACTCTAAAGTAGCCACTGTTCTGAAGTGTAGCCCAATCAGCACAGACACCCAAGATGTGTCAAAAGCACATGAAAACCAATCATATAAAAACCTCCCCCTAAGACTAGCATGGAATACACCTATATTAGATCTCATGGAAAGGTATGTTCTGCAGATTTGTTGTTCCTCTGAGTTCAGAAGCATTTAAACATCACACAAGGTGTAAACTTAGTAGAAGTGGTTTTGAGGTCCTGATTGAAGAGGTGCTCCTGCAACCTGGTGGCTTGGAAGTAATCCCCAACTGCGATCCCTCCCAATTCTGGGCACCCTAAGAAGAGCCCTGCTAGCACCCAGCTTTACGAGGAGGGACTAAATCAAGTAAGCACAGAAGAGAGCCACTAGTACAATTTTTCAGCCTTCCAGTACTTAAAGGGAGTCTGCAGGAAAGATGGGGAGGGCCTCTTTATCAGGGAGTGCAGTGACAGAAGGAGGACTAATGGTTTTAAGCTGAAAGAGGGAAGATTTAGATTAGATATTAGGAAGAATTTTTTTCATCTGAGGGTGGTGAGGAACTGGCACAGGTTCCCCAGAGAAGTCACAGTTGCCCCATCCCTGGAGTTGTTCAAGGCCAGGCTGGATGAGGCTTTTAGAATCTGATTCTGTAGAAGGTTCCCCTGCACATGTCGGGGGTTTGGAACTGGGTGATCTTTAAGGTCCCTTCCAATCCAAACCATTCTAAGAGTCTATGATTCTATGAAATTAATTCACTTTGCTCATTGCTCAGTCACAAGGCTGGGCAAGAAGGCATCACCAGATATGTCTTGTTCCCTCACTAGAAACAGAGATTACTTAGGAAAAATTGCTGGATGTTCTTTTTCACTGGCATACAAAAACTGATTTTTTTTTTCTAAATAAAAATGTGATCTCTTTAAATGACCATGGAAAGTCTATACTATCAAACCACACGAATTTTCCTCTAAAGTCCTCACACACAAAAAAGAGAAAAACACAATAGATTATTTCTAAACAAAGCATTTTCCCATTTTAAACTGTTTGTAAAAACTAAAATCCAGTCAAACTATACTGAGAGCAAGAAACAAGGGTTTTCAATTCATCCATGCCTCTTCCTTCAAGCGTGCCTTTCACCATCTAAGAAAATCCCAAACAATAACAGCAAACTAAAAAGCCTAAACTTTTGGCTAAGTTTCCAGCTGCTAATTTTGTCTGTCATGAGCTGCTATTGTCAGTCTGAGGGAGGAATTGTTCCCAACTTTAAAAAAAAGAAAAAAAAAAGTAGAAGATGCAAAATACACTCAAAGTAACATCTGTGTTTTCTGATTTTATTAAAGCATTTTGTCTTTGTTATATAGAAATAACAAAACACTGAGCCCTTCCCATCAGTATTCATGACGTCTGCCTTTTCATACAAAACCCTCTGAAAGAAAATTCCCCCTGGAAAAAAAAAAATACTTTCCTTATAAAAAAACAGATTGAGAGACAGATGATTGCATTGTTTAATCAAATTTCCATCTGAAAACTCTTTTCCTAGTTTTAGATTTAGCTCACCCACTAAAGCACAGGCACTAGGAAGCACGTGGAAGTATAAAGTAGCAGCTCCTCCATTTTATTATCTCCCTTGAGCTTTGCAATTGGCAAACGAAAAAGAAAGTGGGGAACAAAAGTAGTGGACCTAAATTAAGCCCTGCTTTTTAAAGTTCAAACTGAATTTTCTTTATTTTTCTACAGCTGTCAGATAAGCAGGGTAAAACCACTAATGCATGTTTAATATATAAAAACTCATAATGTTCAGTAGTACGACCTCCATTGGAGACATTAGTTCAGGCCAGTGAACTTGGAGCAAGCCAAGTGTGGAAATGTGGAATTGGGCCAGTGACCCCCACCAGTGCCTGTCATATCTGCTGAAAGCAAACTTGTCAAATATAGAAGGGGCAGAAGGAGGACAAGGGTATCCTTAAACAAGGGAGCCGCGACAAAGCAAAGATGCCCATCATCTATTCACAGTTGTCTGTTGTTCAGTAATGGCTCTGGCCATCTCAGGAACAAAAAGTCTGGTTATAGCCTCAACCTTTCAACCTTGGCCCGTTCGGGGGCCTTTCGTTTCACAGGCTCCCCAAAGCTGGTGAGTGATCACAAAGCTATGATACGCTTCTTACTGTTACCATCTCTTCAGACTTACTCTGTACCAAGCAGAAGAGGAGCAGAGTATTCCCAGGATTGCTAGTCTGCCTTAATGAAAGAGCCACTGTTCTTCTCCTTCAGTTACAAAAACAACCTTTAAAAACAGTTGATCAGTTGTATTAATAGTGATTCTTTAGGATTTTTTTAATAAACTAAATTATTTTAAATACCTGTCTTACATCCTAACACTGGTTTTAATTTACTCATTTATTTTTCCTTGAGTTTTGGCTGCCGCCTGCTTGCTTTCTGTTCCCTCAGTTTTGTTTACTCACTTTTATGCCTCAGCAAAACAAGATGCAACTGCAGGGAAAATCCCACAATGAGCATGTGATTTCACAGACAGGGAATCAACTAAACTCCCATTATTGTGAACAGAAGACAGAGAACCTACACTGACACTGTAAAAAGACCAAGAAATTTGGAGGACACGTTGAGCTCTCTTATCAGCAGCCCTGATGGCCTCAATAATGGTTTACACTGCTGTTACTGAGAAGAAAAAGCGATACTGCATGGTGCTGAAGGCTTTTGGTGTGCAGTGGTAAGGGTACAGTTCGATGCCTCAGAGCTGACATCATGCTTTGTGTGCACTGGGTGCTTAAAGTTCTCACAACCAATCCTGAACTACTGAAGTCTTGGACTCTGCTGGATGCCCTATATCTCACAAAGGTCCTTTATCCTGTAGAAAACAGCAACTTCTGCCTGGTTGGCAGTACCCTGCCTCAGCCAAGTGTAGAGGACTCCAGCTTTCGACAAGCTCAAAGCTCCTGCAGTTTTTTCTGGATCAGGTGCTGCTGTCTTTGAACAACGGCACACTGGACCATCTTGCACCATCATTAGAAAAGTCTTGGAAAGCACAAGTTTATCCACATACTTCTCCCCTTTCCCTAACTGTCACAGCATCACACCCTTACACTCGTGCAAGATTATCCTTCAGTGTTTATTTCCAATTTTCAGTGTATTGTGTTCATGACTATTTTGTATTTATAATTCTTCTTTTGAAAAAAACATGTTGCAAGAAGTAAGTTGCAAGTTAGTTGCCTGGTTCTTTCTTCATCAAGGTATTAGTGGTGGCTTTTCTGTGAAAGCAGATCTCTGGGCACAATTTTCACCTATGATTCCTGATAGTTACATGTCCTATGTTTATTTTACATTATTTTCAGGCTTGAATGAGCCTTACCCACAGGGAATACCAGAGTTCTTTTTTAACATTGGAAAGTCATAGAATCATTAATGTTGGAAAAGACCTATGAGATCACCCAGTCCAATCATCAGCCCAACATCACTGTGCTTAACAAAGTATGCCATGAAGTGCCACATCTACAAGTTCTTTGAACACCTCCAGTGAAGGAGACTCCACTACTTCCTGGGCAGCCTCCTCCAGTGCTTCACCACACTTTCAGTAAAGACTTTTTTTTCTAATATCTAAATCTGTCACATTTGGAGGCCATTAGTCTGAGGGTGTTTACAATTTCCAGCTCAAAAATATTGAACTATATTGTCTGGTTTGGGAGGTCTATGCAAAAGAAATCAAGTTTGATTGCAAAATAAAAGATTATTTTATCCTCTGTAATATCAGTTCTTGCAGATCAGATGAGAAGCCTGATGTTCCTTGCTATACAAAACCCTCTTTGAATATGTCCCTGGTATCTCACTCCGTACTATACAAAATGTTCACGTTTGGTTTTGATAACTTTTTCTTATCCTAACCATAAGGTTTACACTGTGATGATTTTCAGACTTTTTGTGACATGTTCCTAAAAAGTAAGTTCTTAGGGCAGTAATTTCCAGGCTCGGTGTTTTAAAAAAAAAAATAGTGTTTCATTTAATTTTTTTATTCTGTTTATTCTATTGCATGAGAACTTGAGATAAGTAAACCTAAGTGTTCTGAAGAAAATATACCAAAACACATATCTGCATTTATACCTATGACTACAAACCAATCATTACCATAGCAAGGTGTTATACTACAAAAATGGAGAGAAGTGATTTCATTGGTGCAAAAATTATGTATTCTATATAGGTAATTTCCCTATTCCCCACATCTACTGATTGACAAAGAAGAAATCCCCTGTGCCTGAAAGCCTGAAAAGTCAGGATTCAGGTTGGCCACACAACCTTAATGGAACTGTGTGAATGGATCAGTATGAAAAACTCAACTATACCATTGGTGAGCCTCTCACTCTCTTATTTATTACGCACCTTCCAGCTGATCAGGCTGCAATCTTGAGTCTTCAGTGTTCAGTTCAAACTCATTCCTGAGCAGATCAGCTGAAGGAAGCAGAGGCCCAATAGAAACACCACGCACTGTCATGCCATTAAAGAATGCATCATATTACATCTTTGTGTTCAATAGACATCCAAGTTCAAGTCTGGCACTTCTTAAAGCCTGAAAGCTCGGGTTTGGCATTTTCTAATTAATAGTTTTTTGTGTGTATAGCAACATAAAGGTATATTCCATGGTCCTGTCAAGCTCCCTTTGGAGTCAGAGGATTCTTTGACCGCAAAATCTCCTGTCACACAGCTGGGATAGTGTGGAGTACTTGGCTCAATTTCACAAACCGTATGTGCGTGTGCCCTCATTTTCCTTTGTGTTTTTGGCTCTGCCATCCAAAGGGTCAGAGTGCGTTACTGAACCTAATGAAAACCTCTGCACATCTGGGCAGTAATCTCTTCCTTTTTACTGCTTTTAATACAGATAAGAACATAGTGGTTTATTTAAAGGTCACAATGTGAGTAGTCCCAGAGATGGGACTTCCTTTTTCTGGGAGAATTATAGATAGTGCAATTTGGACTGCTTAGTGTTATTCTTTTAGCAGTTCACTCTATAGCTCTTCGTTATTCTCCCTTAGATTTGTTTTGAGTTTACTTTCTTGTTTTTTATTTTTGGGGAATAAGGTGGAAAGTGCTTGTTGGTTTGTGGAGCATTTGTCTAGTTGCATACTTGAGTCATTCCCCATTACACTGATATTAAACATTCCTATAAAACCCAATACCTTTTCCTATTATGGTCCTAGCTCATTTACCCAGGTTTCACTTCAGAAACCACCTACTTTCTGTGCTATCTGTTTTTTCCTAACCAAATGCCTCATCTTCTTTCAAGAAGAACCAGTACAAAGCACTTAATATATAAGACAAATTATGGTAAATTCTCAGTTTCAGCAAAATAGACGACATTCAAAAGACTTCTCACAGTGGTGCTTTATGGAGGGATGCAATACTTGATTTATCTTTGTCTCTAGCAAGAGTTACGTAGGTTTGGTTCTATATCTGATGCAATATATTACATTTCTTTTAATAAAAGACATGTATAAGTCCATTTCAGTGTCAAATATTCATTGCTTGTAAATCAGTTTGTCTTTTATTTTATCTTATGTATTTACAATTAAAAGGCAGTCAAACTTGTCTAATAAGAACAATAAAAATTATCTGGAGTGCAAATGGTTTTCTATGGTCAGAGTTCCTCCACATATCATGACCAAGTCTTTATTCTGTCTCCCTATGTATCAGGAACTCTCTATCATGTTTGTTAAGAAAAAAAAATCATACCTCTTTAGTGTAATTTTATAAATTGTCTCCCAGTTCTGGATGTATAACCACTGTTTGGATGAGATCTGCCTATCCCAGGCCTGTTTAGTGGCTCTGAGAACACTTCTGATCTCTTGTATATCAGCATTTCAAATCCTAAATATGTAATTTTTCTTTCTGAGGGCCAGCTCCTCATTTTATGTCTGTCTGCTTCTTTCCTGTGCCACAAACATGTATCTTATTAGAGTACATAACATCCATGTTTAATTATCCTTAGCAGACTAAAATTTGCCAGTTTCCATATGGCTGATCTGTTCAATCTGCTGGGGTTTTCATGATTTATTCAGAAAAAAAATGTCAATTTACAAAAACAAATTCTTTGTTTCCCCACAGAAAGACCAGTTTCTATTCTCTGAGCCAGAAAACTAGAACTAAACAATATGTACAACAGAAGCAGATGTAGCTATTATAGTGTGGTCTGGTGCTTTGAGAAAAGGGACAGCATGAGTAAAATTAATGCATTAATGTGTTCACTTCAATGTGTTTAACCTTTTCTATTTAACATCACTCATGCAATTCTTTCAAGTGTAGAAAAATTTAAACTTCTCCCCTGCTTGACGGTCTGCAATCCCACCACCAGAAACCAGCATTGCTGTAAGTATAAGAAGGAAAACACTGAGAGAGTACATTTCTAAATATTAGTAGGAGCTTTCAGCTCATAAACAACAATCTCTGTTGTCAAATTCAGCGTTAAACCAATGGATCTATTTTATATCAATACACTTTAATTGGTTTTCTGGATGACATCTCCACAGAATAATGCCAGGATCAGTAGTGAGTACCAGGGCTGTATTGGTAAGCATTAAGTTATTATGTCCCTTTCTGAGAGCACAAAAGTTATTCTAGCTTGAAGCCATATGGCCTAGAAGCATGTTGACATATCTCAGCAATAAAGGGTTATGTTACAGAAGGGACCAGGTCGAGGAGATCAGAAAAGCTGGATCAGCTACTTGACCAGTGTCACATCACTGAACCCGGCGTAAAGAGCTTGAACAAAATGACACGAACTCATCTGCGACCACTGTCTAGGAGCAGAGACCTTTAACAATGGCAGCACCTGCCATATCGCCGTTCTCCTCCCCAATAAAGTCACCAACAGCCCCCTCACTGTTCTGTCATGTGCCTGGCACAAGGCCCCTATTGTTACCAGCCACTCTCACTCCAATAATTTCTCCTCTAAATGACACTGCACCACCACAGGTCATTTCAAGGGGACTGAAAAGAAAGATTTTGCATCTGTTTTGAGTTGTAGGCACCAAGGGGGAGGGGGCTCAAAACCCCTTGATAGCTGGCAAATGGTAATAGCAAAATGTCTCTATTGTTTGTGTCTGAACAAACAACCATACTACATGAGAGTTTTTATTGTCCTCAAGGCAATCTGCCACGAATGCTCCCCTTTGCCCATGATCTACAAAGAGAGAGAGAAAAAAATCACCACAATAGTCACAGTTAGGAAACCTTAGTGAGAGTTTAATGACCAGCTACCAACTAATGGATGGTGAGTAACATATGGCAGAGCTTGGCCTCTTCACATATTGATTAAAAATAATTTAAAATTTAAAGCCAAGTTTGTTTGACAAGGTTCCAGCTTCTCAGCAGCCATTTAACAATCTGAATAAATCTGAAGGGGAAAAGCTTAAATTCTAACCCAAGGCAAAGCAGAGCAAATTCATTGTCACATTACATAATTGAATCTATTACATTCACCCAAGATTAGCAGCCAACACTTAATGATTTTCTTCCTCTACCTAAAATATTTGCTGACGAAAACGGCAAAGCAAGTCTTTGTAATATTTGGTAACTTTTTAGAGTGTCTTTATTAGACACTCTCTATTAAACACAACCATTAATGGCTAAAATCAAGACCTGTAAGTCACATCCTAACCATATAACATTATTTCAAGCAACAGGATGATTGTATATTTGAAGCACCACTCAAGTTAAATGCTCATATTTTTATACACATCTTTGTGTCCTTTTCTAGTGTGATGCATGTCAGAAGCTGCTGCACTTGAGATTTAAACCCATTCAGTAGGAACAATTAAGTCTAACTAGATTACTTTTTATTTGCTTTCAAACCAGCTACACACAGTAAAAAAAAATAGATTAGATAAGAGCATAGAAATTACAGAACCTGTCTCAACCAAAAATCAGATGCACAGCTAGGAAGATTCCAGGCAAATGAAAGGAATAATAAAAAAAAAGGCTTGTACTATTTTTTTAAGTGGTGATTATTTGAAAAAGGAAAAAGAGGCCCAGCTATATGCACAGTAAGGATCTGGATAAAAACTTTGGATATTTGGCAACTGACATAAGTTGATGGCTAAAGCACTATGCTGGTATCAGGAGGTCTGTAACGTCCTCCCTTTTCAGTTGCTGAACTGCTCCATAACCTTAGCCATGTCACTTTTTCTCTGCCTTCTCTCCTATTCTTTTTGCAGTGCCTACTGTGAAATGTTAGAATCTTTGCCAAGGTTCTACTCGTTAACTCAGCCCAAAAGAGTTATTAAAAAGAGAGTTCAGAGCCAAGACTTTGACTGCTCTCCAGTACCATTATAAATATTTTCCTTATATGACAAAGGCAAAGGATGGGTTCTAAAAAGTTAAAAATTTGTCTTTTGGAGAATTTTACAAACCAAGTACTGCACAGAATCATAGAATCGCTTGGTTGGAAAAGACCTTTGAGATCATTGAGTCCAACCATACCTGTCCACTACTAAACCAGATCCCTGAGAAACTCATCTACCCGTCTTTTAAACTCCTCCAGGAACGGTGACTCAACCACCTCCTCCCTGGGCAGACTGTGCCAATGCCTGACCAGCCTTTCAGTGAAGAAAATTTTCCTAATATCTAGTCTGAGCCTCCCCTGATGCAATTTATGGCCATTTTCTCTCATCCTACCACCTGTCTCTTCAGAGAAGAGACCAACATCCACCTCACTACAACCTCCTTTCAGGTAGTTGTAGACAGTAATGAGGTCTCCCCTCAGCCTCCAATGCCATGGCCAGCCTAAAGGAGCAGCAAACCAAAATACCTGAAGGGTTTCCACAGGCTACCATGGAAGAGCTAAACTGACACAAACTGCAAAGTGCTGGGAGCACAACTACTAACAGTAGTCAGAAGACACAGTAACACCTAGAGGCAGTGCTGGGGACAGTTTCTTTAGGTGCAAAGAAATGGCAGGTAGTGGAGAGAAGGTGTTAGAAAGCACAGTACTGATGATGCGATGGCAAATATAAAAAGATAATGTCAGAAACTATGGTGAAAGAAAATGTGTGTCTTTTCTTGGTAGCAGTATAAGCAGCAGCAGTATGAACATACACAGCAAAATGCTGGAGATGCAGTTTGGCTCTTAAGCAAAGTCACTTGATTACATATTTTAGAAAAGTGATTTTAAAATATTTTAACAAGTTTCACTTGATTACGTCTGCTTATTTCTCTTAGAGGAAATACCAAAATACTCATTAAAAACTTGATTTATTTCTAGAGCTTTTCTATTCTGCCAGCACATTAGTCCATGACAGAACTTAGAAATATATTAAGGTGCATACTTGATGAAGACAGAAACAGAGCTCCTAAACTGCCAGAGGAATTGTGACCTAAATTGTTTAAACGCTTTTAAAAGAACAACAACAAAATAATCCCACTGGATACAAAACCAGCATCTTCTAGTATCTAAAAATAATTTCTTGCAACAATGCATTATTAATTGCAGAGTGCTCCTCAGAGATAACAAAGAATGATTGTTGCATTTTGCTGATTGGAAACTGGAATGCAGCAAGAGATTTTTCTGAGGTCACACAGGAAAATCTGTGTCAACACCAGGATTAGAAGTGAGATCATCTGGCTTCCAGCTCTATAAAATCATCCTCCCTCTCCAAAAAAAATTACTTTTCTTTTCTAATAATAAAAGCCACTACAGGAAGGGGTGGTCTTCTGTTTTTGTCTTTTAACTTCAGAAATATAAGGAATGATCAGCTCTGGCCCTCCCTGCATTTGGATTTCCTAGATGCTTCCTGAACACAGCACAGGAAAGAAGTTAACTTCATTTCTCATCTCATTCCTTCCCCTTTGTACTCCCAAAGAGCAAGCAACATAAATTAGGTTTTTGATCAAACTAATCTCTGGCACACCCACTTCTCTTTTAGGTATCTTTGTGGTGTCTGAACACATCCTGGTCTTTAGTATATTTTTCAAATCTACAAAGCAGGAAGAAACGGTGAACAAATATATAGACTAGTAACTTGCTTAAAAACAAATATGAAGCTAGGTTTTTGAAAGTAGTTTCCTAAATCAAGGCTGGTGCTTTGCCTGTTGCACCAATCTTAAACTCAGAAGACTGAAGGAGGTAACTGGGACTTGATGGGGATGCCAGGATTATCTTGTATTAATTCATACCAGCAAAGCAGAAAGCACCAATTGCATACAAATTTTGCACATTATCAATTAATTTTGGTATTTACTGTATTCCATACAGGATTCTTTACATCTGCTTGGTTGCTTTTCATGTTTATGGTAATGTAAGTATGTATAGGCACAGACACACAACTTCTGCAGGACTGCAGCTGCCACATGAGCTTTCAATACCATATGTGTTGACTAACAGTCCACTGAAATTATATTATTCACATTTTCATACAAATATTTTATAAATCTGGGATTTTTAAAAACTGAAGACCTTGTAGAATGTACATAAATGCTTTCCACAGAAATTATCTTCAGAACATCAAGTGTAGCATCATTTTCTCCTGGGCAACTGTATATTGCCCTTAAACATCATTAGAGTTTGCGTGCACACAAATGATCTCTGAACTACTAGTCATTAAAGTTGATTAAAATCTCCTTCTGAAGAGAAAAATAATACAACCTGGGAGTGCATTTGGAAGCCATTATAGATGGTCCTTGTGCTCTAAGGCAGGGTGCATTGCAGCTGAAATAGCCATGTGTTAGCACAAGTGCAGAGGAACAGAGAAACACTGAAGAAGGGCAAGGGAAAGCAGAGAAGTGCTGCAGTCTTTCCTCTTCCCAAGGACCTTGGATCTTTCTACCCATCAAAACACTACAATTTTCATTATGGCACATATTCTCCAAGAAGAAAGAAAAGATGGATTAAGAAATTCTCGGTGAGCTCCTGGTCCAATCCTGCAGTTTACTGAGTACTATGAAGATCATTTGCCTAGGAAGGCAAGGAGAGCACACAGCACTTCCCAGGGAAAGTCAGGGAAGCACAAGCATTTGCATAACATTCATAAAAACTGCTTCTGCCACAGATATTTTAAGGCCAGGGTGGACTTCCTCCTCCCTTCCTTACCCCCTTTCTCCCAGCAGGTCAAGTAAAAGTCTGCTGCCCTGAGCCCTGCTACCTTTCTTAGCAACCTGATTAACATATGGACACACTCTGGCTTACTAAAAACAGGAAATCAATTTGAAAGGCAAGACAAATATTATTTGCTTTCTTCCCATCTGCTGTGATACGTGAACACCCCCTGCTTTCAGCAGTGATACAGGGTTATTGATTTAGGATATTTATAGTGTGTATTCCGTTATCAGGCCAGCTATCAAAGGGCTGTAGGAAAGACTGTTTGACCCTACAGGCTATTTAAAAATGTAGTCGCTTAAAAAAAGTCAGATTTTCTTATTCAAGTTGACAGCAATACTATTTCATGTCATGCCTAAAGATATCATTTCCTGCTTTGCCTTCTACTTCTGTTTGATTGCAAGTCAAATTAAACATAATTGTTAGAGGTCTCTCCTGTCTGCATGGTGACCCCAATGCATTTCCAGGCTACTGCTTTGACCCCCAGGTCTGCAAAAATCTGGTTTACACAGCAGCATTGCCTTTTTAACCCATAATCAAGCTGAGTCACTTTGCTAGAGGGAGCACAGAAAGCCAGAGGACCCTTTATCATAAGCACAAACAGATTTTAAGATGTCTCTATATAAATAATCAAGCCAAATAATTCTGTAGTGGCTGGAGATAACTATTTAAAAAGAGATAACATGGTGTGCTACCAGCCATATCCTGGGCCAAAATCACTGGATCACTGTGGAAAATATAAGAAATCTTTCATAACAGTATTGTGTTCAGTCCATAAACACTTCTCCATGTTGCTCAAACCTTACTAAAAAATCCCTCAAGTTGTCAGGAGGATTTACTTTGCAATGTGAACCAAATTAATGAGAGCCTGTGCTTATACAGATCTCCTTATAGCAACATGAGGCTCTGCTGAGGGACATTGCCCATACACACACATCACTGTCCCCCATAACCATAAGCTACAATGTGCACTAACTTATACAAGGTTTTTGCCCATCTGGTCAAGAAGCAAAGATATAATATCAAAGATACATTTCATAAAGATCAGCTTTAGGGCACGCTATGCTTATAGGGAAATTTTCAAGATTGACTCATACTTTCCCAAATGTTTGCAAGCATGAATTCACCTCCAGGAAAACGAAATTTTCCTAGTTTGCCGATTCTTCATGCTTCTCACATGGTTAATGGTTTAAACCACATATTTTCTGAGGTGCAGGAAGAACTGCATGTTTCCACTTTTTAACTCTTCCCATGAACTGCCAAGCATTGCAATTTAACTTGTCTTCACCAATTTAGAATTATTGTTTCAGGCTCTTTGCAAACTCAGGCAGACACCCACACTTTGGTTTCCTTCACATTGAAAACAAATTCTCTTCAACAATGCAATTGGAAACCTGTTTATTTGAATGAAGTTTGTTTGTCTGGAAAAATACTGAAACACTACCATCGCTTTTCCTGACTAGTGGTATATTCCCAGTGAGGTGGCCTTTAAAACCAGTGTCATGCTTGCCATTAGTCAAAATACGAAATTAGTTGGGGTTATATCATGTTATAACAGATGCAACAGGGACTGTTTCAAATCACTGCCTGAGCAGCACCCTGGCAGGACAATTCCAACACTGTGCACAGTCTGTTTCTAAATGCCTGTGGGTTCTGCTGGGAGTTAAGCACCAAGTAAAACCTGCATTGGCCTCCTGCCTATAAATGAATTTTGACTTCTTCCGATTTCCAGTGTCAGTTTCTTCCATTTTTCACCTACCAAGACATCTTGCTGTCCCCTCATGCACAAGAGGGTGTGAAGGATTGCAGTCTTTCCTAATAATAAGCATAATTTGCAACAAAAGTCACAGAATTCATTTTCAGGGTCAGGTAACCCTCATGCCTCAAAGGCTCTAACTTATTATCACAGGAACCACCTCTCCTGACCGGAAGAAGCATAAATAGGAAATCCTGACATCTGGAAGAGCACATCTGGCAACCATAATGTTTCCAAACTTGCTAAGAGTCCTTGTCAGCCTTTTGCACCAGATTATTACCAACTTCCTCATGTCGTGTTCCTTCTTTACAAGGTGTGCCCGTATCACTCATGTTTATCCTGTTGAGCTGCATCAATTATACTGTAATCACCTGCTTATCTGTAGCACAGCAAAACTTTTAATATATTCCTGGTGCTGGTGAAGAGTCAAGAAGTTTACAGTCAGTTGCTTCTCAGTTGTTTGGAATTATATGGTTGTTGAAAGTATCCAGTTCAAGCTAATAAAAGGAGCATGGGAAGGAACATAAAATCTTCCAGTTCAAGCCTCAAACCACACTCTGCTTACAGGGTATAGGAAGAAGCCCCCATGTAGACTCATTTGTGCTTGACATGTGTGTTTCTCTGGAGATTTCAGGGTTTGCTGCCATCAAGTATAATACAAAATGCCCATAAAGGAATCCCTGTGACACTTTTAAGTGTGAGAAGACTATCTTTCACACACGGTAGAACAAATTCATGTGAAAAAAAGGATGTCTCTACACATCTAAAGTCTTTCAAAATAATTGGAAAAAAAAGGTTCTGCTGCCCTTTCGGCCTTCAAAGGCATCTCATTTGCTAATTTGTTGCCACTTTTTCTCTGTTCAAGTCCTTTCTTTTGAACTTTCCCACTTACGAAACCAAGATGCTTCCCTCCTGGCCCTAAAGCTCTCTCCCAATGTAACTCAGAGACTACCATCACATAAGAGCTTCGATCTCTCATTCATCCTTTTTTCACTGCCTTCCAAATCCATCTTTTCAGTCATTGCTGCTCTATCTTGTCATCACTGTGCAACTGGAGCTGTACCTCTGCACATGCTGATAAATATCCAGCACCATGTTTGTTGGCAAATAGCTGCTATGTAAAATAACACATAGAAATTATGTCTCCAGTCTTGTGTGCAACAATATAACACATAGTTATTGCTCCAAATGTGTATTAAAGTGAGACAAATCATAACGATTTTTGACAGTTTGGAGTTTTTTTATTTACTCTTATTTAATCAAGATTTCTGTTAGGAACAAAGTAGAGTCTGAGAGTGGATGTCCCCGTGCTTGGTGTAATAAAACCTATTTTTTCTTTATGGATTTAGTTGAGAGGAAAGGAGTCATATGTACAATATTCTGTGCATCTGTGTAAAGCTCACCTAAAATTACAATAACTATGTAATTCTGACTGTTGACTCACAGAGTCCTGAACTGACTAAATGTTTGGTTTTCGCTCTGCAGTCCCAGGTAGTTCTCCTCACACGTTACCTTCAAGTATCCATGCCTTGGCATTTCAAGAAATACCAAAGATACTTTCCCTAGCTTGATGTGTGTTCCCTGTACAGACAGAGGGCATTTCACAGGAGTCGATGGAACAGAAACATAAACAAACGCCAGTGCCCTGGTTAGTCCTCTGAATAGGAATGCCAAACACCTCCCCCTGCTCTCTGTCACTGATACCTTCATTCCCATGGGTCACTGCTGGTGGCCACAGCTTTTAATCACATGCTGGGCCTCCAATGATTTATCACCCCTTAATAGTTTTTGTGTTGAAGATTCCCATTTGGCTGCTCAGCTCCCCTTCCCCCTCACCATGTAGCATTACCCAAGAGCATAAAAACCAAAGCCAGGACGTATACTGTCCTTTTGGAAGTAGAATTAATGCTGTTTAAGAAACTATCTGTTGCTGACAGGCATTTTTAGCAAATAATTAGTGAAACCATAAGAAATTTTAGGAATTATGTGAAGGTTGTAAAGTTAAGGACTTGAAATCTAGTATAGTGTTTTGCACAGACTGCATGGTTATGTGTTGTTCTCTGCATAGCGCATTTGAAAACTTGGTCAGTCTTGCTTTTGATAAATAGTTGCTGAGATCCAGTTTAGTTTTCAGGCCTAAATTGCTTCAGTGGAGCCTCATCCCAAGTTATAATGAACAAAAACAGTGTGTAGGATAAACCCCAGCACTTGTAGACTGTCAGTGTGTGATGTGATATTTCTGATTTCAGTGTTTAACCAAGACATGTCTCATAGACAAAACTGATACAGCATTTTCAGCCATAGGTTCCCTGCCCTTCGCTCCATATCAAATCTGACCTGACTTTCCAATTCAGAAAGCAAGATGCTGCCCAAATCAGGGTTAAAGCCAGGCTTCCTTAGTCCCCAGAAAAAAAACCCACTGCTACAGACCTAGGTATCTTACAGAAATAAAGCTTTTCCACTTCATCAGACTCATTGGGAAGCAATGGTTATGATTCTACTTTGTAAAAACAACTCCAGTTCATACCAAGTCCTCACACCTATGTCTCAAGTTCTGGCAGGAGGGGATTCTCCCAACTCAGGTGGCAATAAACCCTGTGGTTGGAGGTGCTGGCAGTGCTGAGGATAGAGTTGGTCCATCTCCTCCTCTGCTGGAGTTTGTCTGATGGATCCAAACAATCCATCTAGCACATTTTAACCACATCTTTTCAGCCACTGAATGTAGCAGTTTAACCATTTATTAGGATTTTTTCCAGCGGAAAAAACATTGGTCCTTTATACAAATGGGTCATATTTTACTCCACCTTCTCTTCCTTAGATCTCTAATGCTATCTAGTTGCCTAATCAAAGGTACATAACACTACCAAAAGAAGAATCAGGTGGAAAAACTAAAGTAATAGATTTCAGTGACAAATCCACACTAAGAAAACCTGAAATATAAAGGCCAAAAGGTAAAGAAATCAAACTTGTCAGTCAAGTACCTTGCAGGAAAGTTATCTGGCATGTGCTGGTCGTCTCCTGTTACCCAGGCTGAGGACACAGCTTCAGCATGTCAATCCTCCTTTCCCACCCTCCTCTCTGCTTGTGGAAAGCAGTGTAATGACAAGGAAAATGGGGATGGAAGAGTGTTCATGTCTCATCCCAGCATGGAGCTGTGATGGAACTGAGGGACACATGCTGACATTAAGAGCTGAGAAATACATGCAGATGCCATTTTTTAGGTATAGTTTCAGCATCGACCAACCCTTTAGAAGCTCTTTACTCATATTACGCCAGCAGCAATTCTGATGCAGATAAGGTATGTTCTTGATACATTTATACATAATCTCTGTGGGCCTAGTTTCAACAACACTGAGGACTTAAAGCCATAAATAAAATCATGCCATTCTTGGTGATTGTCACCTCTAAAGCTAAGACTTTTTGTCATACATAAAGCTATTATCCGTAAAACAATAACTCAACATGTATTTAGAGACGTCTGAGCACAAACATGATTTAATTCATAAAACACAGCCTGCAACTCTACCTTACAAAGAAGGGTGCCCATACACAACATACAACTCACCCAGGGAAACAGGCAAAGGACTTCCTCCACAGGATTACAACACAGATTGCCTTCTCATATCCAGAAGTGCAGATCACGGTATTTCTGGTCACTGGTGGATCAATTCACAAATGCAGGGAAGGATAATAGCTAAATACAGTTGTTCAGCTTAATTGCTTGCACACAGTATATAAATAGCATCTTTGCATTATGTCATACAGCTACCATCACCCTACATGGTAGCAGGTCCTCAACAAATAGGTGTATGTCAGGATGAGGGCAGGCCACAACCCTTATAAAGCAAACTGCTTCTTTCTCACAGTCTTACCACATGCCATAGGCTGCTATAAAAGTGCTAAAATCTAAAGCTAATACACAGGAAGTTTGTTTGTTGTGTTATATGGACCGAAGTATAATTTCCTGCATATGACACTGAAAGTGTACAGAAATTCCTCTGAAGTCTGCAGAGAGCATTGAACAGACCCTCCTCTATATTAGCCTTTTTCTCATATATTTGTGTTTTGAATTTTAACACAGCTGTGAAAGGGATGGGGGAAAATAACAGCAATAGCCTTGCCAATTGGGCATTCAAATGTCAGAAACAAAAGGAAGTTTGGTGAGGAATTGAGTTTGCTGTGGGCAATGACTGTGTCAGACAGCCAATGACATCACTCCCCGTGCTGTCTCCATCACGATTTTCCAGAACCGGATTACAGCGATGACAGATTCCATTCCAAAACTCCCAGACAGCTCTTTACATAGATGTTAGCAGAACAAACGCATTACATGAGATTTCCTCTCTCCATCAAGCAGCATTTGATGTTCTTTAATCCTCACCTTGGGAAAAGCATTCGAGAACCATATGGACTTGCTGAAATCACACAGGATGTCCTGTCTCATAGCTAAACTCACGAGTTAAGGAACATTTGTGGGGCAGAGAGGGCAGAGAAAGTAGGTTGTGCCTTTTATTCCCAAGAAGAGGGCAGGGACAGGTTCCAAAACTCTGCACATCACTGTTAAGTGCAATTGCTATGCTCTCCATAGAATACTAGTCTGGTGACTTAAATGGGCATAACGGGGAACACAAAAACTGCAAAAGCATCAACACTACCTGCTGTATTAAAGAATTCTTCAATAGACAGAAATAAGTGACAAAAAAACAAGTTTCTTCCACTTCCATTTTTAAAAATTCAGTCTGCCAGTTGTACAGAATTTGGACAATAGCTGGCTGACTACAGAAGTGTAAGAAGTCGTAGCACTTGACATCCGGATGGAAGCTTTCATTTAAAATTAATAACCAGCATTTTCACGCATTTTAACAAAAACTGACCTAGTGTTTAAGAATTTATCTGGTCAATTAATCCCTTTTCAAATTCAGTTGTCTATTGACTTTTAGCACTGACTTTAAGCCAATCAATTAATATTTTTACTTTGTATGGAAATTCAATCTTATTTGTAGCTATTGCCAAACATATAATCTTAAATAATGTCATCAGCATCAATTTTCTGCAATCTATTGTGTCACCTTTGATCCAAGCAGAAACTTTCTCTTTTCCTTCACAGAATGATAGCCAATGAGCAAGCGAGTAGTTTAAGTCATTTTTATAATTTGATGAATGCAATCGTGCACATAGCATTTACCCCATTTTCATGCTCTATATATTAGAGGAATGATGACAAGATAAAAGCAAATAAAAATAATAGCACATATTGATTTAGAGTTATAATATTATAAACTACCCTTAAAAAGTTATAGCTCTATATTTTCTCAGCCTCCACATTCATACACCTCTCTGCTGGTATTTAGTTAATGGGAAATCAAAGGACGTTTAACAGGTGTTATTGCAAAGAATGCTTTACGCTTGAGACAACTGCTTCATGGTCATTATTTAAGTGTGTCTTGTGGTTTGGAGCCACACTTGAAAGTTTAGATTCCTCCATTACCCAGTGCTCTGTTCCCTGCACCAGCCTCCGTTTTGTTAACACCAATGAGGAGAAAGCATATGTTTCAGATATGAACTTACACCAAAGTACCTCCTAACTCTGAGCCGGCAATCAATTTAGTCCCATCTCTTCTTGCTGTAGAATTCTTCTTTTGTTCCCAGTTGTATTCTGGGAACATTTGTATTCTGGGTGTATTTTAGTATTTCTGCAGCGTGAGGAAATGAATTTAGGTTAAGAGTACACCTACTGGCATGCTGCCCACTCCAAGTGACTCAAACACCTTCTGTGTTTTTACAGTGACCTCCCAAGTCCCCAGGATTTATCTGTGTAGACAACACAATTATAATTCATCAAACAGTGCAAGGAATGAGCAACGTATTAGAAAAGGGTTTTTTTTTACTTCTAACTGCAAGCAAAGGGTTGTAATAAGAACATATTGCATCGCCTGGCAGTAACAGGCATGTCACTGCGAGCAAACTCAGTTTCATTTCTTGGGTAGTTTGAGAAACAGACAAATACCGTGACTGCCTTTTTCGTCTCGATGTCCTTGTATAATTGATCTTGAGCTAGGAGCTTTGCATTCCCACTGAAGCCTGGATTAAAAACCTAGACCAACAACAGTCAGCCATCAATCTTGAGGCCATCTACCCTATCTGCAGCCATTTGTATCAGCCAGTAGCTATTTAGTAACTCTAAGTCTCAGGGAGAGAGATCATCTTTCAAAGAGAATAAGCGTTCCGTGCATATCCCCATTCATTCCTTCTATTCTTTTGCTAATTCCCATCTATTAGTCCCTCAGCACTTGCAATGAAATCTCATGCTCATTGCTTCAGTCATATTTATACACCACATTCCTAAGCATCAGAAAAGAATAATTAATTGCTTTCATTTTCCAGATACAATTTCCTACAAAAATTTAAGCATGAATTTTCAAAAAATAGAGTAGACTGGAATGTAAGGATGACACCTTCAGCATACATCCATAAATACTTGCTTTTTATTTATATTGATTTATCTTTACACCATTCTTGACGTGTAATGTAGCACCAGAGGCAGCAACATTAAACATACTTTCACTATAAGAGTCTTTTCTCACTGCCAAAACAGCGTAAGGTGAGAGCTCAGTTAATACAAAGGAAACAAAGGCCTTGTATTCAAAAAGTTACCTCTGCATAAGATGCTCTTTTCTTCTTCAGATGTTTTGATGTTGGTTTTTCTGTGTCTGAGACCTTTATCTTTAAATACATATATTTGGCTGAGAAAACGTTCCAAATTTGCATTGTAATCCTTTCTGCTGCTCTCTAGTTCTGAAAATATCCCACTCTGTGTCCCCTTTATCATTGCAGAGTACCTCTCCCAACAAGGATTGTACACACAATCCATAAAATAAAAAACAGCATAATGTTCTTGGGCACTTAGTGCCTCCACCAAGACACCTGTACTGGCCACATCTTCATCTGAATAACAGTAGCCTCTTAAGTTAGGAGTCTCGTGGTATTAATTTACATGGATATGAGTATGCAATAGGTTTGCACCTGGCATAAATATGTGCAACTGCTTCAGAGCTGTTGCAGAAATGCTGGTTTACTGCAGAGAAGAATAGATGCAGAGAAGAATACATACAGAGAAGAATAGAAGACAGAACCTGTTGAGGGGCCCTTCACAGAGCAGGCAAAACTGCTTTTTGCTGCCAAAGTATTAGTATAGTTGTTCACATAGTCAAGAATTTTGCCCTCATCTTTCTGCCAACAAAGCTCAGTCTCTGAGAGTACAGCCATCATCTATAGGACTGCTCTTGCTCCTTGGCTGCAGTAAATCTGCCCTGGCAGGAGGCTGTGCTCTTCTTAATATCCTTTTCTTGCAGTCAGTTATGCTGCAATTGTGCACAGATCAAGGACCAGGAGAAGGGATGCCCAATGCTTTTCACCAGCCCTCTTCCATCTCTCTCTCCTCAGGCAATAGACAGCTTCACCTTGCACCAGGGAGGTTTAGATGAGATATTAGGAAAAATTTCTTCACCAAAAGGGTTGTCAGGCACTGAAACTGATTGCCCAGGGGGGCGGTTGAGTCACCATCCTTGGAGGTATTTAAAAGATGTTTGGATGTGGCACTTAGGCACATGGTTTATTGTTGGACTGAAAGATCTTAAAGGTGTTTTCCAACCCAAACAATTCTATGATTCTATGATTCTACCTAACGCCCAAAGGAAGCCCAGTGAACAGAGTTTCTGCCTGCGATTGAGTCAGGATGGCAAAATCAGCCTGAATTTCTGTTCCTCTGTTTGTACTAATGGAAGGAAAATACTATGACACTTTTCTGTGACATGATAGACTCCTTCAAGTCAACTGGTCATGAGCACATGATCCAATGTCAACAGAGCATATATGGTCTGCTGTACTTGCTAAATAAGTATATTCCTCAAGCTAACCTTCTTAAAACCTAAAGTCCTCTAGGGCTTTCTCATTGGAATCCTTGCTCCTAAAGTGAAAGAATAGACTAAAAGAAATTTTATTACTTTGGGACTGGTCATTAACATTGTCACATATTTTTTTCTTCTTTTGAGATAACAGTTACAGGCTCTAGAATGTAACTTCTTTTTTCAAGTACTTTAAACTGAAGATCTTCATGAACATAATTTCCAGGGAACAGACAACATCTATTTTAATTAGCTTATTCACTTAGTGCACCTCGTTCTCTAAAAGCAGTCCAGGAGGGACCAGCAGGGCTGGGAACGGTACCTGCCTCTCCCACACCCCACCTTGTTGTTCTGAATGCATCTTCACTCACAAGAGAAGAGAAACCAAACTTCACAGGTAGACACAACGCCCATATTTCCATCCTGCAATTCTGTAAATCAAGGCATAGACCAACAATAAACCAAAATACCTGAAGTGATTAACATCACATTCAAACATCTATTTCTAAGGCATCAGGTTCACAACGTTTTCTGTTAAAACGACCAAATAACTTCAAGAGATGCTTGTTAACTTTTTATACATTGAAATCAATTTGATCAAGCCCATGAGAGATGTGGTTCTCAAGGTCAAGGAAGATAATTTGGTGTCTAACCATGTCAAAAGAGTGAGACCTTACAGACTTCTCTATAAATTCCTAGTCCACACAGTCATACTCTTAGTTAGAAAGAGCAACACTGGAGCAAAAAGGTATACATTATTTGAAGTTTTTTCTAATACAATAAAGTGAAGTGATTTTTATTTTTTTAATATAAGCAGTACAAATTTTTGGCTAGCTTTACTTTAAAACTATTTCATATGCATAATTAAGATATTAAGCATGGGTCCAACTATCTTACTAGGAATTCAAGTGTGCCAGTACTGACAAATCATTGGCATTTAACAGTTCTGCCTTTAAAATCATCATAATTTGATTTCAGAGCACTGTGAAAAGCTAAAAAAAGATTTTAAGAGTTGGAAAATTACTTTTCTTTCCAGACTGTTCAGAATACTGTACATTCATTGTACTTCTGAAAGTAATGTGACTTGTGAAACTGGCAGCTTTCCCATCCATAGCATCTTAGAGATGCTTATAACACATGATATTTTAATTGCCTGTTGACAAAATTATTTGGAAATATATCAGTTTCACAATGCATTTGCTTCATATTTTAAAGAAAAAGTATGAGGTTTGAATAACACTAAGGTCTGGATATAAGCCCAACAAAACACCACAAATGTTAGGGAAAGGTGTCCATAATCCATCACCCTCAATGCATCCATGAGCCTGTACGCATAAGCTTAGGAATTCAAACAAGCCCATAACTCTCCAGGTGCTTCAGACAGGCATCATGGGTGAAATCCACGGTCTCTCATTAGGGTCTGAAGTCTATTCTAGGCCACATCTTCTTAGGGGTGGTCTGTTCAAGCGAGTAGCGGTTGCTAAGGACCAGCATTTCTTTTTTCTGATCAAAATCCTCGTAACTTCTAAACAACTACTCTTCTTTAAAATATGGAGCTACTGAACAAAGAAGATATAGCTACTCAAGAAATGTAGGGAGTGATTTTACAGTCAAATTACAATAATACAGTCTGATTTGCATAAACCAGGCCACAAAATTGCATCCAACAGACAACTGATTTTTTTTGCACATATACAGAGAAATGCTTATTAAGAAGAGTTTCTCCCTAAACCCACAGAACATTGACTATATCTGAATGGAGTGTCTACTGCCTCTGTGCAAAGTTTGGCATCTTTCTTTTGATGTGTAAAATCCTAAAATGCCTACTTGTGGGACTGGCTGTGACTCTGTGTCGCATTCGTGAACCTGGAGCCTTATGCTTTATAGAAACACTAATGGACATGACCATGTAGCAAAACTCCTGCAGTTTGGAATTCATGTCTCACTTTCTATAAGCACATAATTCTGTTTGCTACACACATACACACCCCCAGTGACGGATTCTTTGTTAATATCTCACTTTTTTAACACGTATTCAGGAAAGTTGGACCAGCTTGGTGAGGACATTCAACAGCGGGGAGGGGGAAAGGAAAACATTTTAATGATTAAATTTTGGTTCGACTTTTTAATTTGGGAAGCTCCTTCTATTCCCTGTATTTTTGTTTGGGTTTTTAATTATCTCACCAGGGAATGGGGGCAACCTGACAAGACAAATGGAAATTAAAAATAAGGGAAATCTCTCTTCAATACAGTCCAAAATTTTAGATTCTTGAAACTGTTTATACAGTATCCTGTGTGTGCAAATGCTAATTTAATGACCTAATGGACATTTTGTTGTATTTTACAAAGCATACCTAATACACACCGTGGTTAAGATGCACAACTCAGCTTCTGATCAAAGTCCTATTATCTGCATTTGGCAACTTACAAATTTAGGAACTGCTGAAATACCTGAAAGAAAATCCTCTTATGAATATGAACTTGATTTATGAGCTTGAAGGTCTAACCTGTAGATGAGGGACCCATAATTATTTGTGTAAGAAAAACATAGGCCCCACTCCTAAATGGGGTCTTACTGGAATGCTGTTGTGGAAAAGGAGTTACATCGGTGGTCCTCATCATATTAGAAATTACATTTTGCACATTGTGATGGATTCTTAATTGTGCCAACACAAGTAGGTGTCACTGTAATTTATTCCTTAATGGGATTTCCTCTCTCCATGGCTTCCCTAGGTCTGTGGCCTTGTTTATCAGTTCAGTAACGTTTGTAACAAAACATGCACATCACAACCTTACAAGGAGTGAGGGTAGCCAGACATTTTGAAATATGGAATGTGCATTAGCAAGCGTGGTACATAAAATTTCAAAGTCTGTAATCTTTCACAGCCTGACTGATTTTCCCATACAGCTTTCCGCATTCCTAGTGTAACACAATACAGGGTCTGCAGGCTGAATGATAAACAGAGACTCCTTCAGGAAGCCTTGGGAAAGTGGAGCCTCAGAATACTACACTTTGCTCTAACTGTTCCACAGGTGACTGTTAAGGCTGCACAGCCCTTTTGTTCAACTCAGTAGAAGACAGGCAGGAAAAGTGAGAATGGGACAGAACAAGTAACTAAGAATGTCTGTTAATGAATTATTAGGACCCTCAAATACTTTTATGGAAAGTAAAAATACTTCAGTACTTTCCCATCCCAGAAAAAAGCAGAAGCAGTGTTTCAACAGGTACCTGAATTAACACTGCTTTTCCATTAGGTGCACCAGGAAATTTTATTGTAAAATGTAGTTAGTGATAACTGCAAATTGTGTGATGTGTGAAAGCACATTTCTATTTCTGGACTCACTTCTATTTCTTCTATTTACCCTCTGTGTGCTTGCCAGCTATAGCTGATACATACATTCATTACAGCCACAGTCACAGCAACGTGCAGTCAATACACACAAGCCCTCAGAAAATGATAATCTCACCGTAGCCAGCCTAATCGCACAGAGCCAGGCTCTCAGCAGCATTCACACTGCACAAAAAGAGCCCAGAGTGGAGCCAAGGCAGGTACACTCTAGCAGGGCTCCCCAGCCCATGAGACTGGCTGTCCTCCAGGTCAAACCTAGTGTAAAGCGGAGCGTCTTCGGAGTTGTTCTGCTTTACGTCAGCTGTCAGTGACTCAGAGCTAGTGCAGTTTTCAGGCATTGCTAGGATGTTTTGCCCATACTCCCTCATTTATAGTTTTGAATCTTATGTAGCATAGGAACCCCCATGGCAACAGTGTGACACCAAAAATTTACTGTGGTCATTACGTTTCGTGTTATAGATCCTGCAGACCAGGGCAAACCAGCACAGCCAAGAACAAGGGCCAGGACAACTAATAACCTCCTGAGCAGCCACAGCATGATAGTAAGAGCACAAAGTACAAAGGATTTTCAAACAAAATAATCTGCAATATAACACAGTCACTATATTGTGCCCATGTTAGTGCTGTTAAAGTAAGTTTCAGGTAGTGTTTTCAATAGCTGTTGTGGTCAAAAGAGAGAGAGTGTGCTCAGTTCCCTGTCTTACAAAATCTGTTGTGCCTATTACTCAAAATTATTTGTTAAAAAATATTTCTGACCATGGATTTGGGCAAAGCACTGACCTGGAACATAATTTCATCAGCTATCTGACTAGACAGCACAGTCAGATAGTGTTGCCCATGTTCCCTCATCACACAACTATGTGACATGAACAAGAAAGATTTCAAGATGGTAGAGTAGTATATCCAGCCTGAATCTTTAGGCAGCCACAATCTGCACATTATTTTTAAGATTTCTGCTGCTTCTGGTGGTGCAAAAATGTTTCCAAGAAATAGACTGAAACGTTGGGAGTGTCGTTAAAAATATTGCCATGTTTTCTTTAGCATTCATTTAATTTTAACTTGCATGCAAATGGAGAAAACAGGTTAATTAATTATTAGATACCAAGTACAGCTCCAAATTCTTCTCATCTCCCTGCTGTTGAGGTCAAGATGCTAAATGGCTAACCCATAATTCTTGTATTTATGTAGTGTAAACCATAGGTTTGCCAACAGTTTATTTAATCTGGGAAATTATGCTCCCAGTATTGAAAAAAAAAAAAAAAAAAGCAGGACTATCTCATCCCTCCTATGTATGGTTCCAATTCTGGGTCAGAAATTGTTCCACTGCCATCAGCAACACAACCCTGTTGTGAGAGGTTATTAATCTCTGGTACCTATAACTGCTTAAAATACAGCCTGGGGTATGTTATGATTCCCACTGACAGAAGTAAATATCCAGAAGTAACCAACAATTCAAAAGATTGTATTTTTCTGTGAATTTTCTCACATAAGGAATGGAATGAGCAACTATTATTTGCATAGGAATAGACAGGATATCCAGCTCTCCTCTAAATGACATCAGTGAAATCTACAGACAAGGAAACAAAAATATTCAAGGGAAGTTGGACTTGGTCTATGTGGCTGTGTGGAGGAGGACATTGACCACTCCCACGCCCTGAGGCACAGTTGGCCCTCTTGTTTTGAGCTTAAATTTCAGGTTGGGATCAAAGAAATTATCCCAAACAAATTTTTTATCAAAACTTTTTGATCTTTTGAATTTGACAAGACAGTATCTTCCATTTTGAAAGCCTCTGGCATCCGGAGACACAATAACTCTCATATTTTCATGTGTCCTTTCAAAGTGTGGTTCGGCCCTTACAGTCACTTACCTCCTGGTTTGTTTTGCACAGACCCAACTTGCTTCCTGCACACAGAACTGTGATCCTGAGCTGTGGTGCCACAGAATGATAAGGTTTGAAGGCAAGAAGGCATTTCTTCATACTCTCCTCTCTTGGCAATTACTCAGATGAGTTCTGTTAAAGGCCATTGGGCAAGATAATATAAAATTCATACAAGTCATAAGCAAAGAGCAGATGAACATTGACTCCATTGTAGCACACTTTGGAGACCACAAACTTCAGTATGGCAGCAGGTCATACAACAGGATGCAATGTTTTCAGTGTGTGAGCTACTACAGCAGAAATACTGTTAAATGCATATTTTTTTCTTTTTGCACATGCATTTACCCATACATGTCTCAACAGAGAGGATCACCAGACTGAAGCACATACGCATTACTGGCACATAAGTCATCCTCGTTGTATTTAGGAGAGAGCTCACAGCTCCCAACACTGGTCTTTGACTATGTTTTTGAAGTAACAGAAAGAAATATTATTACAGGCTGTCCAACCTATGCCACAGCCTGTAAATGGTAAACATGTATTTGTACATATAAGTATGTCAAAAGGTTTCAGAATAATCATATCCTGCTGAACTTACCTTCTTGTTGATTATAAAAAAGTAACACCTACATGAGAAACTGAATTCTTCACTGCACTGTTTTGCATCTAAAGTAAATTTAGCTGGTTTTCTGGTGGAGAACTACACTTTGAATACCTCTACATTTTTGGAATCCAGCCTGAAACCTTAGAACTTTTCCCAAATTAAAATATGTTAATAAAAATCTCAAACTCATCAGCACAGAAGTTACACATACCCTTAGTTAGAGAAAAACATAATGAGTAGAATTTGGGGGAGATAATTACCTCAGACACACCAGAAATGTGGAAAGCATCTTTATCTTCATATTCAGCAAACTTTTTCTGGTCTTGCTGAAGAATGATAATCATTCTTACATGATTGAAATAAATTTGAAATCACATTTTTTTGAAGTAATTCACTACTTGATCTTTCCAATTAATTAAAAAAAAATCGCAAAAATGCTTCACCTAGCATTATATTTTTAAAATCATCTGTGGTCACAGAAGGTAACCAGACTAATGTGCACACACAGCCTCCACCAGCAGTTGAAGATCAAGCTGCAGAACAGGTGATGCCACCATGTGGAGCCTTGACTGCTAAACGAGGTCAACTGACAAGCATTATTCTGAATTAGGAGGACTAAATGGAAAGAAGAGCCAAGGTTGAGGAGGAAGCTTTGGGAGGCTCAACAGCAGCATCACAGGCAAGCTCCTTTTGTGCTTGAAAACATAAAGAATTTGACATCTGACCCCTGCGGGGAGAAACCCAAGCAACATCTCCAAAGTAGGCAGCGGAGCACAGAAGTGCACTATACACACAACAAAGAAGAGATAAACTAATACACGTTAGACACACAGAAAAACAGGTGCTTCCTGGACAGCTTTAATAAATCCCAGAAGATTCCTCCTATATATTCCATAAATCACATAGTACATATCCCATGAAAAATTCCAAAATATCACTGAGACTGCTCTTAAACCCCCAAATTTCACAATTCTCTTGGATCTTTTTGTAGTTTCTCAACCCAGTTCTCCACAAGACTTAGCCACAAGCCCGGTTCTTCTATAAAGCAACATTAATATTCCCCTTCTCCTCTTTATCCAGGTGGGTAGCACTTTCTACTGTCCACCTGTGGCCAAACAAGCTGTTTATATTTTAGCAGAGCAATTAATAAACACTCTTCCTTATTATTATGGCTGATAAAGGACAAAACCCAGAAGCAAAGACAGAAGTATTCATTACAGCTGTACCTATTACAAGGAATGAACATTAAGGTGAATCCAGAATGACTGTTCACTCTACTCAGGCCGAGTCCAGTGAAATGGGCAGGTTTGTTTACAAACACACATCTCCCAGAGAGCTACTTTTCATTTAGTAGAACTGCGTAGTAGAATGCTTTGCTTGTGCTGAAACAGTTACCAACCACATTGCTATAAGCATCCTTCAAAGCAATTCATGTCCCATTTTAACCTTCATCCACTGACTGCAAGCTAAGCATCCTGAGATCCTCCAAACAAAACTTGGGTACCTGAGCTCTGAAAAAAACAGTATCTGAACTGGATGCTTGCTTAAGTGAAATCATGAAGTCAATAAATTAGTCTGAGAATACCAAGTTGTGTCTAAGGTCCTTGTCTGCCTTTGGACCAGAAGCCCAGCAAAGAGCAAGCAATCAAACTTCGTTACCTAAGGCTCTGATAAAGTAGACCTCAAAGAGGCTTTTTTGAAAGAAACTGAATTTCCTGCACCAACAGTTTCAACAGTGGCTTATTCTGTCAGTTTTATATGACTCAGGGGAAAGTGGAGGGGAAAGACCTAACTGACCAGAGGCTACTAACAATGAATCCTGGCACACAGATTTTATTTTAAAATTCCTCCTCACTGCCTTATAAACCCTAACATGCAGAGGAGACGTAAGTAGGTTCTTTTCCCTTTTTTTCAAGTACAGCTGGCAGCAGATCCTACTCATGGTCAGTTGCTTGGCAACAAAACAAGTTTCTCTGGCTACAAAATAAATATTCCACATCTGAAATATTTGAGAAAACACTGTTTTTCCTAACTACATTCCATAGTACTTGGGCCACGGGGTTTCCCAGAATACTCTAAAATGTTAACAGGGTTACACAAAGGACGACCTCCAATTAGATTATCGGTCTGAGACAGATACCGATGTGTCCCCCTACACAGCAGTGTTCACGTATTCTTAAAATAGTATGTTAAATCTACTCCATGGTCTGAAGCTCATGTAAAGTATTTTAACTGCCTAGGAACAAATTACCTAACTGGATCCTGCGCCCTTTTAAATGCAGGCGTGGTGGGAGACATTTTGGAGGGACTGAAAATCTGGAAGTCACTATATTCGGTCTGAGATGGGTGCCAAAGAAAGCACGTCTAAAGCAAGCGCCAGGGAGCACAGACATAAAATCAGATATCTGATCCACTACCAGAACCACAAAGGTATGCTACTGGAAGTACCTGCTTTGGGATCAGTATAGAAAGTTATCATTTAAAAGTTACATGTCTTTAGGCAGCTCAGAAACCTCACTGCCATCTTTCTCTTCATCCTATCATAGAATCATAGGAAGGTTTGGATTGGAAGGGACCTTATAGAACATCCAGTTCCAACCCCTCTTCCATGTTGCTCAAAACCCATCTAGCCTGGCCCTGAACACCTCCACGGATGGGGCATCCATGACTTCTCTGGGCAATCTGTTCCAGTGCCTCACCATCTTCACAGGAAAAAAATTCTTAATATCTAATCTAAATCTTCTCTCTTCTAGCTTGAAACCATTACCCCTCATCCCATCACTGCACTCCCTGATAAGAAGCACCTCCCCATCTTTCCTACAGGCCCTCTAAGTACTCGAAGGTTGCTATAACGTCTCCCCAGAGCCTTCTCTTTGCTGAGGATACAGGCAGTAGAAGCCAGTTCTTCCAACCCTCTGAAAGAATTTGTCCCATTGACCAATTCTAAATAATGTAATGGACAGATTCATATTTTTCAGATGCAAAAAGACAGTGTCCTGGACCAGTAGAGGAGAGCCCTGGCAAATCAGCTAACTCGGCACTGTGTCCCATCCTGACAGTAGTTGTCTAAGAAGAGATTAAGAATAGGACAAGCACACAGTGATGCCTCTATAATATTCCCTTTAGCTTTCAATATTTTGCAGTAAAAGAATTTCCTGCATCCGATAGCCCTCGATGAATCCTTCTTCCATGAACTTGTCTTAATACAAAGACTAGGGAGGCGAAATATCTATTTCTAGGTTTTATTATTTGTTAATAACTCCCAGAATACAGCAGTAATTACTTTGTTTACCTAGAGGTAAACAAAAAACATTCTTGAAAGAACAAAAGAGAGTCTATCCACCTCATGAGTATCAATTAGAAACCCTGATGAAGAGTTTTAAGGGTAGCAGTTCTCAAAGGGGAAGCAGTCAGGAAAACGGTCTCATAAATCACATAGGCTGGCCCTAAGTTCAAGCATTCTTGTAAATACAGGACCTGGATTCCAAACTCACCTGGGCTTTTCCAAAAGAAGTGTTTAGACAGGTACCACTGATACACAGTCTAGGGACCTACAGCCAACATGCAAACCTAAAAATCTCCCAAGCACACCTAATGCTATGGATGTATATATTCTACATAAGTTTCCCTTATTTTTTTTCCTTCAAACACCCAGAGCACTCATATCTCAGTGCTGGAAGGTCCACATCTATCACATGCTCAAGCACGAACTGGATCTAAAAACTAACCTGTTTTAGACCTATCTGGCCAGTTATGTTATTTGAGTAGCCTAATCCAGTGGACAAGGTAAGATCCCACTCGCATCTTAGAGCAGATTCTATTGATTCCTTCTACAACACATAGGGAGAAGTTGTTATTTTCCCTCCATTTTGTTATACTCTTTTGCTATGTAGATTATTTTGTTTCCAAGGTATTCCTGCCCTATTCTGTAGACAGGATGGATAGCACTTTCTTAATGAGTTCTCATATTTTCTTCATTATCAGTGCTTGGTCCCCTGTGCAAGAATAATTAATTTCCTCCTGAATATCCTTTAATGTTTATGTGTTTTACAGCTGTTGATTAACATTTTTGTTGTATCCACATTATCTCATTTTGCAACAAGAATCCAAAGTGCAGAAGAATTACCCTTTCAGTATCTACTTATTTTAGATGTCTCACTTGAGATTCTCAGAATTTGAATTCTTGGTGTACTAGTTTATTTCTTAAACTGGTACTAGTTTATTTGTTAAACTGACAGTCTGCAGCTGGTAGTGCTTGGCACACAAGCAAATTAGACCCATGATCTCCAGGTAAGCAGCCAAAAAGCAAAGAAAATATGTCTGTAAATGTTTTCACTTAAAATTCAGTGACAGGCAAAGACAGAATTAATTTTCTCATCACCACACTCAATACTTTAGTCTTCCTATAGTTCTGTCTTTCATACTCCATCTTTCCATTTCTGGAACATTCAGAGCATTGTTCCTGCAGGCTTCAATCCCAGAGTATTTCATCCTGTGCAAAAAATGAACAAAGCAAAACCTGTGGAAAAGTGTAGTTTAAGACTGTATCATAATACTCAGGGAGCAGAACAAAAATTGCACACAAAGCCTTGATTAGTTGTCTTAATTTCAGTGCTCAGCTTTGTTATATCCTATTCATTCAGCCCTTATACGATGCTAGGCTGACCCTCCTGTGATTCACCAACAAATCTGGCGTACAGAGATGCAGAGCCCTTTTTACTGGAGGAAGAGTGGGATGGAGGAATTTTTTACAGTTAAGTTTCATGGAATAAAAACAATGGAGCTTGAGTCCCAGGATTTATATCAACATTTTAAAAGGAAAGAGTCCCAGCAGACGTTTTATCTGATTCTTATTTCTTTAGCAGTTCCCTGGACTTCTGGTGCCAGGTAAATCCCTTCGCTCAGTAAGTCTGAGCCTTCCAGCTTAAGCCTTGTTGTGTATTTCAGACTCCACTTCTGTCCTGTCTGCTATCCCAAACTGTCCTAATTTAATCCAGTCTGTCTCCTTTCTCAGCCTGGTGTTCAGTCAACCACACATCTACCTCCATTTAGGTTTTGCTTTCAGGCCCTATATCCAATCACAGTGTCCACATCCTCACTGGCTGTTCTCACTTCAGCCTCTTTCCCTGATTCTTTCCAGCTCTTCTTGTTATACTGTTGTTCCATATCAACCTGTACACATAGTCTCTATTAATCCCTTCCTAGTATCCCATTATTTCTCTGCCCAAGTCCCTTTGACTGAACAGTCCTTGGCTCTCACCATCAGCTCCTATCCACCCTCTTTTATCTCTGTCACTCTCTTATAGTGACTACACGGTGCAGTCCATCTCACCTTTCATCAGCTATGCATGGCCCACTTTCCCTTGCTACCTAAAACCTCTTTATAATTTCTTTTTTTCCTGCCAATTCTCTTATTCTTGTTTCCCCACATCATATTTGGTCTTGTTCCCTTTGAATTTGAAATAAGTAGTTAGACAATTACACAAACATACAGGATTCCCTGTATATTTATAACTCCCAGACAGGGAGGGGGAGAATCATCTCCCAGAATGGGACAACTACATCTTTTCAGAGAAAAATGCTGCCAATAGTTTTTTAGCATGGGTAAAACAATATATTTTTCTATAGTCTTGTTCTTGGAAGACACTAAACTGTTCTGGCTGAAAATTTATGAAGAGAATTCAGCCTAAGGCAGACACCCAAAGCAACATGGAAAAATTTAGTTTGAAAAGCTACTTTGACAAAGTTGTGAATAGCTGAAAATAGGGCTTTAGGACTGGAAGTGCCTGGCAGCCTTAGCAATAGATGCTGTTACCAGCCCTGCCTCTACTGAGAGTCCAAGGGCCACCACATACAGTCATCTTCTTTGGTGACAACCGAGTGTAAAACAACTGCATTTTATGAAATAACCCTGAGTTCCTGCTATCAAAATCAAGACAAGACTCCTGCTGTTTAATTGTCCAATAATCTTACGTCGACATGAACCCTGATGGAAAGGTTCCAACAATACATCTCCATTCCACCGTGCTGTGCCATAGAATAAGTGAGTTACAAGATTTCCTCTGTGCCTTGGTTTACCACGTGGCAGTTCGTTGTAAACAGTTGGTGAACAAGCCACTGGGCCCCCAGCTGTTCAGATTCCTTCTGTGAGAGTCAACATAATTGTAGCCCTACTTGTGTCCTCAGCTTCTGCACTCTGAAGTTTGCTGTAGTGGACAGTAATGAGATCATCTATTGCATTGCCAGATGCATTTAAGGGACTCCTGCTGCAATTTGGTTTACGTGGTTTGACAGTAATTGCTTAAATGGATGCCAAAGTAATGGCATTGCAAAATTATAGAATTATTTTAATCAATAAATAGTTACATGCTTATCAAACAATGAGCTTATCTGTAATTAGTTCTTCATTCCATAACACCATCCATAATGCCAACTCTTTGCACGTTACAAGATGTTGGACAGATATTATATTTGCAGATGTCAGGATATTTAGAATCAATTGAGGTCTTACAGATCTGAAAGATTTTGAGCTGTGGTCAATAAAGGAAAAAAAGTATCAGTTGTGTATCTCGAAAATTGCTATTTGGTTTAGCAAATTTGGTTATACTCATACCCTTGGTGGCAGGAAATCAGCCACCACGAATTAATACAGTCCTAACACACACCAATGCAAATGGCATTTGCAGTTTCAGTTAGTTAAGCAGCTAAATCAGACATTTTTTCTTTCAGAATTATGCAAGTTTGAGCAGTTTCAATTGAGAAGGGCTGTTATCAGAAGACATTAAAATATTCACATTCCTGTATGAACATACAGGTGCACACACATACCTGTACACACCGCCACACCCATAACTGTGTGCACTTACTGCCAGGTGGGGACAGCCAAAGTTCATAAACTCTCTACAATGTTTATAAACTGACCTTAATATCACCTTCAAGGCAGTTCTTCGTTGTAACACTGATCCTATGGAGGTGGAAATTCAGACGTAGGAAGGTGTGGTAACCTTCCCAAGGTAGTCACAAAATAGGAAATTGTCCTTATATGCTGATTCCTATACTTTGCTGCAGATCACTGGCTAAAACCAAAAAAGTACAGTCCTGTAAATGTAAAAAAAATACAATCACAATATCACAGTAACAGTCCTGCATCCATATATTATGCAGTTCTATTTTTGTTTTATATGTATAAATATTGTTTATATACACACACACTACTAGAGAAGGAAATTAATTACCAAGAAATCATTTCACACAAATGAAAAATTTTATGAGTAACTGTAGAATATTTAACTGCATTACAAGTGTTTTATAAGTTTCTGTAACTACACCTGCTTTTAGTAATGCCTCAACAGGTCAATGTTAGTTGTTGGTTACAGTGGTACTGCACTATCAAACACAATGCAAGACAATCTGTAGGTAAGTCTGTTGGCAGTCACAGAACATTTGATATTGCAAACATAAATCAGAACAGAACCTAACCGCATCTTAGATTCTTTGGGATAATGTCTTAAAGCAGAAAACTGGGTTTTCTTTCTAATAGCTTCCATTATCCTGTGGTAACTGTTTAGCATGTGAACTCTGTGAATTACAAAATACATACAAAATATATTTATATGTAGTGGGTTTTAACATATATATATTATATAAATAATTTTACTTTAGTAAAGATTTTAATATCATCACAGTGTAAATCTATTATTTTTCCATTTATTAACATATAACTTTGTTCCATTTCTTGAAAGGGGGCTCCACACTGACATCTTCATTCATACGTTACATAGCTCGAAATTGCTGTTAAACACATGCTTAATTTTAAATACATACTTAAACAAAACCCAAATCAATCGGGCTTGTGTATCTTCTTAAATACCTAAATTAAATGGAATTAATTTTAAAAGAATCAAAAGTGATTTCCATTTAACCTCGTTTAAGTTACATTTGAACTGTGAGCTTCAAGATAGGTCTTAAATAAGCTATAACTACTTGAGAGGAAGCACTCATTCCCCAAATTTTTTCTTTGACTATACTTCATCCAGTAAACAGAAAGTAACCTGTAAGCACAGACACAGTCTTTCAGAGTTGAACATTATCTTTATAGTATGCTTTTGTGAAGGAAAAAATATGGTTAAATCAGAGTATAACAGGATAAAACCAACTCACCTGAGAAAATATTCCTAATAAACAGAGAGATACCACGGGCTTTCAGATGCCAGAGAGTTCTTTGAGGATACTTTAGAAAGCGTAAAGCAGGGTTAAATACACCACTTGCAGTCAAAAGTAACTTTGACCTTCCCTGTGGCCACTTCAGGCAGAAGGTAGGTCAGAAGCTGCCTTCAGAAGAGCTCCCTCCAAATCGACAGAACAATTCTGGTTTGGATTCTGACTCTTCACACCAACTCTTGGGAATAACGGAATGCTGTCTATTGGTGCCAGAGGCTACTCACACTCCAGATGAGCTGGCCTCACTTTTTTGGGGGGGCAGAAAGAGGAACACTCCAGCTGTTACAGAGCCTCAAGGAATTGTCCCAAAACTATCTCTACTCTTTACAATGAGAGAGTGGGGCCCAGGCATACCCTAGGGGTGTCGTCACTCAGTACATTCAGCTCACACTTATGATCTGTAACAATCAGAGGGCAATGCCAACCAAAGCATGGCCGGGCCAACTGGTTTACCACCATGGCACAGTCCAGCAGAGACATGGCTTTGGGCCCAAGATTTGTCAAGATGCTTTGACACAGACTAGAGCCATATTTCTTTCAGCCCTAGAGAAGCATTTCCTCTTTGTTCAGACACAGTGTTCCAGAGGATCATACCAGAAAATATTGGTAGACATTTTCACATCATACCAGACCAATGTTTAAAGGGCCTAGAATTACATTACCTCTGTAAAAAGAGAAAGGAAAAATGCCTATGGGAATTAAAGAGAAAGATCCTCTTTTCCTTTATACTTTGCACGGAAAGAGTAATAGCCCTAATTTCGTAATGACAGCATCAACAGGAACAGGCTGCCCAGGGAGGTGGTTGAGTCAGCATTCCTGGAGGTGTTTAATAAACGGGTAGATGAGTTTTTGAGGGACATGGTTTAGCGGATGATGGGTGCAGTTGGACTCGATGATATCGAAGGTCTTTTCCAATCAGAAGATTCTAGGATTCTATGATTCTACGAACAGGACAACCTCCCATGTTGAAAAGGTCCTACAGTAATTCAAGGATAAGAAGCCACATGAATGCACAGAGACTAAACACGATGTTATATAAAATTATTTTGAACACATTAACAGTTTAAAAAGTAACATGATCTCAATGAATTCTTCAGTCAAAATATATTTTTTTTATTAAAATAATTAAATGGACCTCAAAAATGCAATTTTCTAATAAACTCCTTAGGTTTCCAGCCAGTTTTACCTGTATAAGAAGCAGAGCAATATTATGCCAAATATTGACCAGATCATTCTTATAACAAGAGAGAAATTCAAATAATTCACATAAGGTCCAAATTAAATTATCTAAATAGACAAATACCAACAGAATTAGCCCACTGACAGACTGTTCCAGGGCCAGTGCCACACTTTGGGGCAGGGGTTGTCCATAGGATTCCTACCATTCAATAAATCTACCAATCAGTAAGTTCACTTGGTATCAGCCCTCTTTTTATTTCCTATAGTCAACAAAGGAAATGGTTATGACACCTCAAGCATGACAACGTTCTGTCATGACATTGGGAGGCGGTGGAGTCACCGACCCTGGAGGTGTTTAAGGGGAGACTGGATGAGGCACTGAGTGCCATGGTTTAGATGATGGGTTGGTGTTAGTGTAGGGTTATGGGTTGGACTTGATGATCTCAGAGGTCCTTTCCAACCTTGTAATACTGTGTGACACTGTGTGTGATACTGTGTGTAAGAGTATGGTCCATAACAAGACCACATTCTCTGATTTACATCAAAACTTAAGATGTTGCTCTGCAGGGATCAAGGAAGCAAAACTGTAAATTCCATACCAGTGCCAGTTCTGTGCATCACTGAATGATAAAGGCATTAACACACAACTTCACCTGTATCACAGCTACATTTTTAAAAAAATAATAATACGACACTGTCAAACATGATTTAAATATATTTGAAATCAAGGATTAGAAGACTTGTTTCCTAAAGGTACCATCAATTTATCTACAAGCTTTGTTTTGCATACAACAGCTAAAAATAGCGATGATTAACTGAAAGAAGAAAAATGGATCCCTGGGCCTATTTTTGCAATTACTTAGTATCAAAGGTATGTCTGCACATCAAGCAGACAACACTTCACTTTCCCATTGTTGTCTGCTGCTGTTGGGAAATAACAAAAAAGAGGACAGAATCATTATTAAAATTAAGAACCACTGAAATGGACAGGGCAGGTAGTAACATCTACATTTAATATATTGTCATCTGGCTAGATTTCAAGTCAATGACATAGATCTTCAGGCATTGCAGGCTGTTTTGTAGATTGGTCATCCACCATAAACAAAATCTGAGGTTAGAATCAATTAACCAGACATTTACCCTATTCCATAGCATGAACACCTACCAGCTCTCGCGTCTGAATTTCAGGAGGCTTCAAAAGACAAAGTGATAAATGCTGATTAACAGTTGCTATGAGACAACTCTGTAGGAGTGTGAGAGTCATGAATGGGCCAGAAACTCTTTATGAGAATGTTGTAGGTTTTGCCTAGGCTGAACTTTGATACCATCCTGTGAGCTACCATGAGAAACAGAAGACAGTTTATGAAGTGGCAACATACATTCTTATGTGACCTAGAAAATTACCAACCTTAAAGGGACTTTTTTTTAAAGGTGGCTGGGCCAAGGACACTGCATTTCCCAGGCAAGACAATTCTATTTTCCTACTTTTGCTGTAGAAAAAAATGAGATCTTAAAAGTAGATGTTAAATTGAGTTGTACATGCAGCAAGATTTTTGGACGTTTGGCTTAGTACAACATTTGTTTGAAAGCCAGCGGTCCACTTGGAATCATTTATTACATTTTGCAAGATCAGTTAATCAAAAAAAACTCTTAGTTACTGTGGCCTTGGTGTCCTTCAGTGTCCTAGTAAGGTCCTTATTAAAGGCTAGAAATGAAGGTACTTGGCAGGGCTTTGGAGCCAAAACTCATTCCACTTTATGCTGTTGTGTGCCCCCCTGTCAGCGCTGCTGAAACAGAGCTAGAGACTATTAGACAATCTCTGCAGCACAGATCTGTTTTTCATGGAACAGACTATTCCAGTGGTGTCCAGCTCATTCTGGTACTCCTATATTGCTTGCTAAGAAATGTGAATATTCAGCAGGTTATAGTAAGTTAAAATCATTCGCCCAGTTTCGGGTCCGACTGATCAGGAGGAACTGCAAGGAATTTGGTAACAAATCAGCCAATCAGGTAAAAATCCACTCCTGCAAGTCCACAGCATGGCACGTGGATGCTGAGCTCGGCCAGTAATCTTCAGCTTCATCCAGGCAGGCGTGCAGCTGACACCTTAATGTACAGACCAGCAGTTAGTCCAGCAGGCAGCAAGCCATCACGTTTCACATATCAAGACCAGGCCACTGGCAGTCACAGATTGCCCAGCAATAGGATTCCTTTCAGCTTGTCCAGATCACTTAATTGGCAGAAGTCCACAAGTCTGTTCAATTCATGCCCAAGTTTGATAGGAAGTCATTTGACTCAATCAGTTGTCATTTTTTTTCCCCCCATCTGTCAGCATGAGGCTTTCTGAAGGATCTTCACTCAGTTTCAGTCTCAACAGGCCATTTCTCTCTCATCAGATCCCAAGGTAAAATCTGCTCTAGCTCCATTTATCCACTTCTTCCCATTGTCAATTCAAATCATAACAAGCCTTTTGAAGTCTCTTAGTCTTCTTTTCTTATGTGAGGAAACCTTCGGGACAGTTTATAATCTATATAAGCACTAAGGCAGGACCACAAAATGAAACGTATTAATATAATTACAACCAGTAAAATCATCAAAAGTACTGATTCCATGTTTAAGCTAGAATAATGAAGTAGTTCAAAAAAAAAAGTGCTCTGGGAGATCTAATTATATAATGCAGCATTCAGTTCTGCATGGCCAGCCCGGCAATTCCTGTAGCATTCCAATCAAAGTGATCTCACTAGCATGTGAGAGAAGAGTCCAGCTGACAGATTTGGGACATGTAACGTACTAGTTAGTCAAGAGGCCCCATGTGCTATTCATAAAGAATTAACAACTCTTATATTGACAATGACAGTATTGTCAGAAGACCTTTGGAAAGGGGAAAAAAGCTCCATAAACTCCGTCTCTGTGATGTTGGACTTCTTTTTTTTTTTTTGCCCCTTTTTTCCAATGCTGATGTAATCTCCAAACATCTCCAGCAGCAGCTGCTCAGCGAAACCAGGCACCTTCTCCCTAGTCCCTTTCAGCAGCACACGCAGCACTTTCCAACTCCCTCAAGACAATCGAGGCCTTTCTTTCACCAATTAGCTATCACTTCAAGAGCCCTGCGCTGTCCAACGAGCTCTTAAAAATGGTCTTTGCAGGAAACAACACTGGAGGAGCGCTTTTTTTTTTTCCCCTAGACAAATTAAAAGGGGAAGAAGGGAGGGAGGGGGGAGAGAGAAAAAAAAAGCACAACAAAACAAATGAGAAGCTGTCCAAAATGCATCACTCGTTTAGTACATTGACAAATGCAGAAATGTCCTCAAGAGCCAATGCTAGAGCAAGGCATACACAAAAAAAATGCTTCTGCTTTTCTTTGGGAGATAGTTTGTTTAGTCGAATATGTTAAACAGGTTTTACAGAAAGAAAGGCCCTTGTTACAGCAAGTCTCTGAGCTATACGAGCTAAAAGGGAAAGAAACTCCTGGAAGATCATGTTCTATTTCCTTATTTGGCTCTCCAAATGTAAAGCAGCATTATTTGAAGTAGCCATTATAGGAAAGAACTCAGTTTAGCTCACTTTAAATATAGATGGATTGATGAAATGAGTAATTACTGGAACTGCCAAGATCTTTTTGAACTTGCTCAACTAATAAGCTCCTTCACGCAGAAACCACACTTTCCATCTAAAAAAGAAACTAAAGCCTGATTCAGAGACTTAAAGCTTTGTGAAATTTACATAATTTTTCCTTTAAAATCGGAACAGGTACAGTAATACCTTGAGGTCCCCATTGATGCCAAGTCCCTGTTAGAACAAGTACAAGCTCTGGAGACCAGTTCAAGAAGAAAAAAAGGAACTTTTATAGATGTTTAAGTAATGCCTTGCCTAGGTCTGGACTTCAGCAACTGGACCTGGACAAATGGGATCATGAAGGCAAAAAAAGTGAAAGATCAGCAGCAAGTGAACCAACTTGGACAAGGTCCAAGCAATAATACAGTGTCAGGACTACTACCCTGATTTTCAAAACTCTGCATTAAACCAAATGGCATACCAGAATACTGAGTGCCAGTATTTTCTTACAGTACCATTTTCAGGTCAGATTTTTCCTGACTGGGGTAATCTAATGAGAGTCAACACATTGCCTTCTATGAGGGCAACACAAATACATTTACATTACAGTTAAAAAAATAGCTTAGTTCCTTTTATTGACAGAGGTCCAGGCTTTGTAAACAGTTAAATGGCATGGCAAAACAAACACTTTAGGAGTTTCAGAAATTTGTCTTCACTAATGGGTGTTGTTAACTACTACAGGGATTTTTTAGTGGAGTTGGAAAGTGTCAGAAATGATCAGATTGTTTAAAAGTCTGAGATATTACTATATGTGAATTTATGAAGGAATGTGAATCCACTCAAATTCCTCTGTGCATGAAGGCTCAACCAAGGGATGAGTACACACAATCAGGATTAAGAAGGGCTCTTTGCAGAGGTGTACCGAACAATGAGTGTCTTTTCATACCTACACACTTCAAAAGACACTGAGTTTAAAAGGGAATACTTCTTTCAAATAGCAAAGATTTTGGTGAAAAAATGCAGCATGCTGGAGAGAAGAAAAATATATACACATAAATGTTACTAGAGCCACCTCCACAAACAGGCAGAAGGATGAAAGGGACCCAAAAGGTATATCAGCTTGCCCTAAAGCAAGATTAACCATGCCATTCCTGACAGCTGTTTCCCTAACCTGTTTTTTTAAGAGACCTACATCCACACAGATGAGAAGAAAAGAAATCTTCATCTGATCTGAAAGGGATTAAAGCTGGAAAAACAGTTTGACAAATTGTTCAGTGGGTTTATCTGCTACAATACAAGCACTGTAAGTCCACAGCCAGGGCCTCTACGTTACATACTTAGCTGGACAACTGGCTCATTTTGTGGCTGTAAATTAATGTATTGATTGAGACGATGATATCTGCCTTTCTCTGGAAAATCACATATCTGTATATGTGTCTCCTCAGGATGGATGTGGTTGCTATACCTGAAAGTGTATCTTTTTTGACAACCATCATCCTTTATCCTGGTGCAATCCTGCTGTCCATGCTCTAGTGAGACTGCTGAAAACTGCCAGAAGGATTTTACTGATTTCAATAGTAGCTAATGGGACTGTCATGTGAGTGCCATGGTCATCAGCTCCAGCTCAATCTGTTAGCGGTGAGACGCCCGGTGCTTATTTAAGGGCACATGAGTAACGAATCGGTGGTTCGTTCCGGTGCCAAGTGAACAGGTGCCTCCTCCCCAGGCTCACAAGCGGTTCTCAGCTATGTTTTCTCCAGCGTTCCCTGAGAGGTGTCAAAGCCGGAACAGAAACCTCACAACCCTCAAGTCTGGCACCAGATTCTGCTTGGGAGAGGCTGATATAAAGCCGGGTAAGCTTTCACGACGGCTGCCTGGTCAATAACAGTTCTATGGCTCCGCATGCCACGGCTGTCATCTTGGCAGTCTTCATAGGTACCACATTTATTCACACAAAGGAATACTGCATTTCAGTGCTGAAGATGGAAGGATAGTGCTTTCCTGCTTAGATTTCGCTTCTTAGGACAGATTTTCTCCCACGGAAAATTAATGGCACAAAATAAGCAAGACAGATATACATGCCAGATGAAAACATTGTGTGGTTTTAGAAAATGCAATTTAATATAGATAGCTGTTCTTCCCTCCTTTGGAAAGTATTTTGAAACTGAATGTGAAAAAGCCCCATTGAAAGCCTATAGATTGATAGTTATTATTTGGATTTTCCCAAATATACTTTTTCACACAACAGATGTTCCTAATGCCTGGCACCATTTTTAATGATTTGCCTTTTCGAAGAATGTATGCTGTATCACACAGAAAAGCATCCCCTCTGTTCAGAGTTTATTTTGTTAAAATACTTTTTCAACTAATCATCTCTCTAGAGAACAATGGCATGATAGAACAGTATTTCTGACGGGTGATATTTTATTACTAACATATGTTCTCATCACATAACCACCATTATTACCCTCTTCTGCTATAAATACTCATTAAAATCCTCTAATTTGAAACTATTTCCAAGACAAATTTCATATTTTACTTTGAAATTATCACATAACTAATTGTCCTGGCAATCAGTGCCCATTAAACGGTAGTTTAGTGGGAAAAAAAATGTATTGTGCATTCTTGTTGACCTTTAAAATGTAAGACAACAGATTTCACATTTAATTTTCGAGTTCCAATTCTAAAGCAGTCTATCTCCTAAAATATCACAACATTCCTAAAATTCTAAAATATCAAGTGAATTTACAAGCAACAAAGCAGACAACACAACGATAATAACAAAACATCCACTGCTATTATCAGATTGAAATATATCCCCAAACACAAATTAGAATTAAAAAATAGGATATTTAACTTACTGTATTTACCACAGATTCAAAAGGCAGGATATCTACAAAAGAAAACAGTGAAGAGCTGCCGTTGTCGACATGGCTAAGACGTTCCCAGCTCGTTGTTAAGAAAAAAGAAAAGTTCAAGATCAGCACTTATCTCTCAGAATCACGCGCCTTCTACAGTTATCAGAGTCAAAAAGGCACCTTGTTCCAGTTTGCACATGTGAACTCTCCTGAACAAGCATTCTATGGCACACTGAAAACAAAATACCACTTATAAAGAGCCAGTTCAAGGTATCCATAGCTTTAGAGGACAAAATCGGACATTCAAAGTCAATTCCTGCTTCAAATAACTTGTGATAATATGCCCATATCAAGATCATTCACTGTTGCATTGAGTCAAAGGAAAGCAAACACCTGCCCCACTGGTTTTCTACTGGAAAAACCCCAGCAAACACACTCCTCCCACTACCGTCACTTTGATATGCCCATTTCCATGATCAAGAAAAACAAGGACAGACCTAAGATACTTCATTTATTACATATTTCTTCTCTTAATAATAATTTCAGTGTCCAGAAAAACAAAGTCTTGGTAAAACTCGTTCATTCTCAAAGGCCTCATGGTCAAAAGTGAGATTTAAAAGCAAAAGAGCACAGATCATAGGAAAAACTATAATAAAAATGAGGGAAGAGGCCTAGGAAGAAATGAAACAAAAAACTTATAATTCAGCCTTAAAAGTGATTACCTGAAGAGATCTCTAATTTAGAAAAGACTTGATGAGACCTTCGCAGTTATGGACCTGTCACTCCATTATCACCTCCATGTGCTGCAAGGCTCAGCACCAGACATCTTGCTCCCCTGGGTTCCTAGCTTTCCTGTGTGTCAACTTTAATAGTGAACATAAAAATACAAAAATATTTAGTCATTCAAAGGACAAAAGCCTAGCATAAATACTCATTAATGTTATAGTGTTGAGAATGGCTTCTTATCAAGCACCAATTATCTCTATTTTCTTCTTCAGTGGTCAGAGACACTACATAGGTCACTAAGTCTTCGCACTTGCTTAGATATGTCATTTTTTGCTTGGAAAGAACCTCTGGATTTTTGCTGGGGAAATTGAGGAATTACCATTGAATTCCATCAGACATAATGGATCTAGCCCTAAACCATCCTTTTTCAGTGCTCTACTTTCATCAATGGATGTGGGGTTTTTCTACACTGAACTCAGGATTCATAGCAATCTAGTAGAGAATTTTATTATGAGTATCATAGACAAAACTGTTTCAACTGAAACACCAGGTTTTCAAAACCAGAAGTCTGGCCAAACGTGCTCCAGGTTTGATGAAATATTTGTCAAATGCTGCTGCTGTTCAGATCCATAAAATTCAAGATCAGAACAAGACAGGAAGACAGATGAAGGCCTTCAAAGCATTATACAGTCAAGGCACTCATGCATAAAAACACAGTTTGAGCCTTTTGATGAGTGCTGTGGTCACCTATCTTAGGACTATTCCCAAGTCTCCTGTGACTTAAAACCTCTCCTTCCTTCTTACTGCGTACAAAACCAGATAGAGACCTTAAGAAATGTCACAGGATGGGAAACCCATGTCTATGGCAGATTAAGAATTTACGGAAGGGGGCTGTTACATGCTATGTTTCCTCTAGTTTCACTTGGACAATGCTCCTCCTGTGCTCAACCAGAAAAAAGAGATCATATCAAAATCTGTCTCTGATTTACAGATTTACATATATTTGAACAGCAGAAGTCAGTATTGATAGAAGTGAACAATGACACAACTACAATTTCCATACAAGGGCCAGCATGTGACAACTGAACTACTAAATAAAAGTTAACACAGAGGGTAAAGTTTCTAAAATCTACTGTAGGCAATACATACTTTGGCAAATTATAGATCACAGAAAGAAGTTGAAGATGGTATCACAGCACCCATAAAATGCAATTACTGAAAAAAAATTATCCTGGATAAGTGATGAGAGGCAAATATTTCATTCTGCATTAGCAGAGCATTGAATTTTATTTTTTTATTTAAAACTCAAATTACAGTATCTGAAAAGTATATTTAAAATATTTCCTACAACAGTTTACTTACAAATTAACAGGATTTTGGAAAGTTTGAAGAAAGATGATAAATAAGATTGCATTCAACAAGGTATTTATTAAATATATGTGAATCTAGAAAAAACTTCTTAAATTTATTTAAAGCCATGTGAGTAATAATGAACCACCAGACCTACCATTATCACACTAAATGAAAAAAAAAGGTGTGGGATTGCATGGTTTAGGCTTTGTGGTTTGGTTTTGTATCCTTAATGGTTTGCTTTTTTAAGCCTCATTTTTGATAGCCACAGAACACTGGATTTGCAATAAACAGAGGCTGATCTGTGTTATGATTTTGGGAGTTTCCATATTCCAGTCTGAAATTTGCAGCAGAGGCTTTGTGGCCAGGACTAAATCAGGCATTCAGCAAATTATATTGTGTTTCGAACAAGTTTTTCATTCTCCTAACAGGTTATCCTGCTTATTTTTAAAGTCTCTGTGCACACAAAAAGAAGGGGAACTGGGGCAAAGGAGGAAAGAAAAGAGTCCATTTGAAAAAATTACACTGCTAGATTACAAGAGTTGAAAGCTGGTATGTAACTTTGCTCCGGGTGATCAAACTGCTAATCAGGAATGCTGTCGGGAACAGAATGGAATTCCAAATAAATTAGCCATGTCCAAGAAGCCAATACAACACAGGATTAAGCCTCACAAAGAAAACAAATTTATTCAGCCTACTTTATCGGAATTCTTAATAACGTGTACTAGTTTTTCTCATCACAGACTGAGGTCTTCCAGTGGAACAGTGTGGAGAAGGAAAAATGAGTCACACTTCATAAATCTCCAGCTTGTACAGACACCTAAAAATGTTATATAGAGCAAGATACGCAATACCATTATATATAAATACATATGCACATCACAGTTACAGTAGAAATATGCATATTTATTTACCTGAATTTATTTCCAAGGCACTTGACCAAAGAAAAGACACCACACGCTTCTGTGAATATCTACAAAGCTGAAGAAAAAGCTTATAACTGCATTGATCTCCACACCAAATCAAGCTTCAATATTTTAGCATAGAAACCATTGAATTAAATAACTAACTATGAAAATAAATCTCTCTACTCTATGACCATGCCATGCATCACATTTTTTTATCAAGCACACAAAGAAAAATTCTTGTGTTCACTCACTGCAGCGAAGAACACTGTGGCTGAGATGCTGTCTGCAACTCAAATGTATATTCTATTTTTGCTTCTGACAGTGTCCCAGAGACTTTCAGTTTATGCCAAAATCACAGGATCATTAAAATACACGTTGAAGTTTTTGCAATTCTTTGACTTGGGATTTTAATCTTTATTAGATTGCTTTCCCCATCTATGAAGCAGAGATGATAATAGGCTCTTATCTATACAGCTGATTCACGGGAGAGCTAGGTTTTTTTGAAGCATATTTGTAAACATAAAAAAGTTGTTTAAAAAGGAAATAAAGTATCCACAAGAAGTACTTACAAGAAGTACTTCAAGCAGAATCCCGGCATGTATAACAAAGTTGTCCAGGGAGACAAGGGCTCAACCCATCTCAGCTTCTGAAAAAAAATATTTTATATATATTCACAAACATTTTCTAACTTCAAGCCATTGTCTAGTACACATATTCACTGGAAAATAAGAGACTGACTGCAGCACCGCTTGCATTCACATGACTCTGCCATATTACAATGAGAATCCAGGCATGTGCAAGCATGGGTTTCCTGTAATAAAATTCATCAAGCAAACCACCAGTTGAGTATGAGCGTTAGGGATTCATTTCTCAGGTGGTTCCCAGACATGGCATTGCCCTATTTTCCAAGCTGCAGCAGCAATTTGATATACACGGTTACTTTAGTTATTTTCCCAAGACTTTTCATCCTTAATATGGGAGACACCCATATTTAAGACACCCCTCTCCTTCCCATAGTGAACCCCATTAAATGTTATTTACTGTTATCACTGTATCTAGTATCTCATTCGAGCAAAAATGCTCAAATTTGTGCAAACTGTGATTGAGAGTAAAATTTTTTATCAAATAATTTTTCATTTATGTAAGAAGATATTTGCACAAATATGGAAAGTAAAGCATACATCCCCAAATCACCTTCTCTGGAAATTCATATCCAGAGGATGAGGGTCAAATTGCTGCTCCATTGTTTCAGGTGACAGGAAGGGTTCTGCCTGCAGCCTGATGGCTCCATTAGAGGCACATAAATAACCATAGAATTTGAACAAAATACTTTAGGGGAAATATAAACTATGTTGTTTTCACAGGAAAATAAACCAAGAAAACAACAAACACAACCAAAACTTTTGACAAAGCACTAGGAAATGTGTTGGGTTTTATTTTTTAAAGGGGACCTGGAGGAAAGCTGGGAAGGGGCTCTTCATCAGGGAGTGCAGTGACAGGATGAGGGGTAATGTTTTTAAGCTGAAAGATGGGAAATTTAGATTAGATATTAGGAACAAATATTTTACTACAAGGGTGGGAAGGCATTAACTCAGGTTGCTCAGAGTTGTTTGTGGATGCCCCATTCCTGGAGGTGTTCAAGGCCAGGCTGGATGAAGCTTGGAGTACTCTGATCCAGTGGAAGGTGTCCCTGCCCAAGGCAGGGAGGGTGTAACTGTACGATTCTTAAGGTCCCTTCTGATCCAAACCATTCTAGGATTCCCTTTGAATAGGAAACAGATTCATATTATTAACTACTGAAAGAAATTATTTCATTCAGAGGACAGCAAAAGACATCTTTCCAGGTAAAAGAATTTGCCAGAGCTCTGGTATACATTCATAAATACCTTCCAAACATGTGAGACAACAATCATGGCAAATAAACTAGCGGTCTAAAAAAATATTACCCTGTTCTCTACCTTGATCTGCCAAAAAGTTCTGCATATATTCTATATTAACGGACAATTCATATGCTCAAGCAAAGCACACATGCAAGTGCTTGCAGAATTGGGGTGGATTTCTAAATTTACAGAATACAGACCCTGGATTTCTGACTGAAGAAGGGAGGATGACTGCTGCTCCACTTACTCTCTCTCGGCTGACTGTAGGACAACAAGACAAGCTCTGGGTTACCACATTAAATATTTAGCTTCAAAAAAAAAAGTCATAAATTATAGTTTGATTGCTCCTCTTGTACCCTAAAACCAGTATGTTTGAATTACATTTGAGAAGTTTTTCTTTTAAAAACACAGAAAATAAAGCAAGTAGGTGAAAGGTAACTGTATCACTTCACAGACACAGGCTCCCCTCTGATTACAACTAATTAAGATATTCAGCAGCCTTAAAACAATACCTTTTTTTAATCAATGAACCCAGACAGCATTCACAGCTTTTTGCGATGACAAATGCCCTTTGAAAGAGTTAATAGGCAAAGGTTTGTACTGGCAATGAATAGGGCTACCTTTAATTGATCCAGAGTCTTAGAGAGCCGTCTTATAGCATGATGATGTATTTGGGTTGCAAATAGGCCAAAATAAGCATAAAGAAAATCTGTAAGACCATGAGACCTTTCATTTTTTCATTGCAGGGAGGGAAGGGGGGGAACTGCTGGGGAAACTGAGAGAACTATGATGGGCTATCTTTGTGCTCTGGTACTTAAAATAGATAAAACGACAGAAATTTTGAGGAAAAGAGAGGAAGTGATCAGGCCATAACTCTGAGAACAAGCATCAGGATACATGAAAATGTACAAAAAGGGCTTCTTTAGGAAAAAAAAAATTAAAAAGAGATGATCTAATGGTATAAAGAAGCGTTGATTAAAGAAATACCCTAAGGGAGAAAGATATTCCACCACTTTAACAAACACTGCGTGGCCCTGCATTCCCTCTAAACTTCTTAAATGAGGAAAAAAAATTCTAGAGAAGAGGCAGTCACATGGATCTATTTATAATATTTCCCCTCATTCTTTGTTCATCTTTTACATGGTTTTGTTCAAGATGTAAAGGAAATTTGCACACAAGAAACAGCTCACAAAATTAAAGACCAGTAGTACATATTATTCTCTGAGTAGCCAAAGAAGGAACAGATTTTTATAGGCAATATAAAAACAAATTAGTCTTATTTTTTCCTTAATGGGCTGGTTACACGCTAATATTACCAAATAATTATGAAGAACCAGTCTATTCATATTCAAACTAGACTTTCATTATACACCGAATTTTGGCAGAATCCATTCCTCATTTAGTAAAAGCTAAACTGATTTCCTTGAACTTTCACAGGTGTAAATTTTATGCCAAGGTAGAATTTTTCTGGAAAGTCTGAGGCAAATCAAACAGGGAAATTCCTAGACTAAAAGTCTGTTTTTAAATTGAGTTGCTGTGTAAGCAAATTATCAGGGGGGAAAAAAATCAAATAAACTTGCTGGGATACGAGATTTTCTTAAAAGACAGATATGGGGAAAAAAAATTACATCAGAGCCAATAAATAAATAAATAAATAAAAACAGAGCAATAAAATATCCCACTCCTGTAGATGTATCCAGACAGTTTAGGTAAATTAAGTCAAGTCCTTTTAAAATTTTGAACAGGGAATCAAAAAGCTGTTCTCAAGTGCTGCTCATCCTGTTCATCCTATCACGACAAACAAGTCTTCTTCCAGCATTAATTAAGCAAAAAAAAAGAAATGCAAAGTCTTCATTGCAGATCTGGGTAAAAATTACCTCTCTAAGACAAGAGAGCTGTGATAGGATGCTTCAAACAACAATACATTCCCATTAAGAGTATTTGACTCCTGCAAGGCTTTTTTCTCCCTGAGGTGCAAAGTTCTGAAGCAAAGAACAGATAAAGACTTCCTGTCATAATGTCAAGACATTTTCCTAATTGATTGCTCTAAGCCCACATCACAAAGCGCCACAGAACTACAACCATGCCAAGGGAAGCACCAGCTGCCTCCTTCAAATCAAAACTCACTTCAAGGCACAAACATCAGCAGAAAAGCAGGAGAATCAAGACATGTGGACAGTGGCAACGTACTAAGGAAAATATATGCTGGGTTGTGCACAACCTTGCTTACTTCTGTGTAAAGAGAGTAAATATTGTGTTGTGTTTTGAGTCGTTTTCATGTTTTTCTAAAGAATAATAAAAATTTTGAAAGCCTTCTTGTTCTATTCAGACGGTTAGAATTTACACATAAGCGTTACAGTGGAAGGAAACATTTTGTCTTTGAATTACAAAGGAAGACTCTACCACAAGCTTAACAAAATAAATAAATTAATCAAAAGTAAGAGGTACAAAATATCGGTTCTATAAAGGTCACCCCGTTCTTGTGGAAAACTTCAAAATCAACTGCTTTTTGTGCCAAGAACACTGGATAGATCACCCACCCCAAATCCATGAAGCATGGTGAAGCACCACTGGTTTATAGAATAGAAGACAATCACATCACAAAATAACCACGTCCAGGAGACAAAAATAAAAAAAAAATTGGCCAAACTCTGTTAACACACTTCTAGGCTGATGGGGATCAGGGAACACAACAATTCCTGCAAGGATATAGCCAGTAAAACTGCAGGCAAAGTCCTTCCATCAGGGCTTACGGGATAGAAGAGACTTACAAGTACAGAGAAAGCACAGGTGGTTGACTGGATAGGAAGTTTCCTTTCACCAGTTGTGCCAAGAGCATCAAACCACAAATACCATCCACTGCACCGCTCCGTAGTAGCCATCGAGACCTTGGAGACAGCTGGGGGAAAATAGTCACTAAAGAACAACAGGTAAAACCCTGGAACATGAAGGAAGGAAGGAAGTGAGACCAGTAATGCAAGAGAAAGTGAATCAGAGAACTAGAAAGGATTATCTTTAAGAAGTTTTCCTACAGCCTATCAAGATGTTATTGTATCCTCTTCATTTTATGTTCCACCAAACTGACCCTGATCGTAACAGCACCTTTAACAGCGAAGATTCCCCCAACAAATGGTACAATCAGCCTATTTGTGGGGCACTCCAGGGTCTAGGACAACTCTCTTTGGGGAGCCCCAAGCCCTAACCCTAACCCTCCCCATGAAGAGTTGTCACTTTCCAACACTCCATGCCATTCAAGACCATAATCCTACTGCTGAGCTTGTGCACAGCCTGCAGAAAAAGGGCCAATATTCAAACCCTGTTCATGTATATTCAATTTCATTGCAGAACACATTGAGACAGAAGGGCACTTCTGTGGCAAATACCAGCAAAATCTGAGCTGTTTTCTGAAATCAGGCCAAAAATGTGTTTATAAGCCTGGTTACACAGTAACAAAACACATCCCACCTGGAAGTGTGTGTGGGAGCTGTTTACGAAGGGCATGCCAACAGAGCACTACCAGGAGGGCTAGAAAGCAAATATGACTGCAGACTGCTGCAAATATGGGTGTATTCCCAAGGCTTTCAGACTCCAATTGTGAGCTCAGTGAATAAGCAGAGCACGTTACCTGCGGATTGCTGGGCATGTGTGCATAATACAGTCTAACAGCAATGTTCCCTGCACATCACATAGACTGTCACCAAGTTTACCCTGTGCATCTCTTTACAGGCTCAAACCTGACCACCAATGCCAAAAATGTAAGAATCCTATATACATGAGCTTATCTTACCCCAGCAAACACTATACTGACGAGGAACTGAAGCATAGAAAGTCTGAATAGAAATGAACCCCAATTTTCAAGTAGTATCTGTTCTACGACTGCCTCGTAAAATTAAAAGCAACTAGGTATTTTTCAAACAACTTCATGTTTTATTCTTAAAGGACTATTTCTATATTTGGTTAATCTATGCCCCTGCATGCACATGTGTGTGCACCTGGAATTTAAGGACTTAAAGGTGGGGAAAGCTGATACAGAAAGAGAAACGGGGTTTCCAGTGCCAAATATGGACTCAGCTTCAGAGACAAGATCAAAAAACATCATTGTTTGGTCCTCAAATCAATGTTTAGTGAAAAGCTTCCCAGGCTCTTTACAAACTGAAATAACCCTTGCTACCTTGAATAATCTATTTTTTTAAAGTAATCTCTAGCAAGCTTTAGTTAAAAGCTAGTTCAGTCTCTTTGCAAAACGTGCTGTTTTACTAAACTGAAATTGCACTTATTGCCATCTACAGTCCCAGGCCCAAACATAGCACACAGGGAAATAAACCCCACAACACTTTGCTAAAAGAGGCAGGATGAATTTTCACTCTGTAGAAGCAGCAACAGGCACAGAGAAAGTGGTGCTTTCAGCTCCACAAATATAAATCCTCAGCAACTCAACATTGACAGACACCTCACCCTAAAAACTCTGTGGACTCTCCTCAACTCAGCTGGGATACTAAGAAAGCAAACTTTGATCCTTTTTTTTTCTAAAAATCTGCTTCACAATTCAACATCTTTGATGTAAATCTTCTAAAAGACTGAGATGGCATCAAGTCAGGGACAGGATGGAGGGAAATGTGTTTCCGTCCGTGGGGGAACCATTAGGAGGAAGGTTAATAGCCCTGGGCATGCTATCAAATTAAGGTTTGTGCCAGTTTCCCCAGGCTTTCCCTTGCCATCACCAGCTTCCCTAGGCTGGGCAGCTCACCCTCATCTTCCTACCAAAGACAGCTCTTAAACAGAAGCACAACAGCCTGCTGGGGAGAAACAGAAAGATAATCACATAATTAACTTATATGGATAAAGTATGAAAGAGGCAGACGGGGGGAGCCTTTGAGTGTCTTCGCCTCTGGAGAGATACAAACTTGCTGTACGTGCAGCTTAAAAGACAGGGAGGGAGCAGGAATTCAGACCTTCCCAACATGTGGATTGCAGCACTGAGGCAGCACCGAGTCTAAACAAGGCTGGAGTTGGCATTCAGAGCACACAGCCCGGCAGAGTATGGGAAAGGAATAGAGCCGCCCAAAGAGCTGGCGCCACTAACTGACGAGCAGAGCGCAAGTGATAAAGATTTACTGCAAGAGAGGAGGAAACAGTCCGCTGGCCCGATTAGAGCTGTGAATACCGAGTTGTTCAGGGAGGATTTTGCAGCTGACTGATCACAGGCTGTCGGAGCAGGCCTCGGACAACAGCTGCAAGGCTTGCTGGGCTGCAGAAACAAAGGGCGCCTAGCACGGTGCAAAGAAAGAGTTGACAGGTTGTTGTTAGCAGTGGCAAATGTGTGAGGTATGTCACTGTGTGTGAGACGGGGTGGGTTGGGTTGGTGGGGAAGAAGGAGGGCAAGAAGCACAGGCAGCACTCAGAAAAGAGGGGAGGGGGGGATCGCGGCAGAGGGAGCAGCGACACAGGCTTGGTCAAAGCATTTTCCTAAAATCAGGCCGGTGTTTGTAAGGAGGACAATCACAAGGTCTGTTTACTGCTGCCAAGATGAATTAGCCCATCGTCTCATTTATAGGACGAATCCGGTGGCACAGACTATAAGGTGCATGGCATTAAAGGGACTAATTAGACGATTCCGGCAAATCTGAATTAAGGTCCTTTCTTTCTTTGAAAGCTGGAAAGCATTTCTCAGGACTCTGGTCAGATGGCTTAGGTTTTGTTGGGCTTTTTCTTTCTGTTCTGAGAAGGGATATCTTGTGCAATTCCCTAACTCACAAGGGTCTGCTCTAAATTCTGCTCTGAGCTTCAAGAACAGTTGTTAGGAAGCTGCTGGCATTTACATCATATCTAAAAAGGTCCAAATCAAAATCCCGGATTCTGCAGGAATCCAGCTCCCAGTCCAGGGACAACTTTGCAGCTGGTCCCTCCTGTTACAACAGGCTAGACCAGAAGCCCACATGTGAACATACCTGTGCTAAGAGCCTACAGCTGAATTCTCACTTACACACAAAACAATCCAGGTTTTTCAAAAGCTGGCTTCTAATCTGACACCCTCCCCCACCTCCAAGTACAGCATCTGGAGCCAAATGCTTTTCCCAAGCAACTCTCTGCTTTCTGGAGCCATGGTTCACTAAGCTTGTGAGTGCTGGGTAGGAATGTATCAATGAAACTCCCGAGACGATCAAAGACAGAAGCTGGAGAACAGGAGAACTTACTCTCAGCTCCCTGTTTGGCAAGTTTGGGATTCAGTTCCTGAATTCTGGCAACATTTTACTCCCATTGTGACAAAAACAAAGTATTGCAAACACCTCTGAAGCAATGGTGCATGCTGTTTGCACACAACCACTATATTACAGTGGTCACTATTAAAATGTTTCAGAAGTGGTTAAGGTTACCATGGTATTCACAGCATATGAAGAGAAGGGAATACCATGAAAATCACCAAAATATTCAGCACCACAAACTGCAAATATCAGATTCTACATAGCAATTAGCAACACTGTGTAAAGTATAGGCTTCTCACTTTTTTAGGTATGTACGTATCATGCACCAACAAACAGGAGACACTAAGAAATTGCAGTGGTCTTTATAGCATCCAATCAATTATACAAACAAATCCTATTTTGATTTTTCTCTTCTAAACGGTCTCTGGGACCCAGTTAGTCCAGTCCCAATGGGCAGCACTTGATACACTGTAAAGGGAATTCAGAACAAGAGGCGTTTCAAGGCTGCTAACACAGCTCCATTCTCCCTAAATATATAAAAAAAAGAAACCACCAGCGTGCAGAATACTCCATCTAGGGGCAGAAATGTAACCCAAAATTTCCTCAGCCTCTGCTTTGACATATGTTAACTTCATTCTACCAGGACTGAGTGCATGAGAAATAATCAGACATTTCACAGAGAGTCCAAATACTTATTCCTCAGTATGAGTCCATAGATTTTCACTTCTTATTATTGTAAATACAGAGCTTCCAGCTTGAGTTTCCGCTTAACAGTGATGAAGAACACAGGCACTACTTTCATACGTCTACTAGCAACTGGATTATACTTTAAATTACAAATATTATCTTAGGAACAATTTATAATCCATCATATCCATATGCTCAAGGTTTTCATCTGAATAAGGGCAGCCAGTGAGCTCAACTGCAAAGAATAATGAAATGCCTGAAGAACTATTTATGTAGATAAATTTTTGGATATAATTAGGCTTCTACAAGAGTCAAGGCAAGGTCTGAATTTGACTTCAGGAGGAGCACAAATGCCTTGTGGAGAAGCACACCTCGGAATAAGAAATTCCCTCTGTAGCTGGATAACTAAGTATCATTAATGCTTAATATTAGCACATTGGATTTGTTCACCAAATGTATTTGAGAGCAATATATACATTAGATAGAAACATTAAATTCGCAGGCTCAGAGAAAACCTGAAAAGACATAATAATGTCCGTTAACAGCTTTCTTCTCTTTCGGGGGAAAAATATTATAAATGCAGCAAGTATATCAAGCCTTTCCCTCTAATTATGTTTTCTTTATACAAATTGCTTTCAGCTGACAAGTCTACACTGATTTTCCTTAGTAAGCAATGGGTTACAGCTTTCCACTGCACTGTGTCTTGCTCTTTGTCTCTCTGGTACAGACAGGCTGCTTCTGAGGCTGGTGTAATGCTTTCAGAAGTAATCAAATTACTTCCTATGTTTGCTCTCCTTAAACACCTATGTTTGATCACCTCCATTCTTCCTGTTCAGCCTCTCAGCTGCAAACTTCATACTCATAAATGTGAAGGTTAGAATTTTCTAGACACCTCTTTAATTTTTCAAATAGCAATCCAGTTACTGAGCAAATTGGCACATGTGCCTGGTTACATAGTGACTTGGCACTGCCTCCCCTCATTGCTGGCAGTGATGAATGTGTTCCCCCTCAGCCCTCCTCGTCTATCTGCTCCAGCCTCCGAGCCAACACCAGTGACCACATAAGGAGAGTGCCTGGCAGCTGCAAGCCCGAGGTGCCAAGAGGCAGATTGTATTCTGTAGCAGCAGGATCTGGGTCTGCGACTGGCTTCCTGGCTAGTCTTTTGTAAGACCTTTTCCATGGCCTCTAGGTTGGCTCTAATGAAGCCTGTAGAAATGCCTGCAGGGAGCTGGTATAGAAGTGAGTTAAGTCAAAGGTTTAATTTAGTTTCTAAAGCAAAGTGAATGTATATTGGCCTTCTTTTTCCACCCTGCAATTATACTGCTGCCACATTTATGAGAAAATACAGTATTCAGTCAACAATAGGAGTGCATTCCTGGGTATGTCTGCACCACACATTGGGGCAAAGATCCCCAAGCCAGTCTCAATTAACTTAGCTGCAGAACCAGAAGCAATATAGCTGTGTTTGCTTGGTGTGACACCCGAGCTAATTAACTATGTATGGCAGTAACAGAGCTTCACTGTTCCTGGCAGTGCAGCAAGTATCCCTGTGTGGTAACCTACTACAGACACGCCAGCTCCCTTGGAGGTAAGCTGAGGGCTCCTGAAGAGGACGTTGCCCTGTTCTGCAGAGATATGTGTAGGAATACTCCAGGAGCTGGCAGGAATTTGTTGACCTCTTTACATCATGTGAGAGTGGTGAGGCTACAGATGTGGTTAGAGTAAATCTGGACTGTTCCTCTCCCATCCCATTCACATTCTTTTATTACTCACAACACGATGGATACAGAGGATCTCTAAGTAATGTGTTAAGCATCTTGAGCAGCATCTGTCACATGTGGTGCTTTCTAAATTTCTCACTTCCTCCCCCAGGGGCAAAAAGCTGGACAATGATATTTGAAAGTATTTCTCAAACTTGCATTTTTGTCTTTTTATTTTTTTAAAAGGAAATTTGGGTCTTAGCCCATAAGTGAACTCCTGTGGAATATTTAGAAAGCCATTCTCAATTATTTCAATACAACAGATAAGATCTTTCTCACAATAGGATAATTTTTTCCCATCTAGATTTTTTATGATTTCCATGAAATTAAGTTTCGTAAATTAAATAAATGAGTACAGGTACTAAAGACCAAAGATGCACTATGATCCCTGGAATACAAATAAACTTTGGTGAACCAAACAATCTACCAGCTATTCCTCTTTGGAACCCCACCTCATGCATACCAAGAAGCTACTGGAGAGAATCAGAGTTATTTGTCCAGCAACTTTCTGATGCAGATGGCAGTCCGGAAAATATCTGAGTGGACTCTGAACTGCACAAACTAGAATATTTTGCCCAGTTTGCTTGCTTGGACTTTACTTAGGAGTGCAGTTGTTTGTCACCGGTGGAATTTTTCCTTTCCATTTTTATTCTTTTTTTTAAACTACTTGTGTTGACAGAGGTACTTAATGAGATCTGAGCTGTGACAATCAGGTTATAATTCATTAAGTTGTCCTCATTTACAATTTAAAAGTTTATCAGCTGAGCTGTCTTTACCAATTTTCATCTTGCTTGAAATCTGTAGGTAGAAGCCCAAGATTTTCCACTGACTTTCTAGATAAAAAAGCTGAGTTGTAACTCAAAGAACCACTGTAAGGACCAGAGGACTTTCTCTTCAAATCTAATCACGCCGACTCTCAAAACTGGCTTTTCACAAGGCAGCAAACTCAATGATAAATTTTAACACACGGAACTCTCAGACTATACATCAGTACAAACACACACAATTATGACACAGCAACATGGATTTTAGGTGTGACATCCATGCGCTGTTTTCCTACGATGCTCTCTGCCTCTGACACAACTTTGCATGCGTTCCTTGAGTCATTTTCAACAATGCTAAATTCTGCACAGACTGTACTGATGATTTATTTAAAATGGCGATTTAAAACGATGAAGGTCTTCACGGATAATCTCATATCTAATAAATCTACTAATTTAATCTGTCAGAATAGGTGGGACCACCAGAGCCTAATGCACTGGTGACTGCAGTGCCTTATGGACACCTTCAGAAAAGCAAACACATTTTGATTAACAGATTTTAAACCACGTTCAAGAGATTCCCTGGGAATCCTTGGGCTCATTCTAAGGCACCAGGAAAAGTCCACAAATATTGGTAGTTTTTGTAACCTTATTCAGGGGTCTGAATATAACTGGTCCACAGAAGTACAAATGAAGGGTAAAAACCTCAGAGCTGTAAATCATGTGCGGCCTGATTGTCATCTTCAATACCTTCTATTGAGCAGGAAGCTGAGGTGGAAACAGGACTCATACTCTTGGCTACTGGCCTCAGGACTCAAGGAAGAGCCAGTTATTCAGAAGGGCACCTTAAGCATGTACTTAACACTAGGCATGTGAATGCCCCAAATGCATAAAAGCTCACATGCCAAAGTTAGCGATGTCGCTGTAGCCAAGCTGTGCTGAGAGCTAAGCATGCACTTGAGAGCTTTGCTGGCTGGGAGCCATTTACAGAGGCACAGTCAGTGCAGAGACATGGAGGCAGAGGCTTCTTTAATGGGTCCACTGAATCCTCCTCTCGAAGACACATACTTGGTTATTTGGATTAACATAATTATAAACCCAAATACTCCTGATTACATTTCAGACACTAGCACATGGATTAATATCATTTTGCCAGGAGTCCTTTGTTTATCACACTTATTAAAAATTCAGAGCCAAACAATTCAAAATCAAATGCAAAAAGTAACTCATTTGATAATGCAAAACTCTCCCAAATCCTGTTCTCTGCTTGTTTCATCCTTGATTTTTTTTACTTTGAAGATGCTGATAGATGCTTGTCTGCATGTAATGATATCCACTAACTTGATGAATAAGAGAATGTGGAAGAAAAACAATAGGAAAAGCACTAAGGGCACCAAATTTTTCTTTCTGGAATGGGTATTAGATATATGCTCGCTACTCCAGCCACAGTGTATAAAAGCTATCCTGTGCCACTGCCAAAAACTCTAACAGGTGCCAAAAGATTACAGCATTGGTTAAACCCACTCCTAAGACACCAGCTCAGGGACTGATCCAGATCCCAGAAGCCAATCAGCATCCTTCCCCAGACAACAATTCTTTATTTTTTCAATAGTTCCCTCTTATTTCCAGCGTGATGCTGGGGGTGTACACATAAATTTAACTGCCAGGAGGCAATCATCTGATTTTGCCACTGCAAGTCTGGACAGATGCCAAAGCCACGCACAGCCTCCCAGACACATTTGTAAGGTAATTAATATTTTATATTCACAACAATAAGCGAACTTCATTCACAAGGAACTATTAAGACAGTTTCTGGTTCCATTCTTCCGAACGCTTTACAATGACAACTCCGTGCCAGCAGCAGCCACATGGCCTAAAGGTGCCAAGCTGGCAAGGATACTCTCTCTCTCAGCATTTGGCATCTGAGCCCTTGGCAAACCCCTCAGCAGTTGTGCTTGGCTGCTTTTGGATCCGTCATGTGGTTAGGCTGCTGATAGCACAGGAGGGTGCTGCGTCCTCTGGGCACCATTTCACTTTAACACCTGTCTGATTCAGAGGAATGCATGCACATGGAGAGCAAGATCCCTGCACAAATCCTCCCAGAGATCCAGAGCACATGCTCCATTTGTTACTGAAAGGGGTCGTTTCCTCAAACCCACAAGTGCTTCCCCCCCACACCTCCTCCCTTCCCCTTCACATATCTGTATGCAGCCCTTAGAGGGTCCTACATCCTGCCATGCATTCCACATGTGTTGGAGGTTTGCTCTGTGAACCAGGAATACAAAACATAGCCTTTTTGTATATAATGAAATCTCATATTTTACTGTGCTCATATAAAGCCATTTCTTTGTGAATAAGACTTTTTTTATTTGTGACATTTTAACGATCTACAAATGTTTTGTATAGATGAAAGGAAATGATTATTTCCAGGTCACCTTGCAGTAATATTTTTTGATAGGCACCATAATTCCAATTAAATTGAGTAATAAGGGAGGGGGGAAACCCTTCAAACATTTCAAGTGCCACTGAAGCAAAAATATTTTTAAAAGAAAACATAAAAACAAGCATACATCATTTACCATGAGCCACAGAATACCAGAGGAGCACAGATAGGAAAATTCAAGGCCCTTTTCCTACTGGGGACTACTCAAAAAAATGTGTTTTTTTACAATGCGTAAACTTTAAGAATACAACTCTGTGCCCCAAAAGCACTACGCAAGTTTGCAGTGAATGCAGCAAGTTTTCATGTCACAGGATTGGGTCTGGCTTACGCCACGAACATAGGGAGATAATCCCAAGGCTGGGACCCAAGAGATACTCATGAAAATCACAACTGCCATGCCCAGCTTGGCAGAGGAGCTCTGCAGCGGGGCCCGGCAGCGCTACGGCAGAGGTGCGGGAGGTGTGCCGAGAAGAGCGTTGAGACGTTGCCCAGCACCTCTCCAAATCTGTGCCTGCCTGAAAGCGCGACAACCCTCTTGCGTGGAGCACGTTTGCACGGACAACGGCCTGCACTGATTCACCCAGTACATTCTGACACTTCCGAGCGCGGTTATCTTGGCATCAGACACTCTCCTGTGGAATAAAGGCAAGTCTTTGGCTGCTAAGCTCACGGTCACAAAATAACTGCTATCGCTCACCCTAGCGGGAAGGCTCAGTGTACCCGTTTCACCCCAAGTGGAATGTATAAATAAAAGGCAGGAATCCAGTGTTCTACTTCAAGCCATACCGTTTGCCTGTCACGTTGTTACTGCAACTTTCGTTCCGCCTGAAGCTTATGGCCCAAAGACAGAGGCCAAGGCCTCCCTGTGCCAGGCAGAGCTCTAGCACAGAATTCAACCCTGCTCGCTGCACGTAACTTTGCACCTATCAGCACTCCTATGTTTAGCCACCTGTGTTAGGTTTTTTAATTAAAGGGGTTTTTTTTAAGAAAAAAAAAAAGGCAAACAAAAGCCAAACAAATGTCTACTGTTTTGAGATCCTCACGCCAAAAGTAAAGCAAGCTTAAACACGAAATCGCAATCAGAAGGTCACTGGGGCTGCCCATGTATAAAATAGCTTTGAAGTTACTTGAACAGAAGATACGATAAAGTGTTTATAGAATTACTCATGCACAAGGTGAGCAACGCCTTTTGTTTTGAAGGAACTGGTTTTGTTTTGTTGGGTTTTTCCTTCTTGAACAGTTCTGCACTACTTATTAGAGAAAAAAGAAAATGTTCTCCTTCCCATCTTCTCTGAAACACAAACTTTCTTCAGAATACTAGAGTGACATATAGGATGGACACTGGGACCATGACAAATTTAAGATCCAGCACCTTGGAGGTTTTCCAGGCCACAAGCCAAACCTTTCTGGAATGGAAAAAGCTTTTCAGTAAAGCATTTTCAGTAACAAATTCAGTATTTAACCCTTGGGAGATAAGGAAAAATGCCAACTTAAAATTGTTATTCAGCTACATACAAAAATGTTATTTTAAATCATTTTCAGGAGTTTCTGTAATTACATTATTTTTGATTTCTTTTTCTCTGTGACCCGGGCAACTGATTTCATTTTGATTAAACCAGCTGGTTTTCAGAGCAAGAGAGACAAAAAAATAAATACCAAATAAACATATAAAACTCCAGCAACATTCCTGGAATAGTTTTTCTGTAAAGTACATGGCATGTTCAGAACACATGATTCTGTAGTACAAAGATTTTATTGGCTTGACTGCTCAGTGTGGTCATCTCAGATCCATGCCAAATAAACCTACCACACCGTGTCGTCATTTATTTTCCATCTCTGTCTAAGCATATACTATTTCTAAAAAGCAAGTTCCCAGTTCCTGCACAAATTCACTTTATTTTGTCTTCCTTTGAGACTGATAACCTAAGAACAGGTCACTGCATGATACTCTTGGAAACTAAAGCGGAAACAAGTAGTACAGGACTTCAGAACAGCCAACAAAAGAAGAACAGCTGGGCAGGAGAATTTGCCTCCAACAGGTTCCCTGCAGCAGCCTGGTGCTCGGTACCAGGAGCAGTCTCAGTTGGACCGAGTCCTGGAACAAATGCATGGTTTAAAGATGAGTTCTATGGGAGCCCAAGGAAAGAAAAAAAATTAATGTCAAAGTCAGAAAAGCCTCCAACTCCAATTACATACACATAAACCTTCAACACGAACAGACCTTGCCAGATGTTTCCTTATCATAATACACTTCCCCTTACTAACATGACTAAATAAATACAACTTACCCAAATCAAATCCTGACCATTTCCCCATATTAAACTTAATGAGTTTTCTCAGGTTTATGCACTTCGTCAGCATGCAATCTAAAATCAAGAGCTTCTTCATGAAAACATGCCTGATTGGGGATTTTATGCTTTTTTAAAACAGTTATTGTGCCAAGACACAAGGGTAGAAGAGTGTTTTAAAGGGCTGCTGACTCTGGACAATTTATATGCTAATTTCAGAAATGATTCCTCCTACATTAAATAAGGAGCTAAGGAATGTTCCAAAGGTCTAGACAGACCACACCATTAACAGATTGGGTAAATCAACGCTAATACTGCCCACAGCGTATTACACCGTGTGAACTTTCTTCACTGCACACACTTTACTAATTTTAGTTCCACGTGGTTCCTCAGCTGACTGGCCAAAATATAAACTACACCAGCTCCCCTAAAGCCTCTCTGTGGCCACCTTGACCTTGGACTTGCCTTTAATATTAAACTTGAGGCAAAACCTAAAAGGTCACACATTTTAATTCAGGGTACATTTACAAATGGTTTATAAAGGGTTAACAAATGATTAATAGATTATGAAAATATTAAAAAAAGTATGGACAGCTGTGAATAATAAGGAGAGCTGATACATATTTTATGAAAGTACAATGCAGACCCATAACCCGAACTCCATTAGTTTAAAGGGCAATGATTCAAATATCTTCAAACTTGTTTGGGCACTGACAAAACCCCAGCATTTATTAGCAGTGTTCTGAAGCTGTTATTGTTTTAAAGGACAAGTCAAATCTGGCTCCAAATTTAGACTTTGTACAAACAAGCTGTTATAAAGCCTTAGAATAACAGAAAGGTTTCCAGTTTTTATTTTACTCCCAATAAAAATGATCTTTAAACAAATTCTCATGTGGCATATGTAATCTTAACAGCGCAGAACTGAAAAACTCAAAATGAAACAAGCATCACTAAATCAAAATAGAAGGATCATAAAATACTAAGATCAATAGAATTTTTAAAATTCCTTCTGGTTTTATACCTCAGCTTACTGCTGAAACAAGGCACTGAGGCAAAGCGTGATGCTGAGTCCAAGTGCTTAGCTGTCACAGGAAAGAAACAAACACTCCCACAACCACTAGTGATGACATTTTGAATTTAGAAATTAACTCAAATGAGCATCCAGGTCATTTATAGCATTATCAAGATGTGACAAGTTCTTGCAATCTCAATTACTGGAAAACTCTAAGGCATTAAATACCTTTACATGACAAAAATCTGATTTCTTTTAAACTGAAGTTAAGAGCTTCTGCTAGATGTGTTCTTTTATTTTTTCCTTTTTTCCTTCCACTTAACTATCTGAGGATTATATTGAATATAACTAAGTATAATGTTTTGGGGATGTGGTTGAATATCAAGTCAAAGAGCACAGAGCATGTGCCTCCTCTCATTGAATTCAAAAGCTGAACTTCAACTGAGCGCCAAGGAACTGGATTAGGTATTGTGCTTATAGTGTGGGTGCCAACAAACTCTCTCCCCTGCCATCACCCTCCCCCCTCCCCAACTAATCAGCACACTACGACTTAATTAAATCACAGGAACTATCTCTCAGCAAAATACAATCAGTTACAAAGTGCAGCCTTCCATAAACCAGAACAAGCAGGACCCCGAGACCTGAAACAACTAATATCACATACAGCCAAGAATATGCTTAGCTATACATCAGACACCTCAGTCAAATGACTCATGATAACGATCAATGATGGTAAACTGGCAGCCAGGCTGCTGGAAAAACTCCAAACTTCACCTTTCAGTCACAGGAATGAGGAGGATATCAGTGAATGGGACCATTGGCAGGGAAAGGTACATTGTTTCACTGCTGTGGGAAAAATGCTTAATGCTCAAACATTTCCTTAAAATAAGATTACAATGAAACATTAGAAGTAGCACTATTAACATTAATCAACTTTTCTGCCTAAATGACAAAATAACTCCATACACATTCCTAATCTGGAGAAAAAAAAAAAAAAATCTAGTGTTTCATGCCCTCGCTTTTTTCCGAGCATTTCAGCAAAGGTGCTCACTGCAAAGAGAATAGGTCCTTGTGCGCTGCGGGTTTGAAAATTCAAGGAAGTGCCCAACTCACCTGTTCTTCTTCCCCATTGATGAAGGAGAAAACTAATCAAAATTCTGAGGTTAGACTATAGAACTTTAGAGACACCCAAAACATAAACCCTTACACCCTAAATTTATTTCTGAATGGTGAACCTTGTCCAGGAAATAAAGTCTCTGAAGAGAGACAGTAAACGTACACAGCTTTAAAAGGGATTCAGGGATCTTGGAAACCAAAGTTGTTGCTGAACTCCATGACATACAGAAAAATTGAGCTGGCTTTATAATATTTGTGTCAAAATCATTGCCTTAAAAATATTCCATAGCCTTATAACAAGTCAGTACTTCCCCTCAACCATGAGATATCCCACCACTGACCATGCTGGAGTTCTGCTGTCAGGACAGTATCTCACATTGTGCCCGCAGCACAGGGATCACTAAGGAGGCACTGTATGCTCTAGGAAGCCAGGGCCAAAAAAGCTGTTGGATATTCTATCCTTCTTTTTTTTTTTTCCAAGACAAGAATTAAAACCTAGCACAATGATAAAACTGTTGATAACTATTCCTACAGCTATGCTTCCTGAGAAACCACTAGTGCAGCACATGGGTACAGACGTCTGCTGCTGAGCACTCACTTGCCATACAAACCCATAAATAATATGTAAAAACAGACTACACTTTTCATCAGAAAGTGGTCAGAGATCATTCAGAGGCTCCAACTCGGCATTGTCCACCCAGTTTAGAATCAACTTTCTCCCCTTCTTTCTCATTACTTTCACCTCAGCTTCGCTCCATCACCCTTTACCTCGTTACACAGCCTCAGCCAGCTCCTTTCCTTCATTAATCCACTTAGTTTCCCCCAGAAGACAGCTTATCTTAAAAAGGAAAAAAAACAAAACACTAAAATTTATGTTATTACATCATTAGTTCTCTGTATGTCCCTTCCCTCACACTGCCTTTTTTTGGTTACAGTTTCTTTAGGACAGGGATTATTTACTGTTCTGTGTACTCCTACAATACAGCCCCTATCTTAGCCGGTCGCTAGTCACTACCATAAGAAGTTGAGACTAAAAAGAATCTGCCTTTACCCTAGGTAAATGCTCTCCAGATTAATATTCATCATATTCATCCATCTCTACAAAAGGAAGACCAGAAAGCACATAACAAACACACCAAATGTTATAGAACCTAAATCACAAATTCACATTTATTTCAAACAAATTTTATACCATGAAAGGTAACCACACATTTATTATAGGCATCTCTGAAATATTAAATCATGGTGGTAAATTTGGTTTTATTCAAATCTTGTTCATTTATCTTTTAAGGGCACTTATGAGTAATCCATATCTGTCCATAGTCACTCCATTCTTTTCATTGAACTGCCTGAATACAATCAGGAAAACATTTAACTTGTAGAAATAGTCCTATAAGAGACAATATTTGGATATAGAAGAAATTCAAAAGACTCAGGAAGACACCCTCAAACCCATTTAAAAACCTGTTTCTGACTGTGCTCAGCATCAAAATGGTTTTTATTGATAATTTCACAGCAACAATTCACTGCATTTTCTTAGCAGCAAAGCACTTGGTAAATATGAAAATCTAGGCTGTAATAGATATGTTGCCGCTCTAATTTTAGGATAAAAAAAAGGTGACATTGACTACTCTCATAATACATTGCATGTCTGACCAAAGGCCACTGAATCTTTCAGACTTTCTAGTGGGACTAGAATCAATAATTCCTTTTTCTGTAGAACAGCTCAAAAGGAACTTAAGCACAAATTCTGCAGAGTAGTAGATTAATTTTTACCACTCTTAAAGCAGGAGCTCAGAATCTCAGCCTTCTAGTCAGGAAAAATGTATTGGGTTAGAGCAAGGACTAACCCATTCTGAGATGCCAAAGGATCTGTTTTCTTTCCCATGAAGCTCAAGTTTCCAACTTTGGCTACATTCTCAGAATACAAAGTCCTGGTTTTAACCCAACTCAGTAGGGCATGCAACAAGGAGTGTGGAACAACTTCCCTGAGTGTGCACTGAACAGTCAGCCAAGGCTGCTGTAGAGAGAGACATCGGTTTCAGATCAAGACAGATGATTGCAACCACTTTATCTAATTATCTTCTTCATGCAGACCAGAAACTATAAAACAGATCAAGCTTAAAACTGCACATTACAGAAAGGCATCCACTTGGCAGCCCTGAAGTAAAACAATAATGGTTCAAAATGCCATACTACTTGAAAAGGGACATCTGAAGTTCTTGCTGTGAACATTACTCGGCTCTGGAGAGGCTACACCTGCTAGCTTAGGATGGTAAGCAGCATACTTCATGCATTCAGAAAGCAGAGAGTGTTTAGATCTGGGGTCGGAACCTGGCAGGCACAGTTCTTGCAGAAGGGAAGTTTGAGTAGCTTACTCGTGAATTTAAGCTAAATTAAGTCAGTGACAAATCCTTCAGTCCTCTGTTGGTGAGCTGAGGGAGAGGAAACAGACAAAAATTATGGAAATATGATTTTATTAATAATACATAATCATTAATTACCTTGCATAAGACCACATGAAATTCCAATGTCTGTGACACATCGGAAAAGACGCATAACCCCTCGACTTGTAATTGGGTCACCAATTTACCACTGAACAAGGCTAACGAGTCAGGACTTAAACAAGAACATTCAAAATGCTGAAGAAAAAGCAGCTCAGATGCATTTGGGCATCTACAATCAGAATTCACCTGAAATGTCCTAGACAGTGTTACAACACAATTCATGGTATTAATGCAACCACGTAGATTATTGACAGCTATTTACCACATGCAGAGATAACGGTACCACCAGCTGTCAGCATTATAGCTCATACTCAGTGTACACTCAAGTGATTTCTCTTCAATTCTTACATTTCCATTTTCCACCATAAGGAGAGGACATGAACTTGAACACTAAAGCACCCCAAATTGCCACATGCCACTACTGCTCATATGGTCACGGGTACATTGCTTTCCTGTCTATGCAGACGTCTCTTCAGAGTAACTGCATTTCACCTCCCAAAAACACATGAATGATTTGATGACTTAGGTTGCCCTTCTTGGGAATGACAGTACCTTCTCTTCCCTTTGTTTGGTTAAGAATTTATGCAGAATCTTTCCTAAGTATACAGCCTGAAGCTTCCTAGCTAAAATGAACTTTCATTGAAGCAGGCAAGTCCTCAAGCCTAAAAATCACCCGTTTAAACATGTGAGGTTTGCATGCACTTTTTCCAGATCCAAGGGAACCTTCAGGAATTCTGTGAGCATTACTAGCAGATCTAACCTTTGGTTGCAGTCACTGAGGCTGTAGGGACTCTACACACCAGTCAGCGCTTATCTTACAGATCCTTAATCTATTTTGTTAATGTGATGTTTTTATGTGTCCTGGAGATTTGCCCCAAGACAGCATCCACTGCACAGCTACAAATACAATTATCAGCCTGCAAACTTCTTTTGCTACCCTCTGGAAATGATCAAATATTTTTGACACAGGGAAGCTTAACTAGGAGGAAGTGGTGGTTTTCGTCTTGCAGCAACCCCTAGAGGAGATGAGAATGTCATCACAAACTTGTGGGGAAAAACAAAGTTTTTTCATTGTCAATATGCAAATAGGCACAGGACAATTGGCACCGTGGGTTTTTTTGCAAACAGGTTGACAAATCCCTGAATGGGACGAAAACGAAAGCCAGAGGCAATTTGTTCCAAAAAACTATTAATTAACTAAGGGTTACACAGTTAAGATTTAGAGAGCTGACTCCTCAAAGAGACAGAAGCAGCACTCATAGTCTTGAAAAGTACACAAAACATCAGTATTGAAAGTTATAACAGACTTCTAATAAATAGCCTTAGAAGTTTTCCAGTATCAGCCTCTTTCCTCAGTGTCTTTGTCCAAAAGAAAATGAGAAAATTCTGCTACATGTACTACAAAAAAAAAATTGACAGCACGTGCATCAGTCACCTTCATTTTCTACCACCTATTCTCTTAATCACTGCAGGCTGACATGAACCTAAAGTGGCTTCACAAACTCTCTACAGATAAAAAGCTCAGTGTTGTTTCTACTCTCATGTTCTCGCCGATGACTGCATTCCTAGTACGCATGTTAGTGCCAAAGAGAGGTATCCTAAGAGTTTGTGCACTTGACCTTCTGTACCATAAATCCTGTCATTTCCAGTCTACACCTTAATGCTCTGCAAAAGTTAACACAAAACTTGGAAGCAAATAATGAAACAATGCATGAGGGAACATTTCCTCCCCCGTATAGGCAAATACAAATAATCACAGAGCCGATGCAACAATTAACAAGGGAATTGCTTAAGCTAAGAAGAGAAAATGGCAAGGATGAACTGCAGATACAATGCAGATCATCTAGCATAACAAGCTCATGACATACAGTCCAACCACAAGGAATGAAGTCCCACTGCCATCATACTGTCATTGCCATTTCCTCATTCCACTAGGCAGCTCCCTCGGTTCTAACAGCTCCCTCCTAATTGCTCCTTAAGTGATGTGGCAGCTTACATTTCTCACATAAAGCATGTTACATCATTACCAAGAGAGATGTGCTCATTCTGACCTACCAGATCAGTGCTGATGCCTCGAAGACTGACTCCCACCTCTGTGTTACTGAAACAGCTGAGATCACCCAAAACATCCACACTTGCTCACATTCCCTGCCCTCTCAGCTTCCCAAACACAGAGCCAGGGTTTCATCACGAAGGATCAAGTCCAGACACACTTCCTGAACACTGAAATCGTGGAATTTGTTTCCTGCTTCAGGTTTTACAAAGCTTTCCTCCATGTCACGTCTCCTTGCTTGGAAAGGGTGTAAAACTAAAGAAAACAATAAAAACACCTTCCAATAACTGAACAGGTTTCATTTCACACATTGCATCTTGCCAAATTTCATGAGCTTTGCAGAGCAGGGAACTGATGTCTTTGACAATTGATGTGTTAACTTCTAATAACCATCTCCAGCAGCACAACCAAAATAGTGATATAATTTTAGAGACATTTTCTTCAAAGAGTTTCCAATAGTACTCGAAATGGGGTATAAAACCAGGTGTTATTAAGCTCTGCAGGAGCCAAAAGCCCTTGAAGAAGCCAAGACACATGCCACCAGAGAACAAGGGTTTAAGGATCCTACGGAGCTGGGATCCAGGAAACACTGTCTCTCACTGGTACAAGATAACTACTTTTGGAGGTGCACGAGCAAACCCTGAATTCTGGCATTAGTGGGAGTGTGGAAAGAGGACAGCTCTCCCTCAGAGGCAATACCTTCCTTCTACGTACGGGTTGTGGGTGTTGGCTTCAGCAGGGACTTGCAAATCCAGTCGAGTCCTGAACCATACAGGGATCAGCATACTTCAGAGCAACTCAGCATTACAAAGGCAAGTTCTTTAGCCCAGAGTATAAGGACCTGGTAGCACACATTATTCAGCAAAAACACTCAATACCTACATTGTAGAATAAACACATAGAGGCCAACTCCTAAAATAAATACTGTCCTGCTCCTCACACTTTTGTTACAAAGGATCAGAGATTACTAACAAAAAGTATTAACTGTGATGAAAGTGCCAAAATTCACAGATCAACTTGATTCCTTCCAGAAAAAAAGTAATTTAGAACCATTACATGGCTTTATTCACACCAGCACCAAGCAATCTGTCTCAGGAACAAGCTTGAACTGTCAGGAATACAGGATTTAATTTGGGAGCTAGCAGTTACAGTAATCACATTACAGCTCCTCAGCACTCTATCACAAAGCTAAAGTCTGCGGCCGCCAGAGAGACATAGCTTTTATGTGTACATGAACATATATGTTTTTACACAAATATATTATATATATATATATACATACACAGACATAATCAAACACTTTCGGAGAAAAATCTCTCAAGCACAGAGTGTGTTCTCACCATAGGTCTCATTCCAAGGTCCCATTTTCAGTTACCTACATAAAAATTATGCAGAACTATAGTCCTTTCTGCTTTCAAGTGGTAAATGCTCTGCTGCCACCCAATGACTTTTCCTGGTAATGTCCAGTTCCTAAGTCCATTTCCTCCAACTCAGTGACTAACCAGGTAAAAAAAAATCCATTCCATTAAAGGCAGCACTGGGAGCTGAAGGACTTCGTGTACCTGCAGTGCCTTGGCCTCTGATGAACATGGGATATGGCCACCTTTCTTCACCTGTATGCAAATGGCCCCAGTTCTTTTTATCATTCTGCCAACAGAAGCAAAACTTTATCTGAATTCCCAGTCACAAAAACATCATTGTGCTCTGGCAGTTAACTTTTACTGGTTTACAATGTACTTTCCTTTACACAGGAGATAATGCCAGCTAACCACAGCAAACCTTTCACACAGCTGTTATGCTTTATAGTTGATCAAAGCATTGATTTCGCAGTATTATGTCAATGCCAGACACGCTGATTCCCCTCACTGTTTTCACTCAAGGACTGTTCAGTTCCTTTCTTTGGTCTCCTTACAAAGCACAACTTGTTTTAGTCCTTGCTACTACATCTAAATTAAGTTTGCAGCAGTATATAAACACAAGTGGCAGCCCACTAGGCTTAAGTGAGAAAGGGAAATGCTGTTACATGTATCTTGACAGTCATTCCACCTATAATTAAGCCTTCAAGTGTTTAAAGACTTCAGCTTTCCTTGCACTAAAAATATACATTTGCAGAACGCTGATTTAAAGAAATAAGTAAAGAAGTTTTTGCCAGTATGTACTTGCACACAAGAACAAGCTACTCAGTCCTGAATAATTTGCTCTCATTGCTAGGGCTGCAAAATGTGCATCTGCTCAAATTAGTGTAATTCAAAATTGCAAGACTATTCTACAGGATGAATTACTTGAAAATGTGGTTTACATTTCCACTTATCAGCTTGAGATGGTATAAAACACCCTGACCGCTCAATGAATGAATGCTCATTTGGGAGCTTATTGTCACAGAGGAACCACAATTGTAGGTTTAAAGGAAGCCCAGCAGCGCCTGTTTTATTTTATTTCACATATTTCATCATTATTCTTGTTTTGGCACATAAGATGTAGCACGAATGCACAGATCCTAGAATATACATTAAATACCTACAGCAAGAATTAATCACTTTTCTGAGATCTGCCTACAAGAAAACTGGATCACTACATTAAAAAACACAAAGGTTACTTTCAAAATGTTTTGTCCACTGCTGGTCTCTCGGGTTCTCAAAGATCAGGGATTGTTTTGAGACTGATTAGCAGTTAATGATATTTAACTGTACTTCATTCAGATGAGATGATAAAACTGGATTTGCCAGTTTGTAATGTTTCACTTCCTCACTCTCACATTTTCGCACTCCAAGCACAATGCAGGAGTGTCCAAAATACATTTTGGTGCAGATGTGTATTACTGATAATTTGCTGCCTCAAAACATACCTCTTTATGTTTTGCCATAAAAAACTAAACCTGATTGTATTTCCATCCCTTGATTCAGGCTCCAGCACTTAACTATGCTGAGAATGTTCCATTAAGCACATCCAGAAGTGCTGATCATACAGCCCAACCTGCACGGTTGGAGTCTAAAACGGGGTCTTGAACTCCCTCTGCTGGCTACAATCACAACTAAAGAATTTAAAACATCTTGTCATGCCCAAAAAGCAAAAAGAATAAAAATAGTATGTAAGAAATAAATATGTATATATAAAGACAATTTTTATATATTCTTTCAGGATTTTGATTTTTTTTAATGTCTTCTTTCTCCCAGTTTCCCCATTTTCTGTAATAGTTACTGTGCTCTTAGAATCATAGGTTTGGGCTGGAAGGGACCCAGATGATCACTCAGTTCTAACCTCCCCCTGCCATAGGCAGGGACACCTCCCAACAGACCAGGCTGCTCCAGGCAACATCCAACCCAGCCTTGAACACTTTCAGGGATGGGGCATCCACAACCTCCCTGGGCAACCTGTGCCAAAGTCTCACCACCCTCATCATGAAGAATTTCTATCTAATGTCTAATCTAAATCTTCCCCATACCAATTTAAAACCATTCCCCCTCATCCTATCACTACAAGCCCTTGTAAAAAGTCCTTCTCCAGCTTTCCTGTTTCCCCCTTCAGGTACAGGAAGACTCCTATGAGGTCTCCTCTGAGTCTTCTCCAGGCTGAACAACCCCAACTCTCTCAGCCTGTCCTCACTGTGCTCCAGCCCTTTGATGATCTTGGTAGTCCTCTGGACCCACTCCAACAGTTACTCTTAAGTTGGGGATTCCAGAACTGGCCAAAATACTCCAGTTCTTCATCTTCTATAAGCCCACAGCTCCTTTCACACACCCACAAAAAGCACTCTCCCACCTCCACATTCTCCTGACCACAACTGGCCTCTCCTCTCCATTTCACTGGAGGCGACAGACATGTTCAGTGTTGCTGCTTCCTGGGAAAGGCCATCCTGAGCTCCTGCCTCTCCTCTGGGCAGAGGAACGAGGCAAGGCTGCCCCTCTATGTGGCTGTACTTGCTCCCAGGCTTTCCAGCATTCAGATGAACCCACACCACTGTCCTGCTACCCAAAGCCTGCAAGCTGCTGCCTCAAAGAGGGTTTACAGCAGTTTCCTGAGAGGAAAACTCTCGATCTCCCCATTTCCAGCTCCCATGAAGCACCAGTTTGTGACTAGGAAGGTCTACAGATGAGTCCTGTGCAAACGATTTCCTTCTTAAGCAGTGTCAACAGATCACAAAGAGCATGTGATGAGACAACCTACCAAGATGATGAGACCTTTACAGCAAAAGGTGGGAGAGGGGAGAACTGCTGGAAACAAATCTACTGTGACAGCAGCAAATTAAGACATGTTTGCCAAGGACCACAGCTACAACTTTAGGTCAAACTTACTGAGGAGAATGGCCTACTAGAGGTGCAAAGTGACAGATCTGGGTTCAGATCCCACTTCCAAAAGAAATTCTTGCACCCAAAGACATTTTGTCTCGGTTTCTTCTCTGAAAAGCATATTTTCCTTGTCTTCTTTCCCTTCAACTATTTTGACTGCAGGAGATAATATTTCTGCCACAAGGAGCTTACAGAGCACCTTTGGTGTCCTCCAGTGCCTCTTGTGATAGGTCATGTAACCGGGCTTTTTAAAACTTACTCCAGAAGTATATTTAGAGGATTGTGTCTGACCCACCATGAGTATCAGTTTAAGTCACAATTAACCAGCTAAGACGATAACAGAAAGACTGCAGTGCTGTGACCATGACCCTGTAGGGTGACTTGAAGCACATATGGCAATGCACACTGCATTTGTCAGAGCAATTCAAACCATTAACCCACTGGCAAGCCCAACTCTGCACTAAGGTACTGCCAAATTCAAATTGCAGTGGTTTACTCATATGTTAATTGAGCCTGAACACCACCACAGTGCACAAGACAATCAGATCCAATGACACAGTAGTCAAAGCATCCTTACTATGGGAAGCAGAGACATCACCAAAGGCCATGGAAAAGCAGTGTCAAGGAAGTCCATGGGGCACCACAACAGAGCAAGATCCCTGCAAACATTCTGTCAAGAGTTTGTGCTGTAGAATGATACAGTACAGTGTTCCATAAAACAGTTCTGTTTTCTGCTGTCAGCACACCAACACACTGGTGGCCACAGAAAAAAAAAGCCGTAATGTTACACACTTGGCAGAAATCTCACAGAATTCCTTCTTAAACAGTTCAATTCCCTTCCTCTCAGTCAGATTCTTACATATATTGATGGGTCACAACCCATTTTATCTGAACCACCATCTTATCTATCTGGCCTTTAATTCAACCCTTCCTCATTTAGTAAACTCGATGTGGTCCTCCCCAAACATCTGCTCATGAGTGTGTGGTGAAAACCCAGGCAACACCTCTCCGTGCAAATCAGAAATCACATAAATGAAACTTTGAGGCAGAGCTGAACCTAAGGTGCTCCAGAACTAAATTTCACAGTGGCCATCTATATAATATGAGTGAGTTTTAGAAATGTTAAGCCTTGAATCCAGACCTTCAGCCCACACTTTGCTTTGCAATATCTGCACAATTAGGAAGTACAGGAGCCTGCTTTACAGATCCCTAGAGGACTATACCAGGGTCACTCCAGAGACTAGAAGAGAACTAAGGACTTCAGAAAATGTCAGAGGCAAAAGTTTAATAGTCACTGCGGAGGGTCTCAATCAAGCAGATGTTTCAAACGTGTGCCTAATTTTCAAGTGCTGAGTTTGATGGCAGTAGATATTACAGTGGGCACCATCCCAAGACAGAGTTAAGGAGGAAAGGCCAGTGGACAAAACAGGAGGTAGAGCATGAAAAAATATTTTTTCACATGCTCTGTTGGTCTATGTAACCTACCCCAGAGAGGCCCCAGTGAACAAGTTCACTTCAGACCTCAGTTACAACATGTGGGGAATTTTACTGCCCAACAAAAAGTACATTAGACATTTATGATCTCATTTTATTAAATTCTCCTACTTATGACGATCACTATTAGGTGTGGATGTGTGCAAGGATAATACAAAAATCTATACTATATTTGTATAGCACCAAGACTAAAAGCTCACCTGCATGGCAGGTGTTGCTTTGGCCACACGCTTAGGTTATGGATTAACCAACTCCTATCAAAAACTGGGGTCTATAAACAAAATCTAAAGCAAGAAAGGCAGGTGCTCTTCCTGCTGATCTAGCTGAGGGCTCTGATTGAATTACGTCAGGCAAGAATAGCTTTGCCTTCTTCGTGAAATCTGATTAGAGAAAGAGCAAGGTAACACCTTACACAGCATGGTGTAGCTTAAAGGACAACCTGCTCCTCTTATGGCCCTGTCTGCTGGCTACTTTGATCTAAGTTTCATTGTCTGAGCTTAACACCTTCACCTTTGGTTTTACAGAGAACTTCTTTAGAGCTGTTTTTCTATACAAGTAATTGTTCAAGTCTTTTCAGAGAAACCACCAATCACCCAGGATGCTGGAAACTAAGCACTTGCACTTTTGGTGAAATACAAGATTATTCTCACTGCTATTAAATGGGTAAGGGTAGACACATTAAAGACTGAGTTTCACTTTTTCAGATCATTAATAAAAAAGAGCACTGGCAATGACTAAGAACAATGGATGTGGAGTCAATTCATTCCTAAACTCAAGAAGGAGAGCTAACCTAATAAAATAACACAGCCAGACTGGCTTTCCAGCTCACCTCAGTAGGATTCTGGTTGTACAAGGTCTTTGTTATACCACCCCTACCCAGTTCAATGTTACAAAGCTCTGTATTGCACACAAATGGTAATTCTTTTCTGGAAGCTAATGGAACCCAGTCTGATTTCAGCCAGAATCCTACATAATAACCCTAACTTTAATGCCAGAAGGGATTTTGATTTTTATACTTACCTGATGTGGGAGGCCGTGTAACACAATCCTTGCAATTTGACTCAGTAGTTTCTGCATCCAGCGCAGCAACTTCTAGTTGTGTTCACATTACACAGACACACACCTGCTATACAATAGATACAGATCTTAAAAACACTCCATTTTCTATTTTGACATGAATTTCCATTCTCTCAAATGCTGATGATCCTCTGTCAACAAGAGAATGCAAGGCAATTTGTCTCTTGAACAGTTTTCCAAATCCAATACGATGCTGCAAGCACTCACCAGCTCTGAAAAGACGGACTATTAACTGAACTCAGAGAACAAAATAAAAGCAGTCCAAAGGAAGATGAGGCTAAAGAAATTCTCAAGCATTCTTGAAGAGAGTTTCAGGTCTGACAGAAATAAAATTGGAGCTGTCAACTGCTGTTTAAGATGGTCACTTGTCTTGTATTAGCACTTGCTATAGCAGTACCTTAATTTCTGGAATACAGCACTATTTACATTTAATAAACTTCTAGCACATGTGTCAACCTTAGATCACCCCTAAAAAAATAGTTGAGAGTCAAATGGCAAATCAGTAATAGTTCTCCCTCCTCTTTTGATAAGGTGGGAAATAAGCAGAGTTGGGAGTTAAGAGGTTCCAGGATTTTTTCTGCAATTTTAAATGAAAGTAAACAAAAATGCTACATACAAGAATAGGCAGTAGCAAAATTACAAACCAATTGATGTGGAAATGTCAACATCATCTTATAAACATAACACTGAAGTTCACAGCTGTTGCAAAAAAAAAAAAAGCAGTATTGCTGTTCACAAAGGCAGTGAGCAGGGACAGCAGGTTTTATTCTTAACTCTCCCACGGATTTCAAGCTCAGCTGTGGGCAGATCACCAAATATCTCAGCTGATCATCTACAAAATAAGGATAGTAATATTTTCCTATTCCAACAGGATGTTTTCAGGAAAGTACTTGGGAGGCACTCAAATAATGCAATGATGGGGGCCATGAAAGTATCTGTACAGAACAAAGACACCACCTGCTCGACTAGTTTAATGGAAAAAAGATGACTGAGATTGTTATAAAGAAATCTCTAGCATGAAAAAACGGACAAGCTGCAATTGTCTTCAACTTACAATTCAAAGTTGAAAAGAAAAAAATCAGCATCAGTAAACCATTTTTTAGATAAATACTGTGGAAAAAATCTAATTATGGGACTAGATATGAAAGTCAATGCAAATAAACAACAAATATGGCAGAAACTAAGTTAAAGAACTCAGGTTTTCCCTTATAGTATGTAACATGGGTAATTCATAACACAACATCATTTTGCTACCTTTGACAAACAAGTGCACATATGACAGAGGTAACAATATAGCACAGATTTCCTCTAGAACTGTAGTTAACTAAGGCTTTTAAAAAACACACACCCTTACATGTCTTGTCACTCCATTTTATACACAGTTTTAAGCCTCTTCTAATATTCTTTATGGGAGATAATGATAGGTGGCTCCTCCTGTAGTTCGCTGTACACATCACTATGTACTTCGTATTTGGAGAATGCCATCCCAGCCTGGAGGATTTTTCCTGAACAAAGTTATCTTGTTTTATGCTGGGAAAACAGTATTCTACAAACACAGAAAAATATTTAAGTACATAATGAAATATGAAGTTTATGATTAAGGAAGCCTGAGGATCTTGAGTTTATTCCTGAATTAGCAACTGATTTCTCGCAACTTTAACGTCTTCATTTAGATACCCCGTGATCTATTTTTTGTTTAAAAAAGTGATGGTATCCCTGGAGGATGCAGGAAAGCTCAGTTCACAGTTCAGAAACACATTAGCCCACACTTCCACAAACTAATAATGCTGAGCATACTTTTCTGTTTCTGGACTTTCTCCTTGTCTTCCCATCAGAATTTAAGTGCTCAGCTCTTACTGAAAGGCTCCAGATCCCAAACTGCCTTGGTTCCAGTGAAACAGCAAATCAACTTCAATTAACATAATTCCCAACAATACAGCATTACACTCTGTAAGATGTTCTAGCTGCTTCAAGGAATTACACAGCATTAGCCCCCCTGGCAATAACTTTTTAATTCACACACCAAAACAAGTTTTATAGAAGAGCTAAAGCGCCGAAGGTATAAATGTCACACAGTTTGTGACAACACGTAGAAAGTAGAGCAGATGCCCAGACTAAGTTCTTACCAAGGGAAAGATCAGGTTATCTGATCCACTCAGCTTGTCAGTGAGCAAACACAAACCGGGAGAAGGGCAGCACATTCCTCCTTCTGCCCAAAAAGGCAAGGGATGCAGAACTGAGATTAAAGGGTACCCAGCAGAGAGAACTGCAAGGAGAACTATAGGGAGAGCGCAAGGACCAGGGGATGCTGGGAAAGTATCAGCAACAGAGCACTTACAAATAAATCTCATCTTCCTGTTTACAATGGGAAGCTAAAGGAGCATATTTTTATTGCTGTCCCTACTTGTAAAATACTTGCATGCTGTAAACATTTGTAAGCCATTAGCTAGAACCAACAGCACATCCTGTAACAACAAAAGCAAGGTTTGTTACAACCATGGGAATTCTTTCCAGTGAAACCACAAAGAGGTAGGCGGGACAGGATCTCGGGGAACAGCTGAGGCATCACCAAGCAGGGGCAGGTTCACAAACATCACAGGCAGCTGTAGCAGGTGACTCAAATCATTCCTAAAAGGACACTTAAGTGGAGTTTGTGACCTTCTCAGAGCTAGGAAGCATCACTCATATCTAGTAACTCTTCTTGCTGAAATCCAGACTACAACTTGCTTTATAAATAACACACAGAGATTACACAACATAAACAGTTTGCTCCTCTCAACCATTTGCATACTTCAATTTTATTTAAGAAACTATTTGCCTGAACAAATCATTTCCTTCAAAGTTCTTCCCAACTCACGCTTTCCAAATTTCTTAAGACCTCTGCTGCTGTCCTATAACAAATTCCTTCCCCCACCTGTTTATTTTAAAATGCAAGGCCGAAGATGGGAACAGTGGAGTCTGTTGGGAAGTACTATTACAAATTATACAAAGCAATTTTCTTTTGATCTCTTTCAGATGCTGTCAGTTCATTCAATTTATAGTATACTATAAGCCCTGAAGTATTTATCTTCTAATACCACTTACTCTGCTATGTACTTCCATATTTTATGCTTCTAAACTGTAACAGCCCATATTCATCTTCTAGATTTTACTTTGATAATTTTGGCAACTTATTCTAGTTTATCAAGGTGATTTTGAAACCACATCCTATATAGTGAAGTGCTTAGAGGAGGATCAGAAACCAAATCTTGTCCCTTCCCTTCTTCTGAATTATTTCTGCCTAATGTTCACACATAAATATTCAGAGCCGTTTGTTTAAGACTGCAGATTGAGTCAAAACCATTTGATTTGTGGAAATCTCCCATCAGTTGAACGGATTTTTAATTTGAAAAAAATTCTAGCAAAAGAAAAATCATCAACACCTACATAAAAAAGCAGCCAGACACCTATTTTTATATAGTTTTCAAGACAGATTTAGTACTCAAATGACTTCAGCTGACTAAAGTAATGTTAAACAACAGCAGAAGCCATAGTAATGCTATGTACTTCTCGAGATGTACTGGTAGGTGAAAAGATAAACCACCTAAGAAATACTTCACCTCACATTTGAGAGGTAACTAATCTACACTCTGCATAGCTTTTCTATAGGCTCCATTTTTTCTTACAGCTATATTTTTGTCCACATTAAAAAGTGTGGGAGGGATGAAAAAGCAATGTTCCTTACAGTTTGTGAAGATGTATATAATATCACCAGAACAAAAGGGGCCAGGAAAGCATGCCTCAAGCACTTTATTGACGACATAAATCCTTGACATCCAAGAGTATTTCTTTCTTTGTCTGTAATTTCTACACAATTATTAAGTTATTCTGGCTTCCTTACTTGCAGCTCTGACCAATACAGGCATTTTAAGCTCCATCATAAAGTGTCCTTGTGAGGTTTATAACTGTATTTCTACAGAAAGAATTAAGAACACTCCAGTTGTCTCCATCTTCTCCCTCCACTCCTAAACTCTTAAGTAAAAGGAATTCATAGCAAATTAGGAAGGAAAAACAAATCTGGGGAATCTAAGATTAGCCAAAAATCTGGTGATTAAAGCTCTCCTTCAGAAACTAGAAATATCCAAGCCTGATTTAACAATGCAAGGTGACCTTGTATGTGCTTTGGCTTCCACATACTATACATAAGCATTTGCAACAGCCAGTATCAGAGGAACCAGAAAACTTCAGCCTTTAGCTTGACCCAAAATTGATTCTGTTGTTAAAAAATGTATTCTAAACCAGAACCTGTTTCAAAAGAATGCCATGGACTCTGCTACATTACATGCAAAATCTGTCCCAGTGAAAGTCCTATGACATTGCTTACTGCACTCATTTTTTTCAGGAAAAAGAGGTGAAGGAATACTTAATTTGCAGACACAAAAGGCTGAAATGCAAGTGGAAATCAAGTTGCTCAACACCCTCAGTGCTCAATTCCAATACTATTTCATCTTAAAAACTAAGTATACCAATTACACAGGATGTTATGCATCTCTAGAACTAGAGAACAACAGAGCAACATACTTTAGGTTCTGCATTTCAAAACCAGGCAGCTATGTCCCACCTGCACGTAACCTCTTCCATGGGCCCAGCATTCAACAAGTAAAGATAATGGAAGCATAGAAGGTGAACACAACAGAAATCAGTAGCAGGGGGAAGGGGAAAAGAAACCACATGAATCATTTCAACACCCAAATTATTTTCATATTTTAAGAAGGAGAAGTAATTTTTTTTTAATAATGCAAACCTCAAATTTTGCCCACTTACATACATTCATTTTCATGACTGATACAATTATTGCATAAGACTTGTGGTCATTTACACCTTCCAGTACAAGTGACAATAGGTACCGCAATCTTGTATTAAATTCCAATTACACTTTCCATCAATTATATAAGTGTGAAACAGGAACAAAACTAAGACTATTCCCTTCAGAAAGCCTTCTTCACATTCATCCAGATGCAAGGAGGGCATAATGAAGACATTTGTGATGTTTATGATAACCTCACACCGATTTGTGTTGCTTTGGTAGATTGCAGTGGAATGCAACAGCAAAAAAAAACCCCATTCTAACAACTTTAGTAGACAAAAAAAATAATCTTGGGAGGCAGATAAAAACTGGCCACTTCCTTTTTGGCAAGGCAAAGCTAATTCTTTGAGTATTCAGAAAAATAGAAAACAATTAAAAAAAACCTCAGTAAAAAGGTAAAATAGAGTATTTAATCTCTGTTAATAAGTGCCAACAAACTGGTATCAGTGATTACATCATTCCACAAGGAGCTGAAACCACCCTGATGTAAATCCATAACGAAAAAACAAACCCAAATCTAGAAAAGCTGTGTGCTGATGCCTCTTATCTATTTGCCATGATGTGTGTTCTAAGTGCATGACTGAACATAGGCATGGTAATGCCACCGAAATCAGTGCAGCTGAATTACTGGTTGGATTATTCTGGAACAGAGACAAGAGACTGAACACAGACAGAAGAAAGGCTTAAGAGGCAAGATTAAAAAGGTAAAGAAAGATTGCTGGAGTGATTCAGGGCTCAGTCAGATTTGTTCTACACATATGCAAGCTACAACACATATTTTGTTGCCCAGCACAAGAGAAATATAAGCAGAAGATAGTCAAGAATCACTATGCAACCCCTAAGCAGTGAGACAACAATGCAGAAATATGCTTTTGAACTGAAATGCACCATCATCCCAGATGCTTTCCTCTCCCTTATGCAGGAAAGAAAGAAAAAGATGAATGATTAAAAAAAAAGAGGAAATGCATGTAGGATGACTGCTCGGCACTTTTCAAAAATGCTTTGTTATCTAAAAAAAGCAAAACAGCTTAAGTAGTAGCAGTGTTTCAGGGCCAATTACCTCCCCGTGCACTTGTCAATGCAGCTATGATCGCATTTTGCAATGACAAGGTGGCACTCCAAAGGCCAGTTTCAATTTCACAGATCAAAATAGTAGTTGGGATTGATTCTGTTCTTCACAGTGATTTACTAATTATGTAACCAAGTTTCAAACAGAAAAAAATGTTTTTTTAGAGGAATACTAAGGAATAATGAAACACACATGGAGATGGCTTACTCTTAACTCTCCACTTTAGATTTGTTGACAAAGTTATTAACCCAAAAAACCACTGCCCAGGTGAAAGTTAGTGGTATGCAGCGTGTGGTTATTAAGCCATAAAAGAATGTGATCTTGCAATACTGGTTGAGCACTTTGAAGTCCCACAGACTCAAATGAAAATTTGAACTGTTAGGCATTTTGATTATCCCATTGTTTTTCTCTCCTCCCTTGAAGTGGGAGACTCACAGTGATTACAGTGCTACATTTTGGCCAAAGTTGATTCCCCTCAGCTTTTTCACGGAATGCGATGCAGTGTAGAACAGGATTTGGAAGCAAGAAGAGGTTTGATAAAAAGCAACATGAGAATATTTACTCTAAAGGAGAGCTCAGTTTTACCACATAGAAAACCATGAGTGCAATTGCTCCATTCAAAGTTATAACTGCTCTCAAAGTTACCAGAATGATGCAACCAGCGTGAACTCTAGGCCAAAACAAAGAAAAACAGAGGATGCATGAAGCAGGCACTCCCTGTTACTAAGTTGAAATTGATTGTGTTCTGAAGTGATTAACTCCTGAAAAATTGGTAAAATATGCTGGTGTCACATTGCAATAAAAACAGTGTTTCAATTCTCACTACAAAAAGATTAAGGATTTTGTTCTGGTCCTGCCTAATCCATTCCGAATTGCAGGGAACAGCCCTTGCCAAACTCACCTACCAGAAAAGGCAGTTCCAGGGTTTTTTTTTGTGTTGAAGAAAAGTAGCAGGCTTAGTGGTTACAAAGTTCATGTTTTAAAGTGCACTGTCATTTTAAACACACTTTCCCTTCTTAAAAAAAAAAGAAAATAAAACATTCTGATAGCAACAGTTCATAAAAATAACAACTGCAATACTCCTCTAAAATTGCAACTTAAAATCAAGTCAAATTAGCAAGATTCAAATCTTTTCCAAAAAAAAGATAAGAACCAAAAATAAAAACCCTCCTTCTGCAGAGAACTGCAAGCAAAACCTCGTATCCTGTCCTACAAGCCTCTCTCCTAACAGCACCTCAGAAAATCCAGTCAGTTTCTTGCAGCTGACAACCTCAAGAAAACAGAGGTCTAAATAAATCAGTCCTTCCCACCAGTCACCTACATAACCGCAGGTGTGGGTGCTGGAGCAGTTTTTCCATCAATTCTTCCTCTGTAGGTTCTTCCAAAACATCTCTACAAAGAGAAAGCATGAGTTCTTAGGGACAGCAACAGGAACTTCCCAGCATTTGTTTTCACAATGCACATAAGATGTAACGTGTCCTCGTTTCAAGAATGAAACGAGAAATTAAAGTTACAATAAGTTGATGCTCCCTAAAGATGCATCTACTTGCAAGTGATCCATCCTTTACAGATGTGTCATAGAAACCAGCAGCTGTTTTCCCACAAGAAGCAGGGAAGCAATTTCCTGCACATAGTTCAATAGAACTGAAGGTCAGTAGATTTCTTTTCCTGAAAGAACTCCCAAATGAGAACACGTTCCCAGTGCTACTATTGAATATCCAATGTGCACCAGAAGTTCCACTTGTGCACGATCAAATATCAACTCACCACCCACAATTTCATAATAAGCCAAGAACATGCATCACTTCCTTCATCTTCCCTTTTCTTCTCCCTCTCAGCAGTCCTCCCACCCCCACCTTCTCACATCAAGCTGCGGGCAGGAAGCGCATAAAATTTAGGCTACCAAGTCAGCTTAAAGCAGGTCTAACTAAAGCACTTCCTGAACTTCTCCAAACTAACAGATTGCTTCAGAGGGAGGAAATAGAAGACAAGCCTTGTACCCTCTTGCAGCCAATTTTTTTTAAACAGAGAAACAGTTTCTTTCAAACAGTGGAACATAAACTAGCTCGATTATCAAGCCTAGTTCAACTCACCTGAACATTAGTTCAACTGTCCTCTGGTATTCAATGTCCAAAACAGGCTCCCGATGACAGCGACGGTCCCACTTGTGAATAAAGTTCTGGGATGTAAAAGAAACAGGAAAAAGAATTAAAGGCTACTGCTGGTGAAATCAGAACACAGGTCATATCAGATCAATATGTTTGGGGGTAAGGTTTGGGAAGGGTGTAGGTTTGTTTTGAACACAGAGTGGCAGAGCAGTGATTTATTTATAGGTCACTACTTTATTCAAGCCTGTTGCTCAGGAATGACATAAGTTTCTCATGACGCAGTGAAAGAACAGCAGAGCAGGTGACAACCTTACTCCTAGCAAGGACTGCCTCCTCAAGATAATTGTGTAAGCTACCCACAAGAGTTTACCTGCTTTGGAATTTTTCCTCTTTAAAAACTCAACAAGATACAAACATACTCTTAGTCCAGGCATCCCAATTTAAACTCAGCTTCTGGTGTTGTCGCGTTCCCTTTCCCATTTTGAACTACTCTGAGAAACTAATACCTAGGCAGTAGACTAAAAGTTTAGGTAAAAAGGGGAGAAAAATAGTGATATTCTCTCTCACTACAGAATGCTACTTCTTGGCTCTTACAGTACACTTTGGCCACAGCTCTGCAGATGTAAACAGGTAGAAGACTTCATAGGATTACCCTCCAGCTAGAACAGAAAGCCTTTTCTGAAAAACTCATGGGCAAGAAGACTGAGGCTCAGCATGAGGCCCATCCCTAAATTTGTGTCTAAAAGTTTGCCATTCTGCCTGAAGTAGTAAATTTTAGTTGTCAATGCAGGCAATAATAAAAGCCACTCCACAAGAAGTTTTCACAGGTTTTGAGATGGAGTGAAGTGCCCTCTACAGGTACTCAGTTTCTTCCATTACTTGTAAGGGAAATCTACAATGATCAGCATACAGTAAGTGGCTGTGATTAATGTTCTCTTCACCATCAACAATTCAGATGGTATTTGGATTTGCAGAGAAGGCAAACATGAGAAAACAGCAGAAATACTTGCTCTTCATGGGATTGCTTAGGTACCTGCATTTCCACACCTTCTTTAAAAAAACCTAGATGATGATCTCTTCAAACCAAGTAATCAGTACCACTCTTCTAGTCCAGAACTGAGTAAGGGTAGTAAATCACATTTGAGTTGGAAGAAACAAAAATATCCAAATAAAATAAAAATGCGTAAATCTAAAGAGCCCATTACATTTGCTGACAAACCAAAATGCAAAAAGCCTGCAGTTTGAATAACTAATGCTGAAGTTAAGTGCTAATGTACAAGAGATAAGCAATTTTATAATACTTAGAATATTTTCCATCCTTATAAAGAATGACTTATAATGACAAATGTACTCGTCCAACAGAAGACAACCAGATTTGTGACAAAGCTGCAAATACAATATACAACTATCTAAGAAATTTACAACATATATTTACAAAATACACAATTGTCTAGGAAAAAGATAATGACTCCTTGACACCTCAAGGGGAGGGAGGCAAGGAGAAAGATTAAGTAAGAACACGCACAAAACCCACATACTTTTCCCAAAGCATTGTCTGGGTTCTTTTCACTTCCCACACAAATTAGAACCTGCCTTCAGGATCTACTACCAAACACACTTCCTTACCTCTAGAAGTAAGGCTACAAAGAGATTAACCCAAATGACAGAGGAGATCAACCACCAGGCTACGAAATAGATCTTTGCCCACCTGCAGATCAGATTAACAGACAATAATTAAAACAGGCAATAAATAATCTCAGCCTAAAAGCAACCAAAGAGAGCCACAAAGTCACATTTTTCCTTGAAATATCGTAATATTAGTACTTTCTTAATATAAAAGGAGGTCTGGAACAAACTATTAAAACATTTTAGTCTTTTATTAAGTTCACCAGATGTGCTCCCCCCAGTTACCAAACCTAATTGAACTCTGAAGGGACAGATAAGCAGCCTAGCAGAAGTTATACTGGATCACAGCAAGAGATCCATCTAAGCTAGTACCCTCCCCAGGAGTCATCAAAAATAGAAGCACAGGAAATAGTGTAAGCACATGGCAAAATACCTACAACGCTACCCTCTAGGTGCTCTCCCAACCTCTAACCATTTGCAGTTCAGAGATTTCTTGAGCTAGAAGTAGCTTCCACTCATTGCAGATCCCAAAGGATTTCTTTTTCATGACTTGTCCAGTCTTCACCAAACCATGTTAAACTTTTATCACACACAACAGCCTGCAGAAAAGCACTCCACAACTTAACTACATGCTGGGTTAACCAGCCAAGAAACCCTGGAACAGCTCAGCCCAGAGGCGATCCAATTCATTCAAACATTCCTATTAAGTAATTAAATACAAATGAAAGGCACGTCCAAGGTTTTAAGTCCACAAAAAATTGTTCACACACAGAGAAAATGTAGAAGCAGCCCAAAATTAATTAAAGCAATTCATTAACATTTAACTTATGTGAGACTATCTTTATAGCAAGAGTCACCCATGGAATACACGTTGTGAGACTGTTTATAATCCACTTAAGTAATTCACTCTTTTTTGAACAAGATGATTACCAAGTCAGTTTCCAATCCCTTCAAAATGTGACTACAGATTTCATGGCATCCAAACCAGCCATCAAGTTACACAAGTTAAAGAACATCCATGAAGTATTAGGTTTATTTCCAATATACCTGAATTGACCCAAAAAAAAGGCAAGTGGTACCCCTCTTGGCAGATGGTTGATACTGTGCTAAATATATAATCCCTATTCAGTTACCTTATAAACTAGATTTATAAAGGATTTTTTTCAGTATTATTTCTGCTACTTACGGACTTGAATATCTTGAAAATGCTTCCAAAAACACTTGCCAGTTATTTACCACCATCACATCCCAGAGGGTCACGACTGCTGCCTAAATAACAGGAGTAGAACAGAAGTTGAGTGGCTATATCACACACTTAAGCCTCAGAAAATGAGGGAAAGAGACAAGCAGAGAAGGAAAGAAAGACAGATTCCATCAATGATCAGACTCACAGCAAAGTCATCAAAGTTGTTTGGCCAATATTCCAGCTGTTCGTAGGTCCCACACTGCAGAGTGTCATTATCATATGTAGCATTGACAGCACTAGAAGAGAATTACAGCTGATGTGAGCCCAGCTCTTACACCCTAGACATTAAAAACAAGAGTCTGAGTGCCTTGTAGAAAGTTAAGTATCTCTTATGGGCAGAAAACAAAGTAAATGGTTAAAAAGTATTTAACCTTCAACAAAGTAAAATCTCAACTTACAGATAAGCATTCCTGCTATTTCAATACAGCAAGACAAATCAGAAGGAAAAAAGTCCATGTGATTTAACATTAAAAGAAGGGTGACTCCACAAATAAGAGGGCAGCGACAGGATGACAAATAGCCACAAACAACTCTGAGGTAATGAGTTGCAGATGCTTTTCAAAAACAGATGAGTAATGATGTTCAGAATGTTACCTCGCATTTCCTGGGGGAACAACAGCACCCTTAAATAGCATGATGCCAGTTATTGCAAATGCATAGAAAACCACCTGGAAGATACACAAGCAAGCATTAATGTTGATAAACAAGCAAGTATTTCCGTCACTAAATAAGCAAACCAGGCAATTAACACAGAATTCACATTAGGGCCAGAGTCAGAGGAACTTGGTCAAGAACAATGCCTGAAAGCTATTAAAGCGAAAATACTTCTGCATTACTCAAGTGTTTGCTCTTACTTTTGAATATTCTACTTCCAGTTAAAATACATCAAATTATTTTATTTTATAATCTGTTTTATTTTTCTCTGTCTCAATGCTGATATGTAACTATGTAGCTTTCTGCTACATTCAATGAAAATAAGCGTCTGCTAAACTTAACTGAAGGACAAAACTATGTCAGTATTTTGTTACTTCAGCATCTTCTTTAAACATGTTGTTAGTCTAAAAAGAAAGGTTTCAATAACAAAAAGGATTACAGAACTTCTGTCTCTTATTTGTTAGAAATGCAAACCTCTTTTTAAAGGGATATCTTTCACAGTCTTTGCCTAGGTGATTCTGCAATTTTTGTGCTAAAAATATCATTCTAGAAATAACCTACACTTCCACCTCTCTGACCATTTGTCTTAGGACAGCTTGAAACAAGCCGAGTCTTCAAACAAAAATGTCATTAGTTATGTTTCTGTATTTTGCTACGAAACAGACCCAAGGTGGAATTCTGGGAGGAGTAGGTGAGAAATTGCTTTGACCTATGAACGACAGCACTTTGAATACCACTGCAATAAGTTGAAGCTGATGTTCCACAGCCTGCCAGAAGATGGGGTATCTGGCTTGGCAATAATAAAGTTATTTTTTTTTGTTTGAGGCAGTGCATGTATTAATCCCTTACATTATTTTATCAGCACATGTTTCAGAATAACATTAGGAAAGATGTTTCACATCAGCTGATAATGGAGTCAGACTTCACTATGGTGGAAGTTCAGGGACAGCTTCCATGTAACCTCCAAGTAAAAGTAAATTAAATTATTGGAAGCAGCAAACATCATGGCAGACTTGCATCACAATCAGTGCAAAACTAGAATTCACACTCCCAAGACCAAGGACAATCAGCAGCAGACACTTAAATCACTTCATGAGCATTATATCTAGCATATATGGGTAAAGACACCACATTGAAACACTAACATACAATTTTTACAAATAAAATCAAGCTTAATACTACAGGCTCCTTCCAACTCAGCTGTGTCTTGCAGGAATGAAGAGCTTCCAGCAGAATGCTACAGCCCAGGTGCAGCCAAGCCAGTAGCAACACCGCTCTCGGGTCCCTAGCGTAAGGCACAAAACAGCTCACCCCAAACTGCTCTCTCGCAGGGCTCTGTTAGATCCAGCAGCAATGTCAACCCCTGCCTCTCCCTCCCACCCCACCACACCACCCTCCAACAGTGGTGACAAGCAGGCTCTGCTCCTTTAGCCTGGTGCATGTACTTAACCAGAGCTGGCAAAACTGCTGTCACCTTTCAGGTAGGTCATTCATTACCAAACTGAATAACAAAAAGCTTTTCATTATACTAAAGCTGTTCCTATCATAATGCCAAATAGGCTTTTAGGTTCATAAGCTGTACTTTCACCTGCAAAGGCTAACTTCCTAATCCATTCCCAAGGGATTTCTCAGTTTCAAGAATAGTGCCCAGTGGCAAGGGTGACTTGTGCAGCACAACAAAGTTGGTACTGAGTTATCTTTGCCCAAACCAGAGTCTTTATTTCAAATTGCAACATAAACCTTTCCAGACTGCAACTTAAGGCCCCTCCCCTATAGACAAAAACAGAGATCAGTAATCACAAAAACAGACATTCTGGGTGAATTGAGTACTAAGGGTACGGACCAAAACAACCTTTTAGAAAATACCTAATACATAGCAAATCCTTGGTCTCTCATTGTATTTCAAATTGAGGTATCCTAAAAAAAAAACACAAAAAAAAACCCACAAAAAAGCCACCAGGCACTCATTTGCAGTACCAGGACAACGCTGTCACAAAGCCAGAAACTGAAGAGTTAGGAAACACAGGATTTATGTAATGGATATCATGCACTGTGATCCATTCTTTAATCACAAATTTACAGAGCGTGCGCTCTACACCTAAAACAGAACAGCAGAGCCTTGTAAAAATTGTGTCCGAACACGCCATCTCAAGACCTTCTCAACTAAAAGCAATTTTAAAGTTGTTTTTCTATTTACTTTAACATAAGCAAGGCAGGGTAAGGAAAATTAGACTACTTTTAGCATCAGATGAATTTTTATTTGAAACTAGAGTATCCAGACTGAGGCAAGCTCTCTGAAGAAGTTTTAAATAATCTTTTAAAGACACTTCTAGAGGAAACTGATAAAGGAAGCACTATCACTGTGTGTAGCTTATAACAAAATCATAACTTGCTGCAGTTTTACAAGACATACCCTGGGGAAGAACTGGCCAATTAAAATTTTGGCCAATTGTCATTCAAAGAATCTGGTTCACTTTGTTGAAGACATACCCTTATCAAACTGTTAACTATAAGAAATGAGAGTCGTGCATCATGACTTACAACAAGGATTCCTGCAAAGGCTCTCAAGTTTTTCACCAGGTCCAGCAATGTAGTAACAACCAAAGCCATGAACTGAAACAAAACAGAATTTTATATGCTTTTCATTCATCACACTTCTAATACCTATCAAATTACTGTTGCCGAAAGGACAAAGAAAGACCAATCAGGAACGTCAGCTATATCTAAATTTGGGGCATTTTTACACAGTGATAACTCCATGAAGTACTTCACACGAAAGATCAGTGCTGTAATCCTTCTCATGCACAGACATTATGGTAAGTTTTAAATATATAGAGGCACTGTGACTCACAAGGACTGTATGCTGAGTAGGGCTAGAATGGGATAAAAATCACAAGTGCCCCATGGCTCCAGAGTGGCTGCTTCATACTTGGTTCACATCATTTCTACTTTACACTTTCCACTGACATTATGACCTTCAATTATATTAGATACATATTTATGGCTTATTGAACTAAGATACAAGTTCTGCACTCAACATGAATTTGGTCTTAACTTTCAAGCAAGTCTAAATGCAGGATTATAACAAACAATCAAACAATTGAAAGTAATTTCAGGTTCAAATACAGGTATTCTGATGGAAATAGCTATCCTGGGAAAGTAAAGAGGGGTTCAGGCCAAATAACCCTTTGCATGACCAAAACATCCGGCAGTATCTATTGAAAGCAAGTCTGTCATCTCCTGAGTAAAGAGTTCTTTAAGGATATCATATCTATTCATCTAATTAAGACTGAAGCACTACAGAAGTTGTGAAAGTGGTGTTGCATGTGTTTGCCCACTTTAGAATATCAGCATCAAGCGCAATGACATCAACAGAACTTCCCTGCCACCACAATAGAGAAAAACAGCTAAAGAGAGAGCAAGTTTGTGAGGTGCTGTGCAATAGTCTGGACAGTTAGATCTGAATTATGATCCCAGTCGGGTGCAAGAGAATTGCAATCTATATGTTATTCTGAAAGGCTTTAACAAAATTTATTTGATCAACAAAGAAATCAGAAGTGTGGAGGGATAAACAAACACCTTCATATTAGGAATAATCCGCAGGAACCTGAACACAATAAACATGTTCACCAATCGCACCATATCCCACAGGGATAACAAGCCCATGAACTCGGGTCTCCTACAAAAAATGGAAGAAAATAACAAATCAGAGAAACAGCCCATGACAGAAAGACACAGTTAAATCCACTGGGCTGCTTGTAACTGATTTCCCCACAACTTTCGGTTAACATCCATGGCACATTAAAAAAAGGAACTTCAGTTCCTCATGTAATCACTCTTTACAGCCTATGACTGCCTAGAACACTGCATCCAGTTTTGGAATCCCCACACAAGAAAGGGACAAAACTGCAGCAAAATCAGCAGAGAGCCAACAATACAGTCAGAGCCTGATGCAGCTGCTCTACAAACAGAAGCTGCAGGACCTGGGCTTGCTCAGCCTGGAGAACCCTGAGTCAGGAGGATCTACCAACAGCCTTCTAACAATTATGAAGTACTTCTCAAGGAAACAAAAACAAGACTGTCTGGCAGTAGGGGCAGTAGGTCTAAGCAGAAACAAGTGGAGGCTCACACTAGGTATATGGAAGAACTGAAGAACTTGCCAATCATGAGGAGAGTAAGGCAGAGGCACAAGTTACCCAGGGCGACTGTGCAACTCTCCATCATTGGAGGTTTTCAAGTCCCAGCTGGATAAAGCTCTGAGTAACTTGGTTCAGCCTGGTTTTGAGCAGAAGGCTGGACTAGTGACCTCCAGAGGTCCCTTCTAGCCTGAATTGTCCTATAGAAAAATCTATAAACTGTTAAAGGAAATATATTAACTTACTCAGCAGGAATCTCAGCTCCAGTAAACTCTAATAACTGATGAAGCAACTGATACATTCAGCCTGAGGTCTTAAATATGTATATAGTGCTCTTTAAAGTGCATGTTTTTACTAAAATACCCAGGTTAGCAGCCTTCCTTCTGCTGGGAGGCAGGAACCAAAGAGGGTCCTTTCAGAAAATAAGGCAAAACAAAAACACTACTAGAGCAAGATATTTCAGGAACTTGTACAAATATGTGCATTAACCCTTCAGGGCGCACTTGGCTGAAGTTACCTTTCAACCAGAGCACTAAGCTAACAGGCTACCTTGCAAATCTTCTTCCTTACATACATATTCCACAGGTGATATATCCATACACTTGAAATCTCAGCCTGAGTTTTAGTTCACTTTTACATCAGCATGCTGCACGCTCCTTTGCTGGAAAAGTGGGCAGGTATAGAGGGCAGAATACATTAATGAAAAACCTCCTTGGTTACACAGATGCTAAATCATGATTTTTATCACCAATATATTCAACCCTAATAAAATAAATAATTTATGACAACACTGCATAGAACACACATTCTAGAATAACAGTCACATCTGGGTCCTGTACCAAAGATGTTACATCTCCAGGTGAGGCAATTGCCAACAGCGCACACCACAAGCAACGCCAGGACTCAGAATGACTCATCTGGATCATAAACTGTTCGCAGTGACTGACACAAAGATCTTATGAGTATTACTGGTGCTTTCGCATACTCCTGTACTGCAAACAATTGTCTACATTGAAGGATCAAAGGGATAAATCAAATAAAAAAATAATCAATTATAAGTTAGATCAATTGTTAACACCATTAGATTGTTAACGGCAACCGTCACGCTTGAGTGACAGGAGTGCAAGAAGTGTTCAAAAATAAACCCATTTCAAGTTGCAACATTTACCAGATCTCTTTTACAGATACCAGCGTTATCTTTCATTACTTCTTGACTGCAACATAACAAGTGAAGCAGCAAAATACAAGAATGTCTTACAAACCACCCCTGAAAGTAAGATTTGCAAAATCTTCCAGAAGTCCTTTTTGCTTTCCTCTTTTGTTGTGACGGCAACTTTCAAATTTTAAGAGATGAAACAATGAAAAAAGATCAAGACAGCTATCCAAGAGCTACCCAAACTTAAGAAAATCAAGATACAACTGCTTGGTACTCCAGTATAAATGAACAGTTAAAGTTTGTGGGAATTATTTCACTAATTTTACTGCACAAAACAAAACTCAGACTTCAATCTTCATACAGGGTTGAAGGGGCTTTGTCAGCAGTTTAGGAACTCACATATGGACAATCTGATATTGAAACATTAGATTAGTAGCAAGTTGTGTACGTTGTACCAAACTCCTTTGTGCACCTGTAGTAAGTGCAGGTCTGCTGATGCATAAAAATGCATCCTTTCCAGAACAGCTAAACAGAACTCTAAATTTTATGAAAAAAAATAATAATTTTCCTTCACTTATCCATATCGCATGACCTCTAGTGATTACAAAGGTAAGAATTCCACTAGGTTTGGTAAATTATGGACTGGGCCAACAGTCATAGTATAATGAACATGTGTTTATATTCCTCTGACCCACCCCAGACTCCGAGCAAAGTGCAATAGTTCACGGAGATTACGTACCAACCAGGATGAGGAAATCCATACACAGAAAAAGTAGCAATCTCCAAAACCTTGAGTTAGGGAAGAAAAGAAAAGAAAAAAAAAGGCAAAAAGTCTTAATTTATAAATCTGAGTTTCTTAAGTTATATAAGTTTCCTGACAAAAAGCATTTTCAATAACTTCAAGCCACTGATTTCACTCACTCTGAATCTCTGAAATTGTTATATTTGACTAGGTGTTCCTCAAATTCCTCCAAGAAATGCACATAATCCAATGATGACACATACAAGGATATGTAATTAATTTCATTAACTGTGAATTTGGTCCATCTCCCACACAAGTTTCAGGATTTTACAAAACAATGATGTTCTGCCACCTTTTTATTTCAATTCGAAAAGCAAAGCGACTTTTAGCTATGTAACAGAACTCCTTATGAAATTACTCCAAGAGTGAAATGTTTCCACATAAAATTTAAAATGCTGCTTATAAGAAAGCTCACCTTTTCCATCACTTTTAAAAATCCCATCTCCAGAAAGAAGACCCTAAGAGAACCGTTTGCCACTAGAACATTCAAGCCACTGAAAACCTCAGCATTGGCTCTTGCTATTTGACACAGCATATTAGTGCTGAATAAAAAGCAATCCACTGGCTCTTGCAGTTCCTAATCATCCTAGTCAACAGATCCAGGAACAGAGAAGTTAACAAAAAGCTTACCAACAAAATTACAGTCAGAAGTCCATCAAATCTATTGCTTGGGTATGACAAGTATCTTTTCAAGCCCATTGCTAGGATTTTCAGCAACATTTCCAGCAGATAGTACAGGATGAAGAAGCAGTTGATGGCCTTTACTCGCCCAAGAAACAAAAAAAATAATAAAAGTTATTGACACCTCAGGAAACAGGATTAACTTTAAGAATACTGTTGTATCTTACCCCCAGGAAGAAGTCATCTCTTTCAGAAGGCTGTTTATCAGCATCCAGCACTAAAACAACCTTAAAATAACAAGAAATATTTTATGAATCTACTGTTTTACTGGTAAACAAAACATTTTTAAGCATAAGAACAAAACAGTCGTTTATGCTTTGCACAGACCTTTTCCAGCAGCTCAGAATCTATTTTTTACCTGCAGGTATTCTCTCCTAAGACTTTGCATGACTAAAGCATGCCAAACGTCGATATTGGCTGCAAGAAGTTGTTATTAAAATGGAGACTAAAAAAACAAAAACAGAACTGAAGTTTGCAGTGTGAGAAACAAACTTTTACTTACACAGATGGAAATAATATTTGCAAGGGCTACAACATTCCCCAAGTAGCCAAAGTAGGGATGGCCAAAGGCAAACTGCATTTTCTGCATAAAACGGGATTGGTACTCTGGACTGGGAGGATACTGAAAAGAACACAAAGGATATGCTGAGACACAAAGCATAAAGATTTTAAGAATGATGCAAAAAAAACACACCTAACCTCAGATTTAAGAAACAGACCTTTCAAAGCAAGATCTTTCAAGGCCATGTGATAATTCTGACATTTCAGAAGGAAGGTGATTTCAAGCTCTGATTACCAAATGGGTTGGCAATTACAGCACAATACAAGATAATGCCAAAGAAGGGAGATAATCTAATCTATCTCTAACTCCTGTTCCTCATTTCTTTGTATTGAATCCTCCTATTAAACAAAATACACAGAACCCTCATCTATTTAGTCTGGCCAAATTACTTAAAAATGCTGATAGAACAAACAATCATGCATTTTGTATATTTAACACTACCTGGGAACCTCAAACGAATGTTGTAAAAGCCCCCAAAGCAGTGCTGTTTGTGACTATAATTGCTATCCACAAACAACTTAAAAATCAACGACACTTGATCACACCTCATGTTCAACAAGTTGTGAAGTTTGTTGATAACGGAATTCTACCACTTATTTTTGTGCAAAACTTACACTTTATAAAATTATTATCAGATACATACTTGCTTAATGGCATCTTTGTCTAGTTCTTCAAAGAGCTTCTGAAACTGGGCAGCTGACAGCTGGTCACAGGAGCAGATTTTGAGTGACTTCACATGAAAGAGAAACATTCAGATCAACACCTGCAATAGGTGCATCTTCAAACAGTGCCAGAATGCTCAGACTACGTTAAAGTCTAGGAACAGATGTAATACAACCTACACCAAGGTATTTGAGTCAACTTCAATATTGCTTTGCTTTAACACAGAACTGCCACAAAACTGTGGGATTTGTCTGGCCTTTCCTATTTTCCCTTCTCTGGGATCAAGTGTTGCTTAAGGAAGAGCATGCTCTTTTGATACACTAGAATTTTTAATCTCATCTAACATTGCCATTATTATGTTATAATCCAAGGAGTGAAGATACTATGTCAGTTATCACTGTCAGAAGTTACTACCTGGAAGGATGGAATTATTTTACTAATTATAATGTGATGAAGACACTTGCACAGGGTGCTAAACACTAACTGCAACTGTAGCACACATAGCATCAAAAGAAATGGAAAGAAAACACCAGCAACAAGAAGGAAAACTTGAACTCGTATTTACATATCCAACAATGCAACGGACAGCTCAGCATAATTAGAGAACATGGTGTTTATTTTCAGGCTACTCTGTTTACACAACCCCATCCCAAAAGACAACAGGAAACGATACATGTATACCTCTTCATTCCAGTTCCAACCCTTACACTGGATCCAGCCAACTGCTGATGCTATAGCAATCAGCTCCAAACTGTCACTTCCTTTTGGCATAATATCTTATAATATGGACTTGCAAATCCTGCTCAAATGTTGTTCTTAAAAAGCAACTTTACTTTTAGATAATTTTTCTAAAACCACACCAATAATCTCCACAGCTCCTATTAGAGCTAAATAATTTCTGTAATGTCTAAAATTGCAGCATGGACTAATTAAGTATTCAGTTAAGCAAAGCTGCTCTCGCTGTAGCCTGATACAATATTAACATCTAGAGGGACCAGCAGAGCTGAAATCCAACAACAAAAAAAAGACATTTTCAAATGGTAGAGAGAAGCTGCTATAGATGGCAGCTCTAGACCACAGTGAGAAATGCTTTACTTTCTCTCTTGAAGGAAAACAAATTAAGACATTAGCTCTACAAAACAAGAGTTTCCGTAACTCCACATGTCTCTACAGGTGAATGCATTCCTCATCACACCAACCAAAGAAGCAGCAACCTTAGGGTAAAATCATTGCCTAGAGACCTCTTTTGTTCTGAAGATTAAAACAAACAGACATTGAGTAGGGCCTGTGTTCACACTCTAAGAAATTAGCATAAAGAAAGCCAAGCCGAAAGGCACTACTCCTAGATCAATGGTGTGATGAAGGCACTTTTACTCCCTTCTCCCATCAGAGTTTGATAGTCACCAACACAAAGACTAAGAAGATACAGCTCTTACTCTCAGAATGCCTTGCTTGCAGCGAGAATCCATTTCAACTTTCTCTAGCACTTGTTGTAAGGCTCCAACACTGACATATGACCTATTTAAAAGAAAACAGGATGGGCCCTGAAACAGATAACTGTCTCAATAGCAAAAATAGTTGTTTCAACTGCATTCCCACCTTTTTCTTTTTTTGAAAAGCAGATAAAAATAGAAGTAAAAGGAAAACAAGCCCCATAAGAGTCCTGAACAGTGTATTATAAACATCCAGCTAAAGCAAAAATAACGTAAGAGACAAGCAACAAACAGCCATTTTTTCAATAAAGTATCCTTAGTAAATATACTAAACACAACAAGATGATCACAAATCTGCTTTTTTGTCCTAGATAATCTACTGTTGCAACACTCTTCACTTACTGCTGTGCATTAGCAGGAGTCTCTTTCAGTGAAGAAAGTACTTCAAACGCAGCCCGGATTCCCAGTCGCCTCCTGAAGAGGGAGGACTGAACTGATTTCTGGACAGTGAAAACACCACAGAGGAGAATTTACTTACACTTGGTAAAAGGAAATTCAAGTAGATGATACAAAGACCCCTAAATTATTTGCCCAGCCCTTACACAGAACCTACTGCAAGCTTCAGAAAGGGCCATATCTGTTCAACTACACTAAGTTTTGAGGAAGGCCGTTTTCTTCCTCTCACTGCCAAAGTCTACATCATTAGCCTCTAATTTAGTTGTACAGGTATCGTGTTCAAGGAGACAGACACTCCACAGTTCAAAAGGAACAGCACAGAGAGTCAAGGGGTTAAATCAGTGAAGCCCATTCCTACCAGGTGGACTTAGGGAAGATCAGGGCTACCCAGCTCCTCGTGCAAGTACTATGTCCTAAGGTCAGACAACATAATGATCTTCCTGCACACACCCCAGATTTGCGATTAGAGATCAGAACAGCAGACTTCCCTAGGCCTCAGTCCCTCCAAGAACTCTGTGTACAAGGAAGGAAGCAAGCACACAAGTTTCCAGAGTTCAAATAAACATGCCAGTCATGGTTTCTTTTTAATTCTGGATTGCATAGGCACACGCCTGTTCTGGAGACTACAGCAACAGCAAGCTTCAGTATTCATAGAAATTTGTACCACTGTGCAAAGAATTAGACAGCCTGTCTTACTCCAGCTTTTTGCCGATAGGAAGAAAGCCACAGCCACAGATTCTAGTGCTTCAGGTTTTTTTCATAACAATCACTTTCACACTGAGCTGTTTTATCAGGAGTCAGATTATGGCATGTTCTCACACAGGAAAGAGGAAAATTGAGAAAGAAGGGAAGAAACAGAGCATAAGGAAAGGATTACAAAAATTCCTCTTGCACATATTATGCTTAAACATCCCTATACCACAAGAGGGTGGAGGCCATTGCTTCTGGGGAAGAAAAGGGAGCAGATATGCTTCTTCAGTCCCTTCAAAGACAGGGTATTGCACTGGTAGGTTCTGCAGAAAGGCAAGGAGGAATGAGGTGGAAAAGGTGTGGGGAAAATGGAAATAGCTTGGCAGGCTGGAAGCATTTCATTGTCTCACTAGATGGGAGTGCTCCCTGCCCGTGAGTACTGAGTGAGGAACAGTATTTTCAGGACATGCCTTGCCCACTGTCCCACTGTCAGGGATGATGAGCTTCAGTCACAGTCAGCATAAACTGGATCTGAACTAAGGACCTGGAGGAGTTAGTGGTTTCCTTGATTGCTTAATATTATGCTTAAACATCCCTCTCCCAAAAGAGCGTAGAGGCCATCACTTCTGGGTAATATTGCCTAAGGCTTACCATTCAACAAACTTTACCTTCTCTTTAGAACTCTACTAGAGCAGCTACTATTTCGCTTTTACCCTAAGCCCTCAACTCCACTGCTCCTCTGAAGGGCTGAATAAACTACCAGACTATATAAGTAAGGAGAAGGAACTGTAGGACTACAGGTAGGTAAAGGAGGACCTAAGTAATTGAGGCACTATAAGAATATACGGTATATAAGATACCCAAAGTCAAAGTCATCAAGCTTTCCTTGCCATCAAACCTGAAGGAAAGCATGGGGATGAGAAAAGACCAGCTGGAAAGTACAGAATCAGGAACCACTGTTCATTGCAGGCTACAGAGGCCATCACTGTACTGGCACAAATGGAATAACAGCTTAACCAAGAGCCCAGAGCTTTAGCTGTCAGACTCCGGTGCTTTTGCACTGCACTATGCTGATGCAGCTTTACCAAAATCATTGCTGTTGAGTTTTATAAAATATGCAAGAGGAAAGTAAGACACAGGTGGAAGTGAGACTGTTGAGGAACTCAAGACTTGAGAAAAATTTCACCATGAATGCTACTAAACTCAAAGAAAAATCTCAAACAGTTTGATGGCACCCCAGCAAGATCAAGATGCAGCCTGTTCTGAGGAGCAGGAGACTGATGATTCCCCTTTTGACTGATGACTACCTGACCAAATAGTCAGTTGTGTGCCACCAGTGTGATAATCTACTAATCTACTATGTGTGTTAACTGCTAAGTAACCGTGGTGCACCTTGGATGTTCTGTATTCATTGCTGGAGATAAACTCAGTTCTGTAGGTCTCCAGCTGCACCCATGCAGCTCTTCCTTCCAGTCAGTTACTTCCTTTTTGGAACAGCAATAGGAAAAGTCACAAATTTAACCTCTTGGGTGACGTACATCTTATTGGAAGTAACCCAGACGATCTTTCATTTGACTTGTATCACCCCTGCTTTCTCCCTGCTTTCTAAAATTCTCTTGCCTCAACTCATTACAGTTTTTCCTGGGTTGTTCAGATGCACTATCACATTTAGAAAACAAAAGCAATTACACTCTTTCCTCCTAAGGGAGTCCAGACCACTCCCAGTTGGAGACTAAACAAAGGACATTGCACAGCTTATTAATAAAGGAGAAAGAAATTAAAGTGATGTGTTTAATCACAATCCACAGGTTGCACACTCCTTGAACACGCAAAAGTACACTTACTTTGTCAGCTTTTACTTCTCTAATATAGACACACCTGAGTCAAAAGAAGTTATTACACTACACACAAGATTCATGTTCCACAAAACTGAGAGAATGACAAATTATCAGGCACCTTCCAGAAGCATAGGAAAGTATTACACAGCTGACTGACAATGCACGGAGAGTAAGCACAGGTTCCTTTGATTTGAGGCTGAATACTACCAAGAGTAAGTACTGTATCTACTGGCAACTGCTTCTGGTACAAGTCAACCACAAGGCTCAAGCCTGTCTTTTAAAGGCAGCAGAATGCCCAAATCATTCTAACATCACACTCACCCACCATAGTAAGGATCAAGTAAAAAATACCAAAAGTGAAGATGTTTTAGTTAGTAACTCTTTTTCACTGAAGGCTTTTAACACTGTGCTACTCAGAGAAACCAAGTGCTAGGATTTGCAGCAATAGCTATTTAAATAGCATAGCAATTTTCTTCATAGAGACTATGATTAGGTTCATTTGTCCTTTTTCAGTTTTATAATACTTTGATTCCTCCCCCAGTCCTCATAATAGTCAAAGTTGCAGATCCACAGCATACATGGAAGTATAAGCAGGTAATTTTGTCATGGAAGAGGACCAAGCTACAACTGCATATAAGGGGGAAAGTATCTACATCAAGGAACCTTTTCTATTTTAAAACCATGTCTACAACCAAGATAGACGTGCTGCTTTAATACGCAGTTGAAAATTAATCAGGGCTTCAGTGTTACAGTTACAGTAGAACATCAAATTAGGAATGCTTTACTCACCAGAAGGTATCCTCGAAATTGGTTGTATATTATTGCTGTAAGCAAGTTCATAAGAAACAAGTTGCCTATTGGAGAAAAAGAGGCCGTGAGAACTATTGAAATATATTTCTGTTTCTCAAAGATGTTTCAAGTCAGCTGTAAAATTTTTTAACTATTAATTTTCTTCTGGTTGATTTACAAAATGTTTTTAATGTTTGAATATACCGTAATGTATCTATTTCCCTATGACAGGTTACTGAAAAAAACAAACCATTCATAAGTGCCTTGCATGAAAATTATCTCACAAGATACTACACAGTAACTGGAAGAAATGCAAAAAAGGAGAAATTTATGATTAAACTTCCCTAGAAGAATAAAACACACTGTAGCTGGTATGCATGAGTGTCAAAGTTAAAGTGCACTTAAGCTATTGAAAGTAAGAGGTACCTCACCTAATACAGTGAAGAGTATGAAGAAGACTGAATACGCTCGATTCTTAGAATATGCAGGAATCATCACTGTGTGGGATTTAACAAAAAAAAGGAAATAAAGATTTAATGCTTAATATGAAAACTGGAGACCACTATAAATTTTTAGCAGTTGGTTAAAGCTCTTATACAGCTCCACTTCTGAGCTGCATATACAATTACACCAAAAGGAAAGGCAAGTATCAAGTTACTAAAGGCACAAAAAAATTCTTACATAACATTTCTGTGGCTGTACTAAGAAGTACCAGCTGAAACAACGGTTGTAGTAATCTGAAGATAATCTTACTCTATTATTCTTTGCAAGAGAGAAACAAGAGTCATTTCTGAAAGAATGCTCACCATCAGGATTATTTGCAGTAGTTAGCAGGACCAGGAGTGATGTCAGTGAATCTGGCAAATTCCGGAAATACACCACCCACTCCTTATCCTGCTGGCCATCCTAGTCAAAGGGATGTTTATTGTTAGAGAAACACTGAAGAATCACTGAGACTGTCTTATCAAGTTGGAGGGACACACAAATGCACACCACACTAGACAATAATGTTTCTTTAACATACAATCAAATCTACCCTGTGAAAAAAAGCACAAGACAAGCATAAAAACTAGGACAATATGTAAGAACACAGTGTAATCACTTCACTTAACAGCATTAAAAAACATAAGGAAGAATATCAAGCTAAGACAGACAGAGGATTAATACAGATATGATGTTTAGCTAACACCTCAGACCCAGGAAGAACAATACAGTCACAGAAAACATAGGAATCTGATGCCACCCTTGGCTGATGTTAAAAGCATCACTTCTTATTCTGCAAGAGATATTAGTGCGTTGGAGCTGAAAGGACTTCCTAAACATGACTTTATTAAAAAAATATATTAAAAATCACAGACTAATACAATCTTTAGTCTCAACTTGTATTAAAAAGGTTAGTGTAGAGTAGAAGCTGCCTGCTTTGTTGCTCAAGCATGCTATGCCTCAGCACATGTGGAAGCCTAATCACCCGGAATTTTATACTCTAGGACTACATTCCAGGACTTGTCCAAAAACATAATGTATTTTGAGGACAGTATTAAACTAGGTCTTGTCTGTACTGAAGAACAGAAATGAAACAAGAATGGCAACACCTAGGTGACCTTGCAGCCTCTTCAGTAATGAAGAGATGCCTCAATAACTACCACGTTACAAAAGATCCTTGCCTATAGATAAGCTCCTCTCCAACACCTACAGCTCCACTAGCGTACTTGGAGAGAATGAAATGTGTCTCTCACTGCCCCTTTGACTTCTGAATAGAAAACCTAACATCCTTTAAATTAGTTATCTGCACAAAGGTTACTACCAATACTTGGAACAGTTTTCCCCTTTCTCCAGTTAGCCCCTTACACGGAACGATCTACACAGAACACAGAAAGGTTTCAAATCTCTTTTCAATAACATACGTGAAAGATCTACTTAAAATACGAGTGCAAGGAGAGTCCTCACTTTATCTTAGAGGAAATATATTTACAAAACTAGAGCATACAATAAAAAGCAATATGCTATAACGAGCATTAGTGCACATTACAGTTGTTGGGCAGCTGGAAAACATGCAACTATTTTGAAAAGCTGAATATTCAAAGTGTTATGTGCACTATTAGTGAAAACAGCACAGAGCTTAAACATCTTGGGGACAGCAAATGAGAAAAAAAAAAGAAATCAGTGCTTCAGCACCCACAAAATACTTGCAAATACTTCGGCAACTAAGGTCAGCAAAATTATTTTGTGACTCAGCAGAAACATCAGATCTGCTAAAGCCCTTACAGTATCAGAAAGTTCAGCAAAAGCACACTGGGAAGCTGATCGTGGATCATCCACATACTTATTTTTTCCCTAAGTTCAAGTAGAGACAGCTAAAAAAGATGCAGAGTGTAAAAAATACAAACAGGAATCACACAGTACAGAACAAACAGTCTCTGAATCTGCTGCAAAGACTGGAAAAATGTATCTCTAGAGGGACACACACAAGACAACGCAAAAATCTAGAGGCATGACTTGCATTATTAAATGTATTTTTAGAACTTGCTTTCAGTATTTTGCCTTGTTAGATACAATTACTTTATGTGGGGGTATTAGACTGGCAAATAAAAAAAAACACAAATAAAGACCACTCTCTAAATTGTTATTCTTGACCTAAATGTATACAAAATTGACTGGATCAGGTATACAAGTTATATTCCCTTTCGCTAGGAAAGCTCATAACTGAAATTAGATCTGACATAAGAGATAATACAAAACAAAAGGGGAAAATAGAGCTCTGCTTGTAGTTCCAGAAATTGTGTAACAGTGAATTAAAGGAATTTGCTGATCATAATGAATACTGGAGGCAGGCTCAAGTGCAAAATGCAGTAGAAATGAAGGCACAAACTGAGATTAAGAAGACTAAAATTACTGGAGAAGTACTCCACAAACCTTTGTGCTCACAGGAACACATTCAGGGAAGGTCTTAAAAAAGTAAAGAGTGTGATACACAAAAGATACAGGAAGTTTAGGAGAGAGGTAACATACCAAGAGCACTGGAACACAGAAGTGATTTTAACCACAAAATTTTAAATGTATATTTTTCTGAAGCAGAAAGAAAAAACACAGGCAAAAACAGGGAGGATCAGAAACCAAAACACTGGAGTAACGCAGGTAAAAATAGCAAAACCTACCAAGGCATGGCCAGGGATATCAGTATTGGAAGAAAGAAAACACAGAAGAAACTAAACTTAGCAAAGCTAGATAAGGAAAAGAGAAAAGAAATGAGTGATACTATAAATAAAAAAGTGACAAGATTAACAGCTTTAGACATAGAACAGCATAGAAGGTTTCAACAAAAGCAGAGAAGGTAACTGGAATGATCACACTGGAGAATTGTAGAAGAAGGCCTCTTGTATTACAGACTTCAAATTTCTGATCTGCGATAATGGCATCAATACCAGTAACACATAGGACCATAAAAAAATAAAGTATGGAACCATCTAACTTCACTCTGAGTGGCAGAGCTAAATAAAACAACATGCCACGGCTTACAGCAAGACTGAAAGACTTCAGTTGTAGCGTAGGAAGGAGAGTTATCACTTAAGAAAACGTGTAGTCTGGAAAAAAAATTCCTCACTAAAGGATGAAGAGAGTCTAACACTAATTCTGAGGGGCTTTCTAACGCACACTTACATTAATGGTGCTATATATGAATACTATGCACACATAAATTCTCTCTAATCAGACATTAAACTCATCCCAGCAAGTCTGAAAAGGTGACATGACCTTTTCAGAGGAAACAAGTTTCACCAGTTTGATTATAAAACTCAACATGCAGCAGCTATGCAATAAAGAGGAAAAAAAATCCACTGAGATCTATCAAAGTATAAATAAAATGGGTTACCTTTGTTCGAGCAAATAACAGCATGGCAAACATGGTAAAGAGAGACAGATGAACAGCCAGTAGTAAAACAACACTGTTGGAAAGAAAATATGTCATATGCATCAATACCAACTTTGTCTTGGCCTTAATATCCTTTGCTAAACATGCAAAAGGACCAGGTGTATATTTTTAAGAAGCTATATGGAGTTAAAAAAGATGACCTAAGTTTTGATTCAGAATAAGAACCACACTTGTTCAGGACTCCTCAGCACAAGCTTAGACAGTTGTGAGGTCAATGAGATTCTAATACTTGCTTTTCTAAGGTTAGGATCATATTTATATCATCTGATCAAAGCACAACATTTTGGTTTGCATAAACCTTTGATTCTCCTGGGACTTGTTAGTTAAGAAGTAAGAGGCAAGGACAGTGAGTTCTGTAAGCTGTAGATACATGCAACCCCTGTCATGGGAAGGGATCTCTTCCAAAACCATCACGCTGTCCAGTCACAATTTTACCACTGAGGTTTTCAGTTCATTTCTGATGACAATAAAATTTAACACATCTATGGCTAAAGCCATTTCTAAATGAAAGAGCTGAAATAAAGCACTCAAAGTGGTGTCTTGTGTGGCATACATGACTGGAAAGCAAGTACATATGTGTCTACCCTGGAGAAATACAGCACAGATCTTTGCACAGATGATGCCCAAGGTCTTCCCCTCACAAAAGGGCTCTAAGTAAAGCACTGTAAGAGACATGTACAAAACTAAAAAAAAATCCACTCAGCTAGCATCAAAAATCTAATCTGCCACGTGAATTCTAGACAAATTTTACAGACTAAAGAAATGAAAAAGTTAGCACAACCTCCATCCATTGCTACCTGATCTCACCAACCATTTCATTAGACCATCAAGGAGGAAGCTACTCGGACGTCACACCACAATATTAAGGGTAACTACACGCTTGCTGTGAATGGATGTTTCCTATGCCATTACATACCTCGCCATTTCAGGCAATGTGCTGTTGATACTTTTTAATGTTTTCTTCATCATAGAAGAATTCTGGAGGAGAAAGAAAGGACGAAGAATTCTTCTTATTCGCACATCCTGCAAAAATCAAAAATAATGGCTCAGATACTGTTCCTGTAAGTCCAGCGCCACAAATATTTTCAATACACAAATTTGTCAAAAAGCACTGACACACATTTCAACAAAATCAACAGTGAAAGTTAACAAGGCTGCACACAGAAGCTAAATCTGTCCCACTGAAGTCAGAAAACATGCAGAATATGGGTGCCTCATTAAAAGAGTGAGATTGCTTTAAAAATGCACAATGACATTTCAATAGACTCATTAGGCCACTGATTGTAAACAACCCAACTTCACAGCTGGGTAGAGATAACAAGCACATCAAGAGACAGCATTTTCATATTCTCTGCCAAGTTCCATTTCAAGAAGAGAATTAATAGCTAGCTACTTATAATAAAAAGATATATGTTTTGAAAATAAGCATTTGATTTCAATTTTCAATGTTCTTTTTTCTTTTTATAACTAGAAGTTGTGCTTACTGCCCAGCAATTTCTGCCTGTGACAAACACACATAACATGCACTAAACCAATTGAACTGTTTGATTCTTGCATTCAAGACACTTGCCAGCCTTAATGTTATTTCAGTATCCTGCATTTTAGGATCAGACTTCTCAGGGCCACAAATAACAAATAAATAAATAAATAAATAAATCCATTTTCTTCCTCACTAATCCCTTATTCATACTTCCTAGCAGCTAAAATTCTCTTTATGCCATTGTTTTGCATAGGAGGCTCCTGTTCAAACTACTTGTCCTCTACCACATCTAAAGATTTTACAATCACTTCTTCCCAAGGTGTATTCCCTATGTTCCAAGTGCAATCTTGATCTCTGATTACTGAATTTGTTCTTCTGCATTATATTTATTGTGCTTGAATATGAGAAGGTCATATGCATTTTCCTTCTAGTTAGATGCTTATGAGCTTAAATGACATGTTCTTTCAACGTTGTAAGATCATCTGGTTGACACTGCATCACATCCTGGTCAATTGTCACCAATGAAGAACAAACAACTAAAGCACGGGTTACTAAAAACAGCGACTGCACCCAACTTAATCCTGACTGACACGGAGAATAATTTGGAATAGGTCTTAAAGTTATCTGAAGGCAACAGATGATGGTTTTGGCACAAGAACCTTCAAAAGAAGCAAAAGTCTGCATCATTCACTTCCGAGCATTTTTATTTCTTAACGACGATCTTAAGTGAACAAGAACTAATTTAATTTTCAGATTTATGTCATGGCAGAGAAAACAAATTGAGAAATTGCACTATTATATAAAGGAGACCAATTTTAGAACAGTTTCACAAAACTGACATTACTCACAATGTAACTGTTTTAATCACAACACAACTTCATTTTAAAAAGCAGTTGTTAAACAATAAAACTACCTTTTACTTACAATATACAATTACCTTATACCTAGAAATCACTACATAGACTCCACCACTGAATCAATTTAAGAACTCCAGCTTTATGGCAAAATTGGTGCTATGTAACCAGAGTTTTCTCTGTAAGCTTTCTCTATAATCTTTGAATGCTGACAAACTATAATAAAGCTTCATAGAATTTTACCAATGAACTCGCATCTTATACTAAAAATCAAACAGAATCCCTTAAGAAGCTATACCACACCTGTGTTTCAGGGTATTATCCAGCTATCAAAGACCAAAAGTGAACCACGTCATCCTCCCTCCCCTAATTCTCCAAAATATCACATAGGCCCAGCTGACCATCACTTTGCAGGTTCTTCTGCTCTGTCACACTCCACGACTGAGCTGCTGATGGTTTCTACAGAAAGCAGTTCTTACCTCTGCACAGAAAAAGCTCAGTGATACAATCCAATCAGCAAGGGAGACAATTAATGTCAGTATATAAGCCATCAGCCATTTATTTTTCCAAAATTCTTCCCATCCAACTAAGTAACTCTGGAGAGCAAAAAAAAAACCATCAAACTACTTATTCTAATCATAAATTCCAACACCCTAACAAATCACAGTATCACAGTATCATAAGGTTGGAAAGGACCTCTGAGATCATCAAGTCCAACCTATAACCCAACACTAACACCAACACCAAATCAACATGAATTGTTTTCCAAATACTTGTAGTTTTACAACAGCACTCAAAGAGCTCTCTGAAATTCAAATGAAAATATGCTCATCATAGAATTTTTCTACAAGAACTAAACAAAGATCAGTAAAAATGAGAGATGCACACAGGTTGTGTGAGAGGAATTTTTTTCGCTTTGTTTAAATGAACTGGCTTATATTTGATTATTATATACCTCAACTTTTACAGCCTAACACAAGGAGCTACGCTAAAACCATTGTATTCTTAGCAAAATTATTTCCCTTATTTCACACAAATAGAAGTTTATATTTCTTAGGTTAAAAAAAAAATGCTTTTAATTTAGAAAGTAAATGCTATCTAATTTCTCCAGAAAGCAAGGCCTTAATGTAGCAAAGTAATCTCATCATGTAAATACAAGATTTGAATAACAGTTCTAAGGCATTTCTCCCAAAGCAGGAAGTGGAGAAAAGCCGCACTCACATCCCAACACATCCAGTGCTTCATCCAATACCAGGCAAATGTGATGCTCACCTTCACGGATACATCAACCATGAACACAAGAAAGCAAAGCAGCTCAATGCTTTCTGTCAGGCCACACGGAGGATTCCACGCGGGGAGACGGTATCGCACGTCTGACGTGACAGTAAGCGAAGAAGGCTTTTCAATGAAAGCCAAAGCCAGGATTATAGTAATGGTTAAACCTAAAACCCTGTTTAGATAGACAGGAAATTAAGAAAACACAATCAAAAACCAAACTCCCAAAAGCACCAGACCCACAAAATGAGTCAGAAGAAAAACAAAATACTTAGAGTAAAGCAATTTTCTTAGAAATAAACCAACCTCTATAACATTGTATTTAACACAAGGGGGTTAGACTAAAACATAGCACTTGATTACCGTGCTGTTGCCTGCATTGGAGTAATGTAACTGCTGACCACCAAATAATCTTAGGTGGTCTTCTTTTGATACTAACAAACATCAGCAAACAATCTTATTAGTATTTAACAGGTTTAGAAATAGAAACTTGGAAAACTAACACACAACACTGTAAATCATGCCAACAGTTTATTCCTGCAACAGTCCTATGGTTGTTCCAAAAAGCCATCTAAATGGTCACACGTTCATATCTCTTTTTGCTTTCCACTCCTTTCATGTTCATGTGTAGTCAATCCACTTGTTTCCTACAGCAAGTTCTTTTAAGTATAAGAGCAAAATTATCTAATTATTTAATGAAATAGAAATATGAAGTAAAATATTTAAATACTTACTCCTAAATAAAAAAAAGAAAAAAAAGAATACCAGACTTACCACTGGCAAGTTCTTGAGTAGTACCATCGATAAAGCCATAGAGATCTGAAGTCCACACGGTGATTTATAGATCGATACTGAAGGCAGAAAGCAAAAAGGTTAATTAAAAAACATTACCTCCAGTCAGTCTGTCTCAAAAGAAAGTTACCAAAATAAACCAAGTTCTAATCAACAAAGTGAAAGTCTTGACACAATTACAGTTTCATAATAAGTAAATTATTGTAGAAGTTATTCATTATTAAAGTGTATCAGTCACTAACGGCCATAGCTGTAGCCTGTGCGCTGTGGTGAAGATTTTAATGAAGTTTTCCTAATCTAAATACCACACAGTTGCTCAGACAATCAAATTGTGTGGCAGTCATCTGAAGCAAGCATTATCATCATTATCAATAACAGCATCTGTAATAATTCAGTACCTACTCTATCTACTTGCCAAAACGGTCCACTCAGTTTACCTCTCTAGCATCCACTCCATTAACAGAGCTTCTTTTGTCTTTCTCTTCCAAAAAGCCATAAGATGCAAGCAATTTATTTCTACATATAAGAGGCCTCAATCTGTGCCTTTAAATAAAACACACTAAGTTCAAGGCAGTACTCGTGATTCTTCACAACGGGGCTGCTTTTGCTGAAAGCCACTCGGCCTCCTCAGCTGCTGCCACCCTGCCTCTGCTGAGAAGTATCTGCTTCCAGAAAGCCGTGCACACCACCTTAGATATATCTGATGCCCAGAGATTTCCCAAACAAAAACCATCTGAATGCAGCAAGAGAGCTCAAAAACTGCCCTCCACTCTCTGCAACTAATAACTGGGAGAAAACAGGATCCAGGATTATGCAGTAACAGCCAGTTAAAGAAGAGGTAAAGAGAAAATGAAAACTTCCAAAGGTACTAAATTCAGCTCAAGCAAAAGAGTTCCAGCTCCTCACTTGAAGCCAGCCTTAAACTCTACCAGTTCTTAATCTATGCAAGTAGTCAGATTTAGAAGCAAATAACAGACTGTGCTCAGTTTCTCTTAGCAGTAAGGTCAGTCAAAAAACCACCCAAACCACTCCACAAACCCACAAATCAGCATTTATTTCAACAACACTGTAGAGAAGACACTGCCTATTTCACTGTGTGGAAAAAAAAGTTTCTCCTAGGCAGAAGTTCACTGAAACTCACAGGCATCCAGAATTCTGATTTTGCTTTGTAAATCAAGACGATGCTACGTGGACATTGTATGAACACATGAAAACTTAAAAGTTAGCAGATGTGTGACACATATCCAGTATCAGAAGAATAATAGCTAACAAACAAGTTACATTTACCTGTATTGCATCTTCAATAAATACTATGGCTTGGCTTATATACAGCTCATTATCAGCTCCAGTACCTAAGAAGTCAAAAAGAAATAAGAATCATTTGCTCTATGTTGCATAAAGCCTACAGCTTGCTTATTAGTTAGTAGAAGCTCCATAACTGTGATTCTCATAATGAATAGCACCATAAATATACAAAAAAGTAAAGAAATATCTCCTGCACATTTGCTCCATCAACAGCATTGTGCATTAAATTAAATAAACAACAATCATCCCAAACCCGTCTTGTGAGAATGTTCTCTCTTACATTGTGTTTAAGTAACTAGATTATACTAATAGCTAAGTAGCTCTTGCAAGACTGGAATATTTCCATACCAAAAGAAGTCCTAAGTTACACATATTTTAATAGAGCTTCAATCAAATTATTCGTTGACAAAGTGTACAGTCAAGTGAAGCCGGAAAATCAGACACTAAGATTCCAGGCATTTTTATTTTTCTTTAATAAGGTACTGGGGTTTAGACTGATCTCATTCTCTCCAAAACCAACAGAAATCTCCCGTCAGATGAGAACAAAAAAAAGTCCATTCCATATCAGACAGATCAGAGTTCAAGAACCAGAAAGGGGTGAAAGTATACCAAGTGAAATAAAATATCACCAAATTTGTTACCATGCAACATCTCAAAACCCATTACTAATAAGTCCATATGAAGATTTATATGCAAAAAATAAAGGGAAATCACGTGTGTTCATTTAAATTAGAACCTCTGAGTAACTAACCTCGCCATTAGGCCAACAAGATAATCAAAGGCAATTAATGCCAAAATGAGGAAGGGAAAAAAAAAAAAGGTGGGGCGGGGGAGGAAGAGAAAGCTGACAGGAGTTATAGATAAGAAAAATACATGCAAGTGTAACTCTCCCACAGAGGAGACCCAGGGAACACTTCATACCATCTTTCCCCACCACCACCACCACCCCACCCCGCCAGAAGACAGCATTCCTAGCATCGGATACAATGAGACTAAGTCAGTCCCAGACCAAGCACGGCATTCTGCAGGCTGCAAGAAATGCCAGAAGCACCATCGGTCTCACTCCCAGACGATTTTATGTTCCATGTGATTCAGCAGCATCAATTTTCTACAAAGACTGCAAACAGTTTTTAAATGTCACTGTTTATCTGAGCATAATAACAACACAGTTCTGTGCTTCTTCTGATATCAAGAAAGACAGAGCATAAACAGGAGACAAGTTAGGCTCACAAAATAAAGATCTTATCTTTTTCAAGACATGACACACCAGTGAAATAACAACAAAGTTGTTAAAGGAACAGTATTAGCTATAAAGACAGCAAAGACAGCAAAAGATCGAGATTCTTGGTGCACACAGCAATCCTAGAGTCGATCCCAACGATTTTGAAAGGGTAAAGACTAAGTAACTGTTCTTAATATAATATTAAAAAAAGGGAAATCAAAAAATGTAGCAGTTTCAAGGCTGTAATTTTTTTTAAAGAAAACAAATTCTGCACGCACACTACTGAGAATATCCAGCGTATTCTGCAACTCTTAGTCACAGCAAGTGACACTTAGTCATAAGAGATGATTAAAAGAAGCACTGAGTTTGGACATGCAGGATCCATCTCAGATCCCACTGCACTTCTGATGCGAACAAACTGGGTACAAAAGGAGCAGGTTCATTTAACTGATGTGATACCATGAAAAGAGAACCTGAGGTCTCCAAAGGAGCCCCTTCTGGGGATGCTGATTGATGAGCAGCTCAACATGAGCCGGCAACGCGTGCTCACAGCACAGAAGGCCAGCTGTGTCCTGAATTGCATCAAAGAAGAGTGGCCAGAAGGGTGAGGGAGGGAACCTGTACTCCACTCTCATGAGACCCACCTGGAGCATTGTGTCCATTTACAGAAACTCCAACATAAGAATGATACGGAACTGTTGGAGCAGGTCCAGAGGAGGCCACAAGGATGACCAGAGGGCTGGAGCATCTCTGCTGTGAGGACGGGCTGAGAGAATTGGGGTTGCTCAGCCTGGAGAAGAGAAGGCTTCAGGGGGTACCTTAGAGCATCCTCCCAGTAACTGAAGGGAGCTACAGGAAAGCTGGGGAGGAGCTTTTTACAAGGGCATGCAGTGACAGGACGAGGGGGGATGGCTGTAATTTGGAAGGGGAAAGATTTAGATTAGACGTTAGGAAAGAACTCTTCACCATAAGGGTGGTGAGAAAGTGGCGCAGGTTGTCCAGGGAAGCGGCGGATGCCCCTCCCTGGAAGCGTTCAAGGCCAGGCTGGACGGGGTCTCGAGCAGCCCGGTGCAGCGGGAGGTGCCCTGCCCACGGCAGGAGGGCTGGAACTGAGGGATCGCTCGGGTCCCTTCCAGCCCAAACCGTTCCGTGATGCTACGGATGGAGCAGCCAGAGACCAGAACCCCTGCAGCACCTCTGGGGAACCAGCAACGCCCCGCCCCGGGCAGCAGCTCCGAGCAAACCCGCACCGAGCCCCGGCCCCCCCCGGTTCCTCCTCCGGCGCCCGGGGGAGGACGAGCTCCGCGGGGAAGGCACCGGATCCCGCAGCGCTGCCTCTCGCCACCCCCCGCGCACTCACCGGCCCCCGTTCGCCGCCGGCCCGCGCGCCAGCTCCGCGGCGGCAGCAGCGGCTCCGCCTCGGCACCCTCCGCCGCCTCCATCGGCACCGACCGCCGCGCTCGCCCCGCGCCGCAGCCCGGCCGGGAGCGGGGCCGGGGCGGGGCCGGGAGGCGGGGCCATGGCCGGGAGGCGGGGCCATGGCCGGGAGGCGGGGCCATGGCCGGGGGGCGGGGCCATGGCCGGGAGGCGGGGCCATGGCCGGGGGGGGCGGGGCCATGGCCGGGGGGGCGGGGCCATGGCCGGGGGGGGGGGCGGGGCCATGGCCGGGGGGGGCGGGGCCATGGCGGGGGCGGGGCGGGGCCATGGCGGGGGCGGGGCGGGGCCATGGCGGGGGGCGGGGCGGGGCCATGGCGGGGGCGGGGCGGGGGCCATGGCGGGGGCGGGGCGGGGGCCATGGGCGGGGCGGGGCCATGGCGGGGGCGGGGCGGGGCCATGGCGGGGGCGGGGCCATGGCCGGGGGCGGGGCCATGGCCGGGGGCGGGGCCATGGCCGGGGGCGGGGCCATGGCCGGGGGCGGGGCCATGGCCGGGGGCGGGGCCATGGCCGGGGGCGGGCCGGGGGGGCCATGGCCGGGGGCGGGGCCATGACCGGGGGCGGGGCCATGGCCGGGGGCGGGGGGTCATGGCCGGGGGCGGGGGTCATGGCCGGGGGCGGGGGGTCATGGCCGGGGGGCGGGGGTCATGGCCGGGGGCGGGACCAGGTACGGGGGCGGGGCCATGACCGGGGGCGGGGCGGGGGTCATGGCCGGGGGCGGGACCAGGTACGGGGCGGGGCT